>CM076578.1:568632535-569832535 GCA_034641835.2 Pinus albicaulis
ATCAATCACTATTGGATAATCAAACCCATTAAATACGAGCCTATAAGTATGTGTTAGTAATGATCTATTGTTTCTATACATCAAATCAATGGTAATAGGCCCATACCTTGATAAGATTAGTATGCTTAACTTAAGCCAATTCCAGGGATAACATGAGGTACACGTACAAAGATTACGATAAGCTAATACACGGATTAGACATAATGAATAGATAAGGATAAGCTTCATTGCTTATAATGACACGAGAACACTGATATCCATATTGATACTAGTTGACATATAAGTAATCCCTTAATTGTTATGAGCATAGAGATGTAACAAGCGTATTGAATGATATCGAATTAGCATGGTATCTTTCACGTATATGAATATGGTTAAGAAAATATGCTTGTATCACACTAGCTTGTTTGCCCATGAACCTTATATGGAGCTTACACACTCCTTTAGATATGTAAGCACAGTGATTACCATGTTATCCTATTAGATTACGTAACCTCATGATATTAGATAGGGTTAGCTTAGCTTATTATGGCAAATAACTCAGAGTCTAATAACCTTGTGTCAGTCTATCTATTACTTATGAACCTGATTTAAGGTAAACATATTAGGTACAGCTAGATTGGTTACCATTGCTTTGAGTACTCGTGGTTTCTCTATACGATATACTGATTACATGCTTACTCAATACTGATACGTATAGCTATGTACTAGTGTTTCTACTATGATCCTAATTAGGAATATAACGTAATCTATTGGCATTACTAGTATGATTCCCTTGATTGATGTGAAACAAGTTTTCTTTCATATTCAAATACATGCAGTTGAATGAAAGGTGATTACAAGGAACATAAGCTAGTTACGAGCATATGTACCAACACGATAGAGTTATGATCATAGTGATAAGTAGGAACATGTAGTGATAGTAATTATTAGGGAGATAGCGTAATTAACGCATACTGGTCTTTACCTAATGATCAGGGTATCGTGCTTTATCATCGTAATTAAGGATAAGGAATACCATATGTTCTTGCTTTCATGATTACTCATATGGGCTATTCATATTGGTTCAACTTCTATGATACTACTCTATTCCCATAATATAGGTGCTTGTAAGTTAATGAACAGGATCTGTTCTATTTCCCTAATAACTAATACTATAAACCCATATGTTATACGTATGAATCAATGCTTTTTATGATAGTGTAAGTAAATCATATGCATGGGATCAATACTAGCACATGAAGCTTTATTAGTTATATAAGCAGTACCATATCAGCTTAACCACCTGTTTACAATATGCGATACTAATAAGATGACACCTAATACAATACATGATGTGCTTGAACTATACCACTATCTTACTAGTACAGGTAGTTTGGAATCAATGAAGCTAAGTAGATCCATATTAATCATATACGGCTTATTATTTTTAAGTAATCTTGATGCTGTAATTGGAATTCACACGTATAATGTGTAATAAAATATAGAGGGAATTACTCATATCTATCATAGTTATGTTGGATACTTATATATAGATCACAATACTAGTATAAGCTCTTTCACACCTTATATTTTATGTATAATACGTCATAATGGGATTCGATCTTACACTACCTTATTGAGACTTCTTTTTTCTCCCTTATTACTCATGCAATTACACTAATCAATGGGACCAGATCTAAGCTCTTATCCTTATTCAGTAACAGTGATATCATGTTTCATTAAGTACTAGTCATGCAGTTAGTATGAGATCGTTACATCAGCTTTCAACATATTATAGGGAAAATATCATGGAATGAAAGTATGACTAGTCCTGTGTCATTTAGCTTATCTCTCTATAGGAGACTCTATCTCATCTATTACAGAAATATCTCTTATCATAACAAGTAAGGAGCAAGCAACACATCAAAGCTAGTAGCATGATTTACCCGCTTAGTACACATATAAGCTCTTCATCTTAACCTCATATCTATTATGAATGCCAATAGAATGAAACCAGTCATACAGTCATATTACGAGGCAAGCTAAGCTGTGATTACCTTTTAGTGTTACAGCTGGACAAGGTTACTAGTAATTCCATAATGAATACGATTGGAACCAATAGATATACGTTATAGATTATATATATGCCATAGTCCTTCCCATTGTATAGTATCAATCATGTTGCTATCCCTTATTCACCTATTATCATAGATTCATCGAGCTATCACATATTGAACTAGAAAAATTAGGGCAATATATGGGTATAATACATGGTACCTATAATTAGATTCATTACACTTATGGATTACAAGCAATGACTACTCTCTATATATGCCTAATTTCCTTAATTGGATGCTGTATGATTCCGTATTACCAAAGGGAATAGAGGAACATGAATAGCATACATATTAGGAATGGCATTGTATTTAGACTAGTAGTATTCCAACTTTCTCTCTGTATTACCATACCAGCTTAGTCTCAGTTAAGTAAGCATCACATAAGTACTGTGCATGATAAGCTAACCCTTATCGAGTATCATGTAATACAAGGCTAGACGTGTAAGTATAAACCATTGTATCTGAATAATAAAAGCTTCATTACACTAGTAGTAGTAAATTAAATCATAAAGCTGATTCCATAGTGATATTTAGCTTAAACCAACCTGATTTCACTGATCTTACAGTATAAGCATAACTAAGCATCACACCTTTCACCTAGCTTAGTAATGGTAATAAGACTAATATCCCAAGCATAAGTAGTGTTAAAGCCCATATGAGTAATCACCTAGATAATGCTCATAGTATATTGAATACGGGATTACACTGTAACCTAATCTGTATACGTATAAGCTTATCTCATACTGTACTTACATTCCCATGTTTATCGGGTTTAGTTTGAGTGTTAGTAAGGGACGGAGTCACTCACTATTCATATGGTGAGGGTTCAAGTAGCGATAAAAAGCACGCAAATGGCCGTTGAAGCCGTTCTTCGCATTTCAATCCATCCATCCAACAGCTCTATGTGAAGCTCTTCCTTCCATCCCATTTGTCCAATGTAGTAAGTCTAAGTAAGTAAGGCATTATATCCTCTAATAAGGTGAACATGATTGGTTATATTATAAGAGTTAATCTAAAGGTAATAGGGTAAAGGGACTCCCCCATCCCATCCATGGTCTTAGGTGTCTGGCAGTATCAAGATAAGGGTAAGGGTAAGATCCATCCATGCCATCCCATCCTCCGGGGGCTTGTAAGGTTCAACATTGGTGACTGACTACGCAACGTGATTCCAGGTATCTGGCTCCAGGTCTAGTTCTATCAGGTAAGAGAGTAGGTAAAGAATGGCTACGTGTGGTATTCCAGGCTTCTAGGGTGGTAGCTTTATGCTCTGAGGCTGATGGTCTAGGTAAAAGGTTCCTCCCCTTGAACTCTAAGGCATATGGTTTGTGATGATTCAAGTTCTAAGGAAAGGGCTAATGAACCCATAAAATTCCGCAATCCCCCCCGGCCGGGCATGGGAGGGATGGCATGATACAACCTTCCCTTATCACTTACTTATGTGTTTACTTATTACCCGCCCACCTAGAGTAAAGACTTAGACTAATGAATGAAGCACTTAATGAGTCGGTACTATTACTTACCTTCGATTAGAAGCACCGGATGGATTGGATGGGTCGATTAGCCCAGGCCAGGACCCTTTGAATAACATGTTCCTGCAGGGATGGTCCCACCAGATAGGGTTGACCTTTAGCTGATATCGTCGTTTCACTGCCCCAGATAGCTTATAAATAGTCGTGTCTCATAAGTTCTGGCTATATAGAATAAATACTGGCAGTTCCACGATCTAAACTAAAGGTTTCTGGCTTTAAGGTTCCTAAGTAAGGCAGTTCAGAGGATCGATCCAACAAAGGGTAGTAGTCCAACTTCCAGTTTAAAAGTAGGTATATAAGGGTAAATACAAATGGTCTAAGTACCGTACCTACTGAGCATTCCTGGCTGAAGCGCTAGGTTGGGGCATTTATAAGTAGGGTGGTACAAGGTGTGAAGGTAAGGGCTCATGAAGCGATTCCAATTCCCATTCCTAATGGTGGGAAATAAAGAGGCACTTCTGAGCGTACGTAAGCGAAGCTATGCATTGAACATTGTACGAAGGCAGATCTCATTTCTATTTCATTCCTTTCATTTGATATTATGGGAAAATCATTTCTATTCCTTCTTTTATTTCTCTATGAAATTATGGAAAAACATAATAAGAGAAGTTTTTTCAGTCTCTCAATTAAGGTCGCCATCATGCCCCCATTTCAGTCTCGACCAACGGGAGAGGTATTTGAATTAGATTCATTTCATTCAAGGGTGGCCAAACGGGCTGGGTCTAGGGTTTGGACCAGTCAGAATATCTTATTCATATAATTCATATAGATGGCAAGGCCATTCATTACGACTCTAAAAAGGCCTTATTTAAATGACTCAATCAATATGTAATTGACATACACATATTGTAAATGTCATACACAGATTTAAGCCCTTCAAAACCTTCAATCAAACTAATGAAGGTAGGTAGTTGGGAGAGATACATCAATAATTCCCCTATTCCCCGTGTATTTAGAGACATGAAGATAGATGTTTCCTTTGCACAAGCATTGAATATTTCCTGCCAGTATAAACCTAATTCATTAGCGATCCATCGACCTAAACTCTAACTTGCTCAACAGATAAATCTAATTCCTTTACTGGGTGACGTTACCTGGCCTACCAGTTCTATCACAGGGTCGCTCTTTCCTTACAAATCTTACCAGACCAACCTAACCTCAACTACTTACCTTCCCTTCACTAGCGGGATACAGGAGATAAGACTAGCACCTTACCTTCCTACCTTACCTAGCACATTCAGTCCTCAGCTCAAAGTCTTCACCTCACCACACGAACACCCCTTGCCCCTCCAACAACTCTTTCCTTCCCTTATAGCTCGCTCTTTACCAGCTGTGATAGGATGGGGTATCAGGTATGGCTTGCTTGCTGGATGGTTGGTTCAATCAATAAATCTCAATCTGCGGGTAAGTTTGCTTGCTTGTAGGTTAGCTTCGGTCTAGAGAGTTTGTCTAACGAGAGATATCAGTTTCCTTGCCCTAATGTATTTAGACAAGTTATCGGAGCTACCGAAGTCAAGTGCCTACAAAGACTATTGATTGGGAGGGTGAAATGGCTATGGTGAAATGATGAGTTTATGCGATCTGATGATTGTTGAATGAGTCCCGCGGATTCCTCGATGGAGAGAGAGACTTAACTGCTGATCGATGGTAGGCAATAGCAATAGTAGTATTGAGGGTAGGGCTTTATCGTAAATCGTATTGATGGAATGAATACCGCACCATCCAGTCCTTACCGCTCAATGAATACCGCACAAGGGGAATTAGGTAATCCCACACAAGCAATCCCACACAATAAGAATTAGGCTTTCAATGGATTACCAAAGAATCAATGGATTACCGAATAGATTGGATAGAGAAAGTAATGGTGGAACTGCGTAATTGTCCTACTTCTTTTTGTATCTAATATTCTTGAATTCAAAGTATACTTATTACGTCTAGAAAAATCCCCTATATATCAATCAGTCACACAGTGAAAAGACAAAAACAGTCACACACTGAAAGTGAAACAAGCAGTAACAAAGAATATTTCCTTATGTAAGTGCGGAAAGATATCGGCTTGGGCCTCGCCCTTGAGAGCCTTACAAGATACAGAGCTAGACAGAGCTTTAAGATAGAAGGCAGCTACTTATTCCTTCGAAGCGCTTTAGTCTCTTTTCTTCCTTCGAAGTGCTCCTATATTTGATAGTGTTGCTAGAGATGCTAGAAGTGTTATTCCAACATATGGAAAGGGTACTACTTATGATGCAGATACAAATACGGATCGAGTGCCAGTTCCAGGTGTAGTTATAAAGCAAACAGTTCCACTGAATTTCCCATCCAATTTGATATTCTCCAAGCGTGGATCTAGTTCCAGGTCCATTCATTGAGGATTTAGACCCTGCAACAGGGGGAGTCCCCGCGTCCAAGCTAGCATTCCTTCCACCAATTCCATACCCCGTGCCATAGCCCATTGAAGCACCTGTTTAATAACTAGTCCAATGCTGGCTGTTTTTGGGATTCCTAAGTAGGATGATAAGTGAGGTAGGCAGTCGTCTCTTCTCAATAGGTGGGGGTAAATAGAACAGGTGGTTAAAGGCCCTAAAATGAAAATAAAGTAGGGATATCCTAGAATGGAGTCTAGCTGGGCATATTCTATCAATGCTGACTGGGATCCATGAACCTCCTGGAATGCTGGCTGGCTTTTTGGGGGATGCCCGAAGTCATAAGGTGAAGCAGGTGGGTCCCTTTAAATGGTAAGAGTAAAGGCAATGCTTTCTTAATAAATCAATGCGTATCTGGTCAGCCCGTCCCAATAATAGAAGTCTAGTGCAGTAGCCCGCATTCATTAATCGAGTGGTATAGGTATAAGGCAGGTCTATTTCTTCAGGTGGGTAACTATCAGCAGGTGGGTAGCTGGCCGGCATTAACTGAAAGGCAGGTTCTATAGGTCTCTGGGTTCTAATTGCTGAATCGTATTGGCTCCTCAGCGGGACCAGAAGGTAATACGTGGTACTCAGAAGTTCACAGTGTTACCCAGAAGATCCTAGTGATGCCAAGAAGAATTCATAAGGTAATGATATAAATGTAGGGTAAAGTGTCAATCCTCGTCAACCAATCATTTGATTGATCATCCCTTGAACTGCCAGCTTCAAAGCCTGTTCGATTGATTAGCTTTTTCATCATAGAAGGGAGGAGGAAAGTAGGGGAGACCACCTACAGCCAATTAGATAGGCCGAGAGGAACAAGGTCTTGAGCACATATACTGGTCCGAGCAAGCAAGAGCTTTTCAAGTTGAGGTTATTAAGATACTAATGAAAACAATCACTTTCATCGTTTTCTTTCCAGCTAACAGATCTTAATAAAGTAAACCGTGTTATAAGGGTGATTACCAAACCGAGCAGGGCATGAATGAGTGAGACCTGGGTGGAGCAGCGGGTTGGTCTCTATTGGTTCTTACCTTCCCATATCGGTATCTGGAGAGGAGGGGTTGAGATTGAACTGTGTGAATAACTTGAAAATGAACGAATAAGTTGTCTTTCATCGAATTGAACAATGAACAGGAGATGAGGGATCTGTATGAGTGAGATTGAAAGGATTGGTCTTTATTGGTTTGAAATCAAAGTGGTGGCGCCCAGCCCAGTAAGTAAGTCAATGAGTGGGATTGATCAGTCATTGGTTCAACTCGTATCTTGTGGTGTGAGTTATTCCAATCATCTGATTGATCATCCCGATATCCTGATTATGAGAGGTCATGAGTGTGTTCTTTCTCTTTTCAATCCAGTTTTGGGTTCAAGATAAGAAAGTAGGAGCTTTCCCCGCTCACTCACACCATGCTGCTCCCAATCACCTAACCTGAATTTGAGCTTGCTGGTACTCAGGTGCGAAGCCAGCCAGGCTGTGTATCAACAGAGAGAGCCTAGAATAGAGTGGTTTGATTCGAGCAAGCAAAAGACTCGATATAACCCTTCGAATCTATATATGGAGTTGGTTTATTGACTTTATAAAAATAAGGAAGGCTGGGCTCGATGGCTCTCATGATCTCTCTCTCTCGAGTGAGCACTCAATCAATCAATCAATCTGGTTACATTGAGCAGAGCTGATACATTGAGCAGAGCTGATAGAATAACTCTTTAGCTTATACTTTTTGATTTATTGATTTCTTCGAACCAGAGATAAGAACCACTGATCAACTCCATCATATTATTTGAGGTGTAATCATTAATCAATATGGGAGGATATGTTCTTAAAGCATTTGCTTGTGAGCTCCGGTTCAATCTCCCTAAGACACTTTATAGACCTAATTCAGTCAACTTGATTTTACAACCCGCCCTCTGCTTGCTCAAAACACTTTCAATCTTCTATTGAATCGATCTAACTAGATCTGGTTTTTCAATGAGTTAGTTGGGATTTCTTATAAAGACCCATAGGAAGATTGGTCAGGGGCTAATCGATGCTCTAACTTTGAGACCCTCTATGAGATTGAACATCTCTATGGAAGGTAAGATCAATTAAAAGACCAACCAGTTCGATAGATAGTTTCAAGTATCGGGATTGAACCTTTTTGATATTATATATAATTTGATGTAGTTATCGCCGGTTCCAGATCCTTGACGGGAAGGTAAGAACCAATAGAATCCTCTGATTCTTTTCACTGCGTGAGCTGATATCAAAGCGAGTTCACTTGGTGAATCAACTTTCCATGGCGTAAAAGATTATATTGTCCACGGCTGAGGAGGGGAAATATCTAGATCAATACCAATGAGATCACATAGTATACAGACCTAAATACCTTCAATAGAATGGGGTGTATCAAAGGCTTTGTATCGTTAGGAATTAATCATCTGCTGAATCAATCATCAAAAGAGGTTAAGATGCTTGCTCTAAAAATACATAGTGGGTGTAAGTCCTTGCCCTATAAATACCCTTTGAATAAGACGCTTCACCCACCCTCCCTACCTCTGACCATCCCCATTTTGAAACCACTCACATTTTGTGTTTGAATATTTTGAGAGGTCTCCTTTTTATCCGATTTCTAGTTCAATTCCCTCTGAAGGTGGAAGCGTAGAAGCGTGGAAGGGCCTTCCTTGTTAGTGTCAAGTTCTTACTTCATCTCCAGCCGGGTATAGCAATATCGAGAAGGCAAGAAACCAACCACCTTTGGCAAGCAGCAGCATTCTGTTCTCTATCCGTAGCACCCATACCTCGACCTAGATCCTAGACCCAACCATGGCCCTTGACCTCGACCCTTAAGCTTCACCTCTACCCTCTACCTAGAACCTCTACCTCACTTACGAATATGGAACAGGAGTTCCTAGACACCTGGAATGATCAGGCTAGGCCTCCCGTCTCTCGGCAAGGATCTTGGAACAATGACAACTGGATATCGACAATGACCTTAAGGCAACGACCTTCAAGCAATGACTATTGGCTTTGTGTGGCTATCTGCAGGGATAGGGAGCTTGAGCTGGCCGGGAAGCTAGATCGGGAGCTTGAGCTTGGGAGCTGGTTAGCTGGGAAGCTGGAGCTTGGAAAAAGCTGGAGCTGGATGGTTAGCTGGCCAGTCGATGAACCGGGCGGGGCTTTATCGCTTGCTGGATAGACCTGTATTTTCATTCACTAGACAGACACTGAACCCTACAGCTAGAGATAAGTAAGATAGTATCTAATGAAATAAGAATGCATATGTATGTACCCCGCGCTGTGTGGGTAAAGTGGAAATAGAATGCACGGAAATGGCCTCTCCCTCTTGGTCGAGCCTGCTGTCGCATCCTTGAAGAGTCAATATTCAAGCTCATAGAGCTGCTTCAATGACATAATAACATAGATAATCTATTTGCATTCAAAAAATATTACTCCCAACTACTCTCTATTGGAACTACAACAACCCCAATCCCACCTCTATCCAAGCCCACCCAGCCTATCTATCTCAGCTGATCACAGAAGCACACATTCAGACTAACACACAACTCAGACTAGCCTTCTGATCCACTACTACTCTTTGAACCTTCTACTCATCTAAATGGAAAACATCTAGCCCATCCATTATACTCATGCTTATACCGCTTATACTCACTCTATCTCCATCTATCTTTATACCCATATCTCTCTATCTCTCTATGCCCATACATATCCATCCTCCATATATCTCTCTATGCCCCTCCATACCCTATCTCTCTCTACTAGTTCCATATCTGACTCAATCTCTACAAGCTCCTTATCTCTACAAGCTCCGTAAAGGTACGAAGGGGGAAAACTATGAAGATATACAGTGGTTTTCGATTACAAATCGAAATGTCTTTTCTGATCATGATGGAAGATTTGTGACATTTATCCGCCCATTCATGGTGGGTGTCCTCTCCCGTTATGGAAGAGGTTGTTTATACCGAAAAAGGAATAAGGGTAACCATCTGAAAGGATAAGGATAATGACTAAGCTAAACGCCGAGACTCACTTATTTCCTCCTATCTCAGTCTTGCTCGGGAACCTCCCAAGCGAGCCTTTACATATATTATATATGTAATAACATTCAAGCGGCTGAAGTACATGTCTGTTCCTATATCTATTTTATATAGGGCTTATACCGCGCTCTCAATTAGGAGGGAATGAGAAATAAAGGAATGTTTTCTCAACGAAGGTAGTTCTTTGATCAAAGTCCCCTGAGTTCAGGCACTTGGCCGAAACTGAAAAAAAGAAAGGTGCGCAAGCAGGCTCGACCGACGGGAGAAGGGAGAGTAAGACTTGCCTCAAGGAAAGTAATGCTGCTGAACCACTTCTAAGATACTCTCCTTTGTCATTGGTTCTCTAGCTGGAGACAACCCCATAAGATAGGTTCTATCAGTCGAATCCGCTTCGGGAAGGCCAGTGAGTGGTAGGGTGAAGTAATGTGGCGAGGAAGGCCCGGAGGGACTCACTATTCATATGGTGAGGCCCGGAGGGACTCGAACGAGGTACCGAGGGAGAGGACCAGGAGGGACTCACACATTCATATGGGTGAGGCACGGAGGGACTTGACCGAGGTACCAAGGGAGAGGACCGGGAGGGACTCACACATTCATATGGGTGAGGCCCGGAGGGACTCGACCGAGGTACCGAGGGAGAGGAGCAACTCTCTTTTGGGGGAGGGGCCCCAAAAGCCGCCATCAACTCGAAGAACTAAAAGGCCCGTAGGGTGCGTTAGCACACTCGACTAAAAAGCCGCCATCGACTCGGCCGAGGTTACGAGGTCGAGGAGAGGGCTCAGCCACCAAGGTATTTCTCTCCCAATCTTATCTTGGCTTGCCTTATTCCCCCATTAAGAGAGAGAGGGCATGCAAGCTAGGAAGAATGCATTCCCTTCCCTTCCTTGCCATGTCTTATTCCAGCCATGACTTATTCCGCTCCTACCAGCCATTCATTCCCATGCTCCTTCTGACAACCCTTGTTTTACCCACCTTTGACTAATTATCGACCTTATCAAACCTATCTTCCTTAGCGGATGTTCATTGTCAGAGAACATCAAGTGGTCCAAGGCTAACATGTCTAGTTATTGCAGGTGGGTGGGTTGGAAACAAGATAAGGTTATCATAGATGTCACCCCCCTACTGGCAGCACTCCTCTGGGGGTTTGGGGAGCTCCCCGAGACAACAAATCCATACCTTATGTATGTTCGAAGAATTCACCTTTATTATGTATGTAATAAAAGTGATATAGCTACTTGATCATTCCATCACAACCAACAGTTGTTGTGAGCTTAATTCCAAGACCATCATGAAATCACATTATATACGTAATACAACTATTTGATTTTATGGACATCTCAACCTGGCTGCATCAACCAATTCCTTGTGTCGGCTCCAATCCAAATAGTAACAGGAGAGAAAGATAGATCAAATTGGGTGGGCAGAGTTGGCTTGCTTCCCAGAGAATAAACACCTTGCAACTCGAGAACATGATGCGCTAGGTTTTGATCAGCTAATCAAAACTGTAGCTTCTCATTTGATTTGGTTACCGCGTGCTTTTTACTTAATGATCATGGCTCATCTCCTTCAGCTAATTAGATTATTTTTTTTGGAAATTTCGCTGGCATAAAGAAAAGAAAAGATAAATCAATTGTTGGGGGTTGAACCTTTAGACTTATAAGGAGAGGAGCTACACCGGGTAGGTAAGCAGAGTATGTATGAGCCGCACAAAATGATATGTTGGAGAATGAATGAGCTGACCACTTTATGAGCCTACTTCTAATCATGCATAAAAAAGCTGAGGCTATCTGACCTATGAATGATGCTAAGTGAACCTTTCCTTTAATCCCTCCTAAGATAAATAATACAGTGAACTAACATCCAGCTGGCAAATAAAAGTATACCTATGCTCTAACAAATGGCTATTTCAATCTGACCAAAACAACGCGCGCACTTGACTGATAAACATTTCTATCCCCACCATAACTAACTGGTAATTAGGAGTTTAAGGACGCATCTAAGATTACCTACTATTACCCCGAAACCCAATCAAGTGTCATAAAATGCATGTCAGGCTAAACAGGAAAGAAGGAAGAAGCTAGCTTAAGTTAGAAACAAATAGGCCCATCAAGGGGCATTAGCTGCGGGTCAATCATAAATAAGGTGACCTCAATTAGCTGGGGAAGATGATTCGGCCAGATACGGATGAACGAGAAACCGACCCTGATCAATTCAATTCATGCTGCCAACTCTTTGCCACAATGGCTATCCGGACATCTATCTAGGGCTATAACCAATTATTCGGCTAGCGGCATAAACCATGAAATCAAGTAAGGTTATCGGGTGCTTAGGTTGGACGATAGAAATAGTTGTTGGTTCTACAGGAAAGGCTGGATAGGTTGTCACTCATCTATGCCTTGCATTTGAAATGACCCCTTCTTCCTTAAGAGAGAGATTGTGAAGTTTCCGAGAGAATAAGAAAAGAGATATCCATTTGGGCCAGTAGCTATCAGTGGGAAGGGATGAACCGGATCGATAACTGGGTGATCACTTCGGGGCTTTGCTTTTTGATCACATTTTCTTCTATTTATACGTCGGCAATGAAAGGAAGGCCCATCATACCCTTATTTGACCATCTTTATTACCGAGCACTCTTTTAGGAGTCTATGGTGCACTCTTTTAGGGGCTTAGATTGTGCTAAGTGATTAGCCTACTGATCTCCCTTCATGACTTGTTATTATCCCCATACTGGTTGTTATTACCACTGGAATTTGGGTTAACAGTCCTGTTGTTGAAGTATTGGCAAGGCCTCTGCTGTATTGTATATAGTAAACTTTCTTTAGTTATATGCCTCCTACAAGAGCAATGAAATGTGTGTTGAAAGGAACTGAATAAGCTATCTTCATGACCTGTTACTGTCTCAATCCCGCTGCTGTGAGTTATGAGGAAATAGGGATGCATTGGCAGTGCTACGATAGGTATAGGAAAAGCCTTTGCAATGCGGTAACCATTAGACGACCTTCGTTGAGTATTTAAGCCTCCTTCACTAATAGGTGATCAGAAGCTAATGATGGTCAATGATGGGGAAGGAATGATTGATAGATGCCTTCACTTTATAGTATCTCTCGTTGACTGTGGTGTGATTACGTGAAACCTCCCCTTCTAATCGATCGAAGTTGGTGTGTAGACCGGGTAGTTATTAAGGGAATAGGGGAGCTTTTCACTCTGTTTAGAACTGTATCATTGGCACCCCGGACCTTCCTGTATGTACAGTATTTTTAAGTTCACTGTCTTTGGAGTGACCGCTGTTGTGCCCATAGGAGAGCACAATGTTGTCTAACTCCTCCAGTAGTTTCATTCTCCGTATGGTTGGGACATTGAAAGCCTACCTACATTCGAGCATACCGGACGATCAGACTATTCCCCGAAATACCCAACCTCGCCGGTGAGAGCGTTCGATTCTTCCCAGTAAAACATGACCCTAGGAGTGGAAGTATGTTTCAAACCATTCCACATTTTCACGTTGTGTCGGAACAATCTCCGGACTAAAAGTAGAAATTGCATCCAAGTTGAGAGCTTTATAGGTAATAGAAGCATCTTTAATAACCAATGTTTCCATATAAGCTTTCATATCATTCCTAAGAGAATAGAGTGACTAGAGCAGGGGGAGAGAGCTCTGGTTGGGGAGGAAGGTGAAGAGTGCTTCGTTCATTAGAGCTCTCTCATGATGGATTCAGGGATTGCATGCAACATTAGTGGTTTCTTCAGGTCCTAAGCTTTCTCTCGATGTCCTCGGTGAAAAGGGTCTCATTCTTTCATAATTCTACCTAATGGATAAATAGTTGGACAGGTTACTAACTCCCATACTTTACATTATCAAACTAATGAACCAGAAAAAGAGGGGTTGTTCCGTATAAGAATATATTCCCTGCCCTTACACTCCTGATCGATCACTAAGGCCGACGGTTGCTGCTGTACGTACAGAGAAGGTTCGATAAGCATTGGGTACGAAACGAACAGTAGTGACCCTATCAATATGGCGAACAGTGTTATGTTATAATATATATAGGACTGTGTGTGAGTGAAAGAGGAGAACTAGCACTGCAGCCGAATGACTCGTAGAACTAGCACTGACTGTCTATTACTGGTGGCAGTAGGAATGCCAACTACATGTTGGCAGCGAAGCCAAGGCTGCAATTATCTTTATATTTATATATATACGTTTTTATATTATATAATTATATAATTATATATAATATTATATATAAATTATAATATTATATATATAATATAATATATATATTATATTATTATTTATAAATATAATTATATAAATATAATATTTAATTATATTATAAATATAATTATATATAAATTAGGCCAGTTGTTGACACCTAGTTGTTTACACAAGGATCTGGCTTCCTTCCTGAGAAGTTCCTTACC
The DNA here is from genome assembly GCA_034641835.2 of Pinus albicaulis. Classification (NCBI taxonomy): domain Eukaryota; kingdom Viridiplantae; phylum Streptophyta; class Pinopsida; order Pinales; family Pinaceae; genus Pinus; species Pinus albicaulis. Next base: position 568,647,023 of record CM076578.1, read on the forward strand.
ACTACGTTAACTTATCACTTCTCTACGTCCACTCCCTTTCTTGCTCTTATCTTAAAATAAGAAATCTATCTATCTTTTCCTGCCTACAAATATGAGTGAGAAACTGTGTCAAAGGCCATTTTCATGCGCTGTATTGCCACTTTCACCCTTTTCAAGTACCGTCTCGGGCGTACTGATTCCTCGTGACAGACTTTGTTTAGTGATACATCAACGACTAGTCCTCGACCTAGTGGCTGTACCGTAATTAAGTCGCCTATACCGTAATGAACTCGACCTTTGGATAGTGATACCTATATATGCACCTGAATTAGCGTCCATCTAATTATATTGATATATATTAAATGAATTATATATATATATATATATTTATATAATTATATATATAAATATATATAATTATATATAGGTATTTATATATATCTATATAATTATCTATTCATACCCCCATAACTCTTAGGGTAAGCATCCCCATATAGCTTCCAGGGCAGTCATTTCCCTATAGCTCCCTAGCTAATAACCCTGTAATATCTCCATAGATCTCAGGACATTCATCCCTCTTAAGGGCAGTCATACCCCTATAAACCTGTCATATCTCTATAGCTCCCTAGCTAGTAAGTGATCATACTTACATGGCTCTTAGAGCTGTCATACCTCCATGGCTCTTAGGGCTATCATACCTCCATGGCTCTTAAGATAATCATTCCCCTATAAATCTAAGGGTGGTTATCCCCTATAGCTTTCAGGGTGGTCATACCTCCATGGCTCTTCTTAGGACGGTTATACTCCTATAGCTCTTAAGACGGTCATACCTACATGGCTTTTAAGACAATCATTCCCCCATAACTCTAAGGGTGGTCATCACTCTCAGGACTGTCATATCCCTGCTCTCAAGGTGGGAAAACCCCTATAAATCTTAAGGGTGGTCCATCTATATCCATAGCTCTATTATCCCCCCACAGCTATCAGGGCAGTCATATCTCCATAGCTCTCAGGACGGGCCATCTCTCCATAGCTCTTAGGCTTGTAAATCCTCTATTGCTTTCAGCTAACCACTCCTTAGTGGGAGGGAATCCAAGGGAATATTCACTGCTCTAGGGTTACGTTACCTGGTATGCGAACCTTAACATCGATGACTTTGTAGTTCGTAGAGGGAAAACAGGCCCTTTATTTTATTCTCCTAAAGTCACTTTGGAATGTGTATTCAATCAAGTGAGTGCGTGTATTCAGCCAAGTGCTTGCATTTCATCATGCCCAGAACAGGCCTATTCGTGCCAAGAAATACCATCAATGAATGGTGAGGTCTCTTGTATAATGAGTCTGTCACTTTCATCTGGAACTACTGATCTTATATATTTCATTAAGTCTTTACTATACGTAAAAATGGTTCAATCCTTATACCTGCTTTAACCATTCAATGATTGCCTTATAATGCCTTATCCTGCCTACCTTATCTCTAGCTACCTTCTCCAGAGAGCGATAAGCATGGAGTCTCCATCTAGCTACCCTTCTGAAAAGAAATGAATACGAGGGCCCGATCAAATCATCTATTTGGCTAAATAAATTCATTGCTAATAAGCGCTCTTCCTTGTGGGGATAGATAGAGATGTAGATAGAGTGAGTATAAGCGGTATAAGGGGTATTAGTATGAGTCTGATGGCTGGGATATCTGGATGTTGAGATGGGTAGTAGTGGATCATAAGGCTAGTCTTAGTGTGTAAGATGGATGGAGAGTATGCCTGCTTGAATGATTGATTGATGCTCTAAAGTTTGATTGATTGATGGAATGGTGGGGTGAGATATGGGTGAGCAAGCAAGATGATGCCTCGCCTAGAATTCAAGCCTTCTCAATATCATGAGGCCTCGCCTAGCATTCAATCCTTGTTTTTACTCTTCGATGCCCCTGGCACAACACAACCTGGCTTATTGAGTTGAGTTCTTCTGGCCTTTGGCGTCATGCAAATGGCCTTTCAGAGGTTTGACCCACCGAACGATTCTGCCCTATGGATCTAGCCAGCCGTATCAAGCTACCATCCCGCATCACGCCCGCATTCCCATTCCACCCGCGCTTTATCCCCCTTCTATTGCTTCCCCGCTTACCTCCCATACCTGCCTTCTCGCTTTCGTGCATCCCACGCCATTCCAACCGCATTCGTGCATCCCCGCATTCTACCCATTCTGCCCACTACTGCCTACACCTCGCCCCATTATGATGATAGCCACCGCTTATGAGGAAGGATGGATCACCTGAATTAGGAAGGTTAGGAAGGATGGATGGATGATGAATGGATGGAAAGATCGGACGGATGGAAGAACTTAACATAGAGTTGTTGGATGGATGGGCATATAGCTTTCACAGACTTCAATAACACTTCCTTGAAGAAGAATCTTAGTGGTAGCTGCTGCTCTCTTACTTTGCCTACTTTCCCCTTTACTTAAGTGCATACCCTACCATCCTTCTTTACTTACCATACCGCCCTTCGTTCCTCCACCAACCCTCCCTCGAAGAAATCTCTTGATCGAAACTTCCGAATTCAACAATTGGTATCTCCAACAACATTTCCTATCTATTCACCCCGCCCAGAACCTCAAAGTGGGAAGGGCCCGCCGCCACTCCCTCCCCCCCCCCTTTTTTTAGATAATAATGGTTTCCAACTCTGCCCTTATTGTAGTAATAGTAGGGGTGAGCCAGGAATTAATAAATAATATTAGGGGGAGAATAGGTGATGTCACTTTTGCGTATATGTCCAGTTAGATATTAGTAATCCTGCAGTTGTTTATACGTATATAATATCTTGAGTGGGGTTCACTTCTTTCATACAAGCCCCCTTAATAAATAATAGTAGGGGCATCTATATTCTTATTATTGAGGTGAAGGTTGTTTAGCCGCGCTTTAATAATAATAGGGGGGGATAACTTTCCACCACCCTGACCAGTAGCAGCAACATTAATGGAAGCAGTATCTGAGCAAGTAGCAGCTCAGATAGCAGCAAAGGTAGAGGCAACTGCAACTAGAACCTAAGCTGGGAAAGCCTGAAGATATGGGTACTTCATAAATGGAAGTGAAACCCAGGACAACAACAACACCGATAGCAGTAACCACACTACTTTCGGTTCCAATAGCCGAACAACAGCCGGAACTGGAGTAGCAGCAATGGAAATCTAAGCAGGATATTCAACCACTTATTGAATGACTGGATCCCGAATGACCGGATATCCACCGGAATATTTCATACCTGAATGGCTACCAGATATCGAATGGCTGATTTGTCAATTGAACTGGATTATAAAACTGTTGTATTTATAATAGATTCCCAAAGATCAGATATCCCACTGGATCTGAAGCAACTGTATTTAGACATGATTTGCCAATTGCTGGGTATACAGCTGATTTGTTGATAGAATCCCCATCCCCGAGAATGACTGGTGGATCTTTGACTAAATATCCCATTTCTTTTTGTCCGGTCTGAGCCCGCTACCTGGGTAAGTCACTCCTGGACTTATAGTATAAGCTTCTTGGGTAGGTCAGAACTCATTCTCTCTCTTGTACGATCAGTAATAAGCCCAGGTGTTTACAGTTATGACTAAGCGGTAGTGCACTTCCCTCTGACTCTGCTACTGGGTCAAGGTAACTCGCCCTAGCCTCTGCTGGCTCTGCCCTACCCTTCTCTGCGCTTGTCTGCTGGAGGATCTGAAACCGGAGAATCCGTTTCTTATTTGGGGTAAACTGGTTCAAGGTCAACACCTCGATCTCGATCTACTGTTGGTTACTTTGCTCCTGCTAATGATAGTACTAGCTCTACCCTTGCTTCTACTGCTTCTGGGTAAACTGATCCTGAAACTCAACATCTAAAGCTGGATCAAATGTGTAATCAATGGCGTAATCTACTGGAATGGCTAAGGCTGGTAGTTTCGTAGGTGGTGTGCCCATGGATTTGGATCATTATAGATTGGGTCTCGCTCTCGATTGACTGAGTGAACAACATAATCATCAGCTATTAATATGCATTCAATGGGCAGGGCAGGTAGAAGGATGGGTAGTATATGCACTATGGCCGGTCCTACATCTTTCGTAGAATGGTCGAAAAAACGCTTGGCTATTCTTCCGACTCCTCTTTCCGGGTCAAGGGATCGGGTGATCGGGCCTTTGCAGTTCCATTCTTCAGATTTATTCTAAGGTCCAGAGGTCTTGCACTTCTGAGGGCAAGGAGGTCTCAGTCAACTTTAGTCTTCTACCCCAGGCAAATCCAACTTCTATCGCTATTGATTCCAAAGCAAACCAGGCAGAAGGAAGAGAATAAACACTAGGTTCAACTTCGCCTAGAAGGGGAAGGTTTCAGAGGGATTCCTCGGCCTAAGAGAAATGTATCCCACTGAACTGGAAACATCAAGGTCCGAAGGTCTTGCGCTTCTGAGGGCAAGGCCCGGCAGGGACTCACCGATTCATACGGGTGAGGAATGTATATCGCTTGTCTGTAATCAGACAAGGACCCGGAGGGCGCTTTCCTCGACCTCGTAACCTCGGCCGAGTCCCTACGGGCCTGCAATCGGGGAAGGGTTGTGAAAATATAAAAATTAGGAGAAGAAGGGCTAGCAAAGGCAGGGGATATTGAAGAGGCTTCATCCGTAATATCCTACACTGGGGTAAGAGGAAGGCTTTTCATGGAAATGGATCTTTATTTGTCTCTGGGCTAGGCTCTGGCTTTGAACCGTTTCTGCTACTCGTGCTGCTGAACCATTTTAAGGGGCTTCAATGGCTACTGTTGGGTAAACTGACTCAATATCATAATTGACAGCTCGAGCTTAATCTTCTGAATAGACTGACTCACCAGAAGGTGGTAGATAAGCAGGTAGTGACGGTGTTTATTAGGTGAGGGTAGTAGCTAAGGCTGGCTTCGATCGAGTGGCTTTGTCTGGCTGGCTGCTTTCTAGCTTTCTACCCTTGGCTGCTTTACCGATCCCCAATTAATTAGTAAGTACTTATTGATCCCCCAGAAAAAGGAGCTCGCCCAACCTAAGGACAGACATAGAATGCCAAACCGCTCAGCGAAGAACCGCTGAAGACCGTCCCGCTCACCCAACAACCCAACAGCCATCCATGAGTCATAGCTTGCCCAAGCAAGAGGAAGTGGCGTAGCTGCTTTATATCCCCCAGAAGTTGCTGCTTTACATCTAGACCTGAGGTGGCAAAGGCTTAGAAAACATTGCTGCTTGCTGATTCGGTTGCTTAATTCCGTCCCGTAGTTACTTCCTTCGGTCGGGGCTAGGCTTATCTTTCTTTCCGGCTTTATACCGTCCCGCTTCATTCCTGCTTATTTATTTATTATGCGGTGCTACTTTACGATAAGCTCTTTTTCCTAGGAGTTATGCAATAGAGGCAGAGGAAGCAGCAAACACATAGCCGAGTTCAAATTACCCTGTTTACCTCACAGAAACAGGAGCAAAGCTATGCTGCTGTTGGTGGTGCTACTGAAGGATATGCTTACTATGCTACTATTGCTGGTATCTATGCTTCTGGATATGATGCTGACTTTGCTGGTTCAATAGGTGCTACTTATGCTGCTGGGTCTAGATCTGGAACATCCGGATATGCTGCCTTCGTTACCGGATCAACCGCAGATTTGACCTTTGATAAAGTACTAAGCGCTTTGTAGTGCGATCGGGTGCTTGCTTTCCTTACGCTTGCCGGGCATCCTTACTTAGTGGAAAGGACAGGTATATTCTCGTTCGACGATCAGGATCACCTAGATATTCTCATTCTACGTTCCTCTTAGCAGTCTTACAGGGCCTTAATTTCCAGATAGTACTACAAGTTCCCCGATGATCTTACCTATCGAGCGAAGCCCAGTCAAGTCAGACTTTAAGCGTGAGGGAGTTAGAGATAAAGAAGGATTTAGAAAGCTTGCTGGAGTGAGATAACAGCGGATGGTCTAGGCTAAAGACCGGAAGCGATGGTCTGAGGAAGAATGAATCCCGCCATCCAGCCAGACCCTGAACACAGACTATCGTTCTTACTACCCCCCGAATACCTAGCTATTTACCTCCATCACTTAGCTTTATATATGATGCTTTAACCTACCCACATCACTCCACCTATCGAGAAAGCGAGCCTACCCCTCTTTGAAACACATCCATTTGGGGAAAAGGTATCCGGTGGGGGGCGTTACACCCCACTATCCTATTTCAAGCCGGCACAAAGTCGTCTCTACTCTAAGCTCTGAAGAGGAGGGACCCACCATCCATTTGTTTAACTGGACCTAAGGTGGGATGCAAGAGAGAAAAATCAAACTACCGCTCCTACCTATCCAGCACCTAATAGAATAACTCCATGCATCCATGGCCTAATTCACGAGTTTACCATTACCAGCCAACGGGAGGCAAGAAAGCCTCTTTACCGAAGGAAGGAACACTACCATACCCCATCAGGTTACCGTTCTATAAGCTGAACAACCTCGTATCCATAAGGCGAATTTACACAAGCTCGCACAGAAGGAAGCCAGTTACCTAGCCCATCTACAACCAAGGGACCCATACTTCATTAACCAGGCTTATATTACAAACCTTAGGGATGCTTGATAAGGATCATGGGCATGAGGCATTATAATGAGGGATTATGGGGATGAGGCATTACACACTTGACTTTATTTTTTTTACTTGTCGTTAGGCATAGGGATTATGGGCATGGGACATGCTTGATAAGGAACGATTAATTAGGACTGGTCATTAGGACTGGGACTGGATTTATTACGGATATTTTTAGGAAGATCTAGCGGAGCATTACAGAGATTTTTAGGAAGATGTTGAATGCATTAGTTATTAACCACCAGAGTCGGGATAAGGACAGAACTCTTACTTACCCGGATCATGCCAGACCTATATGCCTTTTAGGGTTCAGTCCAGACCATGTCTCGGATAACCACTTTCCAGCCAGACATCCTTTGATGAATAAGGATTTGACTAGAGGCTTTGAGGATAAGGAAATTACTTATATGCCTTTTAGGGTTCAGTCCATACATGCTTCGAGGGTGGGATAAGGACTGAGCTTTTTGAGTGGAATAAGGAATGTTACTATTACTTACGCGATTATGCCTCACTTTTAGGGATAAGAAAGAGCACCAAACGTTCGAACTTCAAATCTTAACACATGGTGACAACCCTCATTGGCACCCATAACTACTCCACAACCCTGGTTCTTGCCAGCTTCTATTGCCACCTCTGTAGGTCTGATATCCTACCAACAACCAACCTTGAAGGCAGTGTTGCCACTGTGCCGCTTACCGTCTTTATTCCCAAGTAGATATTATATGTCTTGCCAACCTAATGGTAAGGCAGAGAGTAAGGGATTTTTTAGATAAATGAATTAGTTAATTAGGATCTCTAGTAGGAATAGTCTTTATAGTAGGAATATTCAATAGTCTATCGGTCTTTATGGAAGGAGATGAAGTACCTTATTTTTTTAAGTACAACCAACCTATTCTGTATCAAGCTTGTACTCGTATCAAGTAGGATCTGAAATTAGCTTATCCATATTAGTAGCTCCTCCAAGGATAACCCTTCTAAGAACAACTACTTTATAAGGTTTTGCTAATCGAAACCTATTTATCCTATCAAAGACAGTCCTTTCTTTGTTAGCTACTATTGATGCTGTTCTGGGATAGGTTGGGCTAATAAACTCAGGTAAACGCCCCGTATAAGATTGTTAATAGGCCTATCAGATGCTTTCTTCGCTATAGCTTGAGAGATCCCATCCATCACTACTCTGTCCTACTGAACTGCCTGTACTACCTCTACTATATGTACAGCTTGTCATGCCTATGATGCCTACTACTGAGATGCTACTACCAATGCTATTGCACTACTTGCTGTGCACAACTTTGCTCTCTCTTGTGTTGGCTTAGCTATTAGCAACGATGTTTTTGGCTTAGAGGACTAAGACCCTTCACCAGCGAGGCAAGGCAGCTGGTGATACACTTTTTTACTATTATAAAGAGGGATAGATAGCCCTACTATGAAAGGGATATAACCGCTATACTGTTACTTTTTTCCTACCACGTCTACTGAACGAACTGCTCTCTGTGCACAACTTGTATTGCTATGTCTTGTGATACCTACTACTTGCTTAGCTCGTACCTGAACTGATTTACCTACTGCCTACTGAAAGGAAAGATAAAGGAAAGAAAGGAAAGCACTAACTAACTTCTTCTATTTCTCTTACTTGAGTTGGCTTAGCTCGTTTGTAGAGCTGTCTCTTGCCTACTACCGATAGGAAGTGGATAGAACAACTACTTGTTCCTACTACAACTAGGAAAGGGAGAAGACCTACTGCTACTGCACTGCTTTGATGAACCACTTCTCTTTTCTAGCTCTTGTCTTTCTAGCTCTTTAGCTATTCTTGATAGGGTGGGCTACATCGTTAGTTAGATGCTTTCTCCTTTTGGTTAGCTAGTCCTTGAGTTGAGATGCTACTCGTTAGATAGATAGTTAGCTTTTTACTTTCTAGCTCTTTCTTATTGTAGCAACTGCCCTGCCCTATTGCGGTACTCAGCGATCTATGGGCCTTGGAAAGAGCCTTCGCTAAGAGGCCGCTACTCAAATGATATTAGATGCTAGGCTTATGCTTCTCTTAGCTCTTTTTTATTCAAGAACTTCTCTTGCTAGGCTTATGCTATGTTAGTGAGAAAAGGTGTTACTAATTCAGCGCTAAGCACTCAACGATCGAAGGGGGATTGGAAGACCTCCCTTCGCCAAGAGGCTTAGCTACTCGATGTGATGCTGTCCCTACTGCTACTATTCAAGCACTACTACTTTACTCGGTCACTCACTAGCTAGCTTCGGGACTCGACACTTGCCTGCTCTTTTCATTTTTTATCTGCTGCATCTGACACGGGTGAGGGCGAGGTGGGATACTCTACGAAGGGCTGGCTGCTCTAAACCGCCCCTCTTATCACTAGCAGAAAGAAGGTTTTCCGTAGCAGTTTCGTTCCTGGCCTTAGGCTACGAATTTAAGGAAGAAAAACTGCTCGTATCTAAGCTAAATATATAAAAAATAGAATATATTTATGATCTATCGTTCCTTCATCCAAATTATTTGGTAAACGGATTGGACACACCTCCAGCAATAGGAACAGAAGATAGCCCTTCATAACCTCTGAGATCATAACTAGTTGGAAGGAAAAAAGTGAAACGTAGATATGCGTAGCCTATTGGTATACAAGTGAAACGTATAGATGCAAGTATAATATCATTCTTGCACCAACCATAGGGTTTTTATGCACGTAGTATAGGTTATGGATAACTTGGCACGAACAAACGTGTCCTTCCTGGGAACGGCGGATCGAGAACTAACTGGTAGTCACGTATAACTCCCATCCTTTTCACATCACTGATACCACTTTTCTTTCACTCTATTGCCCAGGCACCTTATAAAACTTACCTTATACCCCATGGCCTTACCCTATGGAGAGCTTTCCCCTATGGATACCGGCCTCTTTCTTCTTATCTTTATTTTGACAAGAATGGATGGGGAGGCTTCACTCATGCATACTGGGCAGGTCCCCCTTAAGGCAAGGGGAAAAACATATGTCCTGATTACACGGGGTAAAGCGCGTTATAGCTTCCTTCCTGGGCAGTTGAAAAGAAAGAGGAGAATCAGAATATGTTATAATGTGAGGTGTAAAGGGAGGGGACTGTGTGCTCTGTGCCTCTATCGTGTGTAAATACCACCTATTGTCGTATGTTCAGGCAAGATCTCTATTGCGTGTCCAAGCCTCCTCCATTCCAGGTGTCTAGTAAATACCTCTATCTTTAGCGTTATTAGGCAAGGACGTATCGATGCGAGTATCACATAGATATGGGGGTGAGTATATTCAACGCCAATCAACATTTACTAGCAGCATATGAACTGGGCTATAGAGCCTTCAGAGTTGGGCCCTATGAACTGGACTGTTTGTTAAGGTCTCTCTTTAGTCGTAGTTAAACGTATAGATCAATATTGCAAATTAATAGGTTGCACAGTAGTAGGTCTGGCTGCTATGACGAGGTCTTGTCTATCCCTTATTTCAAAGAGGGTATTTATACGCTCGACCGATAGGGAGAGGATATACCAAGAAGCTTCTCCGCTGGAGACAACAAGAAGCGCTTCTTCGCTTGCCGCTCTTAGAAGTAAGCTTTCTTTTTCTCTTTTTCAAAGAATGGATACAGGCTAATACTTCTATTTATTAACTATAGGGGGACAAATCCTCAACTTCAGATTGTTTGTTGCACTCATGCATGGAAATGTGGAGGCTAAAGGTGGTCCATCAACAAAGGAAGTGAATCCGCTAGATGACAAATTCTTACAATGGCAAGGACATATAGATGCGATTCTAATGTGGATATACAATTATCACGTAGATATGGCAGAGGAGGGAGTTATCCAAGTAAACTAATGAGGTTGTGACAAAATAAAAACACCAAAGGAGCAAAAGTGCTCACCTGACCTAAGAAGGGTGAGGAGCGAAAGTTTCGAAATCTGGACCAACCAAACAACACACATATGGTGGAGTCAACACATATAGTCAATAGTTGTTTTGGTATAAACTAATGGAACAACCCCACCCCATACATACAGACATACATACAAGTGTCAAAACTAAGAGTCCCCATAATCTTATCAAGTAGAACAACAATTTTGTATTCTTTTTCTTAGTTTAATATGACACTAGCAAGCAATGAAAAATAGAGTCTATTTTCCTCCCCCCCATTGTATTAGCGGAGAAGAAGTAGCCTAGGTGGTAATAGAGCCCATTGGAATAGAGCTAGTGGAACCGGGGAGCAACATATAGAGGCAATATCGTAGATTACTAGTCGGTCCGACTGCTATGGCAAGGTATGCTGGTTTGGTTTCCCAGCTAGGTATACCAACTAGCCCTCATTTGTCATTACCATGCCATATATATATGAATGAACCACCTTCCGGGACACATGGAATAGAGAAAAAGTAAAGACATATGTAACTCCCCCTTACTCCCCCTGAAAAGTACTTCTTCCCGTCTCTTTCTCTTGGCAATGCAACTGGTTATTTCATTAATATGGCTTCACATTATAGCGGAAAGTTTCCATAATAGTAGGCATTGAATAGCAGCGAAGTACCGGCATATAGTGAATTAACACCTGGCAATCATAGGGATTAGTCTCGTCGTGCCAGTCCTCAATGAGCAGACCACTTGGCTTACAACGGACAATGGAAGGAGAAAAATCGACGGATGACAATCGACGGAAATGCTGACTAACACACTCTTTTTTACCTTTAGAGATGTGATAAAGTAGCCAATGGAACACTCTTACAATGGAGAGACAAGTGTTGATAAACATCTTTCTGACACACCTATTTGAAATAATACTGAGATTCTATATTTGTATGTATTTTAACTAATCAAGAAGGCTAGGAACTTAGGTTGTTTCCAAGAGCAAGGCACTTAAACCATAGAGCTCTTGTCCCTTATGCCTGTAGGGAGTTTCCATTACCTGTTGATACCAGTGGCTTACCAGCTAGCAAATAAAATATGGGCACGTATTGGCTCGGCGGACTTAGTGAAATGATATATTTAGTGGGAAAGGGTGCAAGGGCATACCCCCGATCAACTTCCTTAAATGACATGTTACAGGAATAAGAATCTCCATTTTAGATACCCGATGGAGTAACCTGTTGAATATTCCCTGATGAAGAGGGCTACCTGGTTCTTTATCAGGGGGAATTACAATCACAACTTACTTAGGGATAAAAAAAGATTGAGAAGGCTTTGGAGCAACATATTCATCTGGGAGACCAACTTGGTTGGTATCATAAACCAAATTGGGAGCAGCAAGGGAAGGGGAAGAGAGGGCGTCTTGGAGGCATGGGCTGGACACATTGAATAATCATTTTTCATTGCCAGGTAGATATGCCAATATCGTATATATGTATGAACATGTATAATTGAATTCAGCCTTGTCAACGTAGAGATGGCGATATCATATATTAATACTAGTAGATACCAACCCCAAGTAGAATAGCCCAAGTAGAAGAATAATTCGCTAGATCTCTTAGAAGTTCGTATCTTTTTTTATTTTTCAATGGGCACACATTTACCATGGAGAGCTATGGATACTATGGAGACCCAGTTACAGTAGAGTAGAACTAGGAGTCAGCTATACCAGCTCTAGTAAGAGCCCTATGGCATTGAACCTTGGCGAGGCTAGAACATCATAGAAAAGGAAACTTATCTATGCGCGAAATAATGGATTATATAAGATATAATGGTGATGGTGCGAAATAGACATGAAGGTATAACCTTTTTCAGATGCAGGGGAAAATAGAGCTTAAGTGCGAAACCTTTCTGAAAGGGATGGTGGATGTAGATAAAAAAATATTTCTAGGTTATGTATATATTGGTGGCTTCACCCAACGAGCTGTGTTGGCGACGTGTGACCTGACTAAAAGGAAGAAGGGAAGGAGTGAGTACCAAGCTAAGTACTGGGATTGGAGGAGAATAGCCCAAGTCAAGTACTTAGCTCGGATACGGGCTGTGGTTTTCATTTCATACCACTTCCTAAACTCAAAGGCGGTATAGCACAGCACTGTGATAAATCTAAATAGATGGGTGTTTATCGAGCGAGAAAGCGATGGCGGCCTTATAAGTCGAGCCTGCTTACGCATCCTAATATGGGTGAGAAATTTGGGTGAGAAAGCGATGGTGGCTTTATAAGTCGAGCCTTCTTACGCATCCTAAGAAGGGTGAGCAATATAGTGCCTTTTAGGGAGATATGGGTCCAGTCTGTTATTGAATGATCATTCATTGAGTCCGGCAGGGGCATTTCCATTGAGTCCGGAAAGTCGGTCCGTCCCTGCAAGTGGCTAGCTTCGGACCTCGTCCCCGTTAGGGCATTCCATCAATCTGTGAACTGTGAATCAATCGATCATGATCAGTAGTGAGCTTTAGAATGGTTATGAAATGGTACGACAAAAGGCCATAAGATCCGTAGCTACCGATCCTAATTTGAGAACCTAACCTATGATCGGTCATGCACTAAAGAAGGAACCTACTTGCCCCTTTGGGATCATAAGTTAGGTAAGGTAACACCAGTAGATGAACTGACCGGTAAATCATATAATAATGTAGGTTGCCATCTGAGGAACGCGAATCAATGAGGATCCTATCTTCCACGAATATGAATCGACGGAAAACCACCACTCTCCACCTTGGACCTAAACCCTTGACCTCGAACTACGCCAATATGGAACTCTACCTAGACCCTCCAAATAACCCTACGCACTGAAGGCACTCAATTTGATTGTGATAATAATGCATTACTTACAATGCACCTGAGGATGAGGGTAATGCAACAGACACTTAGTTGCATTTACGCTAGGAAGATCGTGCCTGTCAGGGGGAGGTAGCACCGGATACTGATTGATTCAATTGGATGGAAAACATATTCGGGGGTGCGGCGGTACAACGGACGGAAACAGATACTCAGAGATGATGGTTTGGGCCAACGGACAAAAACAACAAACATCGACAGAGATGGTCTCGGCCAACGGATGGATGGATTGATCAATACTAACCCAAGAGATGGATAAGTAAGTTCCCCATAGTAGTTTAGTTCAATTCGCATTCCCGCATTACCATTCCCGCACCCAATCCGCCCCCATTACCATTCCCGATACACAGTTGCTGATACCCGCGAGGATACCCTCATTACCAGCCGGTCAGTACCAAGTCAGTTGCCACAGCGAGGGGCCTAATCGAAGGGGAATAATCATAGGGAAAGGAAATCATCCACAGGGAGGGCAATCATCAATGGGCATACTCAATGGGGGGAATAAGACACAGGGAGGGGAACTAATCCAAGGGAAATAATCTATGGGACAGATTCCATGGGGCACTGGATGGGGAATGAATGATACACCGCGATATATTTCTTGAAAATGATGGGGATACTCTAGTGGGATACTACGAGCTACACGTTGAGATACACGATCAGAAGGAATGAGGTTACATTATGAGGGACAATGGATGAGGAGGAAGTTACACAATCATGACGCGTTACATGATTAGCTTGGTTCGATTAGCTTACACGTTGCAGGTTACACGATTTGCATGAATGGGGCTTACACGATGAAGGTTACCCCGATCGATGAGATGCATGAGGTAGGTTATACATGATGCATGTCTAGGTCGATGTTGATTGATTGGCATTGGCAATGGCGTTGGAAAGGGCAGAGAAGAATCCAACCCTGGAAGGAACAGTCCCCATTCCCGCATTCCCTTTCCCGCATTCAATACCCATTCAGTCAGAACGCTACAGCCTACAACTCTACTGGGGGCCTCAACCCCTCTATCCTGGACAAGTACCAGGAGGAAAAACATGCATATGTGCCGCTTTCCGGTATCACTCGACAGAGGGTCCAGATGATGTTGTCTGCGAAGGTGTGCTGCTGGCTGGTCCCCATTCGCACTTTCTCATTCCCGATTTCTCCCACAAGACACTGTTAACAGTTCGACGTGCACAGGAAGGAGGCGGTTCTCAATGTGTTACCTGTTCTTGATAACACGTGCCCAGTGAGTGAGTAAGTCAGTTAGTTATTCAGTGAGGGGCATTCCCGATAGCCCGTAATCAGGATTGTGTTTACGTGACCAGTTCTAAATCCCCCGTGCCTTGGAGATGGTTGTTTGCGTGTGACTAGTTCTACGTGAACTGTCGTAGATCCCCCGTTACCAAAAGGAGATGTTCGTACGTGAACAGTTGCAGTATGTTACCAGGATAGGAGTTTTTAGTTCCCACCTGTTTCAATCCCACATGAACAGGAGGTGGCGGTTCAATTTGCGGGAACAGTTCGACGTTTACAGGAGGTGATTCTATGCGCGTGAACAATTTCTAATAATGCCCAGGAGGTGCACCAATTCACTTATTTTCCCAGGACATTACGAGAGAGGTTTAAATACACCTGCGTTTCCAACTTATGACGATAAGAATGAACAAACCTTGAATGGAAGGACCAGTACGCATTCCCGCTTGCCTCCTTCCCTCTTGTGTCCTTCCCTCTTGCACTGAACGGTCCAGAACATGGTTACTACTGATCCGGGGAGGGTAAACTTTTAGGATAGATACACGATGATGAGGTTCCAGTGATGGATCAGATAAACTTGCATGGCAGGATTAGGATTTGAGCTACCCAGGTTAGGAAGAATAGCTGGTAGTTAGTTGCAGAGTTCTGCTTGTTTCGAACACATGATGAGATGGGGCGGGTGATATACGTATAGAAGCACACAGCGTAGATTATATACGTGTATTTAGGAGCGTGAGTCAAGACGTGTGGAGAGAATAAACAAAGCATGATTAAGGAGGTCCCAGAGCACGAGAGAGCAGGATCTTGTGACACGACGGAGAGAGAGATAGAGAATGGCTTACAGAGAAAGAGATACACTTACGGCTCTACCACCCAAAAAACAAAAACACACAACGTAGGAGATATAGCAACACAACACACAACAGAGATATTTCTATACGTGATTGTCGAAACAGAGCATTTATTATTATTGCAGCGGGTATTGATGTGTTGTTAAAGTAGTAGAGCAGGTAAGTATCTGAATCTGGCTCCCTATGTCGATATCGGGCATGAAGGGTAAGACCCCCAACCTCAACCAATAACATCTTAATATCTACTAGTGTGTGACTGGGTTAGAATGCTCTATGTCTGTCTCCTTCGGTTGGTGTTCCTGGGTATCACTCTTAAACATCCGCATATGGATTTGTCTGTACTAAGGCCCGGAGGGACTCGGCCGAGGTTACGAGGTCGAGGAGACTAATATATAAAAAATAATACTAAGAGGAAAGATAAGATAAGATTCCTATTAGATATAAGAATACTATAGGAGTATGAGATTTCTGAGTCTTATTACTAAGAGAGTAGTATATCACCAATATGGTCTATAACGCTCTAAGATGCATGAATTGGATAGGTAATAAAGAGTCTAACCATTAATCTTGTGTTATCGCCAACAGTCATAGTCAGTCATTGCCAGTAGGTACAGAAGGTGGTCATAGCCGCCAATCATAGACAGGAGGTGGGTCATTGCTTGGTTTCTTTGATGCCGATTCCCTTGGTTCTTTCCCAGTCGATCTTTGACTGATGAAGGTCATTGCCAATAGAGTCGATCATTGTAAGCCGGTCATATCTTGGATTTGATACTCGGCGGCTGGGATAATCAGCTACTTGGCTATTAAACTATAATACTACGTGTGACTTGGTTACTTGGATAGCTAGGATACTTGGATATCGGGCTCGGTTGGACTGATCAACTGGGAGAATCAACTACTTGGCTACTTGAATTGGCTTGGTTACTGTGCTAGTAAACTGTGCTAATAAAATTGGCTAATCGAATGGGATGGTGGTTGTTGTCCATCCAACAGAAATAGATTGTGTAGGCATCTAAAGAGAATACCAGTCTATGCGCCTTCTCCTGTAGCTGTTAAGAAACTTTCTTCTTCAGGATCTAGAGAGAGCCAGTTAAGACTTTTGAGTAAATTGAACTTGTTCATTGCATATAACTAGCAGAGAATGATTTTCCTTGACTCCTGGCCACTGGCATCCCTTTTGAATAGTAGCACCAACCAGTGATAGCATATTGTTGTGAGACATCATCTACTTAGCTGCTGCTTTTCTGGAACTTCCTTCTCTCGTTTATGGTGGGAACGCTAGGGTGAGGGTGAGCTTGCCGAACTCTCGACAAAGGCCCAAAAGGGACTCGGCCGAGGTTACGAGGTCGAGGAGAGGAAACGTGTGAGGAGACGAACAAATCTCTTTTGGGGTAGGGGCCCCAAAAGAGAGGAACTTGAATAAATTAAGGCCCGTAGGGTGCGTTAGCACACTCGACTAAAAAGACGCCATCGACTTGGCCGAGGTTACGAGGTCGAGGAGAGGGACCTTCTCTGTTCTCTCTGGGCCATTGATGTGGGACTACTTCTTATCTTGGGTATGTCTGTTGGGGGTTTGTCTGTTGAACGGGGTAAGGTGTTTGAACGGGTATCTGGTGATGTGTCCTTATCTCATCTGGCGGCAACTTGGAATGGGTGCACCTCACCACTGGGAACATCATCCACCTCCCTGACTGGCACTACCTGATTAGCGTGAATGAAACTACCATACCTGTATGAATGCCACTACCTGACCAGCATGAAAGACACTACCTTACTAGCGTGAATGAAACTACCTAGCCCCTATCCCTGCTGAATGGCTCTACCCCCTCCCCTCTCACGCACCGAACCCAGACTTCTACGATGACCGACAAAGAGCACAGCCGACAAAGCGCACAACAGAAAGAATAACGACAAGGATGAGGATGACACCCAACCAGTAGGACAAGGAGCCCCCAACAGGCAAGAAAGCAAATAAATATAGAGAAGCAACTAAAGTGCATTGCATGGTGACCAGGGACGACACCAGGGATGAGAAGAGCGAGCAGTTATAAAGGCCAGCTAGCTTATGAGGCCAGCAGGGAAGGGAGGAGATAAAGAGGAAGTTGAGGAGGAGGCTGCAAGCCCTCTGCAAGGGAGAGAGAGCCGCGATGTGGCCAATAAACCGCTCAATATGAATGAAGATCGAAGCTACACGACGCACCCTAAGTCTTTTGTCCCGACTTGCCGAATCATAAGAGCCAAGATACAAGTTCCACCCACAAGGTCTGGTTCATAAGGCTGTTCCATAGGGGTTGGTAACTAGAGTAGAGGGATAAAAAAGCGTAATTACATATATATAATTATATATATCTCTGTATACGATATTCTTATCGAGTTATTTCCTTATGATAAATATCCAGATGCATAGTCCCCTTCTTACATCTCTAGGTGCACTTCCAATTCCATAAGCATTCTAAGAAGCAAATAATTCATTCAGTCATTGTCATTGTGTTGAATAAAGGTACCCCCCGCTTGGAGCATTGGTTCGAATAGCAGCCTTAAGAGGAGCAGCCCACCCTGGATGGAGCATTGTGAGATGAGGTCCTCCCAGAAGCAAGTTAGTGAGTTACAGGGGATGGATGCTTTTACAATTTAAAACCCACGGATAGATAATCTCCATGCCGGGTCGTGCCCAGCGTTCGAGGAATCAGCCTTTGACGGACCAACCAAATTGAACTTGCCGAGCGATATGAAATGAGTTAGGAACTAAGACGAACTGGAAGCAGGGATGGACCGACCCCAATCGAACCACTGAGTACTTAATTTCCCCTTGGCTGCTGGTCATGAATTATATATGTAATTATGCTCTTGAATAATTTATCAAATACGATTAGCCGGTAAATTCACTACTAAAAGGTGGCCTATCATAAGGCAAGTCGTCATATGTGATTATATCAAAGTATGCCTAAAAATAGAAAAGATATCGTCGCTAAGCTATTGAACAAGCCCAGCTCTTCTTCTTAATCCTTCATGAAATGATGCAAAAGCAGGCTCAACCAACGGGAGAGGCAATATCGAACCAATATCGACATTGGGTTTCTGAAACGCGATGGGATGTGCCCTTCAAAGAGAATAGATAATAGATAGGAGGAATAATAGCTACGAGAAAGTATATGCATCATTGATCTCCTTATGCCAAGGGGTTGATCGCTCATTAATCTCCTGGGTGGAAGCCTGCCTATGCTTTATTCTAAGGAAAGAAGTGGCCTGCTGATGGTGTATGTTGGGAGCTGGGTTTCTTCTTTATAAAATATGTTCCCTTCCTAGTAAGGTTAGTGTTGGTACGACCGAAGGGAGCTAAGGAACCAGTGACTAAGGTACTGTCCTCATTTTCCAAAAGGGCAATATGAGCTATACTCTTATCTTCTGAACTGTTAAAGAGCATGGTACCATGAAGCACAGATCCATCCGGGATAGGCATTGACCAGCTGCTCCACCCAACGTACAATTGATTATTGATTCATTAGGCAAGGAGGATATATACTCTTTTCCTCCCTTATAGGTTCTACCAAATAGATGTTATCCTCGATAAGGAAAGACATCCATGCATTATTGATCAGTCTATTCCCCCTTCCTGGGTGAGGGAAAAGGTATAAAGGGCTGGGTGGGATAAAGACCTTATCCCATTAGTTTGTGCCTACACCGGTTGCTACCATTTGAGTAAGTTACCGGACTAGGCCAGGTGCTAGGTGTTTACTTACTTCCTCACCAGGTTTTGATCCGCTATACAGGTAAGGAACCAGGCCCTTAACTATGCCATTGAGATTGATTAAGGATATTGATTGATTACCGACCTTGTGTAGGAAATAGATTGATTACAGGCCCTGCTACTTAAGCTGGCCCTCCTACCACCCATAAGTGGCCTGCCTTCCTGAGGTAGCCGTCCTTTCTTCCTTAAACGGCCTGCCTTGTTTGGCTCATTCCACCAGATAGTAATTTTAGCCTTTTTCCTTTCTTCGCTAGAGGGTCCTGATCAACCCTTCGTTCGTTATAAGGTCCGGAAGGTATGAATTTCACCTACATAAGGCCTATAAATGGATGGTTATTTAAAAGTCATTTTATAGATAGATCTGAGAAAGGAAATATCGTTATAGGGAAAGGAAAGAAATCATTTCTTTTTCCTTGCCCTCAGAAGCGCAAGACCTCCAGACCTTTTAATGGATGAATGGATTAAAATAATCTAAAGAAGATCCACAAAGCTAAGGAGGTTCTGTAGGGTATTGATCCTATTGAACCTTGAACCTCAACATCACCATAAAAGCCAGGTCCCACTAGAGGAATGAATAAGCCCCTCAATCCTTCAGCCTTCACCTTGAATCTCACACCTTAAGCCTTCACCCACTGAACCAACCCTTCATCTTGAGCCTTCACTCTGAGCCTTTAGACAGAAGCACAGAACCCTTGAACCTATAACCTCTCTCTGCTGCTCTATCTCTGCTCTCTGCCTTCAATCAACCTTCCTGCTGCCTGCTTCAATCAACCTTCCTACCTCACTTGCGGCCCCCCTATCTTCCTATCTTCCTACCTCTTCTACCTGCCCGCCTCACCTGCCTAGCCTGCCTATCTCACCTACCCATCCATCATCTGTCCCAGCCAATCATACCTAACCTGCTGAACTCACCTACCTCACCATCAATCAGACCTCCCATATCTTCATTCCTACCCTCTCATCCTCACTACCTCAGCATCAGACCTCACATTTCCACCATCTATTCATCATTACTAGCCTACCTCACCTACCTTTATGCCTAACCTACCTGAATCATTACAAACTACCTCATCATCAGTCATACCTTCTAGCCTGAAGACCAGCTCTTACTCCTGCTACTCCTTCTTATCTCCTACTGCTCTCCTTTCACTTGATTACTTGAAGAGAGACTTAAGGGAAGGTGAAAGATAAGGTTCAAGGTCATGCCTCACCTTAGGTAGTAAGGTCCTTAGTTCAGAAGGTTAGGAAGGAGGGCTCGACCGTTAGGGAGAGGGATATTTTGACTAGTAACCCTTGAATCATAATCGAAGCTTACTTTTTCATCTCTTACTTTACTTGGCAGCACATGGCCTGGAGTCTGATAAGTAGTAAGTCTAGTCAGAAGGATGGCTAGCTGGTGTGTCTGGTTTGAGCCTGAAGGTGACTAGGTTGTTCTTCAGGTTGGGTAGGCAGGTAGGAAGATAGAGATATAGATGCCATATCTGAAGATAAATAGAGAGATGGAATTAGCTGGATATAGATATATAGGGTATGATGGTATGCTGGTATGGATGCTGGGCTGATGATGGGAAGATGGGATGGATGGATTGCTGGGATGAGGATTACTGGCTGTGATGCTTCTTGCTTTGTTGTTGGGGCTGGAACTTCAATAGGTAGTAGTTACTGAAATACCTTGGATATAAGCATGGGTATGTCCCTAGCCAGCCAGCTTCTGTTAGTAGCGTTGATACCTTATCTGTCTTCTACTACTTCTTAGCTTACTTTATTACCTACATTGGCTAGTGAGTCAAGCCATCCCACCAAATCCCCATATGACGAGAGAAGAGAAGGACTCTTCACCACATACCCGATAAAGTATGCCTAGCACGTAAGGCAAAGTAAGGAAGGAGGAACACATCATTGGCCGAGAGGATAAGGAACACCTCATATTCCCCAGCCGAAGTCGAGACAAGAGCAGAAGTTGAGACAAGCTTTTTCCATACGTGATATCAATATTTGAACCAAGTTGCCAACGCGAGAGAAGTTCTTACCGTCAGATGATATAAAAGGACTCGTTCAATCACCCGTTCACCATACCCCGGGAAGGTACTATGCGCAGTTAATGATGGCTATGTGCATGCAGTGAACAATGACTATGTACATGGAACAGGGCTAAGCGAGACAGACCTTCACATCAAGAGCGAGTTTTACTACAGCTTGTTATATATGATTCACCTGTTGAGGATCATATGCAACAGACAGTGTGGATATATGAATCGTTCACCAAAAGCCTAGAAATATATAAACCTCAGGGAGAGGGGCTAGGTAGTTTCATTCACGCAGGTCCGGTAGGTGGTGCCCATTTCCCTAACTCCTTCCTCCACCCATTTGAAGTTCCCCACCAGAAGGCATGGAGCCGTGTCGTTTACTTATGAGCATATCGATTGAGCCATGTTACCGCCTGAAAGACGAGATTGATTTATTTCAACGGATTGAGAAATGAATCCTTCTGCTGATGCTGCTTGCCGAAGGTGCTCGATCCTGCTATCCCTCGAGATGAAGAACTTTGTTTGCTTGCTTTCTCATTTCCCCCATGTTACCCAGACGAGTTAGATTGAGACAAGTTGTTAACTAACGAGGAGATAATGCTTGAGCTATGTTACACTGCCATACGAGCATATCGATTTAGTTCCCATGTTCCCACCATAAGCCATATGCCTTCACCACCAAGTTCACCAACAAAGAGAACATACCTCAGGGAGGAGGGACTCTATAATAGAGCCATTCAAGGAGAGGGGCTTTGTGCAGTGAAAAAATATGTGCTACAATGAGGTGCCCCAATGAGGTGCCAAAAATGAATATGTGCAACTAGGTGAGCAATACCATCTCACTTCACCCATTGATCACCAGAAGAAATTGAGACAAGTTGTTACCTTACGTGATATCAATTTAGCCTAGGTGGCACCAGACGAACGAGAGAGAGAGACAGGTGCACTAGAATAGATTGAGCCAAGTTGGTAACATACCTGGCACATCGACCCCACATTATAAAGACTAGACCTACGGGAAGTCACCTCAAGGACACTGTGAACATCAAGCCGGAGGCACAGTCAGTTACACCTGCTGCAGTCAGTTCACCCCTCAAGCCCAGTTACTTCCCAAATGGACTCAGTTATCGAATCAACCTGTTCATGACTTCCCAAAGTTACACCATCTGATATTTTACCTACTGCCCACGGGTAGATATTCAACCTGTTTGATGAACTCCCCCCAGGTGATACTCATGCTGGCTGCACCTTAAGGACATACACAAACTGTTCTAATCACGCCCAGTAGCAACAGACCTAAGTTCTCTATTTAAACAGTTGTGCCCAAATAAGCTATGTTCTGCTCACGGGTCGCTATTCAACTTGCTCTCGTAGAATCGTCGTGGATACTTTAAGCAACTTCCGAAGATACCCTAAGCGCCTATGGAGCACTAATACAGTTGTGGTGCCTGGCTCCTGGCTTCGGAGTTGCTTTCTGAAAGTGTCGGAGTTGCCTTAAGAAAACGCTAGACAACTCGATGCGCGTATCATATATGAAAACGTCTAGATGCAATTAGGAATCCCTTATTTTGACCGAAGTTCGGGGAATGAGGGAATTTTTGTGTACATCCAGAAGCCAGGAATCTGAAAAATTAGGGTGGTTTTTCTCAATGTTTTTATGCATAATAGATATAAGGTCTGGAGGGCTTGCGCTTCTGAGGGCAAGGTTTTCTATCAGTTTCAAATCTTAGGATAAGAGAACAAGGCCTTACTCGCTATAGATAGCAGAGACGGAAGCTCACCTCTATGGTTATATAAAACTACAGCGGACCTAGGGCCAAGACCAAGGGAATAAAGAGAGACAGGGACTAAGACCAGGAACCAGGGAAGGGCCTACCTATATACAGGAACTTACTGGGGAAGCTAGTCCAGTCCAAGAGTCATTTTTCATGGAATAGATTTTGAATTGAGTGCATAGAGACCCACCTGGTTGACACTGGAGGAGTACCGGAATCTAGTGGATCACCACCTACCTACCTGGGTATCCTACCAGCATAGAACATGTAGTGGCAAATAATCCTGGAGCATTACTGGTGTTTGTGTTGGAATAGAGCCAGTGGAATTAGATCCAGATTTCTTCTTCTTCGGTAGGCCAGCCCAAAGGCTTTCACTGGTTTTAAAGGGAAATGGTGGAACTAAGCACATGGGATCAGCAGATAGTGTCTACGGACAATTTCAACGTCTCCATGCGAGCTTTTATATTTATCTGTTTCTGCTAGGATTTCACAATTTTAGTCCTACTATCCTATCATAGAAAATTCCCATATGGCTACTTCTATGGCAAGGTATGCTCTAGTTAGGTTTCCCAGCTAGGTCTTATCCTTTGGAACTACATGGACGGGACACAACGCTTTCTATTGATTTTTAAGTTCATTACGAATTTTGATTTCTTCTCTTCTTTATCAACGGTATGGTACGGGGCCAAGTGATTGAGGCACAGACATAGGGTCATTTTCAATAGCTGGTAGTCGATCCAAGAGTCGATGCACTCAATACTAGTCATAGCTGGGCTGGGCTACTTGGAAAGGTTGGACTTAAGTGAATGGTTTCTGTGAACGGCTTATGCAGTGAGTGAATGGATTCTATGCGCAGTGAAATAACACGGAGCTAGGCTAGGTGCATGCTATTTTTTAGCTTCTATTTTCACAAACGGATGGCTCCCTGTTAATGAATTCTTTGACCAGTACTACTTGCCCGTTTTCCATTAGAGTCAGGTAGAGCCTGGAGGGACACGATCCTGTAGATGAGACAGGAGCTTCCATTTACTTGATTATGATATGTTCCAGGATGCACCACATCAATTGCCAACAGGATACATTTACCCCATTTACATATGAGAGAATGCATGGATAGACGTGTCGCTAGAGGGTTAGGTTACCCTGCTAGTGGGTCGGGCCAGGGACACCTAGATGTATCTTTACTACGATTTGCTTCATCGGGCAGGGAGAGCCAGACCCAACCACCTTAACCTAGTTTACCACTGCATTTTTATATGATTCACCTCGTGCCTGAGCTTCAGACCACAGACCATGATACATTTGAGTTTCTTTATCGGGCCTTCAGTCTTATATGCTTAGGGACGAAAAGGAACGCTAGTAAGGGGAGCTAGACCTTTCACACGGAGGGGTAGTCAGGTAGGCAAGTAGACACGGCACTTTACCCCATATCGGGCAATTACCTTTTACGCCTGGGATGGATTGCCAGACCTAATTTACTTTTGTATTACCAAGCTTACTGAACTTATCATGTTGTCAGAGACTGGAAGAGCTAGACCGATACAAGCTGATCATTGACAGGAAGGAGAGGTAGAGATATGATAAGGCCTAGCCTGATGTAGAGCCTTCAGAGCCTTACTTGATTTATGGAAGAGCCTTAGTTGCTGGAGCCTTCCAGTCATTGCAACACACTTTTTGAGCTACCTTCTTTTCATTCCAGCTAGTTAGAACACCTAGAGCTAGGATTACCTATGAAACGGTAAGGGAAGTGACTTAGCTTCACCTCTATTATGACCTAGAACACTGAACCTTTCTCATTTATAAGAACCGGCCAGGCACTGATACCTTTAGCTCTTATACCTGCCTGAGACTAGACACGGAGGAACCGATTATGCCACGGAGGAACCGATTCTTTCACACCTCAATATTAGCTCCTGCCAGATGTGCTTGACTTGAATTAGGGAGACCACCTAGAACGATGTGGAGACCTTTTCCACTGGGTCACATTCCTATACAGATATTCTTGTTAAGCTAGAGGAAATTACTTTCACTATGATATTATGGCTTAGCCAGGACCTGTTCTTAGAGACTGGAAGAGCTAGACCGACTAGAATATCATCCAAGTTGTGATATGTCTAAGCCAGGTATAACCCTCCATATGCTAGCTTTACTTTACTCTGCATCCTCCTAATGGAGTTGACTATATTGGCCTACACAATGTAATCATGATATTACATCATGGCCATGGCCACCACTCCTATGAAAACCAGCAGGATAGTAGAAACTGACCTACTTACCTTAACGCTACTAACCTTATAGGCAATTCCTTATTGTAGGTGATGGTATCGAATTCCCTTCTGTTGGGAATCACACAAGTAGGATAACGTGTATAACCTTGCTAAATGTGTTTCTTTTTTATTAGGGGCACCCCAGCACTCGAGGATTATAAAGGTCCGTAACTTTTTTCTTGATATTGTTTATCCTTATACCAAATCTAACGAACATACCGGTAAGGTAAGGATATTGGTATTGGAAGGAGGGCTCTGGCTTGGCTACGACCCTATCTATTGGGTAAGGAAGGAACTAGCTCACCCTTGATCTTATGGTCTTTTGTTAAAACCCTTAGAGGAGCGGGTGAGTGATGAACGGTAACGGGTTCCTTACTTGTATGAACGAGTTGGGAATGAACAGGTAAGGCAGTAGAAAGGGTGTTACCCCGGAGGGTACTCATGGTGAAATAAAAACTATATCTATCCTTATAGGTGTGGGTGTTAACTAGTAGACAGGGTTTTACCTAAAAAGAGACAGGCCCTCAAAGACAGGCCCTCAGAGACAGGCGGAGACAGGCTATGAACAATCACGGGTTCCTTCATGCGAGGTTTATGGTTCCCACTCAGAGGGTGTGAACGAGTAAGGTAAGACTGCTAGTGAATGAACAGTAATGAAGTTCATCAACAGTCATCACTCTGGAAATAGAAGACTCAGATCCGCACCCTCACTCTCGCTCGTCTCCTAAAGCCAATCAAAATATCCAGTTGCTAACGCTCGTAATAATTTCTCCTCCTCGCTTCGCTCGTATAAAAAGTGAGGAAATACTATCGGGCAAGGAAAATAAGGGCCTCACAATAATGGATATGTCCTTCCTAAATGAGCTAGGCCCACCCTTATTTGAGGGAACAATTAAGACTTACCTCATCAATCAATGAGTAATTCCCCATACTTAGAAAAAGACCTTTGCTCGAGTTAGACTGGAATTCTGCTCTTTTTCTATTGCCCTAAAAAAAGGCTGACTGAGCTCCTGCTATCTTTGTCTCTACTATGGGCTTTGCTACGGTATCTTATACTTACTATGCAACTGGTGATGCTTTAACGTGTGCTTCAACTGGCTATTCTCTAGCTGCTTCTTAATCTACATGATACATTGAGTTAACAGCTTAATCGGCTGGATCTTCTTCACCAACCGGATCAACTACCCTAACTTATGGCTTTGCTTATGGATCTAGATCTAGGTATGGCACTGGAGAAGCAACTAGATCAACGTGTGCTTCAAATACCTCTGCAGGATCTGCTTCTGCTACTAGTCATGCCTATGCTTATCCTGCGACTGGATAGAATACTGAGACTGGTTCAAAAGCTACAGAATCTACTTAGTAACTTGCTTAATAAGCTATTGGGTCAGCTAATGGGTAATAAACAACCGGCTATACAGGCTATTACTTTCTGAGGATCTACTGAATCTGATTAACCAACTAACTCTACTGGTGCATCTACTGTTGCTAAAACTGTTGCTTCATCGGCTGACTAAAAAGAATAAACAACGTAATCAATGGCTAGGCCGGCTAATGGCTAGGCTAATGGTTAGGCTCACTTCTCTCCTGATTCTAGGTCTGCTTTTGGAAGGTCTGGATCTGGCTCTGTAGATTCTCTATGTTACTAGATCAACTGCTTAGTCAACTGAAGAAAGGGTTGGGTCTAGATCTATATGACTGAAACAACTGCTGCTTAAACGTGTGTTTAAACTACTGTTGGGTCTTGATCTAGTTATGCTGCTGAAGAATGGATCATACACTATCAGTGCTGCTTCTTCAACGGATGCTTCAACCGGATCAATGGGGTAAAGATTAGAATGAACTGGAGAAACCTATTCCTCTATATATGCTACTAGGTATCCTGTTGCTGGAACTAGGTAAGCTACTACTGATGGTACTAGTGAAACCAATGCTTATTCTACGACTGGTTTTTCCACTGATGGCACTACAAGTGCTTCCACGGGTCCTGCTGGGCAAGATGGTGGTGCTGGTCTTGAAACTACTCATACTGACTGGGTAAGCTGGATCTACATATGGATATGCTTCTAGTTATCCTAGGTATGCTGCTAATGGCTCTGCTACTGATGGTAATTCTACTACTAGTGCTGGCTTTGGATATGGGTCTTTCAATGGATATGTATCTGGCTTTGGCTCCTAGTAATCCTAGTGCTACTAGTGCTGCTGGTTATACTGCTTCTTCTACAACTGGCTTGACCCCTGTTACCTATGCTACGTGTGCCTTTGGTGCTCCTGCTGAATCTGGCTCTCGATCTTGAACATCAGGTGCATCGTATTATATATTGTAATATGCATATTAGACTGTTGGTGGATAAGCTGCTCTTAGGTATGGAACTGCGTCTTTTACTGGATCAACGGATGCTGGATCTCGACTTGGAACTGATAGATCTAGCCTTGTGTCTAGATCTAGTACTGGCTTTCAAAATGGAATTTCACCTTGAAATGAGTATGACTAGAAGGGCTTCACCTATTGATACGCCAGGCAGAGTTCAGAGTGGTAGGTCCAGTCTGTACCAATGCCTCTCGAGTGGACGTGGAGTACTTAGGCAAGTCAGAGAGTTGTACCTTGTCTTCAAGGGCTACGCGCATCACCCCGGATGAGGGGCATCATCAGTAGAAAGAATCTTTCCTTAGATGGATGGATAGAGGGATGACTCTCGATGGTACGATGGATTATGGATGGAGGGTAGGTGGATAGATAGATGGACGTTGGAATGACACTAGACACTGGATACTGGAATGACTGTATACACTCTTTCCCACGCTGGAGTGAAAGTAGAAACTATTCAGTTCAATCCCCAAATCAGTGACATTCCCAGTTCCTTGTTCCTAGAGATGGGAAATTGGAAATGGGAGACCAGAGAGTGGTAAGGCTCGTTTATTAGCTAGGCCCACCATCCCGGATGAGGGGAAAAATTAGAAAGAATCTGTCTCACCCAAGCTCCTCCTCATGACCAATCAAAATATCCATTAGTCTTTCTTTCGTCGATATATTTCTTGATCTAGCTGTCGCACTATTCTTTCTGTCGTCAACCCAAGCCTGCCTATAACTAGCCAACCCGCTTTCCCCGACTATCCTGACCACTTTCCCCAACTATCTATATAAATCTATATCCATCTATTTCCTTGATGGCACAACCATGGATAAGAAGGGAGACAGATATAGATACAGATAAAGACTCTCTAACCAAGGCCCATGGTAGTCCACGGCCCTACGTTGGCATCCGACATTCTTTCCACCCTTATTCTGTCCACCAGTTTGATAACCAAGCTGTTCCCGAACCATCAGGTGGGCGTGATAACTCATTTAAGTAGGGATAACCTCACCATATGAATAGTGAGTCCCTCGACCTTGTAACCTCAGTCGAGTCCCTCCGGGCCTCACCATCGGAATAGTGAGTCCCTACCGGGCCTCTCCTTATAGTCGAGAGTTCGGCAGGCTCACCCTACCGGGCCTTGCTCTCTCTTTGGTCGAGCAAGCGGTTCGTCCCCTCATCCTTGCCCCCGCGAAGGGAGATCAGGTTCTCCTACCCAAGGTTAGGATATCCCTTACGTTATGCTGAGGTAAGCAACGTAGATCTAAAGTTCATTCTAGGATCACCTCCATTCTATCACTATAGATCTTAATTGCCATAACAAATTCACCCAATTCAGCAGTTGTTTCAGCTGATAAAATCCCACCCACCAATAAGAGTCGAAAATATGCAATCCTTTATGTAATGGGGCTACCCCGAAAGCTTTCCGTTCACCCATTTGTAATGATCAATTCACTTAGCATAATCTCTATGAATTCATACATTCTCATCTCAGTGCGGAGAATGCTTCTTCTAATAAGAGCAAGCGCGTATTTCTACGCCCCTCCTGGATCCAAAAAGCAGCTATTTTCTGCCATCCGCCTATGTGATCTTGTCAAGTTGTGACCAAGCAAGTAATTTCAATGAGGGAACTCAGAGAACAAGGGGCCCTTTCCAACAAAATCCAAACAACAGAGGGAGGGTAAACGCCTAGGAGTGGGGACCAACACAAGGAAGCTAGGTAGAAGGGCTCCAGCGGGAGAAGAGTTGTATACTCTATTTGTTATTCTATCTATATTTGGTATATTAATAAAATGAGCATAGTTTCTTGTTACTTTCACAATTTGGAGATTATACTGCACAAGCATGGCGTTAGGCAGGATTCTTATATATATTAGGATTATGAGGATAACAATTAAACTCCTTTTAGTGCTATTCTATCATATGAAAAAGAAGAAACATGATCGTGTGGGTCTTCACCTTGTTCGAGGCTTGGCTTACCTCAAAGGTTGTAACCTCGACAAGTTCTCATGTAACAGTTAACACTAATGATCGACCCACTTCTCCCAAGCGGGCAAAGTGATGTGTGTACCATAAGCTTGACACTCACACAACTACCGAGTGTCATGCTCTTCAGAAGGAGGATGCCGAGCAATCATCCCAACATGATCCTTCTTCCCCCAGACAAAAAGCCTAGCCCCCAACTTTTGACATTGAGCCCAAGATGTAGTGCTATTATCATAAGGTCGACACCCACCATGAAGATGATTGTCGGATCCTAGAGAAGAAGGACGCTGCTAAGTCCGCTCCAAAGGACGCACAACCCTCTCCCCCAAGACAAGTTTCTCTTCCTCTCCCGTTGGTCGAGACGGCTTAACGCTTCCTTTCCTTTCCTTAAGGCTTGTAGAGTAAGACCAGCTAACCTATAAGAAACTCCCGCTTATAGAGGCGCTTAATAAGTATGCATAACCCTATGAAGAACTAGGGACTTAAAGTGTCCAAGTATAGAGCCTTAATTATAGGTAATTAAGAAGGGGCTACCCTATCCTATGCTAGGGAATAAAGTATATAAATTTATATATATATATATAAATATATATCAAGGTCTCAAGGATGGAGTAAACTTATATAGAGTAAGGCGGCGCTGACGCTAAGCTCTCCTCAGTCTAAGTCTATCCTTTATACTATATATATATATTATACTATGTTAGTAAGTCTGCAAGTTATCCTCAGTTCAGTTAGGGCTATCCTTTATACTATATATATATTATACTATGTTAGTAAGTCTGCCCTTTACCCATACCTCCCCGGACCCCTTGAATCACTGATTAATAATACCAATAGGATAGGAGGAATACGAATAGGATAAGGTACCCAGTCCGCAAGAAGGGCATCCATGAATGAAGGTCCCTACCTTTAGGACTAACCCTTCACAATAGGAGATACTATCTAGAGGTATCATATTTTTATATTATCTAAGAAGTAGAAAATAGAGGAGGTAATGGCTGACCTCCCTTTCCTATCTTTATATATATAAAGTATGGTGACCTCGAAGGCCTGACCTTTCTATCTCAATATGAATCTATATATATTTAGGAAGGAGGGGCACCTCATAACTAATCCCCAGGATTCTCTACCTTAGTTAATAAGGATGGGCTGATATCTCTAGGATGTGCTTATATCTGGAAGTAATCCTTATTGAATGTGTATTCTCTACCTTGCACTATGCTATTTAAGTGAGTGCTTTCCTAGGCGAGAATGAAAATAGTAATATCCCGAGTCCATAGTGAATCAGTAAAATCTACCTTATAATCTATATAAAGGACTGGAAAGATACGGGTCGCTATTCCTTCCTTAATGTTGTCTATGCATTCCTTAATATAGATAGGATCCAATACATGGATGATGAATCTGCGGAAAAGCACTTCTATCACGACGTCGCACCCCACGGCACACCCCTGACTGCCGTAATGTCTTTGATTTTGGCTTGTCCTAGGCGTTATTCTTGCAAGGCTAATCTACCTTAGTTAGTTAATGAGTATAATCTGCCTTAGTTCATCTCGTTCCTACGCACACATACGGTATGTGCTTACCGGGTATAACTCCGCCCCTGATGGAATGTGAAAGCCCCTAATGATCAGAGGAATGATCCCCTGAGCCCGCCTGACCTTACCTTGGCAGACGCATTACCCAGACGCCTGCCCTTAGTATCTTCCTGCCCTGTTGCAGGAAGGACCTATGGAGGAAATGAACTGAACACTATCGAGTCAATCTCTTACCTTTACCTAGCTTACGTAGAATGATTACCTCTAAAGAATCTAATTGCTTCCAAGCCCCTGCGTACCTTCCAATAAGCATAAATGGCTGCATTTGCGAGGGTTTACTACGTAAAAAATCCAGTGTGTAGGTTTCTAGATAGATTCATCATCTGTGTTTCTAAGCGACCAAAATATGAACTAAAACCCCCTTGTGTTGACTACTTTCTTGTATGCCCTTAATACACTTGAGTATAACTAAGCGCTTCCTTTCCTGTTGTGATTGGGAATAGAGCTAATGAAGGAAGTAGCGGAGTAATGAAACCGATAGAAAGAGCAAGCCCATCTGAGCTAACTCTCTACTAGAATACTAGACTATAGTAGAAATAGAATAGCCAAATAGTGCAAGCCTCTAGCTCTACCCTAGCTAAGGAGAGTATCCAATCTGTAGGGTTCCTTTGAGAATGTGTTCTGTTGTCTAGAGTAAAAAGTGCTCATGAGTATAAATCAAATAGATGGATAGCGTAATAGGGCTCATCTTAATAGTAGGCGAATCAAAGTAGAAACTTGTCGGAACTTTCATTCGATGTAAACAATGGGTTATAAACAGACTATGCGGTCTTAACACATAGATACTACCTAGATAGGAACCTCATACACTTAGCTTTACTTACGATGATAGATAGGATACCCACCCAGTAAGGTCTTTACCTACCACCAACCCTGCTCATCTAACCTACCACCACCCCAGCCAGCCTATCCAGCCATACCACGCCTTGATATATGGGAAATTCACTAATGAAAGGTGGAAGCGAGGTTACGTTAAGTAGCTCGCCCCCACCAGGGGCGAGGATACGAGCTTGCTCTATTCTACCACTTCTTTCTCTTGGGTTTCACTTATTGGACAAGGGGGCCCACAATGGGTTGGGTGGGAATAGATAAATAGTAGTAAAATAGAGGGGGGCCAGATCGAAAATTCGCTAGCCTCTGAATCGCTATACCTAAACAACATACGGGATCCTATCCAGATCGAAACACAGAATATGAAGCTTGAGCATCCGAAGCCATTCTATCGCTCATTCAAACCAGAAGCAGAATCTATTTCACGAGTCTAATAATCTTAATCTCGATCTGGTACATCAAGAGCTCCTGCTTCAATTGCTTCTGGTCCATCAGGGAACACTGCTGCTACTTCATTTTTATATGCTGCTACTGCATCTACTACTGGTACTGCTCCTCGTTCAACCTTTTTATGCTTTGCCTTAGTCGTAGAGGAGGTATGGGTCTGTTACTTATGCTACTGCATTTACTGATCATTGTCCACCTGCTAGAAGGGATGCTGCTGGCCTAGTTTTGTTATATGCATATGGAACGGAGAATCTAGGAAAACATGTACCTCTACCAGGCCAGCCAGATGGGACTTTTTACCAGCCAGATTTGAAATATGTTCTTGAGCCATTTATGGATTTATTTAGTGAGGCA
Organism: Pinus albicaulis; assembly: GCA_034641835.2. NCBI lineage: Eukaryota > Viridiplantae > Streptophyta > Pinopsida > Pinales > Pinaceae > Pinus > Pinus albicaulis. The sequence goes on from CM076578.1 coordinate 568,679,848, forward strand.
AGAACCAAAAGAAAGGAAGCAAGCACGGAAAGGCAGATAGCGTAGAGGGAGTTATATGCTTAGGCAAGTTACTAGATAATTTGATTCAATGGCCAAGCACTCTATGGAAACTTTTTGACCTTCAAGGGTCAGGATGTTTTTAGGTCATAAGTGCGCTTAGAACGCTTTTTTTCTTTTCAAAGAGGAGACGCTAGCCTCACTTGTTATTGAGGAAGTGTTTGCTAGGCATGGTTAGTATTGCTGGGTCACCTTTCAATAAATATAGGTTTTGTTGATAAGTATGCATATAGAGATAATAATTTCTTTATCTGATCATGTCAATTAATAGGGAAGACAAGGTCTCCGACCGTATAAAGACCAGAAAGGAAGGTCTCTACCAAGATAGATGAGTTAGTCGGATCAATGAGCTTAGCATGGTCCTGTGGTCCATAATCATAGGAACAAGATCTCAATCCACATGTCTTTATTTGGTGTGAGAAGCCCACTAAACTAGAGGAAGGAACTGGGCAGCTATCGGTATCATATCGCAGTAAAGGCACGTATTCTAACACCTATCTCCCTCGAGAAGGGGACGACATCATTTCCACTTAGACTTGCCTCTCGGTCAGCATCTATCTGGAACTTCTGCGTATCTTTCATCCATCTTACTGATACCGTGATCTATCCGAATCTGCGCGTCATTACCATACCAGCTTAAGGTATGACTCACGCCTCTGCTCGGTCGGTCGCTCCTTCGTCGACTCCAACTTTTCTCTGACGAAGTTCCCGTTCCAGCATAGCCTTCTTCTGCTTTGGTCATTCAACTAATCTCGTCTGGTTGGGCAAGTAATCGAGAACTCAGGAAGAGCCTTTTTATTCTGTGGAAATGAATCTGCCCTCGTCCATCGCCCCTGTAAGCCAGCCTACTCTCGTTCGGTCTCTAGTAATTAGCTCCTCTCATCACAGGTCACTGCTATCACTTCCGGTGTATAAATACCCTTTATTGCTTTAAACATAAACAATTCTTTTTGACTCTATTTCATTTTTGGAGTTTCCCTCACCATATGAATAGTGAGTCGATGGCGGCCTCACCCTCGTAACCTCGGCTGAGTCCCTAACGGGCCTTGTGTTCTTCGTGTTCCTCTCTTTTGGGGCCCCTCCCCCAAAAGAGAGTTGTTCGTCTCCTCACACGTTACCTCTCCTCGACCTCCTCGGCCGAGTCCCTTCGGGCCTTTGTCGAGAGTTCGGAAAGCTCACCCTCACCCTACCGGGCCTCGACCTCGTAACCTCGGTCGAGTCGATGGAAGCCTTGTGTCGAGAGTTCGGCAAGCTCACCTTACCGGGCCTCACCATATGAATAGTGAGTCGATGGCGGCCTTTAGTCGAGAGTTCATTACTTCACCCTACCGGGCCTACCGGTCCTTTAGTTCTTCGAGTTGATGGCGGTGGTCGAGTCATGCTGTAGCATGATGGCGGCTTTCCCCTCCCCCTCACCATATGAATAGTGAGTGACTCCGTCCCTTCTTTGGTCGGGAGAGTGGGTTCGTAACCTCTCCTCGACCTCGTAACCTCGGCCGAGTCGATGGCGGATTTTTAGTCGAGCGTGCTAACGCACCCTTCGGGCCTGTTGTTGATAGTTTGGATGGCTCACCCTCACCCTTATGGTCTTTAGGCATTACTAACCTTTTTCAAAACCTCATTTTGAGAACGATGAATCCATTCCCCTTCGTTGGAGATAGAAAATGTAGTTTATTTTGAAGAATACCCCTTCAAATCGTTTCTCTCTGATATAGCCTTCCTTATGTGAACTAAATATATAGCTGCTCTGATGAAAAAAAGAGAAAGTATCTAGCTATGGGTTATAGAATAGAGCCTATGGTTTGGCCCAGATTATCATCATATGATAAATCAAAATCTTTTTTTCTATAGAACTATACTCCCCTAGGCTTTGAGGTTTAGCGTGCTGCTCTAACCTTTGGCGATAGGCAGAGATAGATAGAGCTTAGATGAGATTCGCATCTATACGTCGTATGTGATCCTAGCATCTAGACATGTCACTACATTCTGGATTTGAAATAATCCCAAGAATAAGACCATCAGGCAAGAATTGAGTGGGAAATAATTCTCTGCATTTCACATTTTGCCATAGTTACATCCTCATTTTTATGGGTTTGATGAATATCATCGGGGATCATAAAGTTTCGTTTCTAATAAACCAAAATGTAATTTCCTGCAGTTTTTCTCTGATCATGATTCCTTGCTCATAGGGGCAGAGCACTATGAGGAAGTAGTAGGTCCGTTAGGGTCCTATGGGGGGGGGTATGTTCCCACTACCGATAGAGACCATGAGGAAGTTCAACCGGTAGGATGAAGTGGTTGGTGAGGAACTGACCGAATAGGATGAAGTGGTTAGAGCGACCATAAGAGGGCACCACTCTATCCTACCATGAGAGATATGGTTTGCTATGCAAACCTCCTTCCTTCTAACTATGATGGTTCACAATGCAAACCAATTCCTTCCTGCCAGCTAAGGTTCGCAATGCTGCTCACCCCTCCTTCCTTCTCTGAAGTCGGATAGATGAGGAGGGTTGACAACCCGAGAAAGTATGTATTGATGGAGGGTATCAAACCATTCCAATGTGTTGTATATCGATGAGGGTATCAACCTGTGGTTCGTTCTGCGAATCCCTATCATCCTTCCTTCCAGCTGTAGGGTTTCAAACCCGTAATGTGAGGAGTATATGGAGGAGGAGGGTTGAAAACCTGTAATCAGATAGATTAGGAGGGTTGATCAAACCCGTAAAGTGTGTGTGTCTATGAAACTCAGTGCTGTCAACTCGTAGGTAAGGAATAAGCCTACCGTTGGATTGGTCATACCCTAAGCTTGCACTCAAGAAATTGAGAAAGAACCATTGCTTTAGCTATCATGCCAATCTTACTGTCCACTACGTCTTGTCTCGCCGCATTCCACACTGACAAATGGTACTCGATCAAATGGTCTAACCCAATTAGACAGACTCTCTATACCAAAGCTAACCTATAAGCAAGCAACTTGACCCGCTTGCCTACTGATTGAATGGCTTTCCATCCATGAAGAATCTAGCTCAAATCGATTCATTTCGACTAACTTTTCGCTGCTATTATATATGTAATTACGCTTTAGCACCGGACGTACTCCCTCGGTAAAGCCCTAGCCCTGACAAGTCTGTTATTCGGGACAGCATCAATTGAAATGAAATATTCTCTTTGGTGACCCCGCTAACTCATTAAGAGAGCATAAAGACCAAGTATCGTCGTACTTTACACAACTCCTCCCTAGCCTGGGCGGTACTGCCTCGTTATATACATGATTTCTGCCGCTGTTGGAACTAGATATAGAATATGAGATCTCTTTGTAGACGATATTATGGTACGATCGATTATGATAACCTAACGCGAAAAGCTCCCCACGCCTACCTTCGCACCTACCTGAGCGCTGTGATTTACCTACCTTCTAGCTATCTCAGGTAAATTCTCACCTTCCCTTCGACAACGCGATATTAGATATGTAATTATGCTCTCGAATAATTGAGAAAAGAAGTGATTTTATGCTTAGCGAGACATCTATTCCCAACCCAAAATGAATTCTATTTTCGAGATCAAGATATGACCCTTTTAGAGACAGATATGATCTCAGTTTCTATCGCTCGCTGTTTGAAGAGTGGGCTTTTCTATTCAGGTCAATCCTTCTTAAATGCAATATTATATATGTCATTATGCTTTCCTTATCACTATTACTTGAAACAAATTCTTTCACGAACCACTGCCTTAGTTCGCACGACAAGGAGACAATAAAGCCTTATAACGCCTTTCACCCGGCCGGACCCCGCACTTGATCCGAAATGCTGGAAGTGAAAGGGATGAACGATAAGGGGAAATAACGAAATCGAATTTAGCATATAATGGTAGCTCTACCTGCTACGCTCTCCTCTCTTTGGTGAAACACTACTCCTCTTAGGTCCTTCCTGAATGACCGGAATTGAATTAAGATAGTAAGCATAAAGCATATATTCGTAAATGACACAACGCATCATAATCTAGGCTGAGGGCTTGTCTAACAGTTCTTTTTTTGAACCGGGCCTGTAGCTCTGTATTGACCCCTCCCGATCCTATGGCGAAAGGTATAAGCATCTGATGGGAGCTACGCGACCCCCTCCCTCTGTAGAAAGACGAAGGTAGGAGGAGTAGGATAAGTAGGTTATTTGTTATATGCATGACTGAGATAGATGTATGAGGGCTGATGCGTAGGTTCCCAAGTGTGTAAAGTGTAACCAAAGTAAGTCTAGACGTTTTAAGGACTAGTCTAACCAAAGTAGGCGTATAGCTGTAGGGTCTAGGGCATATGTTTCTTTTTAGTTTATGGATTTCACGGGATCGAGTATCATGTAGATATGCGAGTATCATATGTATCTCTATGTATTGATGTATAGATTTATTCTCGATTAGTCAATGGAAGCCTTAAGAGACTATCTTAGTCCAAGCATGAAGCTGCATGGGCTGCCCTGCTGTAGTTATGCTCATTAAGTAACCAACATGGATGGCTCCAAAGAAAATCCATTAGGTAAAGTGACTTACATGGCATTCTGACTAAATAATAAAATGCATTGATGTGCCCCGATGATAATAATAGGATATTCCATCCGACCCAATCAAAACGAGTTGTTATTAGACCAAAATGGGCAATTAGAAGTTGTTCAATGCCGAATCTGGTAGGCAATCAATCCAATCAATATCGATATGCTCATAAGTAAACAAGCATGCCCCAATGGCTCAATCTCATCTATTGGGAACATGGGCAATCTCTTGAATCTGGCGATCGTTCAAAGATCGTTCAAACTAGGCAGGTCGGTGCTCCCCCCGAACCGATGGCAAGCAACGAAGCAAGTAATGAAAGCAGTACTAATTCACTGATTGCATTATAGTGGACTTGGCTTTCCGTTCTGTAATAAATTGTCTAGCCACCTGTCTGTAGCATATGATCCTCGAATTGTGAATCAATGTAAGTAAGCATCGTCATTCCTTCAATCTAGCCCAGGTAGGAACATTCCATTGTTCCGCGGTATAGGAGGTTTTCCAACTGAGTACGGTTTGGAGCCTCTATAAATAAGGGGCTCCCTGAACCACTCACGGATATAATTCGATTTCACTTGGTAATGTTGCGGACCCGAGTTCAGATCTGGGAATAAGGTATGTAATTCTTTTTAAGGCCCACTTTTTCATTCCTTTAGAGCTATCTTCCCTATCAGTAGAGATAGAATCAGTCCAATCAGTCCAATGGATGATGGATATGGCCAGGTGGATGGATAAGCCAAGTAATCTTGTGCGCTAATATCAATAATATATATATATATGCCGACAATAATCTAAGTCTAATTGCGTTTCTCTTTACACAGAATGGACAATCACAAAGGAGGGTAGCTACTAGAAGCTCGTATACAATATAATTGCGATTATAGGGGTTGGAAGCTACTATTAATCCTTTTGATCTCGAGCTTGCTCTCTTTGTTTGGGGTAGGGCCCTAGATAGGACTGAAGGATGTAGAAACCTTATAACTTATTTAGGTGGTACAGGGCATCATTTTTGCTCATCGGGGCACATAAAGTGATTTAGTTATTACTGAAGATTGACGTTTCACTATAATAGCCGGGATGAATCGATTGCTCTTAGGTTTAGCAGCGGGATCCTGCTTGCTCGATTTTACTTGCTTTTAGTTACTGGCAGCAACTAGCTGGCTAAGAGCACCCATCACTCCCCCATTGAACCCCAAACAACACTACGCACCAACGATATAACTAGCCCAACTAATTACAACTGGTGCTCCCTTGCTCGCTTGCCTAGAGACCTTGACCCAACTCCAATAGTCTTACCTTTTAAGGTCCAACAAGTCTCACCTAACACTGACTGACTGGGACGGGACGAAAGAACCAGGAGCCTTTAATTCATTGCCATAATGCCAGTCTTACAGGAAGGGCATCGATTGATTGATCCATACTGCCTAGGAAAGGAATGGTCCTACCGGATGGATGGCGGCCATTGTTTTATATAGGCCGACGGATTGAAAGGGAAAGGGACAGAATGACATGTTACCAAGGAAGGGGGGAATAAATGGGCTTACCGCCAATGAATGAAGAATTGGTCCTGCCACTCTTACCGCAAAAAAAGAGTTTGTCCATGCTTACATACACGGGACTAGGTGTCCCTACAGAACTACGGCACTGCTCATATGGGACTAGGCCCCCTACCTTGCTTACAGACATGGAACAGGAGTTCCTACAAAACTGTACATACGGGACACAGTCCCTGCTTACCGAGATGGGGCACTGGGTCCCTAGAGAGATGAGCGTAGATATAAAAATATCAAAATTACACGCGCCTGGGCTACTCAGTGAAGCTATTCATCTTCTTCTGTTTCACATTCTGAACTAAAGCTAAGAATGGATAGAGTTAGACTAAAGAGAAAGGGGTTGAGTTTCAATAAAGCTAATTTCTCTTTATTACAATGGGACTAAAGAGCTACTACACTTAGTTGAACTCAAAGTTGCACTAATTAGAAGACCTATTAGAACTATAGTTAAACTACTCAAGCAATCACAACTATAGTGGTGACAAAACAGAAAATAAGGCAGAAATAATAGTTCTCTACGGAGACAAAGCAGTTCAATCTTACTTTCTTATTTTTATTGAGAATAATGGGCACCACAACTGGAAGTATTTAGTGTGAGTACTTACAGCTAAGACGGAGGCTATATAGTATACTTACCTTATGGATGGAAGTTATTATGGATTGGATGGAGACTACTAGTCCGGCTAGTACCGGCAGTCTCAAGTGCATGGACAACCGGAAGGATAAAAAAGAAGTGCTATCGAGTCGGCTGAAGGCTAAGGCTAAGACTATTGCAAGTACGGAGGCTATACCTTCTTATTATTCGCTCAAGTCCATGCCCATACTGGAAGACCTTTCCTGTCACCGCATCCTACTAGCTGTAGAGGCACCTCCTTCTGTCAATTCCCGGCTGTCATTGTATGGGTGAGTAGCTGTCTGTGCAGTTGTGCCGTCGGGGTTTTCTCTTTTGGCCTCTTCCCATCCGTCCATGGGACCGCACTCAACTGGGCATCGATCAAATTGAGTCCTATAATTATTGCACTAATTGAGTCCAAACAGTGTCACTACAGTAGAGATCTTAACTACAGCTTGAACTATTAAGGCTTTAACTCCACAATTTCTTAAGCAGGCAGATTGAACAATTTAGCATGCACGGCTAGCTTTATCATGCGCACCTAACCCCGTGTCATCTGTCACACTCTATTGACCCTGTTTCACCATCACCCTTTTCAGAATAACCACCTCGCCCAGCATATCCTTTAGTTTTCAATCCAATTCGATTGAACCGGGAAAACAGAAAGGCGGATCGTCAACGATCGAGCACTGGCGGCTCACCTCCATCCACCTATATTTGGAACGCTAATACTGACTATTGAACGCTGACGGGGATCTGCGCCTGCCTGGGCCGAGTGATGCTCTCTTCAACGGTCTCGGTCAAACGCTTGCTTCTATCATTCCGTATGGAGTTTCAGTCAAATTCTTGATTTCATTTTGTTCCACCAAGGCATGGAGAAAGATTCAACAGGAAGGTGGGTCAATGTAATGTCTACAGCAGCTAACTTTACCAATCTCGTTATAGCTTACGAATCCATTCAATCCTCCTCTGGTTTACTCACTCCTGCCATAGAAAAAGATACAATCTCAGGAATTTGCTATGAGCATTTATCCAAGATTTCGTTATCTCTGCTTGATGGATCCTTTCGCTAGTAGCTCAAGAGATGAGAGACTCACTGATGGTAGCTAATCAAGAGATGGTTACTAATATAATAAGTATTATTAAGTGGGCTAATAATTACTTAGGAATCAAAATATATCAAAATGTAATGAGCACAGAGATCTAAGGCAGTTTCAAGTTTGAGGACTAGGGCTTTATACTCGATGATATTATGAAAGGCTTCAAAGTTGAGCCTAAAAGTGAAGTACATATCCATAGTCTTCCTAAAGGGAGGATATATTTGCAAAGATACCACAATCATTGACATGTTTCTTACTTTGTCAAAGAAGAAAATAGAAAGTGAATCAAGGGGAAGATATATGTTAGGGGGAGAACTATGAGTAACACTTCAATCATTTGGAAAACTAGGGTTGCTATCATCATTGGATAAATTGTAGCAAGGGAAAAAGATAAAGTCAACTAACTAGTTAGTAATGACTTGTCCCTTAATCTATTTTTATTCTTTGAATTCAAGATTGAATTCTTAGAGGGCTAGGGTCCATTTGGATACTCAAATACGTAGCATAGGTTTTATGGCTAAGTAGTTAAGAGGGTATGTAGTGCACTTAACGTAAACTAGTTAGCTAAGGATGTAGTGTCACAGGTGCTAAGTGGAAAATACTACGATGAGATAGCTTTTCTACATTAGAGTAGTGAGTCTCATAGTCAACAAAGGTATGAGAGATGTAATAGATGAATCTTTCCCTGGGAAGAGAGCTATCACCGATTTGCATCAAGACAACAACTAAGATGTTGAAGATAGCTTAAACATACAGAATAAAGGGACGATCAGACGACTAAGACTAGTTGGCAAAGGAGAAAGGCCTTTCATTGCTAAAAAGCTTTCTATTAATTGGAAATTATCAATTACTTGGTTGGGGGAGCCTTGTGGGTTGGGGGAGTCGTTATTATTTAGTATGCAGTATTCTAAATACAGCTCTCAGAAAGGGAGGGCAACTTGTTGTCGGCTAATGTAAGCGAGTAGTTCTGATCCTGTATTCCATCCTGATTCGAAAAAGAGTCTTCTTCAAGAGTCATCCAGATTAGAATAAGAGTCTTCATCAAGAGTATGAGGGAGTCCTGCTAGCGAATGATTGAAAGTAGTAAGGCAAGTAAGCAAGTCAGTAGAACCAGAGAACGGAATAACCTATGCATTGCCCCTTAATGAGAATGGTATAATTAATATTTTTGGAAATTAAATAAATAAAAGTGATCAATGAGAAATCCTCTTACTAAATTTAAAGATATGAAAAAAAATTGATTGCATTTATCTATATATATATAAAGAGTAAAAATATGGATGTGGAATCATTTATAAACATAAGATATTATTTTTCAATATTATTTATATAGATTAATTCATTGATTTATGACTTATATACATGAGCATTAGTTACAATTGGCTCATTTCTTATAATTTTGAATATAGTTCACTTAACACTCATTGCATCGAATGACATTCGTAAGGGTGAATAAGTGGAATTAAAACTAGCAAAATGAAACACATAGCGTTAATTATCACTATCAAGGCTTACATATGATAACCAAGACTTCTTAAGAGATCACCCATCCCAAGACCCTTGTGGCTCAAGTGTGTTTAACTATGAACTTTCTCCTATAATCAAGCACACTTAGCTTGCTACCCCATTTGAAAAATATTATCAAGTAGTGTGCCTTATGGACTATTCAATTAAAGATCCCTTCACTCTTTTATTTAGGAATTGAGGGGCTTCCATACTAACATATGAGATGTTATTTTCAAGATTATGTCACATCTATTCATGTTAGTCCTAACATTTATGTTAAGTGAACATCTTGGTTTATGTCATATCATATATCTATCTAAATATCAGTTTTCATATCATAGTGTTACCTTTCGCTGAATTTTTTTTGTATATTTTAAAGAGAGTGTGTGTGTTGTTGTTAGTGTGTTTGTTTCTTTCTTGTCTTGCCCGTGGTGTAAGAAATTGTGATCTTTGGGCACCAAAGCCATCAAAATGACCAAATAATTGCACCTAATCTAAGTCGCGCCCACTCTTAACATGATTGGATATTTTTGGTGTCTCCTCTTGAATACCATGGGTTTCAAACCTTGGCTTACTTACAAAATGAAACACTTGAAATCCAATTTCATTAAAAGGATTTGACATTTTTATATATTTTAAATTAAATTAATATTATATTTATTTCAATTAAAATAAATTGTTATTGGTAAGTAAACCAATTTTATCAAGAAATAAGGCCTTTGAATTCCTTATATATGTTTGACATTTGATATCTGAGAGCAACATTGATCAAGTTCATTATCAACCTTTTGACCCAAGCATACAAATCTATTGATTTGAACATATCATATGGAGCACAAAGGTCTATTCAAGTATATTTAAGGGCAATATCAGGGAGATCCATCATAGATACACTCACATCCCTCTTATTCTAATAAATTTGAGGGATTTTTAGACAAATTTTCAAGATTTGTGGGTTGAATCAAGTCGCGATATTAGGGGATTTGATCTAAAATATTAACACTTGTTAATTTCTGGAAAGAAAAATCTATCAGGGCTTGTGAATTCACTCATTTTACATCAAGAGAACCTTTCTTTCTTCCACCCGATTCAATTGATATCTATTGGTTAAAATGATTCACATGGTTTAAAGTTGAAACTCAAAGGTTGAGAGATTTAATCCACAATTTCTTAGTACAAAGCAAATAAAAACTCACATGAACATCTTAGACTTCAAATATTTGACGCATATGGCTAAAGGATTTAAGTGAAGCATTCCAATGGTTTATGAGTGGATCCACTTATGATCAAATAGGGCACTTTCAAGCATAGATGTTAAAAAACATTTGAGTTGTGTACAAATTTATTCAGAGGAACAGAGCTTGACCTGATCAAGGGATTTTCAGTAAGTTGTTTTTTTCATTAAGATATTTTCATGGAGGAATTCTCACTAAGGCATACCTATACAACCTAAAAAGTGAATATGAACTCCTTCTCTCACTCTCATTTATAACTTACTTCCTCTCTATCATTTTAGTCTAATATGAAAAATTTACCACATTTACAAAAACATCTCAAGGGGAGACTTAGCAAAGTAATATTAGATAGTATTTACAAATATGTAGAATAGTTAGATAAATGTAGAGAAGAAAAAGAAGAAAAACTTCAAATAGAGTTAGAGGTAATGATTGATACAAAGTTTAGATCCTTGGAAGAAGAGATTAAAAAAAAAATAGGCAATTAAATATTAGGGTTGGAGACTTAGTTCTAGAAAATGGAGATTATATTACAAGAAATAAAAAATAAAAGAAATAATCAACCCAAGGCGAAGAGTAGATGGTATAGAGAATATTAATAATGAAGAACAATAAAGAGCTAGAAGAAAAACTAAATAACAATTTGGCTCTAAATAGTTGGGAAGGTAAAATGGATGTCAAACCCATCAACGAGGAAATGAATAATCTCATAGAGTTAGACAATGACGATAACAAAATAGCCTTAAATCTCATAATTTTTGCTTAAAACAAAAGAAAGATGAGGACACACTAGCAATAACCAAATTGAAATAATTTGTCTCTTAGAAGAAAAGAGGTTTGGCAAAATTTTGAGCATAGAGATAGATTAATCCATGCTAAGGTAAGTTTTTATAACCATAAATATCAGACACCTAGTAATACTCTTTAAAGGTTCACGAATATTTATAAATGAATACCTCATTCCAAAGGACTAAGCTAAATCAAAGAAGGAATTTGGCAAGGTAAAAGAAGTCGAGAATTTGGGAAAAAGGGAAATAAGTATGAATAGAAAATATATTATAAGAGATGGAGACCAAAAAGATAATAATAAATAGTAATTTGGAACAATATGGATCCTCTCTTGGAATTCTTATGGCTTTCCATTGATATTATATTTCCTGTTGAAACTTGGGAGCATGAAGAATGTAAGGTACCTAACATAGAAGGACTTGTCTTGTGTATAACACCAGTTTATAATGCTTAAAATTATTAATGTGTATTGTAAATATAATGTATGGCCACATGACAAGCAATATGTAAATTATGTTTGAAAATAATAAATAAAATACATCATCGGGTATAGATAGAAAAAGTTATGGGGGATATTTTTTCACAAGAGAAAGGAATCCAAGGGGAAAACATACATGCTTAGTAATCCTAAACCACCTTTCCAAATTTATTTTTGTGATGAACCATCTATTTTCCCCTTTTAATTATTTCAAAAACCCAAATCATTAAATTCATGTGAGAGGTATGGTGGGAAAATGCACCTCACATAGTTATTGAAAGCATGGGTTGAGTACAAAATTTAGGAAATGTAATAGTTAACATGCATGGGTGAAAATTATATTTGAATAGGAACGAGAGTAACTTGTATAGTTTAGTAGAGGGGAGGAATGACATGGAATGTTAGCAGATAGTTGGTAGCCATAGTGGATATTTAGGATAGCCTATTGGAGATATTAAATGCATGAAGAAGTATATTTTTAGGCCTATAAGTGATATTTATATGGAGGAAATTACAAAAGGATCACTAGTATTAGTGTTGTGATAACTTTTATGTAGCTAGAACTAATGAAGTCCTCAATTAAGAAATTTCATGGATAACCTATGTTGGAGCCGTAGAGGGAAGTGGGAGAGCCTAAGGGACCATGTGGCAGAGAAGGGGATCCCATTGCTTGGTTGTGTAGATTGAGAAAAAGCAAAGTAGGTTGATTTAAATTGTTATAGAAGTTATTTGAATAGGCATGGTTTGCGACTGGATAATATCCATCCATAGGATACATTATTTTTGTGCATTTATAGCTCTAGCCCAATCCTGTGATTTACTGTTGGGAGAAGTGGAGTAGCAAGTCTATGGTTGCATGTAATGTCCATCATCTATAACCAATTACATAATTTTTTATAAGACAAGTGTTCTTATCTTAGTGTTTGGTGTGGGGGTATGTGGTTCAAACCCTATGATCCATTTTGATAGTCGAGGGTATGTATATAGGCAAGTTCATTTACTACTCCAAGAAGGTCGAGTGAGACATCGAGATCGAAGCCAACAGATAGAAGCCCAATTGGGCTTTGATCATAGGGAATAAGATTTATGAGGGTTAGAAACTTGTAGCAACACTGAATATTGGAAGGGAATTATAAAAATGGAATCTTGGACAATGAAAGTAAAGTAGATGGTGATATGAATTTACATACTCAAATCGAAAACATGCATAATTCAATTAGAATGGATTTATTTTGAGTTAGCAATGAGCATAAGAGACTATTAAGGGAAGTAAACCAATATACCACTGAAACTATGGAAAATGCCTCTAGTTTAAAGAAATGGCGATAAATTCAAGTTAAAAAGAATCGAGATAGATTACAGTAAGAATTTTTTAAGAAACAAATTGTGAGAATTGGAGACGTAGAACATATGCAGGCATAAAGGTAATTAAAGGCTTTGAAGAATGAGCATAAATGCAATAGCATCCCTAATAAAAGAATTTGGTCATTGGCATGGCTGACAAAGTCAAGGGTGATGCCTAAGAAAAAGAAGGCCATATAAGGGGTGGCCCGTGTCTTTGTTGTTATAATGAAGGGCTCAACTCTAAAGAACCTAGGAGGAAGCCAAGTGCAATAAGGATGTCACCCCTAATAGTATTTTTATCATGCAAAGAAGAGGAACAATACCCCTCATAATATATTCTTCAAAAATAACTTTGATGTTGAAGATCAAGCTCATAGAGATAAACTTCAACTAAAAGTTGAGAATGATGGATTAGTTAGATATGCAACATTGAAGAAGAAACAAGAACTTTATATAAAACTTGTGCATGGAAAGCTTCCAAATGATGAAGAAAATGAGAAATATTGTGTGTATTTACTTTGGAAGGGTACTTTAGATGATGAGATGGCGGGGTTTAAAGGTAAATATTTGAGGGTTTTAGAAGTTGTCTATGAAGATCAATTCGCATTTGGTTGATTGCAGATGACAATGTTGACAACCATGGTAGTGAGCAAGAATTGCTAAAGTTGAATTCTGAAGAAGCTACTAAGATAATCGTAATTGTGCATGGTGTGAATTTGATCCCCTAATTCAAATAAGCTATGGATCCATGATTTAAAGCTTGAATATCATAATGTGAACATAAACCAAGGACTACATAAGGGTTCAAAGCATATTTATATTTCAATGAAAATTGGTTAGAATCCTTGGTAATGGTAAAGTGAATTGTGTACTTGAATTTATTTAGAGTTTGAAAAAACTACATATTGAGCCTAATCAACTCAATATGTGGGTGCATGGTTGTTAGAATTGACTACTCTAACAATTGCCTAAAGTATAGAACTCCAAGATGAATATTGAACCAATATGAAAACAAAGATACCAAAGATGAAACATTGAGATTCCTAGCATGTGAATGACTACATAAGAAGATGGTAATATTGTTAGTGTATTTGATCTCTTTTCGATAATTTGTGGTGTTGTAATCATTTATGAATCTGCATAATATAGAAGTGGTGTAGCCAGTAGGGAGTTATACCTATGCGTTTTTCTCCTTGAACTAATTGCTTTATGTTCCATTATAATTCCTAAATGGAAGGTACACAAAGTGTAATATTGAGTTGGATACATCCCATATATAGACCACTTTCCTAAATAATTAGAGAGTACAATGGCTGGCACACATGTATCCTTGTAGATGAAAGTAGATCCATGGGATGGCCAATTACTCAATCTCATGGTTAGATTGATGTTACGTGTTGTAGTACAATAAATCCCCATTCAATGTAAGACATCAGTGGTATGAATGATTTCCAGCTAGTACGTGATGAAAATTATTCAGGTGAAGGAAGGAGCATGGACACTTTTTGAGGTGGAAGTGAGTTGCATTTTTCTTTCCTGAGAAAACTAAGTGTTGATTGCAAGCTGATTTTTTGGATTGAAATGACGAGTTTGCAACAAGGAGGGCAAAGAGGTCTTGGATACAATAGAGAGATATTTGGAGCTTGTTCCAAGGAAATTAAGTGATAGTTTTTATGGAAGCATCATGGTAGAAAAGAATATTAGTTGTGACAACAACAAAGATTAAATGATGGTGGAGAAATAAGGTAAAACTAGATGTGAGTTGAATAATAACAAACGCATGACTATATTGTAATTTGATCTACACATTGTAGTTGTAGCAAGTCTACATATATTGTTTTGATTTAATTTATTGGTCCTTGAAAATTTTGTACATGGTATCTCCATGAGATGGAGTGGATTGTACCCATATCTATGTAACATGAAAAGAGCATGTCGTTGTAAGACCTAGAGAGACATGCACACCCCTTTTATGTGTATTCCCTAATGAATTTATTTCTTGTCTAGTTTAGTTCAATATTTTCTATTAGGAAGTTCTTTAACACTTGGAGGAGTGAGCCATGCATGAGGGCTTCACTCAATGAACTTCTGGCATATCTTGTGCGCTCGTGGCATACTAAAAAATACCCTTAATTTGACTACAAATTGGAAAATACCTCTAAAAATCACATTATTTAACCCCCTACCAATGCAAACCCAAAACACCTTCCCAATTTAAAAAGCCCCCAGTTTCACTAGATATTGTAGGTATCCATTTTTTCATTAACATTTTTTAAACCCCTTTATATTTTCTCATTAACTTTGAGCTCCATTTTTTATACCTTACAATATAAAAACTCTTTACCCTATATTATATGGTCAATATATTATGTCATTTTTTCCTCAATATATATCCTCCCATATGAACACATGTGGTATGGTAATGCTCGCTGAGTGAAACCCCCCGTGGGGTCATGTGTGGCTAGATATGTTATGGTGGACCATATTGTTGATTTTAGACTCTAGGAGGTGACATTTTACATTTAAGGGGAGTTCATCAAGCAGTTGAATGAAACATGTACATCAAGGGATGTCCTAGTAGACCGAAAATTATAGTGTTAAGTAACCATGCATTCTATTGGATGGTTATTTAAAAGTGAAAGTTCCAGATTGGACTAGAGGTAGATTTTTCAATTGAGGAGGTTCTTCAAGTCATAATGAAACATTTGCTACAGAGGAGAAGATATTGAAGAGCTGAGATGATGAAGATTAAGACTTGGGTGGTCATGAAGGGGGAATGTTGAAGTATGTAACTCCTACTTGTCTTATGTGTGAGATCATATTTCATTGTTGAGCTTATTGGTCATTATTAGGTAGAGTTGGTCTCTATGGGGAGTTTATTCCTAGTTTTTAGGAAGTGGTTGTAAATAGTTAGATGTGATAGATTCTCTCCAACAAAATAATTCTTAGATGTGTGTATGTAGATGTTGTCTCATCTAGTTGACTAAGATACTTGGAAAGATGTATTGAGAGGTTAAAAAAAACAAAAATAGAAAATATTTATCAAATGATGTCAAACTTAAAATAAATATTTCATCCCTAAGTAAAGACCATGTAAATCAGATACACTAAAATTAGTCTCAATAATCATTAACCATTTTCAATTATGTAATATTGTAACTTAATTTGTTATTTAAAAAAAAATCATAATAACTTTAATACTTTTATATACACCATATTTAATTATAATTAAAAAATAAAAATAAAAAGAGTAAGTAAAAGCAAAAATGCTTTGAGATAGACAAATTTCTTATAATTCTATTAAATCTTAGAAATTTTGTCTTAGAAATTGGTAGTTGAAAAAAAACCTATGAAGCAAGAAATTTGTAATATAATGAAACTAATAGTTATAAAAAAATACTTAAAAATAAACAAATTTGTAAAGTTCACACTCCAAAAAATTAGGTTATGTTAATTTGATCTCACCATATGATAATTATTTACTATTTTTTTTCCGATATATTTTATACTTCATTGTAAAATATAACTTTATTCTATATCATAACATAACTTATTCTCTTACCAAAACTATAATAACTTAAAACTTGCAGTCACGCTATATTTAACCGTTAAAATAATATCTGCTGAATCTTTGAGTTGACAAAAGTAAATATATATGTTGCTTGTGCATTCATACGTCATCGCCTTATCCAATCAAATATTCTACTTTAATAAACACGATATATTTTATACTTCATTGTAAAATATAACTTTATTCTATATCATAACATAACTTATTCTCTTACCAAAACTATAATAACTTAAAACTTGCAGTCACGCTATATTTAACCGTTAAAATAATATCTGCTGAATCTTTGAGTTGACAAAAGTAAATATATATGTTGCTTGTGCATTCATACGTCATCGCCTTATCCAATCAAATATTCTACTTTAATAAACAAATAGTAACCTTTTTTTTCAGAAGAAAAAAAACAACAAAGAAAGAAAGAAAGAAAGAAAGAATTTTTAATGTCCACGAGGCTAAAAATAGCCTATGGGACAGATTGCTTCTCTATCTGACTCTTGTATTCGGCCCTTTTCCTGTGAAGTTTTACAATGAGCACTCTCAGCTTATCGACAAACTCTTCGCTGAATAGATTATCCCAAGAATTAGCTGCCAGAATACCTGCATAGTTTTCTCTGGTGTCCTTGAAGGCCTCACATTCTAGAATGAAATGTTTTTCTGTTTCCACTTTTTCGGAGGAGCAAAAAATACATACTCTTTCTTCCCACATTTCTTTTGGCCTTTTCCAACGCCCTGTTTCACAACGGAGTTGATGAGAATTAGTCCTTAATTGAGCAATAAGAATTTTAGATCTCCAAGAAATATCAGCCCCTATGTATGCCTTTTGTTGATGGTTATGTGTGGGGTTAAACTCTTCTATGTAGTACTTCTTCTTTCTCTCTAGCTCTTTCTTCCAAGTATGTTTATGGAATTTATCCATAACAAAGTTTTTATCTCTTTACTGTTTGTAGGACACATGCTCAAGCAAATACCCCATTTACTAAACCATTTGTTATTTTGCCGCATCCAAGTCTTCTGTCTTTTACACAATCTGTCACTAAACACAACCTTAGGCCATCTATCCTCTTCCATTTGCTCATTTTTTTTCAGATACCTTATGACTCGCACCATAGCAATTGCTTCAATAGGAGCAGCCCCTGTTTCACTTAACAGGATAGCATAAGGAACTGCACTTTTAATTTTGAATTTGTTTGTAATTAAACGTTTATGAATTTTCTCAATTTGTTTCCACTGCATCTTGGTTGTGCTGCTGGCCCATAGTTCACAACCGTAAAGAATCACCGGAATCACTAGAAGCCCAAAAAGAGTTAGGGTGGTTTTCCAGTCCCACAGCTCTGCCTCTCTACACCTGTTTTGAAGAGCATAAAATGCTTTCCAACCCCCTAAGGTTCTTTTCTTTCTACAACCATCCCAACTTAAATTTCTGTTGAAGTCAATTCCGAGGTATTTGTAATCTGCAACTTCTTCCAAAATGCTGCCTCCAAAATAGAACTTATGTTGGTTATGCTTTCTTTTGTTAGAGAAAACCACTACTTTCGTTTTGCTAATATTGACTTGCATCCCAACCCTTTTACAAAAATGCTCAATAAACGAAATAGTAACCTACATAAACGAAATTGATACTCGACGAAATGAAACGTGTGCCGTTAAGGTGGAAATTATTCTGGCGAAAATCTACTCCACGTAACCGGTCCGATGAGCAGAAACTTCCGAGCCCATGCAAATTGTTTTCTGGCGTTCATTTCACGACGCCAGTAATAGTCAAGGAAAACTGCCCCGTCATCGTTACACTCCTTCTCCATGGAGTGTATATAAGTTCATTCATCCTCTTATTGTTCATTCATCACTGTCCAAATCTTTATTCTCTGCATCTTCCCAGCCAAAATAGAAAGATACATGGCAATGGCTATCGCTGCAACTCGCATCCAAAGATTGAAGACTTGCTCCGCAAAATTCCCAAATCTGGTGATTCGGCGAACAGATGTTTCTGCCGCAGCTAAAGAAAAAGAGAACGATGTCAGGCAGCCGCTCCGCCACTATTTTCCGGCGACAAACGGGGCTGATTTTAATTTCCAAAGCAACAGGCCAGGGATTCAGCCATGGATCTCTGTCTCCATCTCAACCAATACCGCGGCAGGAGTGCTCTAGGCAAGATATTCTCTACCATTTAATTTAAAGATTTTTTTTTTCAGCAAATTTAATTTAAAGAATTTAAAGATTGCACCTCACAGATGCTCCAGCAGCTTTGGTCTGTCATTCTTGCGATTCTTATTGCAATTTATTCCTCAAATGCAAATTCATTTGTTATTTGGACGCGAATTCTTGTAGTCATTTAGATCCACGGCTGTTCAAGTGCTATAATTTTATTATTTCGTCACTAGAGTTATACTATTTTCAATTCTTATTGCTATTTTGATATCTTACTAAGATGCAAATCTCATATTCATAATTCTTACGGGCATTTCGATCCACAGCCTTTAAATAGCCCTCTAATTTTGGTCAACCGCTATAATTTCTTTAATTTCGTCTCCAGAATTGAAGGCCATGAACATTTCGTTAAAGTCCGATGAATCTTAAAAAGATTTATAATTTTGTTTAACCTATAATTTTATAATTTCGTCTCTAGAATTGAAGGCCATAAAGATTTCGTTAAAGTCCGATGAACCTTATAAAGATTTATAAAGCCGATCTTATCACTTGACGTAAATTAACGGATGTCATTCGGAGGCGTCTGATGCGCTTATGTGCCTGCAGAACTTAAGTGTTCTGTCTCATATGTATGAATTACAATACACCGTAGAGTTTCAGCTTGTGATTCGATCTCGTGACACCGAAATCATCCGATAAGATTGGACTGGATTTTGTTCCAATGGCTTCGTTGCAAAGATTTTAAATATCGAGTTTCAACCAAGCATGCAATTGCTGTTCCACTCAGGGGTGGCAATCCTCTGACAGTATCACGATTCTTGGAACTAGTTTTGCATTTTAAATCATTATTATCTCATCATCATCATTCACAGTGAATTGATAATTTTTTAGAAACCAAAAGTACATTTAACAACCTGCAAATTAAATATATTAAATCTTATAATTTATGTCTTAAAACCAACGATATATTCAACAACCTACAAACCAAATATACCAAATTTTATGATTTAGCAAGAACCTATTTAATCACTGTATATTATTATATTATTTATTATAAAGAACTTTCAATACGAACTATGGGTCATAAGGAATTGGAGTCACCTTCAGGAACATCTCTCCTGTATCTAAATTATTGGTGACGATAAGATATCTCGATTATCATTTATTTAGTTACTTCTATTTTATTAATTTAATTATATTATTTTATTTATCATAATGATGAGTTATTTAAAGAATACTTTCTTTATGCTTATCTTTCCCGTTTTCGTTATGGACACACGGCAAACCCAAAGGTTTGAGAGTAGTTGGAGCTTTGTCTTTTCCATGGTACGAAAGGGCGAGGCGTGAAACAATATTTTATCATGGGAGAATTCGTTATGGAAACGCGGCAAACCCAAAGGAGCTTTGTCTTTTCCCATGGTACGAAAGGTCGAGACTTGAAACAATATTTTATCATGTGAAATTTATATTATTGTACACCGCATTTTCAATTTTTGTTTTGAAAAGGCCGAGGACTTAAACAATATTTTATCATGGGAGAATTCGTTATGGAAACGCGGCAAACCCAAAGGAGCTTTGTCTTTTCCCATGGTACGAAAGGTCGAGACTTGAAACAATATTTTATCATGTGAAATTTATATTATTGTACACCGCATTTTCAATTTTTGTTTTGAAAAGGCCGAGGACTTAAACTTGATTTTATCATGGGAGAGTTATATTATTATTATTGCAGTAGTTTAACTAGATTGTTTTTTCGCCTTGAAAATCATGAAAATTTCGATAAGATTTTAAAAAAATTTAGTAGAAATTTTTGTAAATCCATATTATAACTATCAAAGAGGTTTTAGATGGCGCTGAATCCATTTCTAGCGTCAAAATCAAGATTCAAACATTGTTAATGTAAGATTTCTTAATTTTTTTTTTGGCCCAGATTCCAGCCAATTTTGATCGTCCGGACAATTCCTTCGGCTCGTTAGACAACTCCATTATTATATAGATTATTTTTAATTCAGGTTTCCAAGTAGCTGGAGCTTTGGGAAAATTCAGGTGTCCTAGTAGTTGGAGCTTTGTCTTTTCCCATGTTTGAAAAGGTCGAGGACTGAAACTTTATTTTATGTGGGGATAGTTATATTATTATTATAAGCTTAATTTTAATTCATATTTATAGTGTAATTTACAATGTATTTTTTTTTTCTAAGTTAAACTATTTCTATTATATCATATAGAACAAAAAATTAAAGGTCTTTTTTCTGTGGATTTGACAAGTCCAATTCAAAGGGAAGTTTCAACAGTTTTCCACCAAAAGTTGGACTGACCCAGTCGGAGAAACTAGTCCTTAAAAATCAGAGAGTAACTGTTGCCTGAAGTGGGAAACCGACAAATTTAGTTACCAAAATAGAACACGAGTCACAGAGTAGACAATTCCAAAACCTGAGCATGCTAACGAGATTTTAAAAATTGAATCTAAGGTGAACCTGCATTCTTGTTGCTGGAGGTGGGAACTCCTTCCTCAATTTTGCACACGTAGTACCCATCATCCGTCTCCTTGCTCAACGCTTGGTGAGAAGGTTGAGGACGTGGTGACGTTGGGGTGTCGTGTTTAGCCGAGGAGGCAGCTTGTAGTCCATACTGTTTTATCTTTTTTCGGCCTCCTTGTCCGAGTTTCTACCTTCACTATTTCCAGAGTTGTCATTGGAATCTTTGCTACCATTGGAGGCGCTTTTCGTCGGGAGAGCCTTCATCTTACGAGGGATGAAAGAAGGCTTAGGAGGAATGGTAGATTTACGCAACCTCTTCTTGCTGCGGGAGATGGAGGGATTCGAAGCAGGAGCAAGGAGCTGCAGAGAGAGTTGGGCATTCAATTTGACAGGGGGCTTCTTATCATGCTCATTCCAGCTAATAGAAAGGTTCAGGTGACTACCCTGGGAAAGCGAAAGCGAAGGACGAGAAGTCTGGCCATGCCTCCCAGCTCTTCTACACCTCATTCTGTGGCACCGAGGCATAATTATCCAAGGAGCCGAATCGCAGGACCAGGAGGGGGTCATAGAAAACTCAGGAGAAGAACAACTTCCTGAGGGAAGGCTGAGGCTAGTCGTATGAGGACCTTACACCAGAGGCGGAGGGAAATTGACAAAAAAAATCATCGAGAGCAGGACCTTAAGCTTATTATTTTACAATTATTTACAAATTTACAAATTTAAATATTTTAATAAAATCATTTCACATTAATTCAATTAAAATTTTACAAATATTTTACATACAATTACAATTAAAATTAGAGTTAGAATTACAATTGCAATTTTACAATTTCACATACAATTACAATTAGAATTAGAATTACAATTTTAATTTTACATACAATTACATTTACAATTACAATCATTTCACAGTAATACAATTAAAATTTTACATACAATTACAATTACAATTTTAGAATTTTACATACAATTACAATTTTACAATTTTTCATATATACAATTACAATAATTTCACAATAAATTAAATATTATAATTACAATTAAAATTTCACATTAAATATTTTACATACAATTACAGTTAAAATTACAATTACAAATACAAATACAATTTTACAATTTTACATACAATTAAAATTTCAATTTCAATTACAATCACGACATAATATTTAATAAATATCATGGTCATTTAATATTAAATTAATTAATAAACAACACGATCATGATAACCATCGTACAAACATCATATTCGACTAAAAAACACATTCAAAATCTCTAAGATAATCATGATCATGATCATCTAACAAAACACAATTAACATTATATATTAACATCATCACAACACAAACATCAAATATACATCTCATGTCAAATAACTCATGCTATCACATACACATCTATCTGCAAGCTACACATTAAATGAACATATCTAACATGAACTAACAATATACACATCATGATGATCACCAACATGTAAATTAAGTACAACTGCAACATGAACACAAAATACATAGACCATATATATAATGTTAAAAATATACAAATGTAATATAAATGTCATGGATCAGCTGGTGGTAGTACAACATCAATAACAGTACTAGTGGAAGCCTGCTTAGTCAATGGTGCAGCCTCAACGATCAATGGTCCAACCTGCTCATGATCATGAGTACTGATGGATGCTTCAGGCTGCTGAATGGACGTGGCCAATGGTCCAACCTCATCTCCATGATGACCGCTGCTAGATGCTAGTGGAGGCTCATTCTCATTTGTAGCGGCGCGAGGTGAACGATCATGAGATGATGAGTCGCTGCTCACGGACTGTCCATCACGTGCTGCAGCTTGACCATGCCTATAAATTGCAACAGTCCTCCTCAGTCGTGTAACAGCTGTTGTAGCTCCTACGACATGACGCATCAGGCTGTACATGTCACGCGACATGCCTCTCCACATCTGTAATAGCCTATCATTGGCCAGTATGTCTCTGTAATGAGCGTGCTTGATGCCCCCCTCAACAATCAATGCACTGAGTTGGTCGCCCAACTCCATCCTGTATCTAGTGTCAAGTCGACTGCGCCTAGCAAAAGGTGGTACCGGCGCACCAGCAGGAGCATGTCTCTCTGCACCAGCCTCCTGATGATCCTCAACATCTGGCATGCCCTGATCGTCATCAAGATCCACACTTGGATCATGTGGTGGTGTCGAAATCTCCTCGCCATCAAAAGAGCCAATGTCTGCGAAATATATAGAAGTACACAACAATAATTAGATAATTTCATTACACAATTTAATAAAAACAAGTTAAAGAACATGTTAGAATAAATTTAAATAAAACAGTAATATTACCTCTATCATCTGGCGGCTCATCATCTGTGAAGAGGATGTTGGCACACCCTCGCCAATCCAATCCAGCATAAGGTCAAGGGACCATAATGAAGGGATGCAACTCGTCAACACTAGTTAGCAAGTCCAGTGCATCATGTGATATCCTGGCTGGAAACATAGTCTCTCGCCCCTCTTGGGCATCATCTGCCCCCACATGTGCATCCGTGCCTCCAACATCGGCCTACGAGGTTTCCGAACAAAAGTAGGCCTCATCTCTGGAAACCTCTCAAAAAATAAACAAAAAATCTCTAAAGCATAAGGGAAGTTGACCCTCCCTTGTGCATGAGCACAACATCTATCTAAGGCTGTACAGAACTGCCGCAAAAAAATGGCAGACCACCTAACAAGTCGTGGCTCCTGTATTAAAGAATCAACATAATATAAAGCGAGAAACTAATGCGTTTCCCATCACTGGTGTTATGTGAAATGGTCGAAATGAGAAGTGAGAGGCACTACACCTCCTCACTACCAAATGCACCAATACGTAGCTGACCTCCAGCGACTTGAAAATCTGCAGGAGACAATATTGATGCTCCAATGTATCTCTGGGAGTAAACTAACTGACTCCCTACTACATAATCAGCTGGAGCCTCTGGAACGAGGGAAAATCCTCCCCTCTCCTCGATAGCCCTATAATGAAATATATATCCTCCTCAATGGGTGTGTACCACTGGTTAGTACCAACTTGGAAAGCCCGTCGGTGGGCATTCCACCTGCAGATAAGATGTCTCAAAAACACACTATGGGCCTTTAGGGAAGTAGCCTCCTCATAGAACTTGAGGAGGTATACTTGCTTTAGGAGCCCTTGGGTAGCTGTTGTAATAGGGTGAGGGTACGCATCTCTCTCCCTCTCTCGTGCCTCCCACAGGCCACCATGTCATACTACTCCACATGTTATTGTTGTTGTTCCCCCTCTTCTCTTTGAATCATTGACATATTAAATAAATTTTTTTTATTAAATGAGACATGTATTTAGGAATATACATATATAATTTTTTTTGGAAAAAAAAAACAGACCAGTCGGTGCGCCATAAAAAACAGTCATGCACCAGTTTCGGTGCGTTGTTTGTTTGTCGCGCACTGAGGGCTCCAGATGACATTCAACGCACCGTACGTGGTGCACCTGAAATTTTTTAAAGCACCGTTGACTATGTATGGTGTCAGACGAGCGGTGTGCTGACTAAAATATAAGCCCCGACGCGTATAGTTGTGTCAGCGCACCAAATTCTTGACAAATTACATAGTCAACAGTGTGGTTTTTTACTAGGTTGCACCGTTGACCCTGTCAGAACGCCGAATGTGGTGCGCTGACAAAAACCGGGGCAGATATTTCCATCAACGCACCGTGTTGCTATTCCCATGGCCAAGGTGCGACCGACTAAATGACTACACTGCACTTTTTTTTTTTTAAATTTTAAAATAACATGGTGCACCTTTTGGTACCGCTTACCGGTGCAAGCCAAACGGCTTGTGCGCATTGCGTGAATTTTTTTTTTTTTTTCTTT
Source organism: Pinus albicaulis (assembly GCA_034641835.2). Taxonomy (NCBI): domain Eukaryota; kingdom Viridiplantae; phylum Streptophyta; class Pinopsida; order Pinales; family Pinaceae; genus Pinus; species Pinus albicaulis. The sequence goes on from CM076578.1 coordinate 568,705,130, forward strand.
TAAACGGTTAATTTTAAGGTTATTTGAAATTCCAATTCGCTAAAAAGCTTAATTATGGAAAAACAAGAAAAATACCTGTAAATTTCGCCGTCGAGGAGGCATATTGGATGTAGAATTTGCAAAAGAAAATTTGCTCACCATTTTGAAAAATGAAAGCTGGAGATTGGTGGGAAATGCACAGCAGTAGTGCGTGCAATGGGTGCAATGGGAGCACCGATTTCAGGGCGGCTCAGACAAGGATAAATTGCACCGGTGCTTGAGAGCTCTGGAGCACTAAGAAAAGTGAAAAATGCGGTTTTTTGGCCGTAATTTTTTTTATTTAACCCTGTTCTGGTGCGCGGGGTTTTATAGGTGCACCGATGTTGTTTCTTATGAACGCACCAGTCAGTTTCTATTTTGGCGCGGTGTTTTACGATGCACCAGTGCGATTTATTAACATCGCACTGGGCGGTTTCTGTTTTGGCGTGGTGTTTTATGATGCACCGACGCGAAGAGTTGTGAAGCACCAGTGCTCTACAATAATACGATGCACCGGGTTGGTGTGTAGGGAGCGCATGGTGTCCGATGTGCCAATGTTTTGTGCGCACCAGTGATTGAGAGCTTCGAAGCACTGAGAAAAGTGAAAAATGCAATTTTTTGGTCGTAATTTTTTTTTTTAAATTTAACCCTATTCCAGTGCGCGGGGTTTATAGGCGCACCGGTGCTGTTTCTTACGAACACACCAGCCGGTTTATGTTTTGGCGCGGTGTTTTATGATGCACTGGTGCAGTTTCTTAATACCGCACCGGGTGGTTTCTGTTTTGGCATGGTATTTTATGATGCACCAGCACAGAAGAGTTGTGAAGCACCGGTGCTCTATAGTAATACGACGCACCGGGCGGGTGTGTACGGAGTGCACGGTGTCTGGTGTGTCAATGTTTTGTGCGCACCGGTGCTTTCTCTTGTAGAGAGCACCGATGCGATTTTGGATGATAAGTGCACCGAGCGGAAAACATCCGCAAAACCCTCTGCCCACCAACCTCCTCTAGTAACCTTCACTATAAACGGATGTATGGGGTATTTTTATAAGGGGTTTCTCAAAAACATCCGCTAGAGGGTCTTTTCCTTGTAGTGCTTCAAATATTTGACGCATATGGCTAAAGGATTTGAGTGAAGCATTCCAATGGTTTATGAGTGGATCCACTTATGATCAAATAGGGCACTTTCAAGCATAGATGTTCAAAAACATTTGAGTTGTGTACAAGTTTATTCATAGGAACAGAGCTTGTACTGATCAAGGGATTTTCAGTAAGTTGATTTTTTCATTAAGATGTTTTCATGGAGGAATTCTCACTAAGGCATACCTCTACAACCTAAAAAGTGAATATGTTCCTTCTCTCACTCTCATTTATAAACTACTTTCTCTCTATCATTTTAGTCTAATATGAAAAATTTACCACATTTATAAAAACATCTCAAGGGGAGACTTAGCAAAGTAATATTATATAGTATTTACAAATATGTAGAATAGTTAGATAAATGTAGAGAAGAAAAAGAAGAAAAACTTCAAATAGAGTTAGAGGTAAAGATTGATACAAAGTTTAGATCCTTGGAAGAAGAGATTCAAAAAAAATAGGCAATTAAATATTAGGGTTGGAGACTTAGTTCTAGAAAATGGAGATTATATTACAAGAAATAAAAAATAAAAGAAATAATCAACCCAAGAAGAAGAGTAGATGGTATAGAGAATATTAATAATGAAGAACAATAAAGAGCTAGAAGAAAAACTAAATAACAATTTGGTTCTAAACAGTTGGGAAGGTAAAATGGATGTCAAACCCATCAAAGAGGAAATGAATAATCTCATAGAGTTAGACAATGAGGGTAACAAAATAGCCTTAAATCTCATAATTTTTCCTTAAAACAGAAGAAAGATGAGGACACACTAGCAATAACCAAATTGAAATAATTTGTCTCATAGAAGAAAAGAGGTTTGGCAAAAGTTTGAGCATAGAGATAGATTAATCCATGCTAAGGTAAGTTTTTATAACCATAAATATCAGACACCTAGTAATACTCTTTAAAGGTTCACGAATATTTATAAATGAATACCTCATTCCAAAGGACTAAGCTAAATCAAAGAAGGAATTTGGCAAGGTAAAAGAAGCCAAGAAGTTAGGAAAAAGGGAAATAAGTATGAATAGAAAAGATATTATAAGACACGGAGACTAAAAAGATAATAATAAATAGTAATTTGGAACAATATGGATCCTCTCTTGAAATTCTTATGGCTTTCCATTGATAATATATTTCCTATTGAAACTTGGGAGCATGAAGAATGTAAGGTACCTAACATAGAAGGACTTGTCTTGTGTATAACACTAGTTTATAATGCCTAGAATTATTAATGTGTATTGTAAATATAATGTATGGCCACATGACAAGCAATATGTAAATTACGTTTGAAAATAATAAATAAAATACATCACCAGGTATAGATAGAAAAAGTTATGGGGGATATGTTTTCACAAGAGAAAGGAATCCAAGGGGAAAATATACATGCTTAATAATCCTAAACCACCTTTCCAATTTTATTTTTGTGATGAAACATCTATTTTCCCCTTTTAATTATTTCAAAAACCCAAATCATTAAATGCATGTGAGAGGTATGGTGGGAAAATGCACCTCACATAGTTATTGAAAGCATGGGTTGAGTACAAAATTTGGGAAATGTAACAGTTAACATGCATGGGTGAAAATGATATTTGAATAGGAACGAGATTAACTTGTATAGTTTATAGAGGGGAGGAATGGCATGGAATGTTAGCAGATAGTTGGTAGCCATAGTGGGTATTTAGGATAGCCTATTGGAGATATTAAATGCATGAAGAAGTATATTTTTAGGCCTATAAGTGATATTTCTATGGAGGAAATTTAAAAAGGGTCACTAGTACTAGTGTTGTGATAAATTTTATGTAGCTAGAACTAATAGAGTCCTCAACTAAGAGATTTCATGGACAACCTATGTTGGAGCCGTAAAGGGAAGTGGGAGAGCCTAAGGGACCATGTGGCAGAGAAGGGGATCCCATTGCTTGGTTGTGTAGACTGAGAAAAAAAAAAATAGGTTGATTTAAATTGTTATATAAGTTATTTTACTAAGCATGGTTTGCGACTGGATAATAGCCATTCATAGGAGACATTATTTTTGTGCATTTAAAGCTCTAGCCCAAGCCTGTGATTTACTATTGGGAGAAGTGGAGTAGCAAGTCTATGGTTGCATGGAATGTCCATCATCTATAACCAATTACATAATTTTTATAAGACAAGTGTTCTTATCTTAGTGTTTGGTGTGGGGGTATGTGGTTCAAACCCTATGATCCATTTTGATAGTCGAGGGTATGTATATAGGCGAGTTCATTTACTACTCCAAGAAGGTCGAGTGAGACATCGAGATCGAAGCCAACAGATAGAAGCCCAATTGGGCTTTGATCATAGATAATAAGATTTATGAGGGTCAGAAACTTGTAGCAACATTAAATATTGGAAGGGAATTATAAAAATGGAATCTTGGACAATGAAAGTAAAGTAGATGGTGATATGACTTTACATACTCAAATCGAAAACATGTAGACTTAAATTAGAATGGATTTCTTCTGAGTTAGCAATGAGCATAAGAGACTATTAAGGGAAGTAAACCAATATACCATTAAAACTATGGAAAATTCCTCTAGTTTAAAGAAATGGCGATAAATTCAAGTTAAAAACAATCAAGATAAATTACAGTAATAATTTTTTAAGAAACAAATTGTGAGAATTGGAGACGTAGAACATATGCAGGCATAAAGGTCATTAAAGGCTTTGAAGAATGAGCATAAATGCAATAGCATCCCCAATAAAAGAATTGGGCCATTGGCATGGCTGACAGAGTCAAGGGTGATGCCTAAGAAATAGAAGGCCATATAAGGGGTGGCCCGTGTCTTTATTGTTATAATAGAGGGCTCAACTCTAAAGAACCTAGGAGAAAGCCAAGTGCAATAAGGATGTCACCCCTAATAGTATTTTCATCATGCAAAGAAGAGGAACAATACCCCTCATAATATATTCTTCAAAAATGACTTTGATGTTGAAGATCAAGCTCATAGAGATAAACTTCAACTAAAAGTTGAGAATGATGGATTAGTTAGATATGCAACATTGAAGAAGAAACTAGCACTTTGTATAAAACTTGTGCATGGAAAGCTTCCAAATGATGAAGAAAATGAGAAATATTGTGTGTATTTCCTTTGGAAGTGTACTTTAGATGATGAGATTGAGGGGTTGAAAGGTCAATATTTGAGAGTTTTATAAGTTGTCTATGAATATAAATTCACATTCGGTTGATTGTAGATGACAACGATGACAACCATGGTAGTGAACAAGAATTGCTAAAGTTGAATTCTGAAGAAGCTACTAAGAGAATCGTAATTGTTCATGGTGTGAATTTGATCCCCTAATTCAAATAAGTTATGGATCCATGATTTAAAGCTTGAATACCATAATATGAACATAAACCAAGGAATAAATAAGGGTTCAAAGCATATTTATATTTCAATGAAAATTGGTTAGAATCCTTGGTAATGGTAAAGTAAATTATGCACTTGAATTTATTTAGAGTTTGAAAATACTACATATTGAGCCTAATCAACTCAATATGTGGGTACATGGTTGTTAGAATTGACTACTCTAACAATTGCCAAAGTATAGAACTCCAAGATGAATACTGAACCAATATGAAAACAAAGATACCAAAGACGAAACATTAAGATTCCTAGCATGTGAATGACTACAGAGGAATATGGTAATATTTTTAGTGTATTTATCTCTTTCCGATAATTTGTGGTGTTGTAATCATTCATGAATCTGCATAATATAGAAGTGGTGTAGCTAGTAGGGAGTTACACCTATGTGTTTTTCTCCTTGAACTAATTTCTTAATGTTCCATTATAATTCCCAAATGGAAGGTACACAAAGTGTAATATTATGTCGGATACATCCCATATTTAGACCACTTTCCTAAATAATTAGAGAGTACAATGGATGGCACACATGTATCCTCGTAGATGGAAGTAGATCCATGTGATGGCCAATTACTCAATCTCATGGTTAGATTGATGTTACATGTTGTAGTACAATAAATCCCCATTTAATGTAAGACATCAGTGGTATGAATGATTTCCAACTAGTACATGATGACAATTATTCAGGTGAAGGAAGGAGAATGGACACTTTTTGAGGTGGAAGTGAGTTGCATTTTTCTTTCCTGAGAAAACCTAGTGTTGATTGCAAGCTGATTTTTTGGAGTGAAATGACGAGTTTGCAACAAGGTGGACAAAGAGGTCTTGGATACAATAGAGAGATATTTGGAGCTTGTTCCAAGGAAAGTAAGTGATAGTTTTTATGGAAGCATCATGGTAGCAAAGGATATTGGTTGTGACAACAACAAAGATTAAATGATGGTGGAGAAATAAGGTAAAACTGTGTGAGATGAGTAATAACAAACACATGACTATATTGTAATGTGATCTACAAATTGTAGTTGTAGCAAGTCTACATATATTGTTTTGATTTACTTTACTGGTCCTTGAAAATTTTGTACATGGTATCTCCATGAGATTGAGTGTATTGTACCCATATCTATGTAACATGAAAAGAGCATGTCATTGTAAGTCCTAGAGAGACATGCACACCCCTTTTATGTGTATTCCCTAATGACTTTATGTATTGTCTAGTTTAGTTCAATAGCTTCTATTAGGAAGTTCTGTAACACTTGGAGGAGTGAGCCATGCATGAGGGTTTCACTCAATGAAATTCTGGCATATCTTGTGCGCTTGTGGCATACTAAAAAATACCCTTAATTTGACTACAAATTGGAAAATGCCTCTAAAAATCACATTATTTAACCCCCTACCAATGCAAATCCAAAACACCTTCCCAATTTAAAAATCCCCTAGTTTCACTAGATATTGTAGGTATCCATTTTTTCATTAACATTTTTTATACCCCTTTATATTTTCTCATTAACTTTGAGCTCCATTTTTTATACTTTACAATATAAAAACTCTTTACCCCATATTACATGATCAATATATTATGTCATTTTTTCCTCAATATATATCCTCCCATATGAACACATGTGGTATGGTAATGCTCCCCGAGTGAAGCCCCTGTAGGGTCATGTGTGGCTAGATATGCTATGGTGGACTATATTGTTAGTTTTAGACTCTAGGAGGTGACATTTTACATTTAAGGGGAGTTCATCAAGCACTTGAATGAAACCTATACATAAAGGGATGTCCTAGTACACTGAAAGTTATAGTGTTAAGTAACCATGCATTCTATTGGATGGTTATTTAAAAGTGAAAGTACCAGATTGGACTAGAGGTAGATTTTTCAATTGAGGAGGTTCTTCAAGCCATGATGAAACATTTGCTACATAGGAGAAGATATTGAAGAGCTGAGATGATGAAGATTAAGACTTGGGTGGTCGTGAAGGGGGAATGTTGAAGTATGTAACTCCTACTTGTCTTATGTGTGAGATCATATTTCATTGTTGAGCTTATTGGTCATTATTAGGTAGAGTTGGTCTCTATGGGTAGTTTATTCCTAGTTTTTAGGAAGTGGTTGTAAATAGTTAGATGTGATAGATGCTCTCCAACAAAATAATTCTTAGATGTGTGTATGTAGATATTGTCTCATCTAGTTAACTAAGATACTTGGAAAGATGTATTGAGAGGTTTAAAAAAACAAAAATAGAAAATATTTATCAAATGATATCAAACTTAAAATAAATATTTCATCTCTAAGAAAAGACCATGTAAATCAGATACACCAAATTTAGTCTCAATAATCATTAACCATTTTCAATTATGTAATATTGTAACTTAATTTGTTATTTAAAAAAAAATCATAATAACTTTAATACTTTTATATAGACCATATTTAATTATAAAAAATAATTAAAAAAGAAGAAGAGTAAGTACCAGCAAAAATGCTTTGAGATAGACAAATTTCTTATAATTCTATTAAATCTTAGAAATTTTATCTTAGAAATTGGTAGTTGAAAAAAAACATATGAAGCAAGAAATTTGTAATATAATGAAACTAATAGTTATAAAAAAATACTTAAAAATAAACAAATTTGTAAAGTTCACACTCCAAAAAATTAGGTTATGTTAATTTGATCTCACCATATGATAATTATTTACTATTTTTTTTCCGATATATTTAAAACTTCATTGTAAAATATAACTTTATTCTATATCATAACATAACTTATTCTCTTACCAAAACTATAATAACTTAAAACTTGCAGTCACGCTATATTTAACCGTTAAAATAATATCTGCTGAATCTTTGAGTTGACAGAAGTAAATATATATGTTGGGCGAGCCAGCGGCTATCCGCTCATTAATGCGCCCAGGGGTGGAATGGCCGCCGTCAGATACGGCGGCCATTCCACCCCTGGGCGCATTAATGGGCGGATAGCCGCCGATTTTCGCCAGAATAATTTCCACCTTAACGGCACACGTTTCATTTCGTCGAGTATCAATTTCGTTTATGTAGGTTACTATCCCTTAACGGCACACGTTTCATTTCGTCGAGTATCAATTTCGTTTATGTAGGTTACTATTTGTTAATTAAAGTAGAATATTTGATTGGATAAGGCGATGACGTATCTACTCCACGTAACCGGTCCGATGAGCAGAAACTTCCGAGCCCATGCAAATTGTTTTCTGGAGTTCATTTGACGACACCAGTAATAGTCAAGGAAAACTGCCCCGTCATCGTTACACTCCTTCTCCATGGAGTGTATATAAGTTCATTCATCACTGTCCAAATCTTTATTCTCTGCATCTTCCCAGCCAAAATAGAAAGATACATGGCAATGGCTATCGCTGCAACTCGCATCCAAAGATTGAAGACTTTTTTTTTTCACAAAGAGAAAAAACGCTGTTTTATCCAAAGATTGAAGACTTGCTCCGCAAAATCCCAACTCTGGTGATTCGGCGAACAGATGTTTCTGCCGCAGCTAAAGAAAAAGAGAACGATGTCAGGCAGCCGCTCCGCCACTATTTTCCGGCGACAAACGGGGCTGATTTTAATTTCCAAAGCAACAGGCCAGGGATTCAGCCATGGATCTCTGTCTCCATCTCAACCAATACCGCGGCAGGAGTGCTCCAGGCAAGATATTCTCTACCATTTAATTTAAATATTTTTGTTTCAGCAAATTTAATTTAAAGAATTTAAAGATTGCACCTCACAGATGCTCCAGCAGCTTTGGTCTGTCATTCTTGCGATTCTTATTGCAATTTATTACTCAAATGCAAATTCATTTGTTATTTGGACGCGAATTCTTGTAGTCATTTAGATCCACGGCTGTTCAAGTGCTATAATTTTATTATTTCGTCACTAGAGTTATACTATATTCAATTCTTATTGCTATTTTGATATCTTACTAAGATGCAAATCTCATATTCATAATTCTTACGGGCATTTCGATCCACAGCCTTTAAATAGCCCTCTAATTTTGGTCAACCGCTATAATTTCTTTAATTTCGTCTCTAGAATTGAAGGCCATGAACATTTCGTTAAAGTCCGATGAATCTTAAAAAGATTTATAATTTTGTTTAACCTATAATTTTATAATTTCGACTCAATTGAAGGCCATAAAGATTTCGTTAAAGTCCGATGAACCTTATAAAGATTTATAGAAGTTCGGTGAGTGAAGCCGATCTTATCACTTGACGTAAATTAACGGATGTCATTCGGAGGCGTCTGATGCGCTTATGTGCCTGCAGAACTTAAGTGTTCTGTCTCATATGTATGAATTACAATACACCGTAGAGTTTCAGCTTGTGATTCGATCTCGTGACACCGAAATCATCCGATAAGATTGGACTGGATTTTGTTCCAATGGCTTCGTTGCAAAGATTTTAAATATCGAGTTTCAACCAAGCATGCAATTGCTGTTCCACTCAGGGGTGGCAATCCTCTGACAGTATCACGATTCTTGGAACTAGTTTTGCATTCTAAATTATTATTATCTTGTTATTATTATTATTATTAATCACGGTGAATTGATAATTTTTAGATTAATTTAAGAGAAGTTTTTATAAAGCCAAGAGTGCATTCAGCAACTTACAAATTAAATATATTAGATCTTATAATTTATGTCTTAAGACCAACAATATATTCAACAACCTACAAACCAAATATACAAAATTTTATGATTTAGCAAGAACCTATTTGAGAATTTATACTCAATAAAGTTTGAACGTCGATCTCTTTAATTTCACCTGACAAAATTTACCATTTGGTTTAATCACTGTATATTATTATATTTACGCCGAAAGGCGTTCCCTTTGCTGGCTTTGGCTGAATGTACTGTTCGCTGGAGCCAATGAGAGGGCTTTCTCATCGTCCTTCCAACCACTGAAAATGTGCCATTTGCCGGCTGCTCCTCTTACCAGCGCACAGGCGGCTGCTCGTAGTTGTCAGCTGTCCACGCCGTGACATCCTCCATTTCTCCACCATCGCCCGGGTCTGCGCTTTCTTTCAGCAGAATTTTGACAAGGTCACGGCTCCTTCCCTCACCTGCCATGGGACCTCCGATGAAGTCACTGCCCCGGAGTCCAGCACTCAGCTGTACCAAAAAGCTAAGAGCGAGGGCAATACCTTGAAATTGGACGATGATATGTACCATTCTTTGGTGCAGGGAGAGCCAGATGAAAACGCCGACCAGGTTCTCGCTAACATGAGGGAATGGATACAACTTTTTATTACTAAAACTAAATATCCAATTAAGACAAGCAATTGCAGCTATACTACTCACAGAACCAAGTAAAAACCCAAATTCTTCAAAATAGCGGAAATTATATTCTGAAACTGCTACTGGTACACTTGGGCAGCCAATCCAAGGAGGAGGAGAGCCAACAGAGGCAATATCTCAGAAAAAGTCTGCAAAGATACTGATCTCTTTTTACTGCTGGCAGAAGAAGCGTTAACTTTAGCATCTGAAGCAGATCCTGCATGCCCACACCACAAATCATATTATATAACAGATTCAGATCCAAGTGTCTTTGCACCTAACTCTCACATCTGATTCATTCAAGCGCCTAACAACAAAAACAGAAATAAAAAATATCTCGGTTTGTGCCAAGAGAATAAAGTAGTTGCGAACAATGCCTATGAACCGATTCATCCATGGATCCTATGTTCAAATAATAAACACAATTTATTAAGGAAGAGGAGAAGAGAAAGACTAAACCTGAAGAGGTGTTGTTTGTGCTGTTTCCACCAACTGTAAAAACAACAAAGAGAGAAACCATAAGGTCTCACCAAAACTATAAAAAAATGGTAATTGTGGAAGAGAAACTGGTGTTTGAGGCAGAATCGTACGTTTAGAGCAACCAATGGCAGAAGCATTGAGGCCGCATTTGATAGGAAGTTCGAATGCCTGAGTGATGTTGATCTTGAATTGCTTGATGAGGTCAGTATTGTTCAACATGTTACACAAGCATGCCTTATTAGTTTTGTACTCTGTCACCAGTGGAGAGCAGCAGGAACTGGGGGGTTTCGTGGCATTCAGATAACTCGCACAGGGCACTAGCGCGGTTATGCAACCATTACTACCGCTTGAATCTTGGCCTCTCGCAGGGCCACAGAGACTCAACAGAACCATTGCCATTGTTCCAAAATATACACTGTTTCTGCTAATGCTTCCCATTATGAAACAAAAATGAACCCAACAATCAATCAATCGATTTGATTCTGAATGCCCAAAACCACAAACAATGGGTATGAGAACTGACAAACCCCGACAATCAACCGATTGATTTCTCAAATCCCCAGAGCCCAAACAATCAAGTGGGTTGATTACTCAAAGCCCAAAACCAAACACAAAAACGATTTTGCAGCAGGGCAGGAGAGGGGAGGAGGAGGTTTTTGAATGAATTTTCAGAGCCCCATGCTTTTATTTTATCGGTGGGAATGCCAGAGTACCAAGAGTCAGTGAAAGTAAAGTATCGTGCTGGTCACTGGTTTATCTTGAATACATGCTTCTAGTTCCGTGTGCCCTTAGGTCTTCGCTGGCGTTGTCATGAAGTTGATACTGAGTTCATGCTCTTCACGTGTCTCGTTCTTATCCTTAGATACAGACCCTTGTCAAAGACCAACATGATGTTTTTCTTTTTCTTTTTATGTACGAAATATTTAAAAGCAGCAGAGCCAAAAGGGTTGTTCTGATCCTTACAGGCAACCCCCAGGTCAAAAGTCCAACAGGATTTTTATATATATTCCCACTGCATAGCTCTTAGCTCTTGTTTATTATTATACAACAAAACCGATGAAACACACTAACACTAAAGTTACTCAAGTTTCATTACGGATGGAACGAGTGGTTAGATGCTCCAACGCAAGATCACTAAAATATGATGGAGTTGACAAATTTCTATTTTGGTGGGCTTTGTGCCTCAAAAACCACAACGGGGAACAATAAGTAGTCGATCGAAATTATGAAGATATTGAAGAAGTTGAAGCCCATTTCTTATCAACTCAATCGCTAAGACCATCAAATAAGTCCCACCCTTTCCTTACATTATTTTCAATTGGGTTGTTGCTGCAACAAATGTCAAAGTGTTGTCCATATGTTGCTACAAATGTAGTTAATTTGAAATAAAATTAACTGTAAAATAACTTAATAAATAAGGCAATGTAGAAAGGTGATTACTACTACAACAACATAGATTAAAATAGTTGATAAATACATACGTCAATCTATGGGCAACATCAAAACACTTATCTTATTATATATCTCACATTAGTTTAAAAAAACATATAGCTTAGCTCAATTATAATTATATTTTAAATTATTATTATTAATAATCTTAAAGTAATAATTTCAAATAATATAGATTATGTTGAATTGTTGTTCATATTAATATAATTATTTTTATATTATTTTTATTTTTTTATAAAAAATAGATTTTAAGGTTTCTTTTACACCACGTGGAAGAGAAGATATATTTTTTTCAAAGATATCTAATAAATCAATGCATTTTTATTTTCTTTATATACAATTTAATTATAGCCAAGATATGATATGAGTGCAGCCAAAATGAAGGTATAATCGGAACATATGGAGGTGTCAAAAACATCAGGTGAGCGAGTGGCTGGGATTTTCTTGGCGTTGCTATTCCTTCCCTCTCATTGCAGCTATGTGCAGTAGATTATATGAGATTGTGGTGGATTTCATACTTTTTTGTTGTAGATTTCTCTTTGCTGGGTTTGGCTGGAAGAGATTCGTCTTTCTTTCCAGCTAGAATTTGATAGGTACACTACTTATCATAGGTTCATTGCTCACCATCGTCAACCTTTTTGTCTTCCACCGTTGATTAGACTTTTATTTTCCACCGTTGGATTTGTCCAGCACGCTGCCGCACAGTACTCTCTCACCATGCTCCGTTTTCATTAATTCCCCTCCACTCCGTGTTCATTAATTTTCAACCATACTAAATTCTTCATTTCGACCTTTACCATGTTATAATTGGATATGTATCATTAATTTAAATCTGTTTATTTAATCGACTGTCAGAGTTTATTCGAGAATGATACTTCGGAGATTTCACAATTTTCCAGCTTCAATATGAAATGACAATTCCGTATTTGATTATGTCAAATCCAGTATTTTGGTTTTCTCGATATTTCTTCTCATTAAACCATTTGTACAGCATCACGTGGCCTCCCTTGCCCCGTTTCCAACACGTCAATCCGAGGGATAGGCACCCTTGTATAGGTAACCTAGAGGATGTGGTCGCCAGGCCTGTGCCTTCGATGTAGAATGGCTTTTTTATACAGTCTGTGGACTCGAGCTCGAATTCGAATGCGAATATGGCGTCCCTGGTTTGAATGCAATAGAAGGGGTTACCAGCTACCAGGTTATGCCCCGAAGGCTGAAGTCTGCTGATAAGGTGCCCACTTGCAGCACCGAGACGGTCAACCATAAATATTTTGAGAGGCCTTCTTTGAATGAGAATGCTTTTGCTTGTGAGAAGAAAAGCAGGCCAATTTTGTCATCTTTGAACTTTTTCCCGTCAGATGGAAGTAATGTGGAGGCCTGAAAGACAGAGAAGCGGTCTGTCTGCCGGAAAGTCCGGCAAAAAACAAGTTTATCCGAGGTAATTTCCCTACAACCAGGGCTACTTCAACGGAATCGTCTCCAAAACCCCAATGTCTTGCACTTTACTCTACATGTCCAGACCACCATGCATCGAGAACAACCTCGTTGTCTCTTTGCCACCTTCAATACGTGCATCTTTCCACCTTTGATCGCCCATAACATCAAAAACGCTATCAAGAAGATGGAGAGACTCAGGCAGTTTCTATATCCAACTCGTCATACCGCGCCATATTTCAGGACGACAGAATACATAAAAGCTTTGGAAGGCGAGCATTCAGCCATTCATCTAGAAGCATAATTCAGTTGTGCTCTGATCACAATGCAGGTTGAGATGGAGAGCGCTAACAAATTGAGGGAAAGCTTGCAGAAGAGCCAGGCTGTAACAGACGCCATGCTTAACTTTCTGGGTTCCTTTGATCGACGCCTCTCATCTTTGGACTCTGCAATGCGCCCCACAAAGGTGAATTTCACATATCCAACTGAGTTATGTGCATCAGGGTCTCATGGGGTTTTGAAATCAACATAATCAATTGATCTAATTCTTGCGGAATGGCTGTTTAAGGTTGACCCAAATGTACGATTTCAAGTTTTATAAATAACATTGAATTAAACTAGATGAAATGCATTTATATTTCAGAGCTTCTATGAGCCAATGCACAATGTGGATTAGCTTATGCAAATTGAAGTGTGCACTTTTTTCAAGCTAAGAAAACAATATATCTTTCATTAATTAAAAGACCGTTACATGTACCTGTTAAGCTTCAATGCCCCCAGAATGTCTCCAAAAATTCAAACTAATTGCAAGCATAGTAAGAATAGTGTCATACAAGAAAGTCGATAAAAAAGCAGAGCCAATAATGACGAAAAAAACCACTTGTCCTGCAAGGCTACTAGGAGGGAAAATAGGGGCTAAAGAGGCCAGCATCAAAACAATAGTGTATTGCCTTTGTTGGAACAGTTGTCCTCTCATAACTTTGAACATGATGAAATAGACTTTGACTTCTTGGGCAATAGGTCTGGACAGCCTTACATTCTCCAAACTAATGTTTTCAGTGGAGAAAAGGGGGACAGAGATCAAGGCACATATCTGATGTCCCTATCAGAGTTTTCAAGAACAACAAGGATTTAGGAGTGAGGTATCCATTCAATAGTAAGTCTTATGCTTTTAATATTCACAGGACTTGTACTGCTATTTTTGTCATATCCAGTTGTTCGCTTATTTGTGTAAATTTGGTTTTTAACAGGAATTGCACTTAAATGTATCCATCAATTCTTAAGAGTTTATTCATCAATGGTCTTATATTTGCTTTGCTTTTTTGTTTTGCAGCTTTAGAGAGGAGCGAAGCAAGTTAATCAAAATTTTGGACGGTTATTATGGGAGGCGTTCTCCTAATATTTTTGGACTTGCCTTCATATTGCTAGATGGTTTCAATAGTACTATGCGTGTGTATATATAAATAGCATATTCCAGTACCTTCGATTGTGCTCAATGATGATAGGTCATTGTTCTTGGACAGGGATAAATTAGTTACGAAGTTAATGGTTACGATGTGAACATTTTCTTAATATTTGGAATTATTGTCATATCTATGGATGGTTTGGAATTATTGTCATATCTATTAATATTCGAGCACTTTATAAAAGAGGGGGATGGCCTCAGTGCATTATTCAAAGGATATTCATTTGTTTTTATTATTATCAAATAAATTAAATGTTAAAAGTAATTAAATAATATTTGAAGTTTCAATTTATATATTTATTTTATTTTTTAGAGTTACATGCTATGATAAAAAAAAAAAAAAAATACTAATAATAATAATAATAATAATAATAATAATAATTAATTAAATAAATAAAATATGAATAAATAAATAGAAATAAAATAAAATAAAGATAAAATTAAAAATAAAAATAAAATAGATAAAAAAATTTCTTAATTACAAAAATAAGAATAAAATAAATAAATAAATAGAAATAAAATAAAAGAAAGATTAATAAATAAACACGCTTCAACCTAATCTATTCTAATGTGATCTTCGCAAAGACATTTAGTACATTTGCTTCACTCTTTCTAAAATAAAATAAATTACTTTTTAAGTGTTTGAGTCAAACTAGCCATTTCAATCTTACTCTCTCTACTATTTAGTATTTACTTAGTACTATTTACAACTTCAATCAATGTTTTTTCTTTTACTGTATGCGCACACGTTTCAAATTGTGATGCGCATATATCATTTCAAATATGTTTAACAATAATTTCAAAAAAAAAAAAAACTTCAAATATTACAAATATGCACTAGCAAGTCACTCTTTACTAATCTTATGCAATTTTAATTTGCTGTTTTAGGCTTCAGTATCTACTATTTACTGTTTGCTCAGTACCATTGACACTTCCAATCAATGTATTCCACTTGCTTATACGCTTACGTTTCAAATTCTCATGTGCATGTGATAGTGCCCTCGCAAAATGGTTTCGTTTAAACCATTATTTGCAAAATCTACGCTTCTCATGCATTGCGGCACCACTTAATCTTCTCTCAAGAAACTGCTAGAAGTACTTCCGTAAGCAGTTTTTTGTTTTCAAAACCATGGGTGCATTTGTCAAAAAGGTGTGACAATGGGACCCAAAATACACCATTCGTCTCCTTTCGGCGTTCCTTTGCACCACAAATGCAATTGCTAGTATTTATTATGAAGAACTTTCAATACGAACTATGGGTCATAAGGAATTGGAGTCACCTTCAGGAACATCTCTCCTGTATCTCAATTATTGGTGACGATAAGATATCTCGATTATCATTTATTTAATTTACTTCTATTTTATTAATTTAATTATATTATTTTATTTATCATAATGATGAGTTATTTAAAGAATACTTTCTTTATGCTTATCTTTCCCGTTTTCGTTATGGACACACGGCAAACCCAAAGGTGTGAGAGTCGTTGGAGCTTTGTCTTTTCCATGGTACGAAAGGGCAAGGCGTGAAACAATATTTTATCATGGGAGAATTCGTTATGGAAACGCGGCAAACCCAAAGGAGCTTTGTCTTTTCCCATGGTAACGAAAGGTCGAGACTTGAAACAATATTTTATCATGTGAAATGTATATTATTGTACACCGCATTTTAAATTTTTGTTTTGAAAAGGCCGAGGACTTAAACTTGATTTTATCATGGGAGAGTTATATTATTATTATAGTCTTAGTTTAACTAGACCGTTTTTTCGCCTTGAAAATCATGAAAATTTCGATAAGATTTTAAAAAAATTTATTAGGAATTTTTGTAAATCCATGTTATAACTATCAAAGAGGTTTTTGATGGTGTTGAATCTATTTCTAGCGTCAAAATCAAGATTCAAACATTGTTACTGTAAGATTTCTTAATTTGTTTTTGGCCCGAATTCCGGCCAATTTCGATCGTTCGGACAATTCCTCTGGCTCGTTAGACAACTCCATTATTATATAGATTATTTTTAATTCAGGTGTCCAAGTAGTTGGAGCTTTGGGAAAATTCAGGTGTCCTAGTAGTTGGAGCTTTGTCTTTTCCCATGTTTGAAAAGGTCGAGGACTGAAACTTTATTTTATGCGGGGATAGTTATATTATTATTATAAGCTTAATTTTAATTCATATTTATAGTGTAATTTACAATGTATTTTTTTTTCTAAGTTAAACTATTTCTATTATATCATATAGAACAAAAAATTAAAGGTCTTTTTCTGTGGATTTGACGAGTCCAATTCAGAGGGAAGTTTCAACAGTTTTCCACCAGAAGTTGGACTACCCCAGTCGGAGAAACTAGTCCTTAAAAATCAGAGAGTAATTGTTGCCTGAAGCGGGAAACCGACAAATTTAGTTACCAAAATAGAGCACGAGTCACAGAGTAGACAATTCCAAAACCTAAGCATGCTAACGAGAATTTAAAAACTGAATCTAAGGTGAACATGCATTCTTGTTGCTGGAGGTGGGAACTCCTTCCTCAATTCTGCACATGTAGTACCCATCATCCGTCTCCTTGCTCAGCGCGTGGCGAGAAGGTTGAGGACGTGGCGACGTTGGGGTGTCGTGTTTAGCCGAGGAGGTAGCTTGTAGTCCAGACTGTTTCATATTTTTTTTGGCCTCCTGGTCCGAGTTGCTACCTTCACTATTGCCAGAGTTGTCATTGGAATCTTTGCTACCATTGGAGGTGCTTTGCATCGAGAGAGCCTTCATCTTACGAGGGATGAAAGCATGCTCAGGAGGAATGGTATATTTACGCAACCTCTTCTTGCTGCGGGAGATGGAGTGATTCGAAGTAGGAGCAGGGAGCTGCAGAGAGAGTTGGGCATTCAAATTAACAGGGGGCTTCTTATCATGCTCATTCCAGCCAATAGAAAGGTTCAGGTGACTACCCTGGGAGAGCGAAAGCAAAGGACGAGAAGGCTGGCCACGCCTCCCAGCTCTTCTACACCTCATTCTGTGGCGCCGAGGCATAATTATCCAAGGAGCCAAGTCGCAAGACCAGGAGGGGGTCGTAGAAAACTTAGGAGAAGAACAACTTCCTGAGGGAAGGCTGAGGCTGTTCGAATGAGGACCTTACACCAGAGGCAGAGGGAAATTGACAGACAAATTCACCGAGAGTAGGTGAGAGGGCTGAAGTGAGGATGAAAGGGTCGAGGTGACGAGCTTAATGACCATGGCAAGCGGACTTAATGCGTTGCAGAGTTGGTACGTCAAGGAGAAGGTGGCAGAGGTCGAGTTAATGGCTCCCTCACGCCAACATTTATCGCGGTCCTTCTTTCCATAAGCGGTCAGGTGGAGCAGCCAAGTGTCTCTCCACATGGCTGCCCGGTGGTGCACTAATTCACTGGCGAGCACCCACATCCAGGGGTAACCTACAGTGTATTATATAGTTATTTTATTATAATTATAATTATTATTATTTAATCTAAAAATGTATATATATTTTACTTTTCTAGTTTTAAATTTATTTATTTATGGTTATTTTATTATAATTATAATAATAATTATTTAATATTATTTAATCTAAAAAGTTATATATACTTTACTTTTTCTAGTTTTAAATTTGTAATATTTTAGGAGAAAACATATGTTCTAATTTTTAAAATATTTCAAAATATGCAATCTAAAAATAATTTACTATAAAAACTTTCTTTAAAATTCTCAAACGATACAAATTTGTTTACTAAATGATAATTGATATATTTAAAAATTGCGGAGAACCCTAAGATTTCATTCCAATTTCCTATGCATTTGTCCATCATTGTCCATCATTATAACAATAATGATGATGAACGTGTTGATTTCACCAACTTTCAATGATCCCAGTGCTCATGCTTTGACTAGTTAAATTGCTAAAGAAGGCCTTAAGTGTGTGCTCCTATGAAGTCTCCATTGCCACTAGTCACTCATGATTCTTATGTCGTTCAACAGATGCAAAAGGAAGCCATCCCTACTAGTGAATATGTGACTCTACAGCAAATAGGAAGTATGTCTGAACCTCCTACCCTTAAACCTCAAATTCATGGTCAACCTCCTAAAAATTTCCTTATCTCGGGCAAGTTTAGTGCAAGCCTCCCTTACCAGTAAGCCTTGTCTAATACACCCCTGCCTTTGTTCACATTGTTGCAATCTATACTCTCTTTACTTTTATTGCATGTATTGCCTAATTGGTAAGGGAAAGTGGTATCCTCTTATTTATATTCAAATCATAATTTATAATATATTTATTTAAACACTGAATCATTGTTGTATGTTCGTAAATTGAGCTAGAGTTAGCCCAATAGGAATGTTGCACTACTTATGGATGAACTCCTCATACTAAAGCTACTTAACTATACCACACGTGCTTGAAAGCACTCAACGACCCTGGCCCTCCATATGACAAAGACCATGGTAATAATAATCTTTCAATATTCTTAGTATAGGGTGATTGAAGGCATGAGAGGACAAAAACACACCCATGTCCAAATGATGGACAATTTTGTCACATCTAAGCCATTAACATTTGAACTGATTTTCTTTGAAGTATTGATAATGGAATAAAGTATTTGTCGATGGATTCTTGTTTTTTCTAGAGTCCTAGGACACAACGATTATCATAAAGGTAATAGATGGTTTAATGTAGAAGGTGTTAAACCTATTTTTGGTCTTTAGCTCCTACGCTTTAAGATGATCTTAGGGCCCTTTTTCCATAGTGTACATTATAAAATATAATTTTAGTTTAATTATGTTGGTCTTTGTTTTTCTATTTTCAACTTTTGTTACTATGCTGCCTCATTCCAATTCTTATGGTAAGGCTTGTTTAAGGTGTACCAGAGTAAAAAATGATGGTGTTCTTATAATCGTTGATTTTTTATGCTCTATTTTGTTTAATAGTCAATAAAAATTGTATTCGATTGAGAACTCAATTAAACATGAACAAGTCTCCTAGAACAATGAGGTAGTGAATTTAATTATCCATGAATTTGTGTCATGCCTTAGCTTTAGTTGCACCACAAATACTAAGTTTTATCATGTCAAATATTTTGTGGCCAATGCTATTCTAAATCACTTGAGCAAGACGATAGTAAGCTTCGGTAGTACAATTTAGAAAGTAGAGCGACCTCCAAGTTATTCTCAGCTCCTACATGGGAGCATTATCATGTGGTGTGCTCTTAGTTACTCCTGTAACAACTTCGGTGAGATTTTAGACGTCATTGTTGCTCATATAAATCTTGTTACACCCTACTTATATTGTTCCACCCTAATTATAGGTTTTAGTCATCAACTCAACTTCTACTCTTCATCATAAATTACAAATTTTACATATACAATGGTTCTCCACTCCAAAAAGAGTTTGGTTTTCTTCATAACAAACCCTCACTTCTATTTGTAAAGCCTTAATGCATGACTCCTCCAATGATAATCTAGTGTTGCTCACGGCAGGTTTCTTAATTTTTTGTTTCTATACAATCTTTATGTTCAAATTTTTTGTTTCTATATAATCTTTATGTTCAAATAGCCTATACATGAAATATCTCTATACTTTATAAAAATATAAAAATATTTCAATGATATTACTACAAACTCACCCATTACTTTTCATACTTTTAAATAATTTATCTGTTTATATATAAAACCTTCAATCACTTTATACCACCTTCGGTATCTTCAAAAACATAGTGAACATATTTCATACAATTTATCCTTAAATGTCTACATAAGTTTACCAAGCTTCATCTTATCCCCCACGCAACAAATTCAAGATGTTGAATATCTTTCACGACCATCCAACAACTTTGAACTTATCCTTATATGTCTAGATAAGTTGACTAACCGTTATCGTATCGTAATATCCAGCTTATTTTAAATGTGTAGATAAGTTGACTAAACATCATCTTATCCACGTATAACAAATTCGATTCGTTGGCCATTAATAATGGTATGGATATATCTATATTGCAAAGGATAATGTTTTGGGTTTCTTTGCAAGTTAATATATAAATGAAATATAGAATTTGAAATTGAGTTTAATGTCTCCTTTAATTGTGATATTTTTTACATTTACGTTAATAAATTGAATAACGTTAAAAAATATATGATAATTTTTTCAATAACGTTAAAAAAAATTATGATTTTTCTTAATTATTAACTATTTTAATTATAATTAGTTTTTCAATATATATGATTTTATTATTAACATTTATTAAATTAAAAATATGATAATTAAAATAAAATTTAAAAATTCTATTTTAAAGTGATGGTTTAATCACTTTTCACAAATAAAAGTATTTATGTCTAAATTAACTATAATCTTAAAATTAAATTATTATTATTATTATTATGTTATTTTATAAATATTTTAATATAAATTTTAAATTGTAATTTTAATATTAAAAAAAGTAATAATAATTAAACATGTTTGATATTTGGAATTTGGCTTCTATGATCCATGAAATGTGTATAAGAAATTTTCGGTGAAAATTACATATAAGAAATTTTTGTCAACGCGTTTTAAACCAGCCAGTGTGGTTCATCATCAGGACAAGGATGTTTGATATCATTTTTTTGAGATTCAAGTGTGGTAAGTAAGTCATTCATCAATGTTCATCAATGACCATTTCCATGAGAGTAGTCGTAACTCACTAATTTCACATGTTATTAAGTTTTATTCTTTATCATTTTAATATTTATATAATATAATTTAAAATCATTAAACCATTTTTAATGAAATAAAAAATAAACTTAAAAATACCTAATAACCTAAATTTTAACCTCAAATATAAAATCGAAACAATTAAAAATTCTTGTTGATTAATCCATTGCACCTTTTTCCTTGCATTAAATAATGATGTTCCATATCAAATCCATTTGAAATCAGTATATGTTCAATATATCAAAACTAATCTTCAAAATTTCAAATTAAGCGAGTTTATCGGATACGTGCACAATATCAAGTGGCCCCGTTTTTACACAACTTTGTACGAAAGGAAACAATAAGCGGCTTTAGATATCCAGGTTGGGAAAAACCTGTTATGGATTTATTTTTACTTTGATGGTTTGCTTTTTCTATCGGGGATTGCCTCTCCGTCCCTTCTGGATTACAGTTGGAACTGGGGGAGCACCCTACCCTTAATGGGGTCCAACCTGTATTCATGTTTCTCGCCCGACCCATCACCAAACTGGACTGGAGGGGGAACCCCCAGTCCCATAGATGATTGCCATAGGATTTACAGAGAGATGGAGATGTGGTCACCGATCCCTTCCCTTGAACTTATGGATAAGAAGTAACCTAGACTAGGTTGATATTCCCATCACTGAACTGGATGGGATGGGGAACCCCCAGCCCCATAGATGATTCCCATAGGATGTAGAGAGAGATAGAGATGTGGTCACCAATCCCGTCCCCTAAACCTATGGATAAGAAGTAACCTGGACTAACTTCAAAATTTCAAATTAAGCGAGTTTATTGGATACATGCACAATATCAAGCAACCTATTTGTTACACAAATTTGTATGAAAGAAACCATAAGAGAAAGTGTGTCGTTGCCAAATTTGCATGAAATAAACCACAAGCGGAAGTGCGCCTTATTATTTAGATATCCAGCTGGGATTTATGCGTTTTTCGACAATAATCACTGCAACAGATCCTCTTGTTTTTATTGTAATAGAGGCCTTCATAAGCACATGTTTCCAGATGAGTTTTTAATTTCATAATTTTAGGTAAATATGAAATAATAAATTGGCATGTAGTTATAAATGTAAGGGAGTTAGCATTAAAAATCCTATTTGTAAATTCTAAGTTTCTTACATTTGGGTGCTTTTTTTGTTGGCTGGATATGGAAACCTGTCATTTTCTTCCTGCTTACTTATGAAAATCCTTCCAGTTCCACACTTGGATGGTTTTTGTTGCGTCTAAAACCTCGAAACCCCTAAGTTTTTTGCATTTAATTGGGGTTTTCGTGGAAACTCCAAAGTTTCTCATATTTGAGTGGGGTTACAAAGTTTCTCATATTCAGGGTGGGGTTTAAATCATAGTTGGGCATAGAAACTTCCGAGTTTCAATTTAAAATTTCAATTTGTTACGATATTATGTTGAGTGAAATGGGGTTGTTTCTATCAAAGCACTTGTTTTTTTTTCTTTCTAAATAATTCTAATTCTATTTATAAACATATCAGTACAAAACTACCACAGCCTCAGCTGAGAAAGCCTAAGAGCTGGGTTTGATGCTTGAAAATTCATGTTTTTGGACTGCCCTAGAAGGGGAAACCAATCTCTTAAGCTCGTGTCTTGCCGCCCTCACAGGGGAAACCCGCCTTAAGTTAAATAGGTGAAACCATAAAAATAGAATATGCCTAAAAGAGTTAAACACGGGAGAATTATTCTCCTTCAGCATTGTAAAATTAAACCAAAACACACAGAATAACCCATTGAACCTGGGTTGCAGCGCCATGTTCCAGCTGTGGAGTTCGTGGTCACTTGTCATGGGCTGGAAAGGGAGGTTCCTCCACAATGTGGCAACGATACTTCGCGCTACTGTCATCTTCCTCAACTGTGGAATCACCAGTGGTTGTAGCGATGTTATTCCCTTTATCCTGAGCTTTGGCATCTCTATCTAGTCCCGGTGCTGCATTCTTGTCTTCAGCCTTATCTGGGTCTAGAGGAGGCTGATGGGCGATGATTTCAGTGGGATTAAAACTAGCAGCTTTCTCCCGGAGGGTGACTATTATGAATGCAGTGATTGTTGGTTGGTCCAAGGTACAGACAAACTGAAACTCAGCTCTTTGCGAGGTTTGACGAAGGGTGATAGGGGAAACGAGGGGCTGAGGGATAGGTTGCAAGGGGGACGCGGCATGGAGAGGCTGCGAAAGAGACGCGGCGTGGGAGGTATGCACCGGCCCAGGGCTACTGGCTCTTCCTCTACCATTGCACTTTTTCGGATAGTGCCCCTGAGAAAAGTCTTCAGACGAGGGTTCAGGGCTGGAGGAAGAGCGAGCGCGGATCGCCCGACCCCTGCAACTTCCTCGTCGACTTCGCATACGATGCCTGAACCGAGGCATTCTACCTGTGGAGCTGAGGCGATAGGGGCGGAATTGCAGACAAGAGGGAAACTGGGCAGCAGAGGAACACTGAGCGTGCTTCAAACTGGACTGAGACTTCTTAGGGCAAAAAGCACTCTGAGAAGAATGGAATTCGGGCAGCGTTTCAAGACAATAGAGCAATACACATCGCCTCCCAGTCTACGTGCGAGCGCTTGGCTCGGTGCAAGCGAGAGGGCAGGAGCAGCTCTCCAATGTGTGAGACCAAGAGGTAGAATGGGTATGAGCAGAGGGGCGGTGAGATGGCGCCATTAAAAACCAAATGCAGAGCAGGCTGGACCAATGCGGTGAGGCAAGGTGATGGAACTAATGCGCAGCAGGTTGGCGAAGTAAATGTGGAGTTTAATGCGCAAGTGGGAGGCTATGTGGCCACCCCATGCGCCGTGCCTCGGGATGTACGCCCCATCACGAGCATGTACCATCTGCATTCGGAACTATCGAAGCACTTGTTACTGTATGACTTATCAGATATTTAAAAAGGGTGGTAGAGGACATATAGCTTAAGATTGTCTGCAATGGAATTTTGTGTAAAAGAAAGAAAACTTGAATATCGCAAAATATCAAAATGGTATATGTATTTGAACCTTTCCCACTAATAGTAAAGAGATACAAGCTTCTATTATTGATAATCTCCACAAGTGTATTTGGGATAAAGAGATATGGAGAAACTAAAAGTTTTATTTTGAAAAGTTCAATCCCACTAACAATGATCATAAAAAATGGTACACAGGCCAATATATCACAGAGAGAAAAAATTCTTATTGCCTAGTTAAGAACTAACTCTCACCAACTCTGTTGTGAAACTCACATTGGAAAATACCAAAGGAATATTGGGAAGAAAGAGTGTGTATTTTTTGCACTTTTGTAAAAGTGGATACAATTTTTTTTTTCACTTTAGAATGTGAAGCCTTCAAGAGCAATAGAACTATAATGGCCCATCTCAAATTACGAGCAGAATAAGAGCATTAGCACGCATACGAGATATGCATATGATAGCTACATACACACGCATCACATTAGTATACTTACTAATTGATTATAAAATATGTTTAGATAAAATATAAACAAAATAATTATTAAAAATATTAGATTAAATACCTAAACCATTAAGAAGATAGATCTTACCTTAAGCATAACACTAAAAATTAGTAAATATCTCTTTATTATTATTGTTATTGAATAAAATAAATACTTGTAGCTTTGCAAATATAAATATTAATTGTTTTTATTAGTAACCCAGAGTATTAATGTAAATAAATTGTTTGTTTTAAATTGTTTATAATTTAAAACTAATAAAAAAAAATAAACGAAAGATTGATAAAATGAACAACTAAACATCTCACTAAATATGCTAAGATTGCAAGGGAGTGGTGAAAGATATTTCTCTAAGCCATTTTCAAACATTTTGGGGCAAACTGTTATTATTACACTCAACACATCAACATTGATTTGGTGGTTTTCAACTATAATAAATATGAAAATATTTTAATAGTTTTGTATATATTTCAAGGCAATCTATTAATGATTTTGAATATTTTTTTAAAGGACGATGACTGCCTAAGGGAAAAAAAAGATTGTTAATCTCAGAAAATTTTTGAAATAGAGGAAAATCAAAGACATTTTTTTGAACCTTCCCATAACAAATCCCAGACGATGGATCAGGGGGGGATTTCCTTTTTGAGACAGTAGGCAGATGAAATAGAGGTAGAATTACAATGGGGGGTTGGTTGCGAGAGCGAATCTGAGGCTCTAGATTAAATATGAAAATCAGGAACTTGAGCATTGTTCTTGGGGTTTTGGGCACGAGCGCCAGAAGACTTTGATCTTGAAGTCCTCTATATCCGGTAACCAAAGAAGTTGATCCCATATAAGAAAGGTGTATTTGGTTGGCTTGGTAATGTGGCATAGGGATCAGAGCAACGTCAGCTAGGTATCGACATTATTTAAAAAAACAAAAAAAACAAAAAACAAAAAAAACAAAAAACAAAAAACATCTACGAACATGCATTTATTTTGATAGATTCTACGTATAATTTTGATTCTATGTTTAAAAATTAAAATTATTCCTTTCAAGGACAGATACACAAATACTCTCACAACTAACTCTTGGCATAATTTATTCAGTGAAGGAATGATTGAGAAGTTGAGGTACTTGTCTCACAACCAACTCTTGGGATAGTTTATTCTATGAATGAAAGGTTGAGATATTGGGGTGCTCATGATTATGTTGAACATGGGAGACTGAAATGCATAAATTTTTCTGTGTTCCATAATTTATTTTTAGGGACATTAAAAATGATTTATTTCTTTCTTTCGCTACAATAAAAAATAAATTGGTAATTAGTATTGAAAATCCTATTATAATCCAGAATATGTAAGACAACAAAATTGAAAACCAAACTCAAACATATATTAAATGATCTCAAATAATGATGTACAATGTGTAAATATTAATACAGTAAGAAAAATGTTGATTTAGTTTCCAAGTTTTCTTGGAATCTAACAATTAATTACCATAACACACACTAACTCAAAACATAATTAGAGAATTAGGTGTCTAACATTCCCCCCTTAATCTGAAGGGATGTATAAAATTCCAAAAATGAGAGCTAAAAATGCAAAAATGTATCTCAACCAAGAGTCGAATGTCTCTCAGAAATGGTTTTCGAGGATGACCACAAACTGAAGATGGCAGTTTTTAAGAGAAAATCATAAATGATACCAAAATGTGGGAGAAATCAAGGTCTTAACCAACACCAACTCTAGAGCCTTCATAACAGTTCTCAGAACAACCAAAATGTGGTTTTAAGGTGACCACTAACTCTGGAACTATCAATGTAGTTCCTCGAACAATACCGAATCTAGAAGTGTTCATTCACAAACAACTTATATAGCAAAAAATGAAGTCTCTTTGGCTACAACTCTGGCTCTATATAGTACAAATTATGGCTCAGAATCACTTGTGGATCTCTGACTCAGGCTCGCTTAACAAATATTTGAACCTATAGAAGACCATCCATTCCATCAATCCCCCCCTTATTGGATTAGGGGTGAGAAGATGAATTACTCTTTATCACTGCAAGGTTGGTCATTACTGTCGAACATATCATATCGTATGACCTATAAAACTTCTTCATCCTTTTAAACCAATCCCAAGAAGCAATCCATCCAAAATCTAGTTTCTTTCTTGCAGTAGTCTTCTCTCAGGGACATTTGTTTGAATGGTGATTGCACTTTCCCCAATGCTCACATAGGTGAAGATCAAAACATTGACCTTTCACATGTCCAACTCTGTCACAATGTTGGCACTGATCAATTTGTTTTGGAACAACACCATCCAGAAATCTAGCACTACTAAATTGTATAGGATTAGAAAAACCAGGTATATGAAAAGATACATCCAAGACATCCTTGTTATATCCCAAACAAGTTTTTCCTTTATTGTGTATAATTTCTTCCAACGGTCCTATTGTGTGTCAATTATTTGTGTTATTTGTGCCTTAACTCTTCTGTATTTCCAACAAATTGGTATCAGAGCGAGGTTACAAAGAACCAGAGAAAGACGAATCAACAATCATTTGTGTGTGAGAAGAGTTTTCTTTTTTCTTTTTTCTTTTTGTAACGCACCTCGTATATTATATACAGGGTGTTATAACATAGGTTCCTTTTGCAAAGAACCGCGTTATAGTTGAAAAAATTATGACGAATTCGAAGCACTCTGCCTTGTTGAAATATCGTTGCGTTAATACTAACGCAGTTCAAGAAAGAGACATAAGTGTTTAACGCAATTCGAAGTATTGTGAGCAACATTAGCACGCATGCCGCGTAATGCAAGTCTAATGCTGCAAGAGGCGTGTTAGTAAATACATATGGTCTTTTTCTTTTTAAACGTTCGTATCAAATTTTTTAGAGGTTTGAATATTCATCGAACAAAAAAGTCAACGATTTTTTTTAAAGCCATATCAAAATCCTCTTATGAATACATGAGAGTTTTTTAAAAGTGATTTTTTTGGTGTTTTAAAGGCCTTTGAAAGGGCTTTTAAAAATATTTTTAATAGAGTCCCTTTTTAATGATTTTTGAAAAGGGATTTTGAAAAAGGTTTTAAAAGAGTTTATTATAAAAATAATTTTTTTTATATAAAGATTCTTTTATAAAAGGAATTTTTTTATAGAAAAAAATTTAGGGTTTTAGTATAAGGTTATTTGTTGAGCTTTTAAAATCATTTACAAAAGAAGAAACTTAGGGTTTGATAAGAGAAGTGAATTTTTTTTACGAAATATAGCAACAAGCAGTTTCCAGTGATGACTTCTTTCTTTCATAGGGAAATATTATGATGTGTGGGCCATTAAGATGGAGACCATGTTAAAAATGCACGATGTTTGGGATCATGTCAAGTTTGGGTTTGTAGAACCTCAAAATGACGCAGAAGAACGAGCTCTTAGTAATGCAGAGAGGGAACAATGGAAGAAAGACTAAAGGAAGAATTCACAAGCATTGCTTCTTATCCAACAGGGAGTGGACCGAGCAATGTTCCAGAATATTATGATCACGTCTTCAGCAAAGGAAGCATGGGAAACTTTGGCGACAAGCTATCAAGGTGATCAGAATCTAGATTGGGGGCAAAATTTGCCAAAAATTCAAAGTGATCATAATTGCACCAAACTAGAATGACCGAATACAGCTCATCACGAGGAATCCAACGTACTTTGTTTCATCGAAAATCGACTCCATATGTGAAAGTTAGAGATTGTTGTTTGCTGTATTAAACAGGTGAATTAAAAAAAGGGGGGGGGGGGGGGGGGGTCAATCAGGGTCAAAGGAAAAAAAATCGAGTTTTAAAAGGCCACTAAGGTAATGAAACTTGTCAAATTGTTAGTGGCCCAAATTTCTCGGCACTTGGCAATTTTTTATTGGTTGTGGAGAGCCAATGGGGAGCTAACATGTGGCTAGCCTGGAGGCCGCCACGTGCCCCTGAAAGGCCGAATTTTTAAACTATGTTAAATGGTCTAAATTTCATTTATATTTGTGGGAAAAATCTTATTATATAGCGGAAAGGCAGAGGTCAGGGTTGAACCCGCAACCTCCCCCACACTAACCATGAGATATACCAATAGACCACCACATTGTGACTTAACATATTATGCGCTTCGCATTAATTTGAAGTTTGAAATACGTTTGGGTGGAGGCGTATGGGGGCCAACCCCAACGCAAAGGACTATGGCCCAGAACCGTGGCGAAGGGCCAAAAATAATGTGCATACTCGACTTTAAACATGTTTAATTAGCCACTAAACAACGTTAATGCACCAATGCGATTTCAATTCAGATTTTTTGTTAATTGCACTTAATGTGCTAGCCACCAGTTAAACAATGCTTAAAAGTTAATTAATATTGAGATGAATTCAGAGGCAATTTTTGCAAGTCCCCTATTTTCGGCGCTACTTCCACACTTATCGAACTTAACTGGAGTTTCTCCAGATTTGGAGAAGTTTTCCTAGGGAAAACTGGAGAAGCCATAACTTTGGCATATTTCGACCAATTTTGGCTCAAGAAGAGTCATACCTAGATGGTTTGGATGCTTTGATCATGATGGTGCAGGTTGCAGAGGTGTTGGCACACTTTATAAGTGATTTTTCCACTTTGAATATTAAATAAGCTTAGGGCCACCAGGAGAGGAGGTCATGCCTAGATCATCTGAAGATGATTTTCAGAGCTTGAAGAGTCTATTTGAGGTTTTCAGTCTTCTGAATCCAATGGAGTAGGTTTCAAATCCATTGGAGCAATGTAGGTGCATGTAATCAGAGAATTGACCATTAATCCAAAGAGGGTCTAGCTAGTTGAAGCAAGTCCATGGAGATATAGTCTTGGAGGAGTGAACTCTGTTAGCAGCTACTCTGTAATGTGTTTTTTGTGTGTTATTTCTCTGCAATTTATTTGTTGTACATGTTTTTTTTAACAACTAATTTTATTAATAAATTTCTCATAAAAGACACAAAAATTTACACATAAACCCTCACATAACTGTCTAATTTGAGACGATCCTAAACACATTTATTTAATACTGGTGAGGGAGCTAGCACAACAAAACTAGTTTTCCCATATTCAGATCAAGTTGGCATATCAGAGCACATTTTAGCTCATTTTAGCCAAGGTTAGCTAGAATAATTAGAATTTGTGCAAGGAGAATTTAACCGTGTGCATTACAAGTGTGATGGCAGCTTCATCAAGCATTTTTTCTAATCAATCTTCCTTAGAAAAACTCTTTGATAAGGAGATGTTGCAGAAGCTCTACATCATGAATGATATGGTGAAAGAGATGTATGAAGATAGGAAGGAGAACACTATGCTTCAAGAGCAGTTGATTTCCATGAAGGAGGAGAAGCAAGAGCTTCTTGAAAAGATGCATGAGATGGCGACTTGGCTCCATATTGCAAAAGAAACTTTAGCCAAGTATGTGCATGAAAAAGAGGTATGAAATTCAATTTTATATCTTATTTCTTCTTAAGATGAATATGTAGGTGCTTTTGAAAGACACACTAGAAGAATAGGGTCCAAATTATTGATGAAAATGGGCTATAAAGGTAAAGGATTGGACAAACATGCACATGGCATAGTTGAGCCAATTATTGTTGAGGAAAGGCCTAGGTATTTTGGTCTTAATTATGGACAACATGATGGATAATGCTCCAAAGCCATGAAGGGACATGAAGGTGTTCCAAGAAGGACTTTTATTACATGTTCATTACCTTAAGCTTGCAAAGTTTGTGTTCATGAGGAATGCAAAAAATTTGCACCCACTTTGCAAGAAGATGCTCATAAGCATGCAACTAATAGAAATGTAAAACAAGAGGATGTTGAAAGCTCTAAAGTCATTGAAGCCATTCTTGGTATTCCTAAGAGAGACACTACCTCATCAAATTCACCTCCTCAAGAAGGCGACAAAGGTGAATGTGCAAGGTCTAAATCTGCCTTTAATCAAGTTGCTTTTAATTATGATAAACATGGTAAATATTCACATAATATTTGAAGAAAGTTTACATTTTCCTTTTGTGGTTTGAATATCTATAATGTTTCGAGGTGTTGGAAGAAGATATCC
Source organism: Pinus albicaulis (assembly GCA_034641835.2). Lineage (NCBI taxonomy): Eukaryota > Viridiplantae > Streptophyta > Pinopsida > Pinales > Pinaceae > Pinus > Pinus albicaulis. The sequence goes on from CM076578.1 coordinate 568,735,999, forward strand.
ATGCACATGAAATTTTTTAAACAAAGGAGACAGAAAGCCAAAGGTCTAATGGACAAGGAAAACCATGTGGAAAAGAAGATGCAATTGTTTTGCACTCATTTCCATAAGCAAGGTCATCTTGTAGACAAGTGTTGGAATTTGTAGCCGACAAGTCATCCACGACATTCGAAGAAGGTGGAGAAATATTTTAGCAAGAATGGAAAAGAGGATTCCATAATCGATGTGGGTTAGGATGATACACATGATGAAGAGCAGCTAAAAGAAGTGTCATTGAAGTGGTTTGGAAAGAGATGGTTAGATTTCTTAACCAATTAAGACCTTGCATTTATTTTCCAACTGAATGCATTTCTTTTGTCTTGAAATTATGTTGCATGTTGCATGAAGCAAGATGTTGGAAAATTAGAGTTGTGTTGACTCACTTAGATGCAGCAAAGATGGCAATTTGAACATGCATGGGTGATTGACTTGTGTTGGTTGATTGTTGTGTTTATCATGTATGTTTGTCGACTTGAGTGTCGGTTTTTTGAAGAGGCATATTTTGTCAAAACTCATCGAAAAATTATACAGATGTTCAGTTTGTACGCCAAGATGTAAGAGTACATGGCGATGTTCACATGATGTGGCATTTTTTGCTTTGAAGGAGCAAAAGAAACATGTTGTCAAGTTGTGATTCTTGCATGATGTGTTTTTCAGATTAATAACTTTTGCTTGTGACAAGATGTCGCAGGATTTTGGGAAGGTCCACTCTTGAGCGAGAGGCTCATGACTAGCCTTCATTCTGAAATCATGGTATGAGAAACATGTCAACACTGGAGGATGATGGACAAGAGGGACAAGATGCCAAAAAAATTGCAGCCAAAAAAACAGCCATTGTAGACTATTTGATGTGTTGACGCCAAGAAGCAAAGGAGATGGAAAATGCATTCTTCCAGATGTGGAATTTGGAACCGTGGAGGTAAAAATAATGGTCATTTATTTTTCTTGTGATTACTGATGTTGGAAATCATTGTTATAGTTCACTCAGATGGGCTTAACTTGGAAAAGTGGTTTCCAAGGAGAAGCTTGTATCGAACGCATGTTTGTGCAAAGGAGGAACATGATTCTCAGTTGTAAGGCCATCAGTCATTTTTCCAAGCACCAAGGGATCGCTTTGGTATAGCAAGGTGTTTAATCAGCAGCAAGCAACTAGCAAGTGTTGGATTGGGTCAACAACAAAAGGAGAAAATTGGTTGAAATGCCAAGCTATTTGCAAGGCAAGGCATTTCAGTGAACCCAAGTGGTTGTCATGGAGATTTTTCCAAGTAGAATCAAGTTGATATAACTTGGGAAAGAGAAGAATATTCATCTCTCATGAGATAACCATCTTTTTTGGGTCCAAAAGTATATCAGTAGGAAGGAGTTATCGGAATCAGGAGCAAAAATTTGCCAAAATTTCAAAGTGCTCAGAATCACATCAAACTAGAACGATCGAATATGGCTCATCGTCGGGAATCCAGCGCACTTCGTTTCATCAAAAATTTAGACTTTGTATGTGAAAGTTAGAGCCTGTTGTTCGTCGTGTCAAATAGACAATTTTTTTAAAAAAAGGGGTCAAATAGGGCCAAATGCAAAAAAATTAGGGTTTTCAAAGTCCAATGAGGTGGTCACACTTGTCAAATTATGAGAGGCTCGAATTTCTGGGCACTTGGAAATTTTTATTGGTTTGTGGAGAGCCAATGGGGAGTTGACACGTGGCTAGCCCGGACGTCGCCACGTTCCCCTCAAAGGCCGAATTTTTAAACTATATTAAATGGTCGATATTTTATTTATATTTGTGGGAAAAAAATTATTGTATAGCGAAAGGGCGAAGGTCGGGGTCAAACCCGCGACCTCCCCCACACTAACCATGAGATATACCAATAGACCACCACATTGTGAATTAACATACTATGCGCTTCACATTAATTTGAAGTGTGAATTATGTTTGGGCGGAGGCGTATGGGGGCCAAAACCAACGCAAAGGACCGTGGCCTAGAACCATGGTGGAGGGCCAAAACTAATGCGCATATTAGACTTTAACAATGTGATTAGCCACTAAACAATGTTAATGTGCTAATCAAATTTCAATTCGGATTTTTTGTTAATTGCGCTTAATGCGCTAACCACTAGTTAAACAACGCTTAACAATTAATTGATCTTGAGATTAATTCGGCGGCAAGTTTTACGGGTCCCCTATTTTTGGATCCACTTCCACATTTAGCAAACTTAACTAGAGTTTCTCCAGATTTGGAGGAGTTTTCCAAGGGAAAACTGAAGAAGCCATAACTTTGGCATATTTTGACTAATTTTGGCTCAAGAAGAGTCATTCCTAGATGATTTGGATGTTATGAGCATGATGGTATAGGTTGCAGAGGCATTGGAGCACTTCTGTAAGCTATTTTTCCACTTTGAAAATTGAAGAAGCCTAAGGCCACCAGGAGAGGAGGTCATGCCTAGATCATCTGAAGACCATTTTCAGAGCTTGAAGAGTCTATTTTGAGGTTTTTGGGTCTTCTGAATCCAATGGAGTAGGTTGCAAAGCCATTGGAGAAATATAGGTGGATGTAATCATAGAATTGACCATTAATCCATAGAGGGCCTAGCCAGTTGAAGTTGGTCCATGGAGATGTAGCCAAGGAGGGGTGAACTCCGTTATCAACTAATGTGTAATGTGTTTGTTGTGTGTTATTTCTCTACGATTTATTTGATGTACATGTGTTTTTTAATAGCTAATTTACTTAATAAATTTCTCATAAAAAACACAAAACTTAACACATAAACCCTCACATAACCGGCTAATTTGAGATGATCATAAACACATTTATTTAATACTGATGAGGGAGTTGGTACAACAAAACTAGTTTTCCCGTATTTAGATCAGAAGGTATGACCAAAGTCAATATTGTTAAATTGCAGAATACTAGGAGATATTTTGAAAATATGCATATGAAGGAGACAGAGGACATCGATTCTTTCATGAATCAGGCCATGTTTGTAGTAAATCAGTTAAAAATTTATGGTGAAGAAATTAAAGATCGAACAGTGATTGAGAAGGTCCCTAGATCTTTGTCTACCAAGTTTGATGTTGTGGTAGCAGCCATAGAAAAAGCCAAGGATTTGGAAAATCCGACAGTTGATGAGTTGATGGGATCACTTCTATCACATGAGGCAAGGATAGACAAAAATAAGGATTCCACTTTAAAAACTGATTTCAAAAGTCAAATTTCTATTTCAAGAGGTTGAGGCAGAGGTAAATCGAGATGTAGAGGACAAGGCAAAAGATATGGTGGTCAGAGAGATGGCTGAGAAGAGCATGAACATGAAAATGGAAGAAGCAGCAATAGAAGCTTCAATAAGAATTAAAGATATGGCAAATCAAAGGTGAGATGTTATTATTGCAATAAATTTGGTCACTATGCTCGTGATTGCAGGAAGAAGATAGCTGATCAAGGAAACCATAGAGCTAATGTTAGTACAGATAATACTAATTCCATGTTCCTAGCATGCAACAACATGCATGAACCCTATGATAAGGTGTGGCTATTAAACATTGGTTGTAGTAACCACATGACAGGAAACAAGAATTCGGTTACAAATTTGGACCAATATGTGAAGACAGAGGTAAAGTTGGGGACTAACAAGACTGTGAATGTAGATGGAAAAGGAGTGGTCAACATTCTGACCAAGTAAGGGGAGCCAAAGATAATCTCAGAGGTATATTATGTTCCTGGTCTCAAACATAATTTGATAAGTGTTGGTCAATTGACGCAAAAAGGATACTGAGTTATCTTTAAAGGGCAAGAGTATGTTATGTATGACAAACCCCCAAGCAAGCAGCTGATAGCAAAGGTGCAGATGACGAGGAACATTCTCTTTCCTCTAATTTTGAATTACAACGAACATGTCAGTTCTTTTACAGTTGCATGTTCTAATGATTATTGGTTATGGCACTTTTGGTTTGGACACTTGCACTTTTCTGGTTCAAAATTGTTGCAGTAGAAATAAATGGTCAAAGGATTACCTCCCATAAAAGAACTTGCTAGTACTTGTGAGTGTTTCATCTTGGGAAAGCAACATCGTGAAATTTTTCCAAAGGGATTTTCATATAGAGTAAAGAAACCACTTGAGTTGGTGCATACATACTTTTGTGGACCTATGAGGACACAATCGATTGGTGGAAGTTGTTACTTCATCACTTGTATTGATGGCTATAGCATAAAAACTTGGGTTTACAATTTGAAGTAGAAGTTTGAAACTTTTTCAAACTTCAAAGAAATCAAAGCCTTAACAGAGAACCAAAGTGATCAGCAGATCAAAGTATTGAAATCAAATCATGGTGGAGACAATGATTCGAAAGCTTTCCATGAGTAATGCAAACAACATGGAATCAGAAGACAATTTATAACCGGATACACACCGCCACAGAATGGTGTAGCAGAGAGAAAGGACAGAACAATTATGAACATGACAAGGAGCATGTTGAAAGCAAGAAACTTGTCTAATGATTATTGGGCAGAAGCAGTTGCATGTGTTGTTTATGTGATAAATAGATCTCCTGCAAAGAGTGTGATGAAAACATTTCCAGAAGAAGCATGGTCAGGTATGTCATGCAATGTATCTCATTTCAGAGTTTTTGGATGTGTAGCCTATGCACATGTGCCTAAGAAGATAAGAGGAAAATTGGATGATCAAAGTGAAAAATGCATATTTATTGGTTATATTGAGCAGTCAAAAGCTTACAAATTGTATAACCTTGTCACCAAGAAGACAATAATTAGCAAAGATGTTGTGTTCAAGAACAAGAGTCATGGAATGGGACTATAGAAAAAATAGTCGATGCACAAGCACCATTGATAGAAGAGGATGATGTAGCAGAAAATGAGCAGCAAGAATCAAAAGAGCATACACCAAACAGAGTCACACCAACAAGGACTCCAAGATTTTCAGAGCAGCATGGATCTTCAAGCAGATCAACAGACCAAATTCTCCAAGCAACCAATCAGGTTATGAATCAAGCAATGGTAAGAAAAGAATGAGAAGTCTGAAAGATATTTATGATGATTTGGATGTTAGTTCAAATTTTGAATTGTTGTCATTCCAACCTTCTTCGTTTCAAGAAGCAATCAGAGATGAAAATTGGGTGCAAGCCATGGATGAAGAAATTGAAGCTATTGAAAAGAATGATACATGGGATTTGGTTAATTTTCCAAAGGAAAATAATTGCATTGGTGTGAAGTGGGTGTACAAGACTAAATTGAATGAGAAAGGTAAAATTGACAGATTTAAAGAAAGACTGGTAGAAAAAGGATTCTCGCAACAACCGAGAATAGAATTTGGAGAAACGTTTGCTCTGGTAGCCAGATTAGATACTATAAGAGCGGTTCTAGCCATAGCAGCTCATAAAAAGTGGAAAGTATATCATATGGATGTCAAATCAGCCTTCTTAAATGGAATTCTAGAAGAAGAAATTTATGTAAAACAACCACCAGGTTATGAAGTTGAAGGTAAGAAGATAAAGTTTACAAGTTGAAGAAAGCGCTCTATGGACTAAAGCAAGCACCTAGAGAATGTTATAGCAAAATCAACAGTTACATGATTAAGAATGGATTTTGCAGAAGAAATGTTGAGCCTACCTTGTACACAAAGGTAAATGAGCATGGAAATATTTTGATTGTTTGCCTATACGTTGATGATATGATTTTTATGAGTAATCTTGAGTTAGATGAATTTAAAGCATCCATGATGAAATAATTTGAGATGACATATATTGGTCTCATGAAATATTTTCTTGGCATAGAAGTTGAGCAATCTGAAAAAGGAATTTTTATTTTCCAAAATAAATATGCCAGAGATTTGTTTAAAAGATTCATGATGGATAATTGCAAACCTGTACCTACACCAGTTGCAACAAGTACAAAGTTAAGCAAGGATGAGGAAGGATCAGATGTCAATTCAACTATATTCAAAAGATTGGTTGGAAGCCTCATGTATCTCACAGCTACAAGATCGGATATTATGCAAGGAGTGAGTTTTATTTCCAGATTTATGGAGACTCCAAAAGGCACACATTGGAGTGCAGGAAAAAGAGTTATGAGATTAATTAGCAGGAACTAGAGATTGTGGCATAATGTATGCAAGTACATAAAAGAAATATTTGATTGGATTTACAGATAGTGATTTTGCAGGTATTTTGGATGATAAGAAGAGAACATTCGGTATGTGTTCCATCTTGGTTCAGGTGTGATAACATGGGCATCTAAGAAGCAGCCCATTGTGACACTATCATCAAGAGAAGCAGAATATGTAGCAGCAACATCAACAACATGTCATGAAGTATAGTTAAGAAGAGTATTGGATGGACTCAAACAGAAACAACAAGGATCAACAACAATATATTGTGACAACACCTCAACAATTTCACTATCTAAGAATATTGTGTTTAATCAAAAGAGCAAGCATATTGATACTAGATATCACTTTATTAGAGAACTTGTGAGCAATGGAGAAGTTCACTTGAAGCCTTGTAAATCTAGTGATCAAGTGGCTAATATATTTACAAAGTCATTAGCAAAATATGTGTTTGAGTTTCACAAAAGAAACTTGGGTGTTGTAAGTCTAGCTGAGACACAGACTAGCAGGCATGTTTGCGTTGTCATGAGTTATGTTTTAGTTTAGCGGTCGTAATTAAGGGAGAGTGTTAAAATAGTTAATTAACTCCCGCATGAAGAATCAGACAATCAATTAAGTAAGCGTTGAGTAAGTCGATAGATGAATTTGGTGAGTGAGTTAGAGAGTCAGTTAATGAGCGTTGAGCAAGACGCATTATGTGATAGATAAGTTATGTAAGTGTGTGCATGTCAAGCTAATCGTTAGTCGAAAAGGATAAATACCCTTCACCGGGTTCATTGTATTCAGAGAGATTGAAGTTCGTGTGATTAATAGAAGAGTTACAACTCGTGTGTGAATTATTTGTGTTATTTGTGCCTTTACTCTTCTTCCTTTCCAACATGCCTTTCGAAAACGTTCTTTTACAACAACGCAGAATTGAACATTAAAAATAATAGCGAATTATACTCGTTTTTTTCTTTTATTTGAATACTTCAGTGATCAACACGCGCAACGAGGAGTCAAAGACAAGCCCGTTCTAACGCAATACATCGGCTGAGAATCTCCTCCAATATCTCTTGCCCAATTCTTTGGATGGCCACAAAACTAGTGGCACAATTCAATCAACAAAGTGGATGAACTACCCGATACCAATGTAAGACAACAAAATTGGAAACCATACTCAAATGTATATTAAATGATCTAAAAGAATGATGTACAATGTGTACATATTAATACAAAAAAAAAATCTTAGACTTTAATAACTAATTACCATAACACACATTAACCCAAAACATAACTCGAAAAATAATAAAAATAATAAAAATAAAAAATAATAACTTAATAAACTTTAAAGTGTTGAATAAGTAAGATTGGATGTCAAAAAAATAAAAATATATATATAAGGAAGTTACTATTGAAAATCCTATTGATATGGAAAAAAAGGGATAAACCAACATCTTTATTTCTTAACAATAGTTTCAGATCTTGATTTTAGATTTAAAAAGACGTTGTCTAACTCTTCATTCTTAATGAAGGAACTTGTTACTGCCTCTCCATTAAAGGCATTCTAAATAAATTCATTTATCACTATCCAAATACATATTTTATGTAACTGCCTAGCTATGGCTATCGTTGCAACTTGGGTCCAGGGATTCAAGAATGATCCCGGAAAATTTCAAATTCGGGCAACATTGGTTTCTGCCATCCGGTAAGAAGAAGAAGCATATACCAGGCAGCCACTCAACGGCTATTTTCCGGTGAACGTGGGGCAAAATTTAATTTTCAAAGCATCACGCTAGGGACTAGACCATGGATCTCTCTCCACCTCAACTAATCTAATGACGGGAATGCAATAGGCAAGTATAGATGCTCCAGCCACATTGTTATATATATATAAATATGCTCCAGCAACAAAAATGATAGGATAATTGACGGTTTTTTTGTTCACTCCTTTTTGGGTATCCTAGAAGATGTGATATATTGGTCGCGGGCTTGTCGGTTACCCAAAAGATGACGGTGATTACAACGTTGTCTTTTCCCTGAAGTAGATAAGGCTGACTAAACAAGCCTTTATTGTGGGAGAGTTGGCTGAGATACCGTATATAAGGTTATATTTATTTAATTTGTAATATAAGGTTATATTTATTTAATTTCATTGAATGGTTTATATATGAGAAAAATACAAAATAAATTTTTATATTAAAACTAGTTATGAATTAGATTTAATTTAAGTGATTGAAATAAATGTATTTATTTTCTATACTCTATTAAATGTTTACATGTAATATGAATATCTCTTATAATGAGCTATATGTAATATGACATATCTTTTAGCTTTTAAGTAATCTCTCAAAAACTAAAATATATATATATATATATATATTAAGTATTTTTTTTAAATTATATAATATTTTGAAATATAATTATATATTATAATTATTAATTATATATAAAAATTAATTTTATATTTAGAGTGTTTTATCTATATTTAAAATATTTTATTTAAATTTAAATTAATTAAATTAAAAAAATAATAATAATTAAAATTAGAGACTCGTAAGAAATTTGACTTTTTATATTATTAAATTTTAACAAGTTGAAAGTATTTGGGTACAAAATAGACAATTCCTATAAAAATAAAATAATAACAAAAATAAAACAATGTTGGATGTTTAATATGGAGTAATCTAAATGTTTTATAAATTGGCTTTTCTCTAACTACTCAAAATAACATGAAACAAAATTATCATTTTTTGTCCAAAATATAGCAAGAACAAGTGTAAATTGACGATGAAATCTTAAGTATCAATAGTTAACATTGCAAAATCTAGTTTGCAATAGAGATATTCTAAGGGGCACTCCCATATAACTACAATGATCACGTGTATCTCAAGAGCCCTAGATTTTCCGGAGAAATTTTCAAACCCTACTTTGCACAACATTTTTAACACTTTCTATTCATTTTACTTTTGTTGGTTACTATGAGAGACTCCCTACGAGTTTTGAATCGGTGACTTTAATATCAAGGAGTGCCTTAACAATACACTTAATCCCCATCTATTCAAAACCCCTTAGGTAACACTTTCTACTCATTAGATAAATGTGAAAGGATTATTTTGTTTAATGTGAAAATTCATTGTAATGAAATATATTTCATAAAATGTAAATACATTTTCATGTGAATATCATAGTATAGTGGATTCTTATATATAATTAATTTTTTGAATCTGTAGCTTTACAAGGGTTTCTCTCTCTCTCTCTCTCTCTCTCTTAGTGCAATAAATCTATGTGATTTTGAGCATAATTTATATCCATGGTGTAACTGAATAAATCTCTATGATATTGAACAAAAGAAACACAATTGAAAGGAAGTAATGCCCTCTCATGATTTAAAACAAATTGTGGAGGACTTCACGACTAATAATTTGATGAAGGAATTCTTATTCCCTAGAGAAAAACCATGTTATGAGGAATTAGGATTCCTAGAATATTAATGATTGAAAATTATGATAAAAGCTAAAGGAACTAAGGCACAATGGATGATGAAATTTAGCTTGTGGACTACTCAGAAGACTCACCCTTTGAGGACAAGATTTTTTGCTTACCATCCTTGTGTGGAAGACTATAGCAATACCCAATCCCTTCAAGACATTTTTGACGGTATAGAATATCAAACCCAACCTCCTTGGTTACCTTAAGGAAGTGGGGTTATCAAAATTCCTCTTCTTTCAACCATCTTAAGCTTCATTTCTAAGATATAACCATCATTTTTAACTCGATGATAGTTTTCCAATGATTTCAAATTCTAATCTCTAGAATATAAAGTTATGGCCCTCTGAATTTTTAGCCATCTTAGAGCCAAGTTAACATCTATATGATTAACATGTCGCACATATGTGGTTGTCCTTTGTCCACATGTCAGCACGATACGATGTGATGTTAGATAACACATGCCAATCCTCTTTCCATGTGTCACCATCGCGACATAGGGCCACATCCACAACTAGAGACACTAACTGTTGAAAATGCAACAAGATGATGGAGCTTAGTGAAAAGAAGTCGCCTTCACTAAGTGGGCCCGCAGGCTATTTTTGGCGCAAAGTCTATTTTTAGACTATGTCTATTTTTAGACATATGGATCATGGTCTATGAGTTGCAGGATGCTATTTATGGATGATTGGTCGAGTTGGTAAAAATAGATGGACTTCTATTTTTAGACATTGGGCGGTTTCTATTTTTAGACTGCCGGGCTAAAAATAGAACAGTCAAATATTATTAACCCTTAATAATATTTAGACTATAAACATTATCTTATCCTCTTGGAGCACTTCAGTTTGATGCTTGGATGTGGCACATGCAGCTGATAGAAGGAAATACTCTTTTCCTAAGGGTTAGTTGAGCTATTGCATGGTTGACTTCAGTTAGAACTCATGTGGCATAGTTTGGTGGAGTTGATGAGACAGTTGGTGGAGTTGTGTTCGGTTTAACTTAGTTGAACTAGTTGTATTTAGTCTAACTGAAAAATACACTAGTGATGAGTGGTGTGAATTAATTATTAATTAATTCACTACTTGTTAACTCATAAATCAACTAAAGAATACATCAGTTAACTGCAATGCATGGACAGTTCAGTGGAGACCAGTGTTAGAGGTGGGTGAAAGGGTGAGTGTGACTATCAGTTGTGACTATACCTGTGCATGAGATTTGCATACACATTGATTGAGATTGCCAATGAGGATTGCGCTAGCATAAAGCCAAAGGATGAGAACTGATCTCATATCATTATGCATCTCGATTTCACAAATAGAGGCAAAGTAATTTGAGGAGGAGATTTGAACTCTCAGTAGACTTGGCGGGTCTCTCGAGCTAGTTTGTGTGTAGGCATGTGAGATAGTGCTTCGAGATTGAGAGCTTTGTGCTATGTATTGTTACATTCTCTATCATTATAATATGCTGAGGGTTGGGGTTTTCAAATGATACTTTCCCCATTACATATCAAAGGTGTGTTTCATTTATGTTTTGCATGTTATTAGACTGCTTTATGTGCTTCGCAATGAGCATCAGTTCTCAGGAAGAGGTTATGTATTATGCATGAAGTTTAAATAGTGTGTAATCAGGATAATCTCGGTGAATAATTCAGCTATTATTCAAATTTCTTCACTAACTTGCCTAGCTCGCATCCAAATTTGGGAATTTCCATTATCCGCTTTAACAAAATTTCCATATCTCCAATTATCCATATTTCCAACTTTGATGGATTCATCTAGAAATCCCTAATCTTTTAGATTCATTTGGAAATCCCAAATCTTCATATTCATTCCAACCCTTCCATATTAATCCAAGTATGAGAAAAATGTTTGGTCAACAATCAAAATCTGAATCTAGAAAACTTAAAAAGTCCCTTTTTATAAAAATCTATATTTTCATATATCTTTCTCATTCACCCAGATCTAATAAAAACCCAAAAAGGCCAATTTTACAAAAGTCTAGATTTCTAGACTTTTGGATTCCACAACGTTTATGTCATGGTAGGTGTCGCATCAAATTCCACATCAACACACCATGTTGACATGCCACACTAGCATGCCACATCGTCGAAACATGTACTTCATGCCATGTCAATGTGACATGTCAACATGCCATATGACCAATCATGACTTGGAGCTCTTCCACACAAATTCCACGTAACCACCACATCACTTATCTAGCTGGCATTTAAATCCAAGTTTTTCAAAAGGTTTGCATTTAAACATTTCTCGGACTTCACAAGCATCATATCAGGTTCAATTAGCTCTTGGTTCAATTATTGTGAGTTCCACCCATCCAAGCCTCTAACATTTGGATTTTTCCTTGGGATTCATAAAAAGCTTTCTAAGTTCCCAGATATCTAGTTATCCATAAATTTGGAATCTATTTTTATATTTAACAAAGTTGGAATTCAAATTTTTTGCTAACTTTGCACACAAATTTTTTGGATGTTCACTTATCTAGATGTCAGTACAACTGAAACATTTACCTTCCTCTGGACTTCTACCCCATTATACTATGCCAACGATCACAATTCCTAGTGACTCATATGATTAGGGCTACTCTAAAACTCTAATACCACTCTATAGCAACAACCAGTGCCTTCAAGGCCTCTCTCATATAGTGTGTTCAGACCCAACCTCCTTAGTCACCTTAAGGAAATGGATTTATCAAAATTCCTCTTATTTCAACTATCTTAAGCTTCTTTTATAATATATTCATCATCTTCTACTCATCGAGAGTTTTTCAACGATATAAAATTCATCAAATTCTAAGCTCTCGATACAACATTATGGAACTCTAAACGCTCACCCCTCTTATCCTGCCATGTCAACATTCATACCATTGATATGTGGCAAACACATGGTAGTCCTTTGTCGAGGTGGAACCACTGTATGGTGTCATTTCAACGAAAGCATGGCAATATTTTACTCATGTGTCACCACTACATAGAGCCACATTTCTAGCTGCCCAACTCGCATTCGAACCTAACAATTTTCGTTTATCCCTTTTTATAAAATTTTTGAGTCTCCAACTATCCAAATTTCCAACTTTTCCAAATTCATTTGGAAACCCCAAACCTTTCAAATTCGTCCAAAATTTCCAAATCTTTTGGATTCATCCTAATCCAAGCAAATTGTTTGGTCAACTGTCAACATCCAAATCCATTTATGCAAAACTCCATATTACTAGACTTTTGGATTCCATGTCATCTCCACCATGGAGGGAACCAGATCGACTGCCACATTAGCTCTTCCACACTGACGTGCCATATTAACACATCACATCGATATGTCGCGCCAATGTGCCACATCAGGACACCAAGTCTTCCAAACATGTATTTCACACCATTTCGATATGACACGTCAACATACCACATCCCTCACCAATCATAACTTGGGGCTATTCCATGTAGACTCCACATAACCACTATGTGTTATGTCCTGATGGAAACTTAATTCAAGTTTTTCAAAAGATTGGCAGTTAAATTTTTCTCGGATTTTGGACCTCTTCACAACCATGAAGTTTGGGTTCTAGTAGCTCCAGGTTTTTCATTGTAGGTTCCACCCATCTAGGCCTTTGACATCTGATTTGTTTCCTTAGGCATTCCTTATACAATGTTTTGGATGCCAAATATTTGATTATTCGTATAACTAGCATCTAGAAAATCTCTAGATTTAACAAAATTCTAGTCATGTTAAGGGTTGGTGTGACTAGGAGTGAGTTAGATGAGTTAGATACCTCTAAATCGTGATTTGTTAAGGCACTTTTTTTGTGGAGGTTGTTGATTCAAAATCTTGTTGATATTCAAAAATCCAATCATGTTAAGAGTTAGTTGGCCCAAAGTAATTTAAATAACTAAAATACATGTACATCTAAATTGCTTAACCAAAAACTAATCCCTTAAATCACAAACTAATTAACCAAACAAAATAAATTACTTATTAATTTTTTTACACAATAGTAAAACCTATCATAAGTCAGTTGTCAAACCAACATTGAAACAACCATCACTTCCCCATGCCCCACTTGAAATTCCCTATTGTGGTCAATAAAGGAATAAGCTTTCACTTTTGAGAGATTCATTACGTCCAAAAGAAAAAAAAGAAAAAAAATATTAATCAAGCAAAAACAAATTGGGAACAAACCAAACTTAATTTTATTCTCCCAAAATTTATTTAAAATTATTTGTACTACACGGTCGAAACAAATCTTCTCACGGACAAGCGACACTCTGATCATCCCGGGTATATACAATTGGCTGTCGATGGCGTAAAAGTAAGCAGGGAGGAAGCAGCAAGCCCAACACGAACCGTATTCTACCCACCATGCTATTGCCCACCCCCAAACGCATTTATCGTCCACTCATCCACAAGGTTTGCGTGTGACAATAACTGACGAAAAAGTCTCCAATTTCGATACGTGAGAATAAGACAAAACACGAAACATACCACGACGCTGACACGATAATCACCCGAGCCGTGGAGTGAAAAAGACCGTCGTGACAGAATGTCAATGTGGCGTGACCTTCGTATCACAAAGATCCCAACCTTTGCGGTTTGGAAAGTATCAATGTAAAATGAAATCTCTAATGAATAAAACCCTCTTTTATATCATAAAAAGAAACCCTCATTTATAATATAATATTTATTATCTCTAATATATAAAACCCTATTTTATATATAAATATTTATTATAAATACTATGAGAAGGTATTTGGTGGTGGAAATTGGGAAAAGATATATATGCACAAAATAAAATAGTTATATAGGTAATCAAAATATCTCGGTGAGGGAAATAAAAGAAAAGATTATTAAAGGAAAATAAGGTATATAGAAAAGAGGTGCATTGTAGTAATATAGAGGAGAAGTTGGGAGGAATAGATAGAAGTTTTGGGTGTTAAGAAATTTCATTTAGAGTTTTCACTTTGCTTTCTTTAAATTGATGAGGTAATATATAATAGAGGGGTTATATATTAAGAGTTGTGTGATTCGAAGGTATTGTTATAGCACAAACTATATGTTATAGTAATAAAATCTCTAACCCACATCATATAACCTAAGTGGAATTTAGGGAGATCGCCCATTGTCACTTTAACACCTAGCTCGACACTTTATGTCGACCATCCTCTAACTCAAGGGGGGATTCCCTCAAAATTTACTAGGGATAAATAATAAGGAACAAAGTGATATCACAATTAACCCTAGCAATGGAGTTGAGTTTAGGAGAAAAGAAAGAATGGTGATGGAGGGACATGAAGATCAATTCTAATATCCAATAGGGGCTATGGAATCAAGAGGGGATCAAACAAGGAAGCAAGGTTAAGAACAACACCCTCCTTTTGTTAGTTACCCAATAGAATGGATTATGATAAAGGACTAGTTATCTTAAGGACAGTTAAACCCTCAACCAGTTAAGGTAAACCATGAGATCAAAGCCCCACTAGAGAGTATTCCTCAATAGGATTTCCCTCATCCCGAGGTTCGATTAAAAGTCGACACATCTTATAACAATATTCATATTAATTAAATTTTTATTAATGCATTTGAATGTGCTATTTGGATTAATTTGTTATATCATATCAGAATTATTGTGGTTTTTAAAATTCATTATTCATCAAAATTCGACACATATATATAATCTTATAACAATATTCATATGAATTAAATTTTTATTACTGCATTTGAGAATGAAAATGGAGAACACAATAGTGACAATGGATAACGCAATAGGATAAATTAAAAAATATTTTATGATATATATATATATATATATATATATATATATATATGAATAAGATAGTCTTTCTCATACAAAATGGGACAGTTATTGGTATCCCTTTCTCTTTCAAATGGGACACTATGTCCATTACATTAAATAAAATGTCTGATTTCACAGACATATTTCAAAAAATACAACTCCTTGCTTTGATATCCAAACATAGTGATCATCATTCTTCGCTTGAACTGATGTCATTGCTAGAGCTACTTCCATGACTTGGGTTATTTTCAAGAATGTTTTGTTCACGGTGTTAATTGTTTTCTTCTTCTTCACCTTCCATCTAAAAACATAAAAATAAATTAAAATGAGTGTATATACATTGGTGAGAATAATGAAAATTGCAATATTAAATAATATACATTAATTTAAATCGAAAATAAAAATGACGCACCATAGCAATGACTCATAAACTACACACATTCTTTCAAAACCATGTACCATGCCATATTTCAAAATTTCATCTGTTGCCAGCTTCCACATTGCTTTCTGCAAGTTTTATACCCTACAACAAATCATATATTTAATATAAGATTTTTTGTTCTATTAAATACATATGAGTTAAGTAAAACAAAATCGATAGATGCTTACAAATTTACAAATACCGATATGCCAACATATACTCACAACCCATATTTAACCCAATTTCAATCAATTCGTCCGATGGTTCTTCTTTGTATGTTAGCACTTGTTTCGAAGACATTCAATGATGATTTTCGTAAAACAACTTAAAAAATATAAAATAGCATTCCAGTTAAGTTGTTATAATAAAGGCACTATCACAAACTTAGATATCAACCCTTTTCTTCCTTGTCGTCCTGTTTTATGTGTTGAATGGGTTCCATTTTCTTTTCTTTTCTGCAAGAAAATTCTTGAAAATTAATATTTAATGCTGAATTATTTATTTATTTTACCTAATGATCGAAAAATTCATTGATTACATATTACATTTGAAGCACGTTGTTGTTGAGATGGCTCCTCTTGCGATGCAATTTTGTCCATTTCTTTGACCATCTCCTTGTATACCTTTTTGGACATTCCTACTGGCATATTTTTGATATCAGCTTGTTCATCTTTTGAGATTTTCATAATCTTCTTGAATATGTAACAAGAAAATAAAATATTTAATTTTTATATTGATATATGAAAAGTAAATATAACAAAAGTGATATTTATAAATAATTCTAGACAAACATTTAAAGGAATATTAATTTTTCATCCTTCTTTTTTGTTGTTGTACGTTTTTGCTATTAAAAGTCTGACATGTCTCATTGACTAATTCTCTGGAAAATCTTCCTGTCGTTTAGATAAATTTGGTTCTTGGAATCATTGGATTGATTTTTGTACTGTAAGTGGAAATAACGTCTATACATTCGTTCCACTAGATCCCTCAAAATTTTGTAAAAGTTTTTCCCGCTTTCATTAACCTCCAGCACCACTCCATATGAGTTAAGGAGCAATTCATTTTCATTTGCATGTTCTATTTTTTTCTTTTCTTAGAACAACATTCATTTTCTGAGTTGTTGGTCCCTGTATAACATTAAACAGATGTGAATTAATAAATTGTTTGACACATGTTATCTAATAATTTTAAGTATATTATTAATTAAAATTAAAAAAAGAAACTCATATTGGATCGATAGTATTTTTTCATTCACCTGATTCATCCTTTTGCAATTTTTCCATCAAGTTTTTACGCTCTTCTGATCCTAGATCAGAAATAATCTTATTGAGCTTCATCATTTTGTGGCTCTGCATGATACACAGTAAACAATACATATTAGTTAAACTTACATATAGTTCAAAAATAATATTTTTTTATAAAGAACTTGCCTTTTTTTCTTTTCTTGATGTGTTATCAGTATTTTTGTTACTTGATCTCTTGTTATTCATTTCTTTGTCAATATGAAACCTGTACCATATCATTCATTAATATATTTATAAATAAATTGTGAAATTTTCAGGAAAAAAATAAATCTCAAGAAACCAGTGCACCTTTCATGATGTACGCACCGACATCGGTGCGTGGGGGTATTAGAAACACACCACAAAAAAGTATAATAGACCATACGGTGCGTGGGGGTATTATAAACGCACCACACAAACAGTGTAATAGACCGTTTGGTGCTATCCTCATAACATATAGCACCGGTGCCCTATTTTAGATATGGCGCACTGATTTAAAAAAAAAAAAAAATCAAATTTTTTATTACACAGTACTTGCGCGATGCGCTAGGTTACGCAGGGCACACTGATTTTAAAAAAAATCCATTTTTTTCAAAAATTCACGCAAGGGTCAAATGGATTGGGATCCAACTATGCAAGTCATCCCATGGGTTGGCTGTCAATCTAAAATGAAAATCCCTAGTTCTGAAATCACATAAATAGGGAGAAGAAAGGGCAGAAACAAAAAAAAAAAAATGAAGGGTTTAGGGTAAAAAGTGGATAAAACTGCAGAAAAAGTAAAAAAAAAATAATCAAATTTAATCACGATATTTTTGAAATTCTATGATACATGGTTTGAATCACCAGAGGTTTGGTTTCTAATTGTCTGAATACTTCTGTTCAAACGTATTTCACTGCTCCACAGTGCTCTCATGCTCTCTTGCTCCAGGTATGTCTCCTGCAAATCTCTGGCTGAAAATTTTAGCAAAAATAATGAAATAATGAACAGTGTTTAGTATTTAAAGAATTATTTTATGAAATTAGATTTTCGAAAATATTTTGCCGCCCATTTTTCAATTTGCCGCTTTTTTTTTTTCACTTAAAGAAAATAGAGTTGTGTTTTTCTTATTTTTGTTTATTCGTCACCAGTGCGTTACTTAATAGCACCGCATCAGTGCGTCCCTTTGTAACACCGACACTGGTGCGTCCCTTTGTAACTAAAACACACCAGTGCGGTTATATGTACAATAGCACTGATTTATGGTTAAGGCACCGAAATTACTTTTAGGTGTGTACACCAAAATTTAGTGAACTCCAACCATAGAAATTGAGAATTAGAATTTTGTTTATTCTTGAGAATTTTAATTAGAATTAGAATTGAGAATTGGAATTGGATAAATTCTTGATGGAAATAACTATTCTTCCAATTCATTTTGTTTATTGCAGGAGGTCCCCACTGATTATGTGGAGAGAATGCAATGTGGGGTGCATGAAGATGCAATATTATAGGGCCCAAGTGGGAAATTGTGGCATGTGAACCTGTGCTATGCTAAGACGTGGGCAGTTTTCACAAATGGTTGGGAAAGTTTTGTTTCTTAGCAGTTTATTGAAGTTGGAGATATTTTAGTTTTTAGACATGTTGGAAATGTACATTTTGTTGTGAAAATCTTTGGGCCATATCTTTTCAAAACTACACCTCTTCTTCTTTCAGAAAAAGAAACTTGAACCTTTCCATAACATGCAACAAGAAAAGGTTCCCCATGATCTGCTTGTTGACCCATGATCTGCTTGCTCATTTGTAATTTCCTCCTCCATCTTGGCATCCAATTTCCTCTTTTCTCCTTTGTGCTTTCTATCTTGATCTTAACAAAATTTATACAATCTCTGTTTTACGAGAAACTGACCTTGAATGTTCTAGGAGCAATGACAACGAGTCCTTCATTTTGCATTTGTTATCAGAATAAGACCGATTTTCGACTAGACGATGCAGTTATTACATGTGGAGGCAATGGTTACCCGTAGAAAATGAGTATAGGGTTGAGCAGAGGAAATACATTGCAAAATGGCCTTTTACATTAGCTTTTCCAATGGGAAACCGATTTGCAGGTGGAAATATGGTAGCTGCAGGTATCTATGCTTTTCTTCTCACAAAAATGGTCACCGGATTTCCATTTATAATACAAGCAGACTTTTTACTGGTTTCATCCACAGGATCATAGCTCAGACAAGTTAGAGATGCCATTCAAGTTTAATTGAAAGCCGAAGATGTGATTTTATGCAACGTCAGATTTGCCAGTAAAATTTTATGTAAGTCAATTGAAGCTCGGACAATACTCCCAGTTGTTTTTAAACGCGTTCTGGAGAATATTTCCCTTCATAGGAGCTACTAGCCCAATCAACAATGTCAATTGATCTTTCTCTGCTGTCCTTAAGGGAATGATAATCCTTCCCTTCATGGTGCCTCTTACTTTATTGACTGCCTCGATTGATCTTTCTCTGACATCAACTCTGCTCTCCATTTCTCCATCATGGGACCTCTTAACCCTATCGCCGGCCTCAACTGAATGCTCTCTGACGGTCTCAACTTGTACTCCTTTTATCCTTTTGTACTTTGTCGAGCTCTATAGTTGTCTGCATCCCTGTAAGCGTCTTTGTCCGTCTTTTTGTTTGAATTAATCATTTTCTCTGCTATAAAATTCTCAGTCGAAATTCGAACTCTCGTCTTTTCAAACCCTCATATCCTCAGAAAAATTATTGCTCACGATTCGAACCCTTCGCTTCTCCAATACTGCACTTTACAGAATAACCCTGTTCCGGTGCGTGGGTTTTTATAGGCGCACCAGTGCAGTTTCGTAAGATCAAGGTTTATGTTTTAGAGCGGTGTTTTATAAACGCACCAGACTGTATAAAGTTCTTTTTTTTATGTACAATCATAATAAAATAATGATAATTCTAAAGTACATGAATTTATTTGCATTATTTTCTAAACTTTATTATGTTACAAAAATTCATATTATTCTAGATTTATTATTTTACAATTATTTACAAATTTACAAATTTAAATATTTTAAAAAAATCATTTCACATTAATTCAATTAAAATTTTACAAATATTTTACATACAATTACAATTAAAATTAGAATTAGAATTACAATTGCAATTTTACAATTTCACATACAATTACGATTAGAATTAGAATTTTAATTTTAATTTTACATACAATTACAATCATTTCACAGTAATACAATTAAAATTTTACAAATATTTTACATACAATTACAATTACAATTTTATAATTTTACATACAATTAGAATTACAATTACAATTTTACAATTTGTCATATATACAATTACAATTAAAATTACAATTACAATCATTTCACAATCAATTAAATATTATAATTTTAATTTTAATTTTACATTAAATATTTTACATACAATTACAGTTAAAATTACAATTACAAATACAAATACAATTTTACAATTTTACATAAAATTAAAATTTCAATTTCAATTACAATCACGACATAATATTTAATAAATATCATGGTCATTTAATATTAAATTAATTAATAAACATCACGATCATGATAACCATCGTACAAACATCATAGTCCACTAAAAAACACATTCAAAATCTCTAAGATCATCGTGATCATGATCATCTAACAAAACACAATTAACATTATATATTAACATCATCACAACACAAACATCAAATATACATCTCATGTCAAATAACTCATGCTATCACATACACATCTATCTGCAAGCTGCACATTAAATGAACATATTCAATACATCTAACAATATACTTATCATGACGATCACTACGTTGCAAATTAAGTACAACCCAACATGAATATAAAAATACATGGACCATATATATATATATATATATATATATATATATATATATAATGTTAAAAATATACAACTGTAATATAAATGTCATGGATCAGCTAGTGGTAGTACAACATCAATAACAATACTAGTGGAGGCTTGCTTAGTCAATGGTGCAGTCTCAACGATCAATGGTCCAACCTGCTCATGATCATGAGTACTGATGGATGCTGCAGGTTGCTGAATGGACGTGGCTGATGGTTCAACCTCATCTCCATGATGACTGCTGCTAGATGCTAGTGGAGGCTCATTCTCATTTGTAGCAGCGCGAGGTGAACGATCATGAGATGATGAGTCGCTGCTCACGGACTGTCCATCATGTGCCGCGACTCGACCATGCCTATAACTTGCAACAGTCCTCCTCAGTCGCGTAACAGCTATCGTAGCTCCTACGACATGCCGCATCAGGTTGTACATGTCACGCGACATGCTTCTCCACATCTGTAATAGCCTATCATTGGCCTGTATGTATCTGTAATGAGCGGGCCTGATGCCCCCCTCAACAATCAATGCACTGAGTTGGTTGCCTAACTCCATCCTGTATCTAGTATTAAGTCGACCGTGCCTAGCAAAAGGCAGTACTCCCGCGCACTGCCAGGAGCACGTCCCCTCGGCACCACCCCCTCCTCGACAATCTCCTCGGCGCACCGGCATGCCCTAATCGCTATCAAGATCCACACTGGATCATGGTCTCAATCTCTCGCCATCAAAAGAGCCCTTGTCTCACAAATATACAAGTACACAACAATAATTAGACAATTTCATTACACAATTTAATAAAAACAAGTTAAAGAACATGTTAGAATAAATTTAAATAAAACAGTAATATTACCTCTATCATCTGGCGGCTCATCATCTATGAAGAGGATGTTGGCACACCCTCGCCAATCCAATCCAGCATAAGTTCAAGGGATCATAATGAAGGGATGCAGCTCATCAACACTAACTAGCAAGTCCAGTGCATCATGTGATATCCTGGCTGGAAACATAGTGTCGCCCCTCCTGGGCATCATCTGCCCCCACATGTGCATCCATGCCTCCAACATCGGCCTAAGAGGTTTCCGAACAAAAGTAGGCCTCATCTCTGGAAACCTCTCAAAAAATAAACAAAAAATCTTTGAAGCATAAGGGAATTTGACCCTCCCTTGTGCATGAGCACGACATCTATCTAAGGTTGTATAGAACTGCCGCAAAAAAATGGCAGACCACCTGACAAGTCGTGGCTCTTGTACTAAAGAATCAACATAATATACAGCAAGAAACTAATGCGTTGCCCATCACTGGTGTTATGTGAAATGGTCGAAATGAGAAGTGAGAGGCACTACACCTCCTCACTACCAAATACACTAATACGTAGCTGACCTCCAGCGAATTGAAAATCTGCAGGAGATAATATTGATGCTCCAATGTATCTCTGGGAGTAAACTAACTGACTCCCTACTACATAATCAGCTGGAGCCTCTGGGACCGAGGGAAAATCCACCCCTCTCCTCGATAGCCCTGTAATGAAATATATATCCTCCTCAGTGGGTGTGTACCACTGGTTAGGACCAACTTGGAAAGCCCATCGGTGGGCATTCCACCTGCGGATAAGATGTCTCAAAAACACACTATGGGCCTTTACGAAAGTAGCCTCCTCATAGAACTTGAGGAGGCCTACCTGCTTTAGGAGCCCTTGGGTAGCTGCTGTAATAGGGTGAGGGTACACATCTCTCTCCCTCTCTCGTGCCTCCCACAGGCGAACCATGTCATACTGCTCCGCATGTTGTTGTTGTTGTTCCCCCTCTTCTCTCTAAATCATTGACATATTAAATAATTTTTTTTTAAATTAAATGAGACATGTATTTAGGAATATACATATGTATTTTTTTTTGGAAATAACAGACCAGTCGGTGTGCCACAAAAAACAGTCATGCACCGGTTTCGGTGCGTTGTTTGTTTGTCGCGCACCGAGGGCTCCAGATGACATTCAACGCACCGTACGTGGTGCACCTGAAAATTTTTAAAGCACCGTTGACTATGTATGGTGTCAGAAGAGCGGTGTGCTGACTAAAATATAAGCCCCGACGCATATAATCGTGTCAGCGCACCAACTTCTTGACAAATTACATACTCAACAGTGTGGTCTTTTACCAGGTTGCACCGTTGACCCTGTTGGAATGCCGAATGCGGTGCGCTGACAGAAACCGAGGCAGATATTTCCGTCAACGCACCGCGTTGCTATTCCCATGGTCAAGGTGCGACCAAATAAATGACTGCACTGCACTTTTTTTTTAATTTTAAAATAATGTGGTGCGCCTTTCGGTACCGCTTACCGGTGCGAGCCGAATGGCTTGTGCGCACTGCGCGAAAAAAATATATATTTTTTTCTTTTAAATGGTTAATTTTAAGATTATTTGAAATTCCAATTTGCTAAAAAGCTTAATTATGGAAAAACAAGAAAAATACATGTACATTTCGCCGTCGAGGAGGCATATTGGATGTAGAATTTGCAAAAGAAAATTTTCCCACCATTTTGAAAAATGCAAGCTGGAGATTGGTGGGCAATGGACAGCAGCAGTGCGTGCAATGAGTGCAATGGGAGCACCAATTTCAGGGCAGCTCAGACAAGGATAAATTGTATCGGTGCTTGAGAACTCTGGAGCACTAAGAAAAGTGAAAAATGCGGGTTTTTGGCCCTAATTTTTTTTTTTTATTTAACCCTGTTCCAGTGCGCGGGGTTTTATAGACGCACCGATGTTGTTTCTTATGAACGCACCGGTCAGTTTTTGTTTTGGCACGGTGTTTTACGATGCACCGGTGCGATTTATTAACACCGCACTGGTCAGTTTCTGTTTTGGCGTGGTGTTTTATGATGCACCGACATGAAAGAGTTGTGAAGCACTGGTGCTCTATAGTAATACGACGCATCGGGATGGTGTGTACGGAGCGCATGGTGTCTGGTGTGCCAATGTTTTTTGCACACTGGTGCTTTCTCTTGTATAGCGCACTGGTGATTGAGAGCTCTGGAGCACTGAGAAAAGTGAAAAATGCAGTTTTTTGGCCATAATTTTTTTTTTTTTAATTTAACCCTGTTCCAGTGCGTGGGGTTTATAGGCGCATCGGTGTTGTTTCTTACAAACACACCAGCCGGTTTTTGTTTTTGCGCGGTGTTTTATGATGCACTGGTGCATTTTCTTAATACCGCACCGGGTGGTTTCTATTTTGGCATGGTATTTTATGATGCACCAGTGCGGAAGAGTTGTGGAGCACTGGTGCTCTAAAGTAATACGACGCACCGGGTGGGTGTGTACGGAGCGCACAGTGTCTGGTGTGCCAATGTTTTGTGCACACCAGTGCTTTCTCTTGTAGAGAGCACCAATGCGATTTTGGATGGTAAGTGCATTGAGCGGAAAACATCCGCAAAACCCTCCGTCGACCAACCTCCTCTAGTAACCTTCACCAGAAACAGATGTATGGGGTATTTTTATAAGGGGTTCCTCAAAAAAATCCGCTAGAGGGTCTTTTCCTTGTAGTGCTTCAAATATTTGACGCATATGGCTAAAGGATTTGAGTGAAGCATTCCAATGGTTTATGAGTGGATCCACTTATGATCAAATAGGGCACTTTCAAGCATAGATGTTCAAAAACATTTGAGTTGTGTACAAATTTATTCACAGGAACAGAGCTTGTACTGATCAAGGGATTTTCAGTAAGTTGTTTTTTTCATTAAGATATTTTCATGGAGGAATTCTCACTAAGGCATACCTCTACAACCTAAAAAGTGAATATGTTCCTTCTCTCACTCTCATTTATAAATTACTTCCTCTCTATCATTTTATTCTAATATGAAAAATTTACCACATTTATAAAAACATCCCAAGGGGAGACTTAGCAAAGTAATATTATATAGTATTTACAAATATGTAGAATAGTTAGATAAATGTAGAGAAGAAAAAGAAGAAAAACTTCAAATAGAGTTAGAGGCAAATATTGATACAAAGTTTAGATCCTTGGAAGAAGAGATTCAAAAAAAAATAGGCAATTAAATATTAGGGTTGGAGACTTAGTTCTAGAAAATGGAGATTATATTACAAGAAATAAAAAATAAAAGAAATAATCAACCCAAGAAGAAGAGTAGATGGTATAGAGAATATTAATAATGAAGAACAATAAAGAGCTAGAAGAAAAACTAACTAACAATTTGGCTCTAAACAGTTGGGAAGGTAAAATGGATGTCAAACCCATCAGCGAGGAAATGAATAATCTCATAGAGTTAGACAATGAGGGTAACAAAATAGCCTTAAATCTCATAATTTTTCCTTAAAACAGAAGAAAGATGAGGACACACTAGCAATAACCAAATTGAAATAATTTGTCTCATAGAAGAAAAGAGGTTTGGCAAAAGTTTGAGCATAGAGATAGATTAATCCATGCTAAGGTAAGTTTTTATAACCATTAATATCAAACACCTAGTAATATTCTTTAAAGGTTCACGAATATTTATAAATGAATACCTCATTCCAAAGGACTAAGCTAAATCAAATCAGGAATTTGGCAAGGTAAAAGAAGCCAAGAAGTTAGGAAAAAGGGAAATAAGTATGAATGGAAAAGATATTATAAGACATGGATACCAAAAAGATAATAATAAATAGTAATTTGGAACAATATGGATCCTCTCTTGGAATTCTTATGGCTTTCCATTGATAATATATTTCCTATTGAAACTTGGGAGCATGAAGAATGTAAGGTACCTAACATAGAAGGACTTGTCTTGTGTATAACACTAGTTTATAATGCCTAGAATTATTAATGTGTATTGTAAATATAATGTATGGCCACATGACAAGCAATATGTAAATTACGTTTGAAAATAATAAATAAAATACATCACCGGGTATAGATAGAAAAGGTTATGGGGGATATGTTTTCACAAGAGAAAGGAATCCAAGGGGAAAATATACATGCTTAATAATCCTAAACCACCTTTCCAATTTTATTTTTGTGATGAACCATCTATTTTCCCCTTTTAATTATTTCAAAAACCCAAATCATTAAATGCATGTGAGAGGTATGGTGGGAAAATGCACCTCACATAGTTATTGAAAGCATGGGTTGAGTACAAAATTTGGGAAATGTATTAGTTAACATGCATGGGTGAAAATGATATTTGAATAGGAACGAGAGTAACTTGTATAGTTTAGTAGAGGGGAGGAATGGCATGGAATGTTAGCAGATAGTTGGTAGCCATAGTGGGTATTTAGGATAGCCTATTGGAGATATTAAATGCATGAAGAAGTATATTTTTAGGCCTATAAGTGATATTTCTATGGAGGAAATTTAAAAAGGGTCACTAGTACTAGTGTTGTGATAACTTTTATGTAGCTAGAACTAATAGAGTCCTCAACTAAGACATTTCATGGACAACCTATGTTGGAGCCGTAAAGGGAAGTGGGAGAGCCTAAGGGACCATGTGGCAGAGAAGGGGATCACATTGCTTGGTTGTGTAGAAAAAACAAAATAGGTTGATTTAAATTGTTATATAAGTTATTTTACTAGGCATGGTTTGAGACTGGATAATAGCCATTCATAGGAGACATTATTTTTTGTGCATTTAAAGCTCTAACCCAAGCCTGTGATTTACTATTGGGAGAAGTGGAGTAGCAAGTCTATGGTTGCATGGAATTAACCAATTACATAATTTTTATAAGACAAGTGTTCTTATCTTAGTGTTTGGTGTGGGGGTATGTGGTTCAAACCCTATGATCCATTTTGATAGTCGAGGGTATGTATATAGGCAAGTTCATTTACTACTCCAAGAAGGTCGAGTGAGACATCGAGATCGAAGCCAACAGATAGAAGCCCAACTGGGCTTTGATCATAGATAATAAGATTTATGAGGGTCAGAAACTTGTAGCATCACTGAATATTGGAAGGGAATTATAAAAATGGAATCTTGGACAATGAAAGTAAAGTAGATGGTGATATGACTTTACATACTCAAATCGAAAACATGCAGACTTCAATTAGAATGGATTTCTTTTGAGTTAGCAATGAGCATAAGAGACTATTAAGGGAAGTAAACCAATATACCATTAAAACTATGGAAAATGCCTCTAGTTTAAAGAAATGGCGATAAATTCAAGTTAAAAAGAATCAAGATAAATTACAGTAATAATTTTTTAAGAAACAAATTGTGAGAATTGGAGACGCAGAACATATGCAGGCATAAAGGTCATTAAAGGCTTTGAAGAATGAGCATAAATGCAATAGCATCCCCAATAAAAGAATTGGGCCATTGGCATGGCTGACAGAGTCAAGGGTGATGCCTAAGAAATAGAAGGCCATATAAGGGGTGACCCATGTCTTTGTTGTTATAATAGAGGGCTCAACTCTAAAGAACCTAGGAGAAAGCCAATTGCAATAAGGATGTCACCCCTAACAGTATTTTCATCGTGAAAAGAAGAGGAACAATACCCCTCATAATATATTCTTCAAAAATAACTTTGATGTTGAAGATCAAGCTCATAGAGATAAACTTCAACTAAAAGTTGAGAATGATGGATTAGTTAGATATGCAACATTGAAGAAGAAACTAGCACTTTATATAAAACTTATGCATGGAAAGCTTCCAAATGATGAAGAAAATGAGAAATATTGTGTGTATTTCCTTTGGAAGTGTACTTTAGATGATGAGATTGAGGGGTTGAAAGGTCAATATTTGAGGGTTTTAGAAGTTGTCTATGAATATAAATTCACATTTGGTTGATTGCAGATGACAACGATGACAACCATGGTAGTGAACAAGAATTGCTAAAGTTGAATTCTGAAGAAGCTACTAAGAGAATCGTAATTGTTCATGGTGTGAATTTGATCACCTAATTCAAATAAGCTATGGATCCATGATTTAAAGCTTGAATACCATAATATGAACATAAACCAAGGACTACATAAGGGTTCAAAGCATATTTATATTTCAATGAAAATTGGTTAGAATCCTTGGTAATGGTAAAGTAAATTATGCACTTGAATTTATTTAGAGTTTGAAAATACTACATATTGAGCCTAATCAACTCAATATGTGGGTGCATGGTTGTTATAATTGACTACTCTAACAATTGCCTAAAGTATAGAACTCCAAGATGAATACTGAACCAATATGAAAACAAAGATACCAAAGATGAAACATTGAGATTCCTAGCATGTGAATGACTACAGAGGGATATGGTAATATTGTTAGTGTATTTTATCTCTTTCCGATAATTTGTGGTGTTGTAATCATTCATGAATCTGCGTAATATAGAAGTGGTGTAGCTAATAGGGAGTTACACCTATGCATTTTTCTCCTTGAACTAATTGCTTAATGTTCCATTATAATTCCTAAATGGAAGGTACACAAAGTGTAATATTGAGTTTGATACATCCCATATTTAGACCACTTTCCTAAATAATTAGAGAGTACAATGGATGGCACACATGTATCCTCGTAGATGGAAGTAGATCCATGGGATGGCCAATTACTCAATCTCATGGTTAGATTTATGTTACGTGTTGTAGTACAATAAATCCCCATTCAATGTAAGACATCAGTGGTATGAATGATTTCCAACTAGTATGTGATGACAATTATTCAGGTGAAGGAAGGAGCATGGACACTTTTTGAGGTGGAAGTGAGTTGCATTTTTCTTTCCTGAGAAAACCTAGTGTTGATTGCAAGCTGATTTTTTGGAGTGAAATGATGAGTTTGCAACAAGGAGGAAAAAGAGGTCTTGGATACAATAGAGAGATATTTGGAGCTTGTTCCAAGGAAAGTAAGTGATAGTTTTTATGGAAGCATCATGGTAGCAAAGGATATTAGTTGTGACAACAACAAAGATTAAATGATGGTGGAGAAATAAGGTGATGCAGGAGCATCCAGCACCCTTAGACAAAGGGAGGAATCCAAAGCGAAGCAAGGAGAGGACGTGGACCTTCGAGCTGAATAAGGGGAAAATTTCTGTCAAAATAGAGCTTAAATGATGGACTAAATTAAATATTGATGTAATCTGCCATGTATTCATATATATCCATATAGCGAGTTGGAAGGGTTGTTGAGATATTTGTGAGAGGATTGATCGGATCCTTTCAGTGGTCCGATCCAATATTTCTGTAACGATGAACCTGCGTGTTCTATAAATAAATGTAATGTGATAAGGTGTGGGAGAGATCTGTTTTTTTGAGGAAAAACTGAGTAAGTAAAATGTAGTCGAGCGTGAGATCGTTTCTAAGGCTGAAAGGCCTTAGTATGTAATTGTTTGTATAATATATAAAAACCTGTTTTAGTGTTGTGTACACCTGTGTGCGTTCTATAATGGAGTTAATTCTGTGTTAGGAGCCTGTTGATTGACCATCGATCACCCGTGGATCGATGGCGATCTAAATATTGTTTAATTGTTATATATGAGTATTCTGAAGGCGTTGGATCGTGTGAATAGTAAGTGCGTTGCAGAGTGTTGGAAATCGGTTGATGTTTCCAATCCACAGTCCGAGTTGTAACGCAAAACAACGTTGAAATCTAATTGACAGAGATTGTGAACAGTGTGAAATGCTGGTTTATGAAATTACTAAGTGAAGTCGATGTGTGGAAAAACGTTGTGTTGTGTAGCAGGTTCAAACCTGGTGTAATAGATCGATCAATTTACAGTGTTGAGAGGCGGACAACGCGGTGAATTTGTGACAGCATGTGGGCAAAGGCCGAAGTGGATGCGTGGAGCGGAGATTAGTTCCATAGTTCATTACATAACAATAGAAACCAGACGTGAGGAATGATGTGTGCCTTTCTGTATAACAGAGTATCGGGTCAAATGATGGAGAGATCGATTGCGTAGATCGATGTTTAATCGTGTAAAGCCTCTACATAAGGAACCGAGGTGAAACTCGTGGAAAGAACTGAGCGTGGAATAAACGGCCTCGTCTTAAAAACCTGTTGGTCTTTAAACGGATTTGCAATTTATATCAGTCGATGGTATTGTGGAATCAGGTTCGGGGAAATCTCGGACTACAGGAAAGAGGTGATATGCAATCCAGCGATCAATGCATCATGGAAGCCGCATTTCTGAAACCTGCGATGAGCGATCTCCGATCGCCGATTGGGAGCGCTTTGAAGCTATTTAAGTCTGAGCGTCGGAATTGCCATATGTTTCTGTGTAATTGCATTATGTGTTGGTGCGAGATTTTTAGAACTTAACACATATATTGTTTGCGATAATTATTTATCTTCTATATATACGGATGGCATGATTTTGATGTAGATCCATGTTACATAATGAGAAGTTTAAAACGCTTCCGTTTAGGCTTAGTGGGCCATAACCCAGCCCAGGATCGAATTTTATACATACAAGGGGATTTTGGGCTTACCCCAAGATTTCTTTGCGTCATAAGGTAAAACTGTGTGAGCTGAATAATAACAAACACATGACTATATTGTAATGTGATCTACACATTGTAGTTGTAGCAAGTCTACATATATTGTTTTGTTTTAATTTACTGGTCCTTGAAAATTTTGTACATGGTATCTCCATGAGATTGAGTGTATTGTACCCATATCTATGTAACATGAAAAGAGCATGTCATTGTAAGACCTAGAGAGACATGCACACCCCTTTTATGTGTATTCCCTAATGACTTTATGTATTGTCTAGTTTAGTTCAATAGCTTCTATTAGGAAGTTCTATAACACTTGGAGGAGTGAGCCATGCATGAGGGTTTCACTCAATGAAATTCTGGCATATCTTGTGCACTCGTGGCATACTAAAAAATACCCTTAATTTGACTACAAATAGGAAAATACCTCTAAAAATCACATTATTTAACCCCCTACCAATGCAAACCCAAAACACCTTCCCAATTTAAAAATCCCCTAGTTTCACTAGATATTGTAGGTATCCATTTTTTCATTAACATTTTTTATACCCCTTTATATTTTCTCATTAACTTTGAGCTCCATTTTTTATACCTTACAATATAAAAACTCTTTACCCCATATTATATTATCAATATATTATGTCATTTTTCCCTCAATATATATCCTCCCATATGAACACATGTGGTATGGTAATGCTCCCCGAGTGAAGCTCCTGTGGGGTCATGTGTGGCTAGATATGCTATGGTGGACCATATTATTAGTTTTAGACTCTAGGAGGTGACATTTTACATTTAAGGGGAGTTCATCAAGCAGTTGAATGAAACATGTACATCAAGGGATGTCCTAGTAGACCAAAAATTATAGTGTTAAGTAACCATGCATTCTATTGGATGGTTATTTAAAAGTGAAAGTTCCAGATTGGACTAGAGTTAGATTTTTCAATTGAGGAGGTTCTTCAAGTCATGATGAAACATTTGCTACAGAGGAGAAGATATTGAAGAGCTGAGATGATGAAGATTAAGACTTGGGTGGTCGTGAAGGGGGAATGTTGAAGTATGTAACTCCTACTTGTCTTATGTGTGAGATCATATTTCTGAATGGAGACCTGGAATTATATATGTGCTAGGTGTATAAAGGATCAAGTTGGACTGCAAATCAAACATCAGGAAATTCTTTACAAACAACGGAATAACATAAGAATTTTCCCGCTGTAATCAAGTACAGCTCCATCATCTAACCTTACCGGGGATGAAATTTATGGTTTCCATTTGTGCAAATCCAATCACCTTGATGTGGGATGAAAAGCAATTCCTCATTGGTAGCGAATGGTCATCAATCCATTGAGCGGGGAAATCATGCAAATTGAAGAAGCATAAAGTTTATGCTCATTGTTGAGCTTATTGGTCATTATTAGGTAGAGTTGGTCTCTATGAGTAGTTTATTCCTAGTTTTTAGGGAGTGGTTGTAAATAGTTAGATGTGAGAGATTCTCTTCAACAAAATAATTCTTAGATGTGTGTATGTAGATATTGTCTCATCTTTGACTAAGATACTTGGAAAGATGTATTGAGAGAGGTTTAAAAAAGCAAAAATAGAAAATATTTATCAAATCATGTCAAACTTAAAAAGAAATATTTCATCCCTATGTAGAAACCATGTAAATCAGATACACCAAAATTAGTCTCAATAATCATTAACCATTTTCAATTATGTAATATTGTAACTTAATTTGTTATTTAAAAAAAACACATAATAACTTT
Source organism: Pinus albicaulis (assembly GCA_034641835.2). Classification (NCBI taxonomy): domain Eukaryota; kingdom Viridiplantae; phylum Streptophyta; class Pinopsida; order Pinales; family Pinaceae; genus Pinus; species Pinus albicaulis. The sequence goes on from CM076578.1 coordinate 568,768,140, forward strand.
AATACTTTTATATACACCATATTTAATTATAAAAAATAATTTAAAAAGAAAAGAGTAAGTAAAAGCAAAAATGCTTTGAGATAGATAAATTTCTTATAACTCTATTAAATCTTAGAAATTGGTAGTTGAAAAAAAAACATATGAAGCAAGAAATTTGTAATATAATGAAACTAATAGTTATAAAAAAATACTTAAAAATAAACAAATTTGTAAAGTTCACACTCCAAAAAATTAGGTTATGTTAATTTGATCTCACCATATGATAATTATTTACTATATTTACTATTTTTTTTTCGATATATTTTATACTTCATTGTAAAATATAACTTTATTCTATATCATAACATAACTTATTTTCTTACCAAAACTATAATAACTTAAAACTTGCAGTCACGCTATATTTAACCGCTAAAATAATATCTGCTGAATCTTTGAGTTGACAGAAGTAAATATATATGTTGCTTGTGCATTCATACTTCATCGCCTATAATCCAATCAAATATTCTACTTTAATTAACAAATAGTAACCTACATAAACGAAATTGATACTCGACGAAATGAAACGTGTGCCGTTAAGGAATAGTAACCTACATAAACGAAATTGATACTCGACGAAATGAAACGTGTGCCGTTAAGGGTGGAAATTATTCTGGCGAAAATTAGTCCACGTAACCGGTCCGATGAGCAGAAACTTCCTAGCCCATGCAAATTGTTTTCTGGCGTTCATTTCACGACACCTGTAATAGTCAAGGAAAACTGCCCCGTCATCGTTACAGTCCTTCTCCATGGAGTGTATATAAGTTCATTCATCCTCTTATTGTTCATTCATCACTGTCCAAATCTTTATTCTCTGCATCTTCCCAGCCAAAATAGAAAGATACATGGCAATGGCTATCGCTGCAACACGCATACAAAGATTGAAGACTTGCTCCGCAAAATTCCCAAATCTGGTGATTCGGCGAACAGATGTTTCTGCCGCAGCTAAAGAAAAAGAGAACGATGTCAGGCAGCCGCTCCGCCACTATTTTCCGGCGACAATCGGGGCTGATTTTAATTTCCAAAGCAACAGGCCAGCGACTCAGTCATGGATCTCTGTCTCCATCTCAACCAATACCGCGGCGGGAGTGCTCCAGGCAAGATATTATCTACCATTTAATTTAAAGATTTTTTTTTTTCAGCAAATTTAATTTAAAGAATTTAAAGGTTGCACCTCACAGATGTTCCAGCAGCTTTGGTCTGTCATTCTTGCGATTCTTATTGCAATTTATTACTCAAATGCAAATTCATTTGTTATTTGGACGTGAATTGTTGTAGCCATTTAGATCCACGGCTGTACAAGTGCTATAATTTTATTATTTCGTCACTAGAGTTATACTATATTCAATTCTTATTGCTATTTTGATATCTTAGTAATATGCAAATCTCATATTCATAATTCTTACGGGCATTTCGATCCACAGACTTTAAATAGCCCTCTAATTTTGGTCAACCGCTATAGTTTTATAATTTCGTCTCTAGAATTGAAGGCCATGAACATTTCGTTAAAGTCCGATGAATCTTAAAAAGATTTATAATTTTGTTCAACCTATAATTTTATAATTTCGTCTCTAGAATTCAAGGCCATCAAGATTTCGTTAAAGTCCGATGAATCTTATAAAGATTTATAGAAGTTCGTTGAGTGAAGCCGATCTTATCACTTGACGTAAATTAACGGATGTCATTCGGAGGCGTCTGATGCGCTTATGTGTGTGCAGAACTTAAGTGTTCTGTGTCATATGTATGAATTACAATACACCGTAGAGTTTCAGCTTGTGATTCGATCTCGCGACACCGAAATCATGCGATAAGATTGGACTGGATTTTGTTCCAATGGCTTCGTTGCAAAGATTTTTAATATCGAGTTTCAACCAAGCATGCAATTGCTGTTCCACTCAGGGGTGGCAATCCTCTGACAGTATCACGATTCTTGGAACTAGTTTTGCATTCTAAATTATTATATATAGATATATATATATACATATATCATGGTGGATTGATAATTTTTTAGATTAATTTATGGGAAGTTTTTATAAGAGTAAGGGTGCATTTAACAACCTGCAAGCTAGATATACTAGATTTTATAATTTATGTGTTAAAACCAATAATATATTTAGCAATCTGCAAACTAAATATACCAGATTTTATGATTTAACAAAGGCTTATCACAAAAGAGAAAATCTATTCTCAATAAAATTTGAACCTCAATCTCTTTGATTTCACCTAAAAAAATTTACCATTAAACCACATACCACTGTATATTATTATATTATTTATTATAAAGAACTTTCAATACGAACTATGGGTCATAAGGATTTGGAGTCACCTTCAGGAACATCTCTCCTGTATCTAAATTACTGGTGACGATAAGATATCTCGACTATCATTTATTTAATTTACTTCTATTTTATTAATTTAATTATATTATTTTATTTATCATAATGGTGAGTTATTTAAAGAATACTTTCTTTATGCTTATCTTTCCCGTTTTCGTTATGGACACACGGCAAACCCAAAGGTGTGAGAGTCGTTGGAGCTGTCTTTCCCATGGTACGAAAGGGCGAGGCCTGAAACAATATTTTATCATGTGAGAATTCGTTATGGAAACGCGGCAAACCCAAAGGAGCTTTGTCTTTTCCCATGGTACGAAAGGTCGAGACTGGAAACAATATTTTATCATGTGAAATTTATACTATTGTACACCGCATGTTCTAGTAGTTTGAAAAGGCCGAGGACTTAAACTTGATTTTATCATGGGAGAGTTATATTATTATTATATAGCCTATTTTTAATTCAGGTGTCCTAAGTAGTTGGAGCTTTGGGAAAATTCAGGTGTCGAGTTTTGTCTTTCCCATGTTTGAAAAGATCGAGGACTGAAACTTTATTTTATGTGGGTAGAGTTATATTATTATTATAAGTTTAATTTTAATTCATATTTATAGTGTAATTTACAATGTATTTTTTAATTTTTCTAAGTTAAATTATTTCTATTTATAGAATAAAAAATTACAGACTTATTTATTTATTTTATGTGTTTTTTGTGGATTTGACGAGTCTAATTCAGAGGGAAGTTTTAACAGTTTTCTACCAAAAGTTAGACTACCTTATTCGGAGAAAACAGACCTTAAAAATCAGAGAGTAACTGCTGCCCGAAGCAGGAAACCGACAGATTTAGTTACCAAAATAGAACACGAGTCACATAGTAGACAATTCCAAAATCTAAGCAAGCTAACGAGATTTTAAAAACTGAATCTAAGGTGAACCTGCATTCTTGTTGCTGGAGGTGGGAACTTCTTCCTCAATTATGCACACGTAGTACCCATCATCCGTCTCCTTGCTCAGCACGTGGCGAGAAGGTTAAGGACGTGGCGACATTGGGGTGTCGTGTTTAGCCAAGGAGGCAGCTTGCAGTCCAGACTGTTCCTTCTTGTTTTCGGCCTCCTGGTCCAAGCTGCTACCTTCACTGTTGCCAGAGTTGTCACAGGAATCTTTGCTACCACTGGAGGCGCTTTGCACCGGGAGAGCCTTCATCTAATGGGGGATGAAAGCAGGCTAAGGAGGAATGGTAGATTTACGCGGCCTCTTCTTGCTGTGGGAGATGGAGGGATTCGAAGCAGGAGCAGGGAGCTGCAAAGAGAGCTAGGCGTTCAAATTGACAGGGGACTTCCTATCATGCTCATTCCAGCCAATAGAAAGGTTCAGGTCACTAACCTGGGAGAGCGAAAGCGGAGGACGGGAAGGCTGGCCACGCCTCCCAGCTCTTCTACACCTCATTCTATGGCGTCGAGGCATAATTATCCAAGGAGCCGAGTCGCAGGACCAGGAGGGGGTCGTAGAAAACTCAAGAGAAGAACAGCTTCCTGAGGGAAGGTTGAGGCTGGTCGAATGAGGACCCTGCACTAGAGGCGGAGGGAAATTGACAGACAAATTCACCGAGAGCAGGCAGGAGGGCCGAAGTGAGGACGAAAGGGTCGAGGTCGAGGTGACGGGCTTAATGGCCATGGCAAATGGACTTAATGCGTTGCAGAGCTGGTACGTGGAGAAGGTGGCGAAGGTTGAGTTAATGGCTCCCTCATGCCAGCATTTATCACGGTCCTTATTTCCATAAGCGGTCACATTGAGTAGCCAAGTGTCTCTCCACATGGCTGCCCAGTGGTGCACTAATTCACTGGCGAGCACCCGCATCCAGGGTAACCTACAGTGTATTATATGGTTATTTTATTATAAAAATTATTATTATTATTTAATATTATTTAATCTAAAAATGTATATATATTTTACTTTTCTAGTTTTAAATTTATTTATTGATGGTTATTTTATTATAATTATAGTTATTATTATTTAATATTATTTAATCTAAAAAAGTATACATACTTCACTTTTTCTAGTTTTAAATTTGTAATATTTTAGGAGAAAACACATGTTCTAATTTTTAAAATATTTCAAAATATGCAATCTAAAAACAATTTACTATAAAAAAATTCTTTAAAATTCTCAAATGATACAAATTTGTTTAGTAAATGATAATTGATATATTTAAAAATTGCAGAGAACCCTAAGATTTCATTCCAATTTTCTCTACATCTGTCCATCATTGTCCATCATTATAACAATAATGATAATGAACGTGTTGTTTTCACCGACTTTCAATGATCCCAATGCTCATGCTTTGACTGGTTAAATTGCTAAATAAGGCCTTAAGTGTGTGCTCCTATGAAGTCTATGTTGCCACTAGTCACTCATGATTCTTATGTCGTTCAACGGATGCAAAAGGAAGCCATCCCTACCAGTGAATCTGTGACTCTGCAGCAAATAGGAAGTATGTCTGAACCTCCTACCCTTAAACCTCAAATTCATGGTCAACCTCCTAAACATTTCCTTATCTCAGGCAAGTTTAGAGTAAGCCTCCCTTACCAGTAAGCCCTGTCTAATACACCCTTACCTCTATGCACGTTGTTGCAATCTATACTCTCTTTACTTTTATTGCATGTATTTCCTAATTGGTAAGGGAAAGTGGTATCTTCTTACTTATATTCAAATCATAATTTATAATATATTTATTTAAACACTGAATCATTGTTGTATGTTCATAAATTGAGCTAGAGTTATCCCAATAGGAATGTTTCACTACTTATGGATGAACTCCTCATACTAAAGCTACTTAGTACCACACATGCTTGAAAGCACTCAACGACCCCGACCCTCCATATGACAAAGACCATGGTAATAATATTCTTTCAATATTCTTAGTATAGGGTTATTGCAGGCATGAGAGGACAAAAACACACCTATGTCCAAATGAGGGACAATTTTGTCACATCTAGGCCATTAACATTTGAACCGATTTTCTTTGAAGTATGGATAATGGAATCAAGTATTTTTCGATGGATTCTTGTTTTTTCTAAAGTCCTAGGACACAACTATTATCATAAAGGTAATAGATGGTTTAATGTAGAAGGGTGTTAAACCTATTTTTGGTCTTTAGTTCCTACGCTTTAAGATGATCTTAGGGCCCTTTTTCCATAGTGCACATTATAAAATATAATTTTAGTTTAATTATGTTGGTCTTTGTCTTTCTATTTTCAACTTTTGGTACTATGTTGCCTCATTCCAACTCTCATGGTAAGGCTTGTTTAAGGTGTACCAAAGTAAAAAATGATGGTGTTCTTATAATCGTTGATTTTTTATGCTCTATTTTGATTGATAGTCAATAAAAATTGTATTCGATTGAGAACTCAATAAACATGAACAAGTCTCCTAGAACAATGAGGTAGTGAATTTAATTATCCATGAATTTGTGTCATGCCTTAGCTTTAGTTGCACCACAAATACTAAGTTTTATCATGTCAAATATTTTGTGGCCAATGCTATTCTAAATCACTTGAGCAAGACGATAGTAAGCTTTGGTAGTACAATTTAGAAAGTAAAGCGACCTCCAAGTTATTCTTAGCTCCTGCATGGGAGCTTTATCATGTCAAGTGCTCTTAGTTACTGCCGTAAAATCTTTGGTGAGAATTTGGACATCATCGTTGCTCATATAAATCTTGTTACACCCTAGTTATATTGTTCCAAACTAATTATTGATCTGGATTTATGCAGGAATGCAACAAAATAAACATATAACCATAAATACAAAGATGCAGCGGAAATAACACTTCATTTCATTAATATCAAAGAACTGAAATTTGCTTACAGACAGAATGGAAATAAAACTAGCTAGGGCGCTGGTAGCTATCTCTGAGAAGAGATGTGACGGCTACAGGCCTCTGAACTGAGTTAAAATGAGGCTCGAGGGCCTATTTATTATTTAGACACAATGGGAAATTCTCAATAGCCAAAACCTTAACCCTAGGAGATGAAGCGCCAAAACTATGGCCCCCGTTTGGGTAAATTGGTGTTTCAACTTCCTAGGGGCGTAACTTTGGCATACGATCTCTATTTGACGCGTACCATACCTCATTAGAAAGATCTATCGGAGGACTACAAATTTTGAATGAGAAACATTGTTCCATGGACCCATGTTGCTCTCTGTTTTCCCAAAAAACATCGTTTAGGGCCTCAAAACGGCTCCGAAAGTTCAGGACCCGAAAAACTGCTAAAAATAGTAAGTTGTGCCGAAACTGAAAAACTGAAAGAGACAAGTGTGGGGCCCCAAGTGGAATAGGCGGGTGACCACCAATATCCACCTGGATCATTCCTCCCCCCTTAGGAAGCAATGGTCCCCATTGCGTTAAGTTCCTCCATGAGATGAGGAAATTTCTGCTGAACTTGGTCCCTGGTGAACCACTTTCCTTGGTGCAGAAGTTGGCCAGCTTTGACAACCCGATACAGTTGGATCTGCTGTTGACGAGTGTTCTTGATTTGCATGTCCATGATACAATCTGTGGTGGCCTGTTCCATGCAGTCTGGGTTTAACTCTGTTGGTGTGAGTTGTTCTGCAATGTCCGAGGTGTCCAGTAGAGGTGGAAAGTAAGGACGAAGGCGATCCACATTGAAGACTGGGTGCATACCAAGGAATGGTGGAATACTAAGCTCGAAGGCATTGTTACCTACAGCCTTGGTGATGGTGTACGGCCCGTATCGGAGCGGGCGAAGCTTGCGGTGAGGTCCAGTGAGGCGCTCCTTCTACAAATGTAGCCATACTTTGTCGCCCACCTGGAAGTGGTGTGGCACCCGGTGTTGATCGTGGCACTGCTTGTACTTCGCATTGGCTCTGTCCAATATATCATGAACCTGTTGGCGGATGTGTTGAATGCGCTCGATGAAGCTACTTGCTTTGTCAACTTCAGACTGGATGTGCGCTGAATCGGCCTGAGCAGCTGCAAATGGCATGGCTAAGTCAATGGGACATAGTGGCTGGAATCCCAAGCCCACCTGAAAGGGGCTATGGCCAATTGAACTGTGGAGAGCCCGGTTATAACTATGTTGTACATAGGGGAGGCTCTTGTCCCATGTGCGTGGATGCTTTGAATTGTACATGCGCAGAATGTGTACAATCATTATGTTGACGACCTCTGTCTGGCCATCTGTTTGGGGATGGAAAGCTGTGGACTTGGTGAGCTTTGTGTCCAACATTGACCAGAGGCTGGACCAAAATGTGCTGAGGAACCTGCTATCTCGATCTGATATGATAGACTGTGGGATCCCAAAGTGCACCCACACTCGTTCAAAGAAGAGTTTAGCAGTGGCTTCTGCTGTGATATTCTTCTTGCAGGCCGCCATAATGGCCATCTTCGAGAATTTGTCGACGACCATGAAAACACAGTCATTTCCATGCTAAGTAGACGGCAGGCCCGACATGTAATCCATGGAGATGGATTCCCAAGGTCAACTAGGGGTAGGTAGCGGAGTATATAGGCCTTGCTTCTTGATGGTCAGTTTGGCAATGGCACAGGCAATGCAAGATCTGATGTGCTTCCCGACATCCTTTCGAAGGTTTAGCCAATAGAAATACTTCTGCAGTATAGCTACTGTTTTCTCGACCTCGAAATTCCCAATGACTCGACTGTAGTGTGCTTCCCAGATCATCTTGGCATGCTCGCTTGAAGGAACACAAAGGTGTCCCAGGTGACATAAAAGTGCAACCTGGAGGTGAAAATTTGGAACTTGCATACCCCCCAAGAGTGCTTTGTAAGTGTGGCCAAATTCTGGGTCGCTCTCGTAGAGAAGCGACTAATTAGAAGTCTCGTGCCCACAAGAGTTGAGAATGGTGGTGAGCGCCACGATCAATGGTCAGCTGAGGTAGTCTGCAACATTATTGGTGCTACCCTTCTTGTACTTGATGTTCAAATGAAACTGTTGCAGATATGTGGACCACTTATGATGGTGATCATTCTGCAACTTCCCTTGTGTCTGTATGAACTGCAGGGGCTGGTGGTCTGCGTGGATGATTTTTTCCTTCCCCAAAATGTAATGCTTCCATTGTCGATAAGCTTGCACAATGGAATACATTTCTTTGTCATAAGTGGGATACTTGCGAACTGTGTCAGACAATGTCTTGCTGTGATATGCCACTGGATGTCCCTGTTGAGTAAGAACTACCCCAATAGCATAGTCAAAGGCATTTGTATCAATCTCAAATGGTTGTTGCAAGCCTGGTAATGTGAGCATTGGGGCAGAACAAAGGCGATTTTTCAATTATGTGAATGCCTTCTGTTGAGGTTCCAACCAAAAGAATTTTTCTCTCGCTCCTCCCTTGGTAACCTGACTCAAGGGCCAATTGATATGAGAGAATCCCAACACGAACCTACGGTAGAAATTAACAAGACCCAGAAAGCTGCGAAGCTCTGTTATAGTGGTTGGGGCTGGCCAATCCCGAATGACTTGGATCTTGGTTGGATCCACATGCACCCCCCTTTCATCAATAATGTATCCTAGATATTGAACCTGGGTCATGCCAAAAGTTCACTTCTCCAAATTGGCACACAACTTGTGTTGCCGCAGTGTTTGGAGGACTTGTCGGATGTGGTGAAGGTGCTCTTCCCAAGTCTGGCTGAAGATCAGAATATCATCCAAGTACACCACTACAAATGAGTCGGTGAATGGCCGCAAGATGTCATCCATCATCCTCATGAAGGTTGTGGGAGCATTCGTCCACCCGAAAGGCATGACCAACCATTTGAAAAGGTCTTCCTTGGCTTTGAAGGCAGTCTTCCACACATCGGAGGGTTCAATTGGTACCTGGTGATACCCAGACTTCAAGTCGATCTGGCTGAAATATTTTGCACCTTTAAGTTGGTCCAGAAGGTTATCAATCCGTGGGATCGGGTACCAATTCCGGACAGTGATCTTGTTCAATGCCTAATAGTCAATACAGAGTCTCCACGTCCCATCCTTCTTCTGTACCAATATGATCTGGCTCCCACAGGGCGATGAACTTGGTCGGATGTGACCTTTCTGCAACAGCTCCTGAATCTGCCTCTTAATTTCATCGTTCTCCAGAACAGAGCGCCGATAGATCGGTCCATTGGGTAGCGGCGCACCTAGGGTCAGATCAATCGGGTGCTTGACCTGACAGTGCAGAGGAACCCCTGTGGGTCAGGTGAAGATGTCCCCACATTCCTCCACAACCTTATCCATTTGTTGTTTTCGTGCAGAGGAGCCTTGTCTAGAGGTCGTGGCTACAGTCTTCTTCTTGCCCTAGGGGCGGATCATTAGGAAAATGGATTTCCTGGTTTGGGAAATGAGCTTACTGCATTGTTTTGCAATAACCAAAGAGATAGCGGCAGGAGGTGGTACCTCTGGTATCCTGTACAACTTATTTCCCAAAGTAACAATAACAACGCAAGGCCAAGACTCATACATAGCATGACACTTCCACAAGTATGGTTGTCCTAATAATACATCAGAAACATCAATAGGAGCAACGTCACATAATACCTCATCCATGAAGGGCTTGATGCTATATGGAAGGCGGCACTGCTGGTTGATGCGGAGATCTCGTCCTTGGTGAAGCCACTCGATGGTGTATGGATGTGGGTGAGCTATGGTCGGCAAGCCCAACTGCTTCACGAAATCTGCTAAAAGGAGGTTCTTTTGGCTCCCATTGTCGACAATGAACTGTACCGGGGAGCCCTTTACCCACATATGGGAGTGGAAGAGACGTTCCTCCTCCTCTGGATCTTCCGGTTCCTCCTTATGGATCTTCGTAGTGGCAAAAGTGGCGTTGGGATCCGCATCAATAATCTATTTCCCTTTTTCATTCCCCTTGTCAGGTTCTGATTTAGAGTCGGAGCATGCATCTGACTCAGAAGCCCTCATCTCGGCCACCAGCGACTACTTGGCTCGACACTCACTTGTGTTGTAAGTGGAGCTCTTATGGAACTCACACCACTTCCCCATGTCCTTCTTTGGCTTTATGGTGTTGTTCTTTGCTTGTGGCTTTGACAAGTTGTCTTGAGCCGCCATACCTTGGCTCTGTCCTTTGTTCTGTGGTTTGGGAGCACCTTTCCCTTGCTTTTGATTCGCAGAACCAAAGTCTCGTTTCTTCTGTTTGAATTTCCGCTCAATCTTGGCAGCATACCGGTATGCCGTACTAAGCGAGGAGATGTCGAGGAACTCCATTTCCTCCTGAATGTATCTGTGTAGACAATTGCGATACTTTAGCACCAGATGTTTCTTTAAATCTTTGATACCCAACTTTGTGCGCAGGGTATGGAACAGATTCTTCAGCTCACGCACATCTTGATCCCTTTGTTGTCGCAGTGTGGTCCATTGTATGTACTTGTCCTCATAGCTCCCCACAGGATAGTATTGTTCCTTGATGGCGTCTTAGAAAGAATTCCAAGTGGGTACGGCCGAGAACAGAGAGGGTTCTGTATCATCCTTTTTCTCACAGTAGGTTTCCCACCAGTCCTTGACATGGGGGGTAGCTTTGAGGAGTGCAAAAATAATCTTCTCCCGGTCGGAAAAATCATGAACCAAGAAATATCCTTCTAATAGATTCAACCATGTATCTACGACATCTGCATCTATTTGACCCTCCAATATGGGAATGTCAAAATTTACTTGTACCTTAAAGGGAGTCACATCTCCAGAGTGGCTGTTGGATGCAGATGCACCACTAGTGGGCATCCATTGAAGGATCTGGGAAAATTTATCCATCATCGCGTTCCTTTGTTTTTCGAGGGCCTCCTCGAGCAATATTTTGATAGGATCTCCTGCTCCCTCATATTTCTTTTCGTCCCCCATGGGCGTCCGTCGGGGTTTGTGAGGCTGATCTTGCAAAGGTTCCACTAGATCGAGCCCTAACTCCTTATACCTCGACCTTGTTGGGGACATGCAAAGAAGGATTGAGAAAAAGCAGATCGCTCTGATACCACTAACCCGGATTTATGGAGGAACACAACAGAATACAGAAATAACCATAAACATAGAGATGCAGCGGAAATAAGGCTTCATTTCATTAATATCAAATAACATAAATATGCTTACAAACATAATGGAAATAAAATAGCTAGGGTGCTGGTAGCGAATCTCTGAGAAGAGATGTAGAAGCTGGATACGAGCGTATTACAATGAGGCTCGAGGGCCTATTTATTATGGAGAAACAATGGAGAACTCTAAACGTCCAAAAACCTAACCCTAGGAAATGAAGCGCCAAAACTATGGGCCCCGTTTGGGTAAATTGGTGTTTCAACTTCCCGAGGACGTAACTTCGGCATACTATCTCCGTTTGATGCACATGATACACCATTAGAAAGATCTATCTGAGGACTACAAATGTCGCCATTAATATTGATTTTGGAGCGGAATCATATTTACTGGACAAACGATGCCCAAAAAACGTCATTTAGGGCCTCAAAACGGCTTCGGAAGTTCAGGACTCGAAAAACTGCTAAAAATAGTAAGTTGTGCCGAAACTGAAAAACTGAAAGAGACAATGGTGGGGCCCCAAGTGGAATAGGCGGGTGACCACCAATATCCACCTGGATCATCCTATACGTTGATGATATGATTTTTACGAGTGATCTTGAGTTAGATGAATTTAAAGCATCCATGATGAAAGAATTTGAGATGACATATCTTGATCTCATGAAATATTTTCTTGGCATAGAAGTTAAGCAATCTGAAAAAGGAATTTTTATTATCCAAAATAAATATGCCAGAGATTTGTTGAAAATATTCATGATGGATAATTGCAAACCTGTACCTACACCAGTTGCAAAAAGTACAAAGTTAAGCAAGGATGATGAAGGATCAGATGTCAATTCAGCTATATTCAAAAAATTGGTTGGAAGCCTCATGTATCTCGCAACTACAAGATCAGATATTATGCAAGGAATGAATTTTATTTCCAGATTTATGGAGACTCCAAAAGGCACACATTGGAGTGCAAGAAAAAGAATTTTGAGATACATAGAAGGAACTAGAGATTATGGCATAATATATGCAAGTACTTAAAAGAAAGATTTGATTGGATTTACATAGAGTGATTTTGTAGGTATTTTGGATGATAGGAAGATAAATTCTGGCTATGTGTTCCATCTTGGTTCAAGTGTGATAGCATGGGCATCTAAGAAGCAACCCATTGTGACACTATCATCAACAGAAGCAGAATATGTAGCAGTAACATCAACAACATGTTAGGAAGTATGGTTAAGAAGAGTATTGGATGGACTCAATCAGAAACAACAAGGATCAACAACAATATATTGTGACAACACTTCAACGATTTCACTATCTAAGAATAGTGTGTTTCATCAAAAGAGCAAGCATATTGATACTAGATATCACTTTATTAGAGAACTTGTGAGCAATGGAGAAGTTCACTTGAAGCCTTGTAAATCTAGTAATCAATTGGATGATATATTTACAAAACCATTAGCAAAAGATGTGTTTGAGTTTCACAAAAGAAACTTGGATGTTGTAAGCCTAGCTGAGACACAGACTAGTAGGCATGTTTGAGTTGTCATGAGTTATGTTTTAGTTTAGCGGTCGTAATTAAGGGGGAGTGTTAAAATAGTTAATTAACTCCCGCATGAAGAGTCAGACAATCAATTAAGTAAGTGTTGAGTAAGTCGATCGATTAATTTGGTAAGTGAGTTAGAGAGTCAGTTAAGTGAGTGTTGAGCAAGTCACGTTATGTGATAGATAAGTTATGTAAGTGTGTGCATGTCAAGCTAGTAGTTAGTCGAAAAGGACAAATACCCTTCATCGGGTTCATTGTATTCAGAGAGATTGAAGTTTGTGTGATTAATAGAAGAGTCATAGCTCGTGTGTGTTATTATGTGTGAATCATTTGTGTTATTTGTGCCTTTACTCTTCTGCCTTTCCAACATGCCTTTTGAAAACATTCTTTGACGACAATGCAGAACTGAGCATTAAAAATAATAGCGAAGTATACTCATTTTTTTATTTTATTTGAATACTTCAGTGATCAACACGCGCAACGAGGATTCAAAGACAAGCTCATTCTAACGCAATACGTCGGGTGAAAATCTCCTTCAATATCTCTTGCTCAATTCTTTGGATGGCCACAAAACTAGTGGCACAATTCAATCAACAAAGTGGATGAACTACTCGATACCAATGTAAGACAACAAAATTAGAAACCATACTCAAATGTATATTAAATAATCTAAAAGAATGATGTACAATATGTACATATTAATACCAAAAAAAAAAAAAAACCTTAGACTCTAACGACTAATTACCATAACACACATTAACCCAAAACATAACTCAAAAATTAAATGTCTAACAGAAAAAAGAAAAAAATATAAAAATAAAAAATAATAATAAACTTTAAAGTCTCACATATTTGAATAGGTAAAATTAAGTGTCTAACAGAGAGAAATATATATCTATATATATTTCTATCACACTCGTACATAAAAGGAAGTAACTATTGAAAATCCTATCCTTGATATAGAAGAAAGGATAAACCAACATCTTTATTGAATATCCTATTATTGATATAGAAGAAAGGATAAGCCAACATCTTTATTGAATATCCTATTATTGATATAGAAGAAAGGATAAACCAACATCTTTAATTCTCGACAATAGTATCCGATCTTGATTTTAGATTTAAAAAGACGTTGTCTGACTCTTCATTCTTAATGAAGGAACTTGATACTTCCTCTCCATTAAAGGCATTATAAATAAATTCATTTATCACTATCCAAATACATATTTTATGTAACTGCCGCAGCTATGGCTATCGTTGCAACTTGGATCCAGGGATTCAAGAATGATCCCGGAAAATTTCAAATTCGGGCGACAGTGGTTTCTGCCATCCAGTAAAAAGAAGAAGCGACCATAACACACATTAACCGAAAACATAACTCAAAAATTAAATGTCTAACAGAAAAATAAAAATAAAAATTAATAAACTTTAAAGTCTCACATATTTGAATAGGTAAAATTATATATATATATAGTACATAGAAAGAAGTTACTACTGAAAATCCTACCCTTGATATAGAAGAAAGGATAAACCAACATCTTTATTGAAAATCCTATTATTAATATAGAAGAAAGGATAAACCAACATCTTTAATTCTTGACAATAATATCTGATCTTGATTTTAGATTTAAAAAGACGTTGTCTAACTCTTCATTCTTAATGAAGGAACTTGATACTTCCTCTCCATTAAAGGCATTCTAAATAAATTCATTTATCACTATCCAAATACATATTTTATGTAACTGCCTAGCTATGGCTATCGTTGCAACTTGGATCCAGGGATTCAAGAATGATACCGGAAAATTTCAAATTCGAGCAACAGTGGTTTCTGCCATCCGGTAAGAAGAAGAAGCATGTACCAGGCAGCCACTCAACGGCTATTTTCCGGTGAACGTGGGGCGAAATTTAATTTTCAAAGCATCAAGCTAGGGACTAGATCATGGTTCTCTCTCCACCTCAACTAATCTAATGACGGGAATGCTATAGGCAAGTATAGATGCTCCAGCCACATTGTTATATATATATATATATATGCTCCAGCAACAAAAATGATAGGATAATTGGCGGTTTTTTTGTTCACTCCTTTTTGAGTCGCCCAGAAGATGT
Organism: Pinus albicaulis; assembly: GCA_034641835.2. Lineage (NCBI taxonomy): Eukaryota > Viridiplantae > Streptophyta > Pinopsida > Pinales > Pinaceae > Pinus > Pinus albicaulis. The sequence goes on from CM076578.1 coordinate 568,783,192, forward strand.
GATATTGGTCGCGGGCTTGTCGGTTACCCAAAAGATGACGGTGGTTACAACCTTGTCTTTTCCCTGAAGTAGATAAGGCTGACTAAACAAGCCTTTATTGTGGGAGAGTTGGCTGAGATACCGTATATAAGGTTATATTTATTTAATTTGTAATATATAGTTTTTATTATACTTGATTGAATGATTTATATATGAGAAAAATAAAAAATATATATATCTTTTTATATTAATTAAAATTATTGTTAAAACTAGTTATGAATTAGATTTAATTTAAGTGATTGAAATAAATGTATTTATTTTCTATACTCCAGTAAATGTTTACATGTAATATGAATATCTCTTATAATGAGTTATATGACATATCTTTTAGCTTTTAAGTAATCTCTCAAAAACTAAAAAATATATATATTCAAGTATTTTTTCATAATTATTAATTATATATAAAAATTAATTTTATATTTAAAATGTTTTATCTATATTTAAAATATTTTATCTAAATTTAAATTAATTAAATTTTCAAAAAAAGTAATTAAAATTAGAAATTCATGAGAAATTTGACTTTCTATATTGTTAAATTCTAATAAGTTGAAAGTATTTGGATACAAGATTAGACAATTCCTATAAAAATAAAATAATAACAAAAATAAAACAATGTTGGGTGTTTGATTATGGAGTAATCTAAATGTTTTATAAATTGGTTTTTCTCTAATTACTCAAAATAACATGAAGCAAAATCATCATTTTTTGTCCAAAATATAGCAAGAACAAGTGTAAATTGACAATGAAATATTAAGTATCAATAGTTAACATTGCAAAATCTAGTTTACAATAGAGATATTCTAAGGTGCACTCCCATATAACTACAATGATCACATGTATCTCAAGAGTCCTAGATTTTCTAGAGAAATTTTCAAACCCTACTTTGCACAATATTTTTAACACTTTCTATTCATTTTACTTTTGTTGGTTACTATGAGAGACTCCCTACGAGTTTTGAATCAGTGACTTTAATATCAAGGAGTGCCTTAACAATACACTTAATCACCATCTATTCAAAGCCCCTTAGGTAACACTTTCTACTCATTAGATAAATGTGAAAGGATTATTATGTTTAATGTGAAAATTCATTGTAATGAAATATGTTTCATAAAATGTAAATACATTTTTATGTGAATATCATAGTATAGTGGATTCTTATATATAATTAAAATTTTGAATCGGTAGCTTTACAAGGCTCTCTCTCTCTCTCTCTCTCTCTCTCTCTCTCTCTCTCTCTCTCTCTCAGCACAATAAATCTGTGTGATTTTGAGCATAATTTATATCCATGGTGTAACTGAATAGATCTCTATGATATTGAACAAAAGAAACTCAATTGAAAGGAAGTAATGACCTCTCATGATTCAAAAAAAATGTGGAGGACTCAACGACTAATAATTTGATGAAGGAATTCGTATTCCCTAGAGAAAAACCATGTTGTGAGGAATTAGGATTCTTAGAATATTAATGATTGAAAATTATGATAAAAGCTAAAGGAACTAAGGCACAATGGATGATGAAATTTAGCTTTTGGACTACTCAGAAGACTCACCCTTTGAGGACAAGATTTTTTGCTTACCATCCTTGTGTGGAAGACTATAGCAATACCTAATCCCTTCAAGACATTTTTGACGGTATAGAGTATCAAACCCAACCTCCTTGGTTACCTTAAGGAAGTGGGGTTATCAAAATTCCTCTTCTTTCAACCATCTTAAGCTTCATTTCTAAGATCACCACCATTTTTAACTCGATAATAGTTTTCCAATGATATCAAATTCTAATCTTTAGAATATAAAGTTATGGCCCTCTGAAGTTTTAGCCCTCTTAGAGCCAAGTTAGCATCTATATCATTAACATGTTGCACATATGTGGTTGTCCTCTGTCCACATGTCAGCACAATATGATGTGATGTTAGATAACACATGCCAATCCTCTTTCGATGTGTCACCATCGTGACATAGGGCCACATCCACAACTAGAGACACTAACTTTCCTAGCTCACATCCAAATTTGGGAATTTCCATTATCCCCTTTAACAAAAGTTCCATATCTCTAGTTATCCATATTTCCAACTTTGATGGATTCATCTAGAAATCCCTAATCTTTTAGATTCATTTGGAAATCCCAAATCTTCATATTCATTCCAACTCTTCCATATTAATCCAAGTATGAGAAAAATGCTCGGTCAACAATCAAAATCTGAATTCAGAAAACTTAAAAAGTCACTTTTTATAAAAATCTATATTTTCATATATCTTTCTCATTCACCTAGATTCGATAAAAACCCAAAAAGGCCAATTTTACAAAAGTCTAGATTTCTAGACTTTTGGATTCCACAACGTTTTTGTCATGGTAGGTGTCGCATCAAATGCCACATCAACGCACCATGTTGACATGCCACACTAGCATGCCACATCGTCGAAACATGTACTTCATGCCATGTCAATGTGACATGTCAACATGCCATATGACCAATCATGACTTGGAGCTCTTCCACACAAATTCCACATAACCACCACATCACTTATCTAGTTGGCATTTAAATTAAAGTTTTTCAAAGGGTTTGCATTTAAACATTTCTCGGATTTCACAAGCATCATATCAGGTTCAATTAGCTCTTGGTTCCATTATTGTGAGTTCCACCCATCCAAGCCTCTAACATTTGAATTTTTCCTTGGGATTCATAAAAAACTTTCTAAGTTCCCAGATATCTAGTTATCCATAAATTTGGAATCTATTTTTATATTTAGCAAAGTTGGAATTCAAATTTTTTACTAACTTTGCACACAAAATTTTTGGATGTTCACTTATCTAGATGTCAGTACAACTGAAACATTTACCTTCCTCTGGAATTCTGCCCCATTATACTATGCCAACAATCACAATTCCTAGTGACTCATGTGATTAGGGCTACTCTAAAACTCTAATACCACTCTATAGCAACAACCAGTGCCTTCAAGGCCTCTCTCATATAGTGTGTTCAGACCCAACCTCCTTAGTCACCTTAAGGAAATGGATTTATCAAAACTCCTCTTATTTCAACTATCTTAAGCTTCTTTTATAATATCTTCATCATCTTCTACTCATCGAGAGTTTTTCAACGATATAAAATTCATCAAATTCTAAGCTCTCGATACAACATTGTGGAACTCTAAACGCTTACCCCTCTTATCCTGCCATGTCAACATTCATACCATTGATATGTGGCAAACACATGGTAGTCCTTTGTCGAGGTGTAACCACTGTATGGTGTCATTTCAGCGAAAACATGGCAATCCTTTGCTCATGTGTCACCACTACATAGAGCCACATTTTTAGCTGCCCAACTCGCATTCGAACTTAGCAATTTTCGTTAATCCCTTTTTATACAAGTTTTGAGTCTCCAACAATCCAAATTTCCAACTTTTCCAAATTCATTTGGAAACCCCAAACCTTTCAAATTCATCCAAAATTTCCAAATCTTTTGGATTCATCCTAATCCAAGCAAATTGTTTCGTCAACATTGAACATCCAAATCCATTTATGCAAAAATCCATATTACTAGACTTTTTGATTCCATGTCATCTCCACCACGGAAGGAACTAGATCGACAGCCACATTAGCTCTTCCACTTTGACGTGCCAACTAACACATCACATTGATATGTCGTGCCAATGTGCCACATCAGGACACCAAGTCATCCAAACATGTATTTCACACCATTTCGATGTGACACGTCAACATGCCACATCCATCAGCAATCATAACTTGGGGCTATTCCATGTAGATTCCACATAACCACTATGTGTTATGTCTTGATGGCGCCTTAATTCAAGTTTTTCAAAAGATTGGCAGTTAAAATTTTCTCGGATTTTGGACCTCTTCACAACCATGAAGTCTGGGTTCTAGTAGCTCCAGGTTTTTCATTGTAGGTTCCACCCATCTAGGCCTTTGACATCTGATTTGTTTCCTTAGGAATTCCTTATACAATGTTTTGGATGCCAAATATTTGATTATTCGTATAACTAGCATCTAGAAAATCTCTAGATTTAACAAAATTCTAGTCATGTTAAGGGTTGGTGTGACTGGGAGTGAGTTAGATGAGTTAGATAACTCTAAATCGTGATTTGTTAAGGCACTTTTTTTGTGGAGGTTGTTGATTCAAAATCTTGTTGATATTAGAAAATCCATTCATGTTAAGAGTTAGTTGGCCCAAAGTAATTTAAATGACTAAAATACACCTACATCTAAATTGCTTAACCAAAAACTAATCTCTTAAATCACAAACTAATTAACCAAACAAAATAAATTACTTATTAATTTTTTTTACACAATAGTAAAACCTATCCTAAGTCAATTGTCAAACCAACATTAGAACAACCGCACTTCCCCATACCTCACTTGAATTCTCTGTTGTGGTCCATAAAAGAATAAGCTTTCACTTTTTAGAGATGCATTACATCCAAAAATAAAAAATAAAAAATATTAATCAAGCGAAAACAAATTGAGAACAAACCAAACTTAATTTTATTCTCCCAAAATTTATTTAAAATTATTTGCACTACACGGTCGAAACAAATCTTCTCACGGACAAGCGACACTCTGATCATCCCGGGGATATACAATTGGCTGTCGATGGCGTAAAAGTAAGCAGGGAGGAAGCAGCAAGCCCAACACGGACCGTATTCTACCCACCATGTTATTGCTCACTTCCAAACGCATTTATCGTCAAATCTAGCTAACTCATCCACAAGGTTTGCGTGTGACAATAAATGACGAAAAAGACTCCAATTTCGATACGCGAGAATAAGACAAAACACGAAACATCCCACGACGCTGACACGATAATCACCCCGCACCAGGCCTCGAGCCGTGGAGTGAAAAAGACCGTCGTGACATAATGTCAATGTGGCGTGACCTTCGTATCACAAAGATCCAACCTTTGCGGTTTGGAAAGTATCAATGTAAAATGAAATCTCTAAAGAATAAAACCCTCTTTTATATCATAAAAAGAAACCCTTATTTATAATATAATATTTATTATCTCTAATATATAAAACCCTATTTTATATATAAATATTTATTATAAATACTATGAGAAGGTATTTGGTGGTGGAAATTGGGAAAGGATATATATATAGAAGTACAAAATAAAATAGTTAGATAGGTAATCAAAATATTTTGGTGAGGGAAATAAAAGAAAAGATTATTAAAGGAAAATAAGGTATATATAAAAGAGGTGCATTGTGGTAATATAGAGGAGGTGGTGGGAGGAATAGATAGAAGTTTTGAGTGTTAAGAAATTTCATTTAGAGTTTTTACTTTCTTTAAATTGATGAGGTAATATATAATAGAGGGGTTATATATTAAGAGTTGTGTGACTCGAAGATACTGTTATAGCACAAACTATATGTTATACTAATAAAATTTCTAGCCCACATCATACAACCTAAGTGGAACTTAGGGAGATCACCCATTGTCACTTTAACACCTATCTCGACACTTTATGTCGACCATCCTCTAACCCCAAGGGGGATTCCCTCAAAATTTACTAAGGATAAATACTAAGGAACAAAGTTCTAGAAATTATATGCACTAAGAATGCATATGTCCTTGATTCACCTGATCTCACACTATTTAACTTTATGCAAAATACTGAATCAATTCCACTTGTTAATATTTTGCAGAAAAATTAATTGCAAACACATGTGAAGCATAAACAAAAATATTCAATCACACATAACATAGTTTTTAACCGGGAAAACCTGAAGCTGAAAACCCCAACTATATATTATGTAACATGGAGATCATATGACAATCTCATACAAGCATACAAAGCTTATCACAAGCCCTCAGTACAGTACAATCGTCATACACTAATCAGGACCAATCTTGCAAATCCATGCACCGATCTCCGCCCCCTGCTAGCCTGCCTCCATTGCGCAATCTTTGCTGAAGAATATCTTTGAATGAATTCGAATTTCTCCATCCTTGACTACGCAATCCTCATTGGCAACTCCAATGTGTGTGTGATGCAATCAATGCATCACTATAGTCACAACAGATAGTCTATCTTGCCCTTTCACCTATCTCTCCACTGGTCTCCACTGAAACTGCCATGCACTGTAGTTAACTAATGTATTGTTCAGTTGATTAATGAGTTATTATTTGTGAATTAATTAACTAATTAATTCACTCCACTCTCACTAGTGTATCAATCAGTTAGACTAGATACAACTAGCTCAACTGAGTCTAACTGAGTTAAACTGAATACAACTCCATAACTACTTCTTCCAACCGTGTCATAAATCTGCCACTTGAGTTCTAACCGAGTCCTCCATGCAATAGCTCTAGTAAACCCTCAAGAATAGCGTAATTCCTTTTTTCAGCTCCTGTGCCACATCTGTGCACTTAACTGAAGTGCTCCAAGAAAATAAGATAATGTTTAGAGTCCAAATATTATTAAGAGCTAATAATATTCGACATGCATCTATTTTTAGATTGACGATCTATAAATAGACTTCGCCCAATATTCTAAAAATAGAATTTCATCTATTTTTCCAACTTGATCAACCATCCACAAATAGCATCCTGCAACTTCTGAAATATGATCATCATGTCTAAAAATAGACTTGTGCCAAAAATAGCCTACGGGCCCACTTAGTGAAGGCGACTCTTTTCACTAAGCTCATCATCTTGTTGAATCTCAACACTCCCTCTCAACAAGATAGGGATTATCCTTCACCCCGATCCTACCTTTATGGTATTTGAATTTGCTCCTGGTGAATGCCTTCGTCAGAATATCTGCATCTTGATCCCCTGTAGGAATGTACTGAAGCAACATGATCTTCCGCTGCACACAATCTCTGATATGATGATACCAGATATCAATATGTTTAGATCTATCATGAAACACAGGATTAATCGAGAGTTTAATGCAACTCTGATTATCACAATGAATCAGCGTGGGATATAAATGTGAACCCAACAAACCAACCAGGATCTTCCTCATCCAGATAGCCTCACATGCAGCTTGAATTGTTTCCATGTATTCTGCTTTCGCTGAACTGAGTGCTAGAGATCTTTGTTTCCTGTTGTACCAAGAAACTGTCGTAGATCCGATACTAAAAAATCCCTCCTGATGTGCTCTTTCTGTCTGTTGGGCTTCCTGCCCAATCTGCATCCGTGAAGCCATGCAACTTCACCTCATCTGTCTGTCTGTACCATAAACCATACTCAGATGTGCCCTTGATATATCTCAGGACATGCTTACTTGCCTTCCAAAAGAGCTTGGTAGGCTTAACCATCGCTTATGAACGCTGGTTCACCACATAGCATATGTCCGGTCTTGTATTGACTAAATACATGAGCGAACCCACCAACTGTCGATAAACAGTGGCATCCACTACCTCTGCCAATGTAACATCCTCTTTCTTCCAATTTCCTGGAAGAGGAGTGTCGATAAGCTTGCAGCCTTGCATGTGAAACTTCTCCAGTATCTCCCGAGCATACTTGCCTTGAGACACAAACAGTTCACCTTCCCACTGCCATATTTTCAATCCAAGGAAATAATGAAGGAGGCCCAAATCCTTCATCTCAAACTCCTTTGAAATATTTGCCTTGCATGAGTGTATCAACTGCTCATCACTTGTTAGTATTAAATCATCAACATAAAGTACAATGATTAAAAGCTTACCCTCCACCACAATCTGGTATAGGTTTGCATCCGCCTCACTCTTGGTGAAGCCAAGTCTAGTGAAATAGCTGTCGATCCGAGTGTACCAAGCACGGGGTGCTTGTTTCGACCCATACAATGCTCTTTTGAGCCTGCACACATGCGACTCGCTACTGAAGATCTCAAATCCTTCAGGCTCCTCAATGTACACCTCTTCCTCAATGATCCCATTAAGAAATGTAGTCTTCACATCCATCTGATGAATGTGCCAACCCATCTGCGCTGAGAGACAAAGGATGGTCCGTATGGAAGAATACCGTGCGACAAGTGTAAAGGTTTCTTCATAGTCAATCCCCTCAATCTGTGAGAAGCCCCGGGCAACAAGTCTTGCCTTATACTTCTCGAAACTCCCATCAGCAGCTTGCTTTACCTTGTAGATCCAGCGTGATCCTACAACTGATTTCCCCACCGGCCTTGGAACAATCTCCCAAGCATTGTTTCTGATAATGGAGTCATACTCCTCCACCATGGCATCTACCCATGTGGGCTCCTGCACTACTTATTCGAAAGAAGATGGCTCTGTCACAATACACTTTCTCATAAGAGCCATGTATCCAGTATATCAGTCAGGTGACTGTCTCTGTCTGCGCTGTGATTTAGAGACTCCTACATTCTATGCCGCATCAAGCTTCAGTCTCTCAGCTTATGTGGTACGCTTTCTGCCTTGTCTGATGTTTGGTTCTGCATGAGTGGACTCCTCCACTCCATGAATCTGCTCCTATGGTTGATCCACATCCAGAGGCTCATCTTTGGGAACAAGAAGTTCCTCTTCTGCATGCAAGTGTAGCTCCCTCTCAAGCGACAACTTCATGGCTTTCACCTCATTGAATTTTATATCCTGTCGCACAACAGTCATCCGACTGTCTGGAAAATACACACGATAATTATGGGGTGTTTCTGTGTACCCCAAAAATATCCCAACTTCTGCAGTCGGCCCCAGCTTCTTCCTGGCGTCCTTTGTCACATGAATGTAAACAGGTGAGCCAAAAATCTTCAAATGAGAAATATCAAGCTTCTTACTAGTAAAAGCTTCTTCAGGTGTACTCATGCCAAGTACTCTATGAGGACAACGACTTTGCACATAAACTGCAGTGTTGCATGCTTCCACCCACAAGTGCATCGGTAGGCCCTGGTCATGCAACATCGCTCGTGTAGCACCCACGATCGTTCTATTCTTTCTCTCCGTGACTCCATTCTGCTGTGGGTTATGAGGCACTATGAGTTCTCTTCGAATTCCTTCTTTTCTACAGAATTATTTGAATTTTCCCAAGATGTATTCACCACCATTATCGCTCCATAGAGCTTTCACTTGCTTCCCCGACTCCTTCTCCACCAATGCCTTGAACTCACAGAACTTTGAGAACGTTTCACTCTTCTTTTGCATGAAGAAGATCCAACATCTACGAGAATATTCATCAACAAATATCACATAATACCTGTATTTTGCTGTTGAAGCAACCGAGAATGGTCCACACATGTCTGTGTGAATTCTCTCCAAGATCACCGAGGTACGATTCTCCTTCTCATGAAAGGTGGTCTTCACAAACTTACCCATAGTACATCCCTTGCACTGATCTAACTGCACAAGAGTACCCTTGGGAAGTCCAATAGAAATTTGCTGCAAAATCTTCAAGGCGCCATAGTGAAGATGGCCCAATCTCCTGTGCCATAATTCACCCTCATCTCGGCTCACCAATTCTTCTGCTTTGCCCACCATTGCAGCGCAACCATCTACCTCCATCTTGTAGAGATTCTTAATTCGAACCCCTATCTTCTTTGTTTGACCCGTTGTTTTATGTCGAAGGAAGGCTTTTCCCTCACTGAAAACAACATCATAACCCTTGTCTTCCAGCATTGCAACTGAGACCAAGTTCTTCTTCAGACCTGGAACATGCATAACATTCTTCAACAAGAATGGATTACCAGACTCCCTCTCAAAGGTAATGGTCCCAATGCTAGTCACACTATACCGACCATCATTGCCCATCTCTAGATGCATCTGGAGGTCCTTCTCCTCCAAGTCACTAAACAACTCTTTGTCTCCCGTCATATGGAAAGACACACCACTATCAAGATACCACACCGATCCCATGCAGCTTGAAACCAAGCATGCGATCAAGAAAAAATCCAGCTCAAATGGCGAGGCTAAGGCCTCTCCAGCTGCAGATCCAAAAGCTTCCCTATTCTTCTTCTTCTGTGGACAGTTAGTGGCGAAATGTCCATGTTCGTGATAGTGAAAACACTTCACTTTGGACAAATCTTGCTTCTTGCCTTTAGCACCGGATTTTGAAGGATTTTTCTTCCCCTTCCCTTTCCTTGCTTTGGCATCCAAAGTGTAATTCTCTTCATCTTCATTCTTCGATGAAGATCCATCACTAGTACCCCGCCTTATCTCCTCCTGCACAAGATCTGACCAAAGTCGCTCCCATCCCGACAGTTTCTCCCGTCCATTGACAGAGTCTTCGTAGCTATGCCAACTCTTCGGAAGCCCAAGGAGAGCCAAGCTCACCAAGTCTTCTTCATCAACAGTAACCCCCACACTTCCCAATTCATCCTTACAATGGACAAACTTCGTGAGGTATTTTGGAATACTATCGCCTTTCTCCATTTTTATTTTTCTGAGCTTGTCTTTAAGCGCCAACTTCCTCTGGTCACTTCTGCTTCGGAACAAGTTTGTCAAAGCCTTCCACATTAAGAATGGAGTGGTTTTCCCATGAAGGCTGGACACAATATGGTCCTTCACACCTTCCAACAGAATTCCCCTCGACTTCGCTGTCTTCTTTTGCCATGCATCAAGTAATGTAACATCGCTAGATCCCGGCTTAGGAACATCGCTATCGATGAACTCCTTCAGCCCATTATCCTCTAGCACCACCTCCATCTTGTTGTTCCAGGCTATGTAATTCCAGCTCCCATCAAGGGCATACTCCAATATCAACCTGTTGAAATACATTTCAATGTATACTCGATTTCTGCACCAAGAATCTTCTGTAGCAAATTCGAACTGTCCACCAGCACAAACTCACTTCACAATTGCAATCTTCAATCAACAATGCTCTGATACCATGTAGAAATTATATGCACTAAGAATGCATATGTCCTTGATTCACCTGATATCACACTATTTAACTTTATGCAAAATACTGAATCAATTCCACTTGTTAATCTTTTTGCGGAAAAATTAATTGCACACACATGTGAAGCATAAAAAATAAAAAATTCAATCGCACATAACATAGTTTTTAACAGGGAAAGCCTGAAGCTGAAAACCCCAAATATATAGTATGTAACATGGAGATCATATGACAATCTCATACAAGCATACAAAGTTTATCACAAGCCCTCAGTACAGTACAATCGTCATACACTAATTAGGACCAATCGTGCAAATCCATGCACCGATCTCTGCCCCCTGCTAGCCTGCCTCCACTGCGCAATATCTGTTGAATAATAGCTCTGAATGAATTTGAATTGGTCCATCCTTGACTGTGCAATCCTCATTGGCAACTCCAATGTGTGTGTGATGCAATCAATGCATCACTATAGTCACAACAGATAGTCTATCTTGCCCTTTCACCTATCTCTCCACTAGTCTCCACTGAAACTGCCATGCACTGTAGTTAACTGATGTATTGTTCAGTTGATTAATGAGTTATTATTTTTGAATTAATTCACTCCACTCTCACTAGTGTATCAATCAGTTAGACTAGATACAACTAGCTCAACTGAGTCTAACTGAGTTAAACTAAATACAACTCCATAACTACTTCTTCCAACTGTGTCATAACTCTACCACTTGAATTCTAACTGAGTCCTCCATGCAATAGCTCCAGTAAACCCTTAGGAATAGCGTAATTCCTTCTGTCAGCTGCTGTGCCACATCTGTGCACTGAACTGAAGTGCTCCAAGAGAATAAGTTGTTGTTTAGAGTCTGATTATTATTAAGAGCTAATAATAATCGACATGCATCTATTTTTAGATTGACGATCTATAAATAGTCTTTGCCCAATATTCTAAAAATAGAATTTCATCTATTTTTCCAACTTGATCAACCATCCACAAATAGCATCCTACAACTTCTGAAATATGATCATCATGTCTAAAAATAGACTTGCGCCAAAAATAGCCTACGGGCCCACTTAGTGAAGGCGACTCTTTTCACTAAGCTCATCATCTTGTTGAATCTCAACAAAAGTGATATCACAATTAACCCTCGCAATGGAGTTGAGTTTAGGAGAAGAGAAAGAATGGTGATGGAGGGACATGAAGATTAATTCTAATATCCAATAGGGGCTATGGAATCAAGAAGGGATCAAACAAGGAAACAAGGTTAAGAACAACACCCTCCTTTTTTTAGTTACCCAATAGAATGGATTATGATAAAGGACTAGTTATCTTCAGGATAGTTAAACCCTCAACTAGTTAAGGTAAACCATGAGATGAAAGCCCCACTAGAGAGTATTCCTCAATAGGATTTCCCTCAGCCCTAGGTTCGATTATAGTGTGAAACAAACCAAGCTTTTGCTAAGGGAACCCCTTTGAGGGTATGATTAGACAAAAGGGGCAACATTATCTCACATCAACAAAGGCCCGAACATGAAGACTTGTGCATTTGGCATCTCCTACCATGTGGCAATGTTTCCCCTTGATGGATCGATTTCACTAAGCCTTGTGGTAGTCTTACATAATCACAGTTTTATCCTTTGAAATATTGAAACAATAACCAAGAAAGAACATGTATCTTTGTTAACATTATTCATCACACAGATAAGCACTTAAAAACAAAATACCCCAAGAAAGATATATATATTAAACTCCAAGGAGAGGAATACTCTCACAATCCAACCATGATTACAAATGAGGAAGTCCTTCCTTTATATAGAGGAGGTAAGGAACTTAATTTACATTAAAATAATATTATCATGGAATTTCCTTAGATCTAAAAAAAAACCTCTAGATCTAGCTAACTCCTCCCTTAGATCTTACATAAAAATATAAATCTAACTAAATACTACAATTAATTAACTAAAATATCATTAAAATAAAAATGGTCAAGCCACATGTATAATGATAAATCAATATAGGAGGGATCGATCTTCCCAAGTCGAAAATTCTTCAACCAAAAAATGTCTAATGGTGCAGTCTTCACCTTAATCTGAGTTTGAATAATCCTTAAAATGCTTGATTCCTTGAAAATAGTGCTCAATGCCTCCTTGGAGTGGTTTAAAAGCTAGGAGGGTTGACATCCATCATGACAGAGCCAATGTTCACCTTTAAAAATGGCTTGAAATGAGGTTTAGATGCCTTCCAAGTCTAAGAATGCTCCAAATTTCCCCTTTTCTAGCTCAATGTTCACTTTAAAACCTTCCTTGTATTGCTTGATCTTTGAGAAGGTGCACAACATCTAAGAGGATGGGACTCAATTTGCATGAGATGGCTAATGCCTCCTTTGATTTGGCTAGTGTTTTCCTTAAGGGGGCTAGAGTGGTGTTGGATTGACCACTTTAAACCCCCAAAATGCATTGTACTCCCTCAATGTTCCCATTGTTGAGCTTGGACTCCAATGTATAGCTTGAAAATGTTGGAAAGGCAGAAGAGTAAAGGCACTAATTACACAAATAATTCACACACAATAACACATGAGTTGTGGCTCTTCTATTGTTCACATGAGCTTGATTCTTCAATCTCTCTAAATACAATGAACCCGGTGAAGGGTGTTTATCGTTTTCGACTAACGACTCTTTTGACATGTACACACTTACCAAATTCATCTATCACATAACTCAACTTACTCAATGCTCACTTAACTAACTTTCTAAATATAGTTAAATCTCCATGCGGGAGTTAACTAGCTATTTTAACCCTCCCCCTTAATTACAACTGCTAAACTAAAACATAACTCATGGCAACTCAAACATGCATGTTGGTCTATGTCTCAGCTAGGCTTACAACACCCAAGTTTATTTTGTGAAACTCAAAGACATCTTTTGCTAATGGCTTTGTAAATATATTAGCCAATTGATTACTCGATTTACAAGGCTTCAAGTGAACTTCTCCATTGGTCACAAGTTCTCTAATAAAGTGATATCTAGTATCAATATGCTTGCTCTTTTGATGAAACACACTATTTTTGGATAGTGCAATCGTTGATGTGTTGTCACAATATATTGTTGTTGATCCTTGTTGTTTCTGCTTGAGTCCATCCAATACTCTTCTTAATCATACTACTTGAAATGTTGTTGATGTTGCTACTAAATATTCTACTTCTGCTGATGATAGTGTCACAATAGGTTGCTTCTTAGATTCCCATGAAATTGCACCTAAACCAAGATGTAACACATAACCGGAAGTGTTGTTCCTATCATCCAAATTACCTGTAAAATCACTATCTGTAAAACCAATCAAATCTTTATTTTATGTACTTGCATACCTTATGCCACAATCTCTAGTTCATGTTATGTATCTCATAATTCTTTTTCCTGCACTCCAATGTGTGCCTTTTGGAGTCTCCATAAATATGGAAATCAAACTCTCTCCTTGCATAATATCTGGTCTTGTAGCTGTGAGATACATGAGGTTTCCAACCAATATTTTGAATAGATTTGGATTGATATTTGATCCTTCATCATCCTTGCTTAGCTTTGTACTTGTTGCAACTGGTCTAGGGACAGGTTTTCAATTGTCCATCCTGAATCTTTTCAATAAATCTCTTGCATTTTTATTTTGACAAATAAAAATTCATTTTTCAGATTGCTCAACTTCTATGCCAAGAAAATATTTCATGAGACCGAGATTTTTCATTTCAAATTCTTTCAACATGGCTACTTTAAATTCATCTAACTCAAGATCACCTGTAAAAATCATGTCATCAACATATAAGCAAACAATCAAAATCTATCCATGTTCATTTACCTTTGTGTGAAAGGTAGGTTTAATGTTTCTTATGCAAAATCCATTCTTAATCATGTAGCTGTCAATTATGTTATACCATGCTCTAGGTGCTTGCTTCAGTCCATGGCGTGTTTTCTTCAACCTGTAAACTTTTTCTTCTTTTCCTTCAACTTCATAACTTGGTGGCTGCTACACTTAAATTTATTCTTCTAGAATTCCATTCAAAAAGGCCGATTTCACATCCATCTGATATACTTTCACTTGTTTTGAGTTGTTGTGGCTTGAACTGCTCTTACAGTATCCAATTTGGCTACTGGAGCAAACATTTCTCTGAAGACTATTCCAGATTGCTATGAGAATCCTTTTACATGTCTTGCTTTAAATCTGTCAATTTCACCTTTCTCATTCAATTTTGTCTTGTACACCCACTTCACACCAATGAGGTTTTTATCCTTTGGAAAATTAACCAAATCCCATGTATCATTCTTTTCAGCAACTTCAATTTCTTCATCCATGACTTGCACCCAAATTTCATCTCTAATTGCTTCTTCAAACGAAGAAGGTTGGAATGACAACAATGCAAAACTTGAACTAACATCCAAATAATCATAAATATCTTTCAGACTTCTCATCTTTCTCTTACCATTGCTCGATTCATCTCTGGTTGGCTGCTAGGAGAATTCTGGGTTATTGATCTGCTTGAAGATCCATGCTGCTCTGGAAATCTTGGAGTCCTTACTCGTGTGACTCTGTTTGGTGTCTGATCTTTTGATTCTTGCTGCTCCTTTTCTGCTACATCATCCTCTTCCATCAATGGTGCGTGTGCATCAATTTTTTTGTCTACAGTCCTATTCCATGACTCTTGTTCTTTGAACACAACATCTCTACTGGATATGGTATGCTTAGTGATAGGGTTATATATTTTGTAAGCTTTTGATTGCTCACTATAACTAGTAAATATGCATTTTTCCCTTTTTTCATCCAATTTACCTCTTATCTGCTTAGGTACATGTGCATAGGCTACACATCCAAAAACTCTGAGATGAGATACGTTGCATGACATACTTAACCATGCTTCCTTTGGTACCCTATTCATCACACTCTTTGTAGGATATTTGTTCCTCATAGGTCCACACAAGTCTGTATGCACTAGCTCAAGTGGCTTCTTTGCTCTATATGCAACTCCTTTTGGAAAAATTTCACGATGTTTCTTTCCCAATATGAAACACTCACAAGTATTAGCAGATTTTTTGATGGGAGGTAACCCTCTAACCATGTGTTTCTGCTTCAACAATCTTAAACCAAAAAAGTGCAAGTGTCCACACCGAAAGTGCCATAGCCAATAGTCATTAGAACATGCAATTGTAAAAGAATTGACCTAATCATTGTAATTCATAATTAGAGGAAAGATTTTGTTCCTCATTATCTGCACCTTTGCTATGAGATGCTTGCTTGGGGGCTTGTCATAAATAACACACTCAATTGACCAACACTTATCAAATTAGGAACATAATATACCCTGAGATTGTCTTTGGCTCCCCCTTCTTGGTCAAAATGTTGACCACTCCTTTGCCATCTACATCCATATTTTTTCCAGTCCCCAACTTTACCTTTGTCTTTACAGATTGATCCAAATTTGCACCAAATTCTTCTTCCTTGTCATGTGATTACTGCAACCACTGTCTAATAGCCATACATTATCAAACGATTCATGCATGTTATGGAAAATTAAGAACATGGATTTAGTATTCTCTGTACTAACATTAGCTCTTGGTTTCCTTGATCAACCATCTTCTTCCTCCAATCACGAGCATAATGACCAAATTTATTGCAATAATAACATCTGACCTTTGATTTGCCTGATATTTGATTATTATCAAAGCCTCTATTGTTGCTTCCACTTTCATGTTCATGCTCTTCTCAGCCATTTTTTTTACCACCATATCTTTTGTCTCATCCTTTACCTCTCGATCTACCTCTGCCTCGACCTCTTGAAATAGAAACTTGGCTTTTGAAAGCAGTTACGAAAGTGGAATCCAAATTTCTATCTATCCTTGCCTCATGCGATAAAAGTGATCCCATCAACTTATCAACTGTCAGTTTTTCAAAATCATTGGCTTCTTCTATGGCTGCTACCATAACATCAAACTTGGTAGACAAAGAAATAAGGACCTTCTCAATCATTGTTCGATCTTTAATTTCTTCACCATAAATTTTTAAATGATTTACGACAGACATGAATTGATTCATGAAAGAATCAATGTCCTTTGTCTCATTCATCTGCAGACTTTCAAAATCTCTCCTAGTATTCTGCAATTTAACAATATTGACTTTGCCCATACCTAATTGGTAGCTTGTCGTCAAAGTTTCCCATGCTTCCTTTGTTGAAAATATGATCATAATCTTATGGAACATTTCTCGGTCCACTCCCTACTGGATAAGAAGTAATGTTTGTACATTCTTCCTTTTGTCTTTCTTCCATTGTTCTCTCTCTACATTACTGAGAGCTCGTTCTTCTGCTTCATTCCGAGGTTCTGAAAACCCAAACTTGACATGATCTCAAACATCATGTGCTTTTAACATGGTCTCTATTTTAATGGCCCACACATCATAATCCTTCCCTGTGAAAGAAGGAAGTTGTTGCTGGAAACTGCTTGTTGCCATCTTTCTTAAAAAAAAATCACTTCTCTTATGAAAACTTAAATTTTTCTTTTTATAAGCTTTGCAAAGCTCAAAAAATAGCCCTTATAATAATAATTTATTTATTTGTTTTTTATTTTTTAATATATAAAATAAACTTTTATATTAAACCCCTTTTCAAAAACTTGATATAATACTTTAACTTTAAAAAAAAAACCTTTTAAAATTTCTTTTATGAAGAACCTTTTAAAATATGACCAACTCCTTTTGGAATGGTCACGTAATGTTCTCTATGACTTACACAACCGTAAAACAATTTTGTTTTGGCTATGCGTTAATAACGTTGTCGTTGTTGATATGAAGTGTGTGCTAACGCTCCTTTCAATGCTTCTTGTAACCAAGTTTATCGGCGTTATAACGCTCTAACTATAACTTCAGAGAAGTGTTATAGTTTCAAATAAGAGAAAACAAATTTTTCCTCTCACTCACAGTGATTATCGCTGATCTACTCTCTCCGGTTCTTTGTAACCTCGCTCTGATATGAATTTGTTAGAAATGTAGAAGAGTAAAGGCACAGATTATACAAATAATTCACACACAATAACACACACGAGTTGTTGTTCTTCTAGTGATCACACGAGCTGCAGCTGTTCTATTGATCACATAAACTTGATTCTTCAATCTCTCTGAATAAAATGAACCCGGTGAAGGGTATTTATCATTTTTCAACTAACGACTCGCTTGACCTAAACAAACTTACCAAACTCATATATCACATTATTCGACTTACTCAACGCTCACTTAATTGACTCTCTAAATATAGTTAAATCTCCATGCAATAGTTAATTAGCTATTTTAACAAAAAAAAATGTGACAAGTTGATCTAAAAAGCAACAACTTACAATGTCTTACATGGAAACACCAACATTCCTCCTCTTTTGAAATTGAAAAGGCTAACATGAGCGATAGGAGGCCTTATCACTCACATGCACCCAAAAGAATATAACACATGCCATGTCCATTTGCTTTGTCACCTTTATGTTCATATAATATATGCCCACATCCTCCTTTAGAGATGAGATTCACCTTGAAATATCCTCCTTTTGCCCCCAAAAAAAAATAATGTGACATGTCAAAGTGTGCCTTTGTTAAAATTTGGACCAAAGATATTATGCATTGGAATCTATGAAATGCTTTGGAAATTGTGCCATGTTTTAGGAGACATGAAAGTGCCTAAAACTAGAATAAAACAATCAAGTCTCCCATCTACCCCTCATCAAAATGAAAATGAAAGCCAAACTTTTCCTAGTGGTACCCCACTCGAAATAGGGTAACAAGTATTATGTGCCAAAATAAGTAAATCCCAAGAGTGTAGCATAATACAAAGTTTCACTTCATTGGAAGAGGATGAATCATATATGTTCTTAGTCTGGTCACTGATATATTGGCATTGCATGCACATCCAGTTTTTACCTCAAAAGATTTAGCACCCATCCATAATAGCGCGTAGCCTTACGAACTTCATGGGCACATTGATGTAAAATCTCGGTTGCATAGGCATACCTGTAAAAGGAAGGAGTGAGAAAGTCTTGCTCTTGGAAGATAGATGGCTATACATATGGCATCCAGAGATTTAAAGGCTCGATTCAGAAAATTTCCAAATCTGACGGCTCGGCCCACAGTTGTTTCTGCCACAGCTATAGAAGACGGAAGAGATGTGAAGGAGCCACTCTGTTCCTATTTTCCGGCGAGAGAGGGTAATAATTTTAATTTCCAAAGCAACAGGCCAGGGATTCGACCATGGAGCTCTGTCCCCATCTCAACCAATCCCGCGAAGGGAATGCTCCAGGCAAGAGATCTTCTACCATTTAATTTAAAAAATTCAGAGGTTTACACATTACAGACGCTCTAGGCACTTTTCTTGATCTTTTATTACTGATTTGATATATATATCTATATCCGTTAGCTGCAAATTCTGTTAGACGCGTACTCTAATAGGCATTTCTATCCATGTCTTTCAAAAGCTCTCCGAGTTTTGTTCAACCTATACATAATTTTGTAGTTTCATCACTATTAAAGGCCATAAACTTTTCCTTAATGTCTGGTGAATGTTGGAAAATGTCGTGGCGGAAATTCGCTGAGTTGAGCCAATGTGCCTGCCGTTACGAAAATCTGTACACTTGTAGGCGCCTGATGCTCATCTGCGTCTACAGAAGTGAAGTGTGCTGTGTGCGCATGGCCAAGACTCTTTGACCTCCACATCCGATAAGATTGGCTTGGAATTTGTTCCAGTCGATTCGTTGCCAGGAATATCAATATTAATCACTCACCCAACCGCTGTTAGAGGCTGGATTAGAAATAAGAACAATGCATCCAATATGAGCGTTAGATTTCTCACATAACTTCCAACCAGGCACTGCCAATACCAGGTTTATTCCTTTTTGGAAGTATAACCAATTTATAACCAGTCAAACTCTTTATTGTTAGAGACTGGCGACATATAAATATCAGAATTAGATGGGAGCTGAATTCAAGTTTTCCCACCACAGCATGGCTGCTTTATTTTCCAATCTATCCTCCCATAAATGCGTTAAATGCGTTGAGGCAGGAAATGCCCACTCTAATATTAAAGTAATACAACATTCTACCATGGACATTTCTTGCCTCAGCTTATTATAAAAAGAATATTATAGTAAAACTTAAAAATATTTATTATGAATTTAATATATTATATATTAAAATTCAACATTGTAATTTGATTAAAATTTAAATAAAATTATAATAAGGGTAAAAAATATTTAAATAAATGTTAAATATTATTTATTTAAAAAATATTATATAAAATTCTAAGGATAGTTAGTGTGGCTTAATTAGTCAGTCTACAGATTACTGAAAAATCCAATGTTCAAATCCTAGTTTGTGAGTCTCTACTAAGAGCAAAATAAGGCATAGACTCTAGAAAATAAATTTCTTTAGAATATCTGACAAATTATTATTATTTTTTCTAAGTTAGAGTAATCTATTAATAGTGGAAAATATAGTACATCTGGCCAAGGCCATAACAGTGCCTACGGGGAGGCAATTTTAACTGACAGAGACTAGTTTTTGGCTGCCCTGCTAGAGGGAAACCAGCCTGAGGACTCACCAACTGAAAAAATCCCACGCAGGGGATCTGACTGGAATGTCTTTGACTAAAAACTAGGATCATAGACATTTTGTAGCTGTAACACTGGACCATAACAGTACTGGACCGCTGTAAAGACTGAGACTGGTCATTAACAAAAATTGGTCCAGAGTTGAAGGAAACATTTAAACAACCAAACACTCCCTCAGAGAGGGCAAAGAAAAAACAAAAAAGACAAGAAAAGAGGGCTGAATTACTCATCAGGAGCAACCTCCTCGATCCTGCATCCGTATTCTTCTGGTTCGCCTTGAGCATGGGAGAGGTCAGCGGTGTTGTGGACAGCTGGAGGAGTTTCTTTGACATTTGCCTGAACGCGCCCTGAGTCTTCCTGCAAAAACTCCCTGGTCTCGGAAGGATAACCCCTCAAGTCCTGCTGCACCGCTTCCAAATGTGCGCCGTCGACAGGAGCATGCTCGTCTGGCGGATTCTCAGGCAGGGGCTCCTCCAGGAAGATAACAGAGATGGCCACCATTACTCTTGGTCTGTTGAGAGCACAATCGATCGAGAAGAGGGCCGTGTGGGACTAAGCAGGCAACGCATCACCTGAAGGTGAGTCCAGCCTGCGACCTGAGCGAAGCAAGCGCCCACAGAAGAGGCGAGGGAGGCTTCCTGAGGGCGCAGAAGTATCTGACGGTGAAGAGGAAAAGGATGGCGAATGCCTTCTGGCCGAACGAGAAGACCCCCTCCTACACCGCATCCTCTGCCGAAGCCTTGGCATTTTAGCAACTGTAAAGGAGCTGGAGCGCTGAAGCGACTGAGTATTGACAGGGTTCGGCTCAGGTGGGATGCCCAGAACCACTGTTGCAGACAAGCAAGAGCCTGCTATTGAAATGTGAAGACTGTCAGCGGGTTCCAAGCAACAGGTATGGCGACTGCGCTTCCCAGTGGTGGTGCGCTCTCTGGCTCTGTCCTGAACTGAATTACACCACGAATGCAATGGCGTAGGGGCGAGCGGCTCCATTGCATATAACAACCCGTTCCTGCAGCCATCCAACCTCCGCATTGAATGACCAGGCCTGAAAATCCTGTGCGAAATGCTATTGTAGCAGTCGAGGCTGCCTCGAATATCAGCTTCTATGATGAGAATCGACTCCATATCAAACGCCATAAAGAGCATACGAGGGCATTAACTGCGATCAGGTGGGCGCAAAGGTTCCGTGAGGGATGGCATGTGGCCTCCCGTCCGATTGCCTTGCGTCCAATCGCTCCCATTAACGACACTTGCACCCGCATCCGGGGATATCTGACAAATTATTAATAAATAAGATAAAATTTATATTTATATTTAAAGTGTAATGAGATTGTTTGTTATGGCATTTATCACAAGTTTAATTCTCTTCTCAATGGAAATAATGTTTCTGAACATGTTGATGAAAATATAGTTTTACCAAACTTTAAAAAAAACTAGATTATAACCAAATAACTCAATTGCTTAATTAAAGAAATACAAAATTGTTATAACTCTAAAGATCAATATTCAAATCCCCGTATTATAACCAACACTATAGAGAAAAAGACATATAATTGCACCCAGAAATTTGCTTGAAATTACGAATATGCATAGTTTAAAAACGCGGTGTTTTTACTCAGAATCCGGCAATGATTTTCAGAAATTTCGGCAAAAATTTGCCGAGAATCTTGTTTACAGTTGTTAAACTTTAATATTTTAAGTGTCCTAAGGGTTTTTGATAGTGCTGAATTCATTTCCAGCATCAAAAATAGATTCTAAACACCCCAAGCACCTGATTTTTCGAGTTTTAGTTGACCGAATTTCAACAATTTTCTGCCATTCAAGCTATTTCACAGGCTCGATAGACAACTTCTTATGAATATGCCCGTTAAGTTTTTCTAAAAGCATTTATTTCATAACCTATTGAATTATTGAGGCCCGTCACTAAATGTTGAAGAGCTGGACGCAAGCACTAGTTTCAAAATTATACACATGTTTTGCTGGCTACTGCACGAGCGTCAAGATAAGCTCTCATATGAGCACTCCAACTAAAATATAATATGAAAAAGAGAGATATTAGAAAGGAACTAGTTTCAAAACCATATAGCTATTTCTCTGGCCTTTGCCTAAATGCGAAAATAAGCTCTGGTGTCAAGATGGTAAGATCTCATGAGCACTCCAGTTAAAATAAAATATAATACTGAAATGTGTCAGCAGCATAGTGTTGGTGTTATCTTATGGATAATTCGAGCATTCCATCTCTGTATGATAAGTTTGAATGTTTAATTTTTTTTTATTTTTTATTTTTTAAATTTATTTATATATATAAATAAATTCAGCATTATGAAAAAATTCATAAAATATTAAAACTTGACAAAATCTACCTTACAAAATAAATCTCTTATGCAAATTTTCTCAAAATTAACTTTAAAACAATTAAAAAAACACACCACTTTCTTATTTCAGGCATCCCAAACTCGTGATCTGGGAGATGTGGGAGATGTGATTTCCTTCTCATTTCATGCGTCCCAAACTCGTAATATGGGAGATGCGATTTCCTATTTCTTATCTCTCAACCAAACTCGAATTGGAATTTCAAAACAAAAGGCTAGCGGGGTTTGAGAACTTCTGTACATTTGACAAAATATGATAGTCTTTTCCACGAATATTTGTAAGTGATTGGAATGTCAAAATTTAAAGGTCCATTTTTATGGTTTTAATGAAAACTGTAAATGGAATATTGGAATGTCAAAATTGGA
Source organism: Pinus albicaulis (assembly GCA_034641835.2). NCBI lineage: Eukaryota > Viridiplantae > Streptophyta > Pinopsida > Pinales > Pinaceae > Pinus > Pinus albicaulis. The sequence goes on from CM076578.1 coordinate 568,806,366, forward strand.
AGGTCCATTTTTATGGTTTTAATGAAATCTGTAAATGGAATAGGGTGGAATTCTAAATTAGAAGATTCGTAAGTATTTAGGATTAGAATCCTAAAATATAAATATAAGTTAGTTTGCCTATTTAAAAATGTATTTTAAATTAAAAAATAAAATAATTAAATTTAAGAAATAAATTATTAATTATTTAGATTTTTTTTGGTAAATTAATCATTTTTATTAATTTAGAAATCAATTACATTGTGGCTGGTGTTTTTCCAAAAAACTGAAATTTCAATTTAAATTAATTTGTTGGCTAGTAAACACAGGCAAAAAGTTTGAGATAGTAGCAAAACAAAACTAGATGACCACATATCAATGGCCCAAGTGAGATCCAAAACTGTGAACATAACCAAAAGTGATATGTGCTTTTCATCATTACTGATTGTTGAAAGGAGCGAGAGTCGCATTTTCACCTTCACCCTGACGGTGGAAGATCTCATGTACATGTGATTCAATATGCGCCATATCACTCAGAAATTTCCCTTAGTTGTGGAAGGAAACTCACCGAGGTAACCTTCAAACCGCTTTGGGTTTGAAAACTAACCTCTCAATCCAGAGAGGGATTTCTACTACTCAAGGTCATTGTAGTAGTAGGTCACTAGTATGCTCATTGGCCAGAATTTCTTGTAACAAATTTAATTTGGTTTGGAAAGAAAAGAAAGAAACCATTGGGTATGGAGTCTCTGACAAAAATAAATACTTGTTAATCACAGATTACATGAACAACTATAAGAAAAGGCAAGTTAACTTATGATTTCTTTGACAAGTTATCATCAAGATATGGTAGAAGATTGTAGAAAATAAACATAAAAAACATAGCACTATGATTTATGCAAATGATATTTAGGCTCAAAAACACATAAGTATTTCGAATAAAGTGAACTTGAGCATTGAATACAAATTCCAATTCATATGGATTTATCCAAATATTGAAGATTGGTGTTCAAAGGTGTGGCTAATGAAAAAGTAAACATAGTAGAAAAGGGATAGGAGAGCATTCACACACGAATCTATGAAACTGCACATATAAGACTACTTATAGCAAAATATATTAATCTTAAAGTCTACAACAATACACAAAGTTTTTTCCAAAAATTCCCAACCCTTGGTCTCTTTCACAATCTACTTTATAGAACATTTACACACTGTTAAAGATCCAAAAATAATAGATCTCAAACCTCTTCATCTATATTTAGCTTACTAAATAATAAAAAATCAAGGAGATAAAATTTGATCCCCAAGTCGAATTGATGAGGTGGCTCTCCAACTGAAAGTTGATTAGTCATTTTTTTGAACATAGATAAAATTAATTCTCACGAATTCTTGATAAACATGCTCCAAATACTCCCTTATATCTCTCAAACTGTGAAACCTGTGTAAAAATTGAGAGAGTTTTTTGTTAATGGGTCCATTCCCAAAAAAAACCTCTTTTTGTTTTCAAAATATCGTTTCCATCTTGTTAGGTCCCTATATTGTTAGTGTAGTCCTTTATTGTTGTAGCCCCCTTATTATTATTATTGTGCTCCATAAAAGCCCACTATTGGTATTGTTTTTCCCTTACATTATTATTGTTAGGTCAGCTAGGATTATATTGTGACCCCATTGACTCCTATATATAGAAAGAAGGTTTTGTCATTTGAATCATCCAAGAAATTTTTATTTATGTAATGTAAAGAAGGTTGCTCCCTCGAAGAGGCTGATTTATAAGTCGTTGATCTATTTTTTATTCTATTTTGTGAGTTGATTTCATAACATTTGGTATTAGAGCTTTGGATTCTAGGGTTTCGTTGCTTCAAACAAGTCATCATGGGATTTTAGCTATAAATTTTTTTCTACGAAGGTCCAGAAGTTTAAAAAAACCCGTTTGCGAAGAAATCCTGAGGAACTTCGTGTAAATATTACAGATATTGGTTCGCAATATTTTTGGAGATATGATATGTGGAAGTTAGGGTTTTTGCAGGCTCCCGAATTTCATCTCAAAGAGGCGACCTTGGGAAAATCGTCATATCTCTCTCTCTGAGTATCGGATTAGAATTCTATAAAAATTGGCTGAAATCAAATGGATTGTAGTTTTCTGTGTGTCGATTTCAAAGCCGAAGGAGGAAAAACTGACACGTGGTACACCGTATAGGTTCTATCTACTGAACCAGTCCATAATTAGGTCATTATGGGAGATTGGGCATAACTTTTTCTTAAAGAATCCTCAGGTCAAACATGTGGCATTAGAAAAAAACTTCAAAGGGATACTAAAGGACCCAATATAAAATCTTGGGGATCCGAAATTACAGAGATACATCAATTTCAATATCGAGCTCCTCAAAAACTAGAAAACTGTGTGTATTTTTTTTTAAATTTGCATAAGTCTTGTTTGAAAATTTAGTTTTGAAGTCAATCCAAGGGAATATTGAAGCATAGATATCAGTATTGGGTTGTAAAATGGCCCCTAAAAATAATTCAACACCCATTAAGCTCTCAAAGGCTCTACTATGACTCATGAAGAGGAATAAGTGCAACATAATATATATCAAAATTAAAATACCAAGTGCAACAAATTTTGCTCTCACAAAGAGTAACAAAAAATGAAATGAAAGCTAAGATGGATGGTTTGAAGAATGGCATGGAAGTTAAGATGGATGGCATCGAAAAAAAAAAATGAAAGGCAACATGGAAGACATGAAGAATGATCTAAAAGTAGACATGGAAGTTTTGAAGGAAGGTTTAAAAAAGTTGATACAAGAAATGATTCATAATGGTGAAAAGGTAGTAGAGGAAACTCATGATGAGAACAAAATAAATGTTAATCGTGATTTCATAAACTCTAATGTTGGATTGAAGACCCACCATATTCCAAAGATTGATATGAAGAAGTTTGATGGCAGGGATCCCGTAACATGGATACTACAGATGGAGAAATATTTTGATCTCCATAATGTGAAAAACACACAAAAGGTACGCATTGCAACTTTATATTTAGAACAAAATACATTTGTATGGTATCGATGGTTTTGCTCTCGTAAAAAAATTGTCACTTGGTCAATTTTTATGGAGGAAATGATAACATATTATGAGGATACAAAGAGCAACACCTTCTTTAGCCAATTAATAAATCTCAAACAAAAGGTTTCAATGATGAAGCACATTGAGGACTTTAAAAAATTGAATATAAGGGTAACTGATATTCCAGAGGAACACATGATTGATGTCTTCATAGGAACTTTAAAGGATAACATTCAATATGAGGTTTGCCTTTGGGAACCTGATTCATTGGAGAAGACATTCAGGTTGCTAAGAAAAATTGAAAGTAAAATTATGGCGACAAGAAAGCCTACCACTCACATCTATAAAGATGTAAGTGTTGCTACTCCTATACTTCCACAACCTACAAGGTTGAAACCACAACAATTGGAAGAAAAAAGAGAAAAGAGCTTTGCTACAGTTGTGATAGCAAATACACTAAAGGTCATAAGTGTACTGAGAAGAAATTATTTTACATAGATTGTGAAGAGGAGGGAGAAAATGAACAAGAAACTTCAAAAGAATGGGATATACACCAGGAACCAAACCTAAAGAAAAAAGAAATGAGTTCGACCATATCATGTAATGTATTGGCAAGAATTACCACTCCTCAAACTCTCAAGATAGAAGGACATATCAAGAAGAAAAATGTAATAGTGTTGATTGATTCGGGTAGTACCCATAATTTTATTCATTGTAAGGTAGCCAAGGAATTGAATTTCTTCCTATACCTAGCACGACAGTGTCAAGTGATGGTTGCAAATGGAGGAACTATAAATTGCTCTAGAAAGTGCCATAATATCAAGCTAACCATGGGGGAATATGTATTGAATAGTCCAATGCTTTCCATTCCAATGGGAGGTGTTGATGTTGTACTGGGAGTACAATGGTTAAAATATTTGGGGTGGTAGCCTTTAATTTTCAAGAACTTTACTTGAAAAAAAATTGGGAAGGAAAGGAAGTTGAATTACAGGGTATCGCAGGGAAGTAGGGAAAGATAATAATCTCTAATGTCATGACAAATTTTGTGAAGAAATAACAACAATGTGTAATTGCACAATTATGCTCACTAGAAGTTCCAACATCAAAATCATCTATTTCTCCAGATCTCCAAAAAGTCTTGGACAATCATTCCAAGGTGTTTGAAATTCCCAAAGGAATCCCACCTATTCGTGATCATGATCATGCTATTCATTTGATTCTAGGAAGTGTTCCTCCAAACATGAGGCCTTATAGATATCCTTATGTCCAAAAGAACGAAATTGAACGTATGATTGCAGAAATGTTAGAGGTTGGTATAATTCAACCTAGTCAAAGTACTTTCTCTGCTCTAGTAGTATTGGTGCACAAGAAGGATGGATCAGGTGCATGTGTCTGGATTATAGGGAGCTCAATAAGCTTACTATTAAAGATAAATTTCACATTCTTGTGATTGATGAATTACATGGAGAAATTTATTTTACCAAGTTGGATCTTCGTTCGGGATATCATCAAATTAGAATGAAGACTGAAGATATTCCGAAGACAACATTTCGAACTCATGAGGGTCATCATGAATTTTTGGTTATGCCTTTTGGTCTTACCAATGCACCTTTAACATTTCATGGGTTGATGAATTCCATTTTCAAACACTTCCTTAGAAAATTTGTGCTATTATTTTTTGACGATATTCTAATCTATAGAAAGTCCTGGAAGGATCAAGTTCAACATGTCGACAAGGTGCTCAAACTATTGGAGGAGAAACAATTATATGCAAAAACATCCAAATGTTTCTTTGGAGTACAAGAGGTGGAATATCTAGGTCATATTGTATCTCAATAGGGTGTTAAGGTAAACCTTAACAAAATTAAATCCATTAAGGAATGGAAAGTCCCCACAACCATAAAGCAGTTATGAGGATTTCTCGGGTTAACAGGGTATTATCGCAAGTTTGTTAAGAATTATGGGAGAATAACAACACCTATAACAACATTATTGAAGAAATATGCATTTTCATGGACTCCTGAAGCAGCTAAGTCATTTGAACATCTTAAAGAGGCAATGTGCCAAGCACCAGTCTTAGCTACGCCAAACTTCACAAAAACTTTTATTGTGGAATGTGATGCCTCATGAAATGGAATTGGTGTTGTTTTAATGCAAGAAGGAACACCCATTACTTTTGAAAGTTGTCCAAAAAAAGGAAAGTATTTACAGAAATCCATTTATGAGAAGGAAATGTTGGCAATACTACATGCACTAACGAAATTGCGACCTTACCTAATGGGAAGACACTTCAAGGTATAAACTGATCATGATAGTCTTAAATTCTTTTTGGAACAAAAACTATACTAAGAAGAGAAGCAAAAATGGGTCACAAAGATGTTGGGTTATGACTTTGAAACCATGTACAAAAAATGGAAGCTAAATCTTGTCGCAAGTGCACTCTCAAGAAAGGATGAGGAGGTGGAAGCATTGCTTTGTGCCATTTCTATTATCCAACTAGATTTGATAACCGAAGCAAGAAAAGAATGGAAGAAGGACGAAGAAGTGTGGACACTCATTCAAAATTTGCATCAAGATCCCAATACATCTAATACATTTACTTGAAAAATGATTCCTTATGGTACATGTTAGAGTCGAAATATGCATTCTTCCATCAGTGATCAATATCATTCCTTCATTTCTCATTTTAGGTGTTTCATTCTGAAATTTGTATATCATTCCATTAGGTCATGCTACAAATTCTTTCACTGATGGTAGCCTTCCTCAATAAAACTTCACTTTGCTTCAGAGAACCATATTTGCTGACTCACTCCCATGTCTTCTTGAGCATAATAACACCTATGAAAATGCTCATTTCACCATGTCTTGTCTCAATTAAAGTCAATCATGGAGATCAGGATTTAAAGTCTCATTATGTCATTAGGGTTTTGTCTTTCAAGGTCCAAAATGCATTACTCCATCCAAATAAAGTCAGCAAACATATGAGAGTGACTCAAATACATTTTATCTTCCTCTACAGAAGATCATCACTATGTAACTATTATATTTTTCAAGTTGTAATTTTGATTTCTATGATTTTAATAACAAAATGTCATTCTGATATAAAATAAAAAATGTAATTTATTTTTTATTTTCAAATGTAATTTTATGTTTTTATTAATTAATAATTCATTCCCTAAGTTTCCAACTCAAGCACTCTTGCCAAACTGAAGCAAAGAAAGTCAATCTCCATCAACTGATCAACCTGCAAAACAAAAAGTCAGAAAAGTCAAAGAGTATCAGTGTCAAAATTCTAAAAGAGAAAAGTGAACATAAGGAAAGTGGGTTATTAAAATTATAAATCAAATCCACTAGACTATAAAGGCCCTCAACACCTCAAGACAAAGCCCATTTGTCTCATTCAGGATCCAGTAATCTTCAGCAAAGGAGAAAATTCGTAATTTCAAAGTGTAACTAGGAAAAATTCTTGGTCATTGTGCGTTCAAGAGGGATGATGTGCGTTTGAGGAGGACATTGCACATTTGGTCAAGTTTTTTAAAGAAATTTTTAACTGGAACTGCGCATTTGGAGAGGTCATTGCACGTTTGGAGATGTCGTTGTGCGTTTGAAAAGGTCGTTGCGCGTTCAGCAGGACGTTATGCATTCACTCAACAAGTGCAAAAATCCCTCTATCAGCCTGCCACTCCATCATTTCATGCCAAATCTCTGCAAATGGGTTCTTCAAAGCTCCATTTATCAGTAAGTAACCCAACCATCATCTCATTGATGCATTGTTGTGTTTCATAGTCATTCAAACTTATTTCTAAAGCAAGAAAACCCTAATTCTTATTTATACCTAATCCCTAAATTGTTATACACTTCCCCTCACATTCCTATAAACATTTTCCCATTTCCCTATAACCCCATTCCCTAAAACAATATCATCCATAATAGCTCTAAGTCCTAGGGTTTTCACTAACATACGCTCCCTTCACATTCCCATTCCCTTCATTTCCCAACACTTCCTTTCTCTTCACATTCCTCCATTTCATTCCATCACCCTAGGGTTTTTGACATCAATTATGACTGAAGAGGAGTACCAAATTTCTAGTGAGGAAGAGAGACAGAAGAAAAATCCATATAAGAAAGGAGGGAGAGTCATTAGAAATGAACCAACAACTACTAGAGATCTTATGACATCTCCCCTCATTGTTTCATGCTTTAAGCATGTAGATTGTTTCAAATTATGTGAGAAAGTGCAAAGAATCTAGTACCATCCTATGTTGACAAGATTGTTCATCTCTAACCTTCATGACAAACAGGTCACTCTTGCCGGGGTTTCAATTTCACTATGTCCACTGATATCATTGCAGCTGCTACAGGGATCCCAAATGTAGGAGAAACATGGTTTAAACAAGGAAACCTCAATCATTATTATTATGATCCATATCTTAAACTAAGGTACAAGAATGATAAAAAGACAAATTTTCCTTTCTCCCATCTCCTTGACAGATATGTCCCCATGATGAAAATCATCATGAAATACTTCATCTGTGAGGGAAGGTTTTCTAGACTCTATTCCTATCATATCCGGCTCCTCATGCACTTCACTAGGGTCAAAATGCTTCACATACCTTATTATCTCTTCCGAAGCATTGATTGTAGAAATTATATGCACTAAGCATGCATATGTCCAAGATCCACCTGATCTCACACTATTTAACTTTATGCAAGACACTGAATCTATTCCACTTGTTAATCTTTTGTGGAAAAATTACTTGCACACACATGTGAAGCATAAACAAAAATATTCAATCGCACATAACACAGTTTTTAACCGGGAAAGCCTGAAGCTGAAAACCCCAACTATATATTATGTAACATGGAGATCATATGACAATCTCATAGAAACATACAAATCTTATCACAAGCCCTTAGTATAGTACAATCGTCATACACTAATCAGGACCAATCTTGCAAATCCATGCACCGATGTCTACTTCCTGCTAGCCTGCCCCCACTGCACAATCTCTGCTGAAGAATAGCTCTGAATGAATTCAAATTACTCCATCCTTGACTGCGCAATCCTCATTGGCATCTCCACTGAGTGTGTGATGCAATCATTGCATCACTATAGTGACAACAGATAGTCTATCTTGCCCTTTCACCTATCTCTCCACTGGTCTCCACTGAAACTGCCATGCCCTATAGTTAACTAATGTATTGTTCAGTTGATTAATGAGTTATTATTTGTGAATTAATTAACTAATTAATTCACTCCACTCTCACTAATGTATCAATCAGTTAGACTAGATACAACTAGCTCAACTGAGTCTAACTGAGTTAAACTGAATACAACTCCATAACTACTTCTTCCAACTGGGTCATAAATTTTCCATTTGAGTTCTAACTGAGTCATCCATGCATTAGCTCCAGTAAACCATTAGGAATAGTGCAATTCCTTCTGTCAGTTGATGTGCCACATATGTGCATTGAACTGAAGTGCTCCAAGAGAATAAGTTGTTGTTTAGAGTTTGATTATTATTAAGAGATAATAATAATCGACATGCATCTATTTTTCGATTGACGATCTATAAATAGACTTCGCCCAATATTATAAAAATAGAATTTCATCTATTTTTTCAACTTGATCAACCATCCACAAATAGAATCCTGCAACTTCTTAAATATGATCATCATGTCTAAAAATAGACATAGTCTAAAAATAGACTTGCGCAAAAAATAGCCTGCGGGCCCACTTAGTGAAGGAAGCTCTTTTCACTAAGCTCATCATCTTGTTGAATCTCAACACTCCCTCTCAAAAATATAGGGATTATCCTTCACCCCGATCCTGCCTCTATGGTATTCAAATTTTCTCCTGGTGAGCGCCTTCGTCAGAATATCTGCATCCTAATCCTCCGTAGGAATGTATTGAAGCAACATGATCTTCTGCTGCACACAATATCTGGTATGATGATACTGGATATCAATATGTTTAGATCTATCATGAAACACAGGATTAACCGAGAGTTTAATTCAACTCTGATTATCACAATGAATCACCGTGGGATCTAAATGTGAACCAAACAAACCAACCAGAATCTTCCTCATCCAGATAGCCTCACATGTAGCTAAAATTGCTGCCATGTATTCTGCTTCCGCTGAGTTCAGTGCCACAAATATTTGTTTCCTATTGTACCAAGAAACTGTCATAGACCCGATACTGAAAATCCCTCCTGATGTGCTCTTTCTGTCTGTTGGGCTTCCTGCCCAATCTGCATCTGTGAAGCCATGCAACTTCACCTCATCCGTCTGTCTGTACCATAAACCATACTTAGATGTGCCCCTGAGATATCTCAGGACATGCTTGTATGCCTTCCAAAAGAGCTTGGTAGGCTTAACCATCGCTTGTGAAAGCTAGTTCACCGCATAGCATATGTTTGGTCTTGTATTGACTAAATACATGAGAAAACCCACCAACTATCGATAAACAGTGGCATCCACTACCTCTGCCGACGTAGCATCCTCTTTATTCCAATTTCCTGAAAGAGGAGTGTCGATAGGCTTGCATCCTTACATGTGAAACTTCTCCAGTATATCCCGAGCATACTTGCCTTGAGACACAAATAGTTCACCTTCCCGCTGCCATATTTCCAATCCAAGGAAATAATGAAGGAGGCCCAAATCCTTCATCTCAAACTCCTTTGAAAGATCTGCCTTGCATGAGTGTATCAACTGCTCATCATATGTTAGTATTAAATCATCAACATAAATTACAATGATTAAAAGCTTACCCTCCACCACAATTTGGTACAGGTTTGCATCCGCCTCACTCTTGGTGAAGCCAAGTCCAGTGAAATAGTTGTCGATCCGAGTGTACCAAGCACGGGGTGCTTGTTTCAGCCCATACAACGCTCTTTCGAGCCTGCACACATGCGACTCACTGTTGAAGATCTCAAATCCTTCAGGCTCCTCAATGTACACCTCTTCCTCAATGACCCCATTAAGGAACGCAGTCTTCAGATCCATCTGATGAATGTACCAACCCATCTGCGCAGAGAGAGCAAGGATGGTTCGTATGGAAGAATACCGTGCGACAGGTGCAAAGGTTTCTTCATAGTCAATCCCCTCGATCTGTGAGAAGCCACGGGAAATAAATATTGCCTTATACTTCTCGACGCTCCCATCAGTAGCTTTCTTTACCTTGTAGATCCATCTTGATCCTACATCTGATTTTCCCACCGGCCTTGGAACAATCTCCCAAGCACTGTTTCTAACAATGGAGTCATACTCCTCCACCATGGCATCTACCCATGTGGGCTCCTACACTGCTTCTTCGAAAGAAGATGGCTCTGTCACAATACACTTGCTCATAAGAGCCATGTATCCAGTATATCGGTCAGGTGCTATCTCTGTCTGCGCTGTGATGTAGGGACTCCTACATTCTGTGTCGCATCAAGCTTCAGTCTCTCAGCTTCTGTGGTACACTTTCTGCCTTGTCTGATGTTTGGTTCAGCATGAGTGGACTCCTCCACTCCATGAATCTCCTCCTGTGGTTGATCCACATCCAGAGGCTCATCTTTGGGAACAAGAAGTTCTTCCTCCGCATGCAAGTGTAGCTCCCTCTCAAGCGACAACTTCATGGCTTTCACCTCATTTAATTTTATATCCCGTCGCACAACAATCATCTGACTGTCTGGAAAATACACACAATAGTTATGGGGTGTTTCTGTGTACCCCACAAATATCCCAACTTCTGTAGTCAGCTCCAGCTTCTTCCTGGCGTCCTTCGTCACATGAATGTAAACAGGTGAGCCAAAATTCTTCAAATGAGAAATATCAGGCTTCTTACCAGTAAAATATTCTTCGGGTGTACTCATTCCAAGTACTCTATGAGGACAACGGTTTTGCACATAAACCGCAGTGTTGCATGCTTCCACCCACAAGTGCATCAGTAGGCCCTGGACATGCAGCATCGCTCGTGCAGCACCCACGATCGTTCTGTTCTTTCTCTCTGCGACCCCATTCTGTTGTGGGTTATGAGGCACTATGAGTTCTCTTAGAATTCCTTCTTTGCTACAGAAGTCTTTGAATTCGCCCGAGATGTATTCACCACCATTATCGCTCCGTAGAGCTTTCACTTGCTTCCCCGACTCCTCCACCAATGCCTTGAACTCACAGAACTTTGAGAACGTTTCACTCTTCTTCTGCATGAAGAAGATCCAACATCTACGAGAATAATCATCAAAAAATATCACATAATACCTGTGTTTTTCTGTTGAAGCAACCGAGAATGGTCCACACACGTCTGTGTGAATTCTCTCTAGGATCACTGAAGCACGGTTCTCCCTCTCATGAAAGGTGGTCTTCACAAACTTACCCATTGTACATCCTTTGCACTGATCTGACTGCGCAAGAGTACCCTTGGGAAGTCCAGTAGAAATTTGCTGCAAAATCTTCAAAGAACCATGGTGAAGATGGCCCAATCTCCTGTGCCATAATTCGCCCTCATCCTAGCTCACCACTTCTTCTGCTTTGCCCACCATTGCAACGCAGCCATCTACCTCCAGCTTGTAGAGATTCTTAATTTGAACCCCTATCTCCTTGGTTTGACCCGTTTTTTTATGTCGAAGGAAGGCTTTTCCCTCACTGAAAACAACATCGTAACCCTTGTCTTCCAGCATTGCGACTAAGACCAAGTTCTTCTTCATACCTGGAACATGCATGACATTCTTCAACAAGAACAAATTACCAGACTCCCTCTCAAAGGTAATGGTCCCAATGCCAGTCGCACTGTACCGACCATTGTCACCCATCTCTATATGCATCTGGAGGTCCTTCTCCTCCAAGTCACTAAACAACTCTTTGTCTCCCGTCATATGCGAAGACGCACCACTGTTAAGATACCACACCGATCCCATGCAGCTTGAAACCAAGCATGCGATCAAGGAAAAATCTAGCTCAAATTGTGAGGCTAAGGCCTCTCCAACTGCAGATTGAGCAACCTGCTTATTCTTCTTCTTCTATGGATAGTTAGTGGCGAAATTTCCATGTTCGTGACAGTGAAAACACATCACTTTGGACAAATCCTACTTCTTTCCTTTAGCACCGGATTTTGAAGAAGATTTCTTCCCCTTCCCTTTCCTTTCTTTGGCAGCCAAAGCACAATTCTCTTCATCTTCTTTCTTCAATGAAGATCCATCCCTGGTACCCCGCCTTATCTCCTCCTGCACAAGATCCGACCAAAGTCGCTTCCATCCCGACAGTTTCTCCCGTCCATTGATAGAGTCTTCGTAGCTATGCCAACTCTTCGGAAGCCCAAGGAGAGCCAAGCTCACCAAGTCTACTTCATCAACAGTAACCCCCACACTTCCTAGTTCATCCTTGCAATGGAAAAACTTCGTGAAGTATTTTGGAATACTGTCGCCTTTCTCCATTTTTATTTTTCTGAGCTTGTCTTTAAGCGCCAACTTCCTCTGGTCACTTCTGCTTTGGAACAAGTCTGTCAAAGCCTTCCACATTAAGAATGGAGTAGCTTTCCCATGAAGGTTGGACACAATATGATCCTTCACACCTTCCAACAGAATCCTCCTCATCTTTTCAGTCTTCTTTTGCCATGCATCAAGTAATGCAGCATCGCTAGATCCCGGCTTAGGAACATCGCTATCGATGAACTCCTTTAGCCCATTATCCTCTAGCACCGCCTCCATCCTGTCCTTCAAAGCTATGTAATTCGAGCTCCCATCAAGGGCATACTCCAATCTCAACCCGTTGAAAGACATTTCAATGTATACTCGATTTCTGTACCAAGAATCTTCTGTAGCAAATTTGAATTGTCCACCAGCACAAACTGACTTCACAATTGCAATCTTCAATCAACAATGCTTTGACACCATGTAGAAATTGTATGCACTAAGCATGCATATGTCCAATATCCACTTGATCTCACACTATTTAACTTTATGCAAGATACTAAATCTATTCCACTTGTTAATCTTTTGCGGAAAAATTAATTTCACACACATGTGAAGCATAAACAAAAATATTCAATCGCACATAACATAATTTTTAACCGGGAAAGCCTGAAGCTGAAAACCACAAATATATATTATGTAACATGGATATCATATGAAAATCTCATAAAACATACAAAGCTTATCACAAGCCCTTAGTACAGTACAATCGTCATACACTAATCAGGACCAATCTTGAAAATCCATGCACCGATCTCTACCTCCTGCTAGCCCGCCTCCATTGCGCAATATCTGCTGAAGAATAGCTCTAAATGAATTCGAATTACTCCATCCTTGACTGCGCAATCCTCATTGGCATCTCCATTGAGTGTGTGATGTAATCAATGCATCACTACAGTCACAACAGATAGTCTATCTTGCCCTTTCACCTATCTCTCCATTGGTCTCCACTGAAACTGCCATGCATGTAGTTAACTGATGTATTGTTCAGTTGATTAATGAGTTATTATTTTTGAATTAATTAACTAATTAATTCACTCCACTCTCACTAGTGTATTAATCAGTTAGACTAGATACAACTAGCTCAACTGAGTCTAACTGAGTTAAACTGAATACAACTCCATAACTACTTCTGGCCAAGCTTGTGTCCTTAGCTATAGCATGATTCTCAACCGGGTCCTCCGCGTCGCTCGGTAAACCCTTAGGAATAGCGTAATTCCTTCTATCAGCTGTTGTGCCACATCTGTGCACTGAACTGAAGTGCTCCAAGAGAATAAGTTGTTGTTTAAAGTCTGATTATTATTAAGAGCTAATAATAATCGACATGCATCTATTTTTAGATTGACGATCTATAAATAGACTTCGCCCAATATTCTAAAAATAGAATTTCATCTATTTTTTCAACTTGATCAACCATCCACAAATAACATCCTACAACTTCTGAAATATGATCATCATGTCTAAAAATAGACTTGCGCCAAAAATAGCCTACGGGCCCACTTAGTGAAGGCGACTCTTTTCACTAAGCTCATCATCTTGTTGAATCTCAACATTGATAAAATGGAATTTATTGCCCAAAAGAGAGATTATGATCATCAAATGCAGAGTCTCTTCCACCACTCCCTCATCAAAATGATAGTCATGCATCAACTTGATCAATTAAACATTTCATGGGACACCTTCATATCCAATGAGATTTTCACTACCCCACCTAGTCAGCATGGCCAGAATGCACCTTCATCATCTCATCCTCCCTCATCTATCCCTCCATCTCAACCTATTGTTCATAAATCATTACCAAGTCAGCTCCATTCACCTCATTCACCTCATATTGAGCCTTCTTCTTCACCTTTTTATAACCCTACGTCATCATCACATCATGTCTCTTAGTCATCAAGCAGTGATGAAGACATTGAGGCAAAATGGGATAATTTGATTGAGGTTGAGCCATTGCCCAAAACTTACCAAAGAGGCTATAGTCATGTGTTTTCTTCACTTGGAGTGAAAGGGGCCACACCTTCCTCATCAACACAGCAGGTAGATAAAGTTAAGGAACAATGTAGAAAATGAATTAACTCAGAAACATATTGCAGAAAACACAGATACAGAACCAGACAAAACATTGGCGGAAAAGAGGCTTCAGCCTCATGGAATTCTCATCATTCTCTCTTATTAAAAGAATTTAGTTTACAATTTAAATAGATGAGAGAAAATGTCTAAGATAGTCTGTGCTATCTTAGACTCCTTTGGTTGAGATAATTTCTCACCAAAAACCCACCAAGATAGGAGTTACTAAACAAACTCCAATATTTGAGGAACAAACCAAGAGTTAGGCACATATTCCTAACTTGGAATATTTAATTAATTAATTTATTATTTTGGATTTATTATTTTTATTTGAAAGAGGCTAACATTCCCCCCTTCAATGACAAATCCAAAATAAGAACGAGGAACCATCTTCCAAGTTCTCATGTTGATCCTCAAAAAACATTGCCTGAAAAACCGCCAAAGCTGGATGCTGAAAAACTGCAATCTGAAGAGACCATGAATTAGCTGCATGTCTGATTCATCTCTGAATTTTTCTTGACAACTCCATCAAGTTCCAATTTGAAAAAGGATCCATCTATCCTTTGCATGAAATCAGCATCCTTTGTCCACTGACAAAATTTGTTCAAAGCCCACTAGCTGATGATGTCAAAAACAACTCACTGTTGCTTTTGCTGTGCTGAAAAATTGTTCACTGCTTCTTTGTTGTCGACTACCCACTGGCAAATTTGTTGATTCCCACTGGCTGTTGAATATGCCCACTGGCCGTTGAAGATGCCCACTGGCCATTGAAGATGCCCACTGGCTGCTTTTGCTGGTTTTGTTGAGACTTTCAGTCTAACAACCACTGTCAATTTCATTGACATTTTCCCCCTTTTTTCAACTGAAAGGAGAGACACTTCTCTTGGAAAGTATTCCTAAACTCCCCCCTTCAGGCGTAGGAGTGTTGCACTCGCTTAGTACTCCCCTGTTCAACTGCATGAGAGTATAATCTACTTTTCACTGTTGGCTGCACTATGTGTGATTTGATGTGGTTGTAAAACTGAGACAATCTTTCGACTGTGGATGACCATTTCCAATGATCGATCCATTCATAATGCATCTTCAATCTGGCTGATTGTTGTTGGTTGCGACATTTTTCTGAGGAATGACTGGGCTTGCTACAATGGCGACAAGGATGGAGATCAAAACACTAATATTCCATATGACCGGTTCTTTGACAATGAGAACATTTCGGTTGGACTTCAACTTCAGGTAGCGTACAATTCTGTTTGTCTGCAACTTTGGGTGGCGTGCATTGCTGGTTGTCTGCAACTTTCTCAGAATCTGCTGAGGTGAGTTGTGCAAGAAATCCCGCACTAACGAACTTAATTGGCTTGGAATACTCTGGAATATGTAAGTTGGTGTTATCATTGACATATCCTAAGCCTTGTCGATGCTTGTTATTGTGAATTTCTTCCCATGGCTTGATGATGGGCTTGGAAGAAATTGGAACTAGAACAACTTCAACACTTGAAGCTGTTGGGATGAATGATTTATCATCTGGATGGTTCAAAGACTTGAAAGTATCACTCTTTTCTTGCAATTCAATCCTTTGAAGTTGCGACTCTAGTTGAAGAAACTCAATGGTTTCATGCGTTTGTTGTAGATGTGGTGAAAGATCAGCAAGAGTTTCTTTGCTGATGTGCACCATGTCTTCATCACTAGATATGATCAAACTGTGAAGAATGTTTAACAACTGAATATGTTGCGCCATTTTAACTTGCGCTCTTGAAATTAGGCTCTCTTGTTGTAGATGTCGTTCTTTGAATTGTTTCACTTGAATGACAGGCTCACTTGAATGTGGCTTGAATGGCACGCTCGCTTGATTTTTTGCTTATTGCACTTGCTTGGAACACTTGCTAGAATTGTAGAATTTTCTTGCTTAAACTCTGGAATTCACGCTCGCTTGATGACGATCGCGTTTGTTTAAGCGCTCACTTGACTTACTTTATGACTTTATGCTCACTTTAATGAATAGCCACGCTCGCTTGATTTCAATCTCAACTTGCTTGATTGGTGTTAGAGTTGAACTTGTTTGGTTGCTTTGATGGTTGCTGTAATGAACTTCACTCTGGCTCGCTTGAAGGTTTGATATTTGTACTAACTTGATGCAAAATGCTTCAATGAATACTCATGCTCGCTTGTAGATGTAAACTTGTTGCTTGTTTGATTCAGAAATTCATGCACTCACTTGATTTTGCGTAGAGGAAGGGTGTCAAACACTGTCGACAATGCACCCAAGAAAGCTTACAATGATTTTAATGATTCACTTGTTCTCTTAAAAATTCATTAACAATGAATTTTTAATGATTCACTTAAAACAATGAATTTGATTACAAGTTCTGAAATGGATTTGCAAGAACACTGATGTAGACTTTGCTTGACTAAGTGAATTGGATTGTTGATGTAGAATGCTGATGTAGACAATATGTTGTAGTGGCGCAAATGCATGTGTTGATCTTGCAGCTATTTCATTACATGTGTTGTGCTTGCTGATATTGAAATTTATGTATGCAATTTTAAATGAAATTATTTATGTGTCACAACTAGACACAAATAAAAAAGGAACAACATGAGGCCATAAAAAACATGTGCCATCACAAACACACATGGTGCACCTAAGATCCCTGTATTCAATTTCGGGCAGATCTAGGACACATCAACACCAAAAAATAATGTCTTTATTGAGTATTGAGATCATCAACCTTTCATCTTTTACAACATTGCCACTGAAGCTTTCTCAAACAATGAGAATC
The DNA here is from genome assembly GCA_034641835.2 of Pinus albicaulis. Classification (NCBI taxonomy): domain Eukaryota; kingdom Viridiplantae; phylum Streptophyta; class Pinopsida; order Pinales; family Pinaceae; genus Pinus; species Pinus albicaulis. Next base: position 568,823,698 of record CM076578.1, read on the forward strand.
TGATGCTTGCAAATTTTGGAAACAAAAGTCTTCAAAAAACATGTGCACTGGTCTCTCTCACCTTATTTCTCCGAAGCATACTTATCTCTCCAAATATTTCAAAACATCACTGTTATTACTCCAAAATAATACAAAATATTATGCTGCTCTAAAGTAAAAAAAAAAAAATTCTACTTATTCCTCCAAATTCAACAATTTTTGCTTGACTTATGGCAAGGCACATACACAAATCTGCCACTCCCTTATTTTCAAAAACAAAGAATGTCACTACAATCCCAACTCCAAATTATAAGCAATAAAAAAAAAAAAATTCCTTATCTCTCCCCAGGTTGCTTTGAGTTATGCAGTGGGCGCAGTTACCAGGCCATATACCAATCACAAAGTTCTGCACTTTATACCAATCGCAGATTGCTCAGAAAAGAAGCCGATGATTCCAAGAAGAGTGTTCAGCCCGCCGCTCATCCTCTTATATGTGCACGGTGTTGTTAAGACTGCGTGGAGAAATTTTTTTTAAAAATAGATCACACTTGAACTAACTTACTTGTATATAGCCACAGCGGAATGGCCAAGAACAACCAATTCACTTAGCTCAGTTTTGTTGCAACAGTTGGTATGATATAAGCATATTACACAACATCACAGCCAACCTCCATAGCAATACTCACCAGTTATAAAATAAAATAACGGATCCTCTGATTTTGCCTGCCAACTGAGCTAGTAACCAAAACCAAGAAAGCAGAAATCATCTACAATAAATTCATCTACACGCTGGTTTGAATCTGGTAGGTCGGACCAAAACTATTTCCAGCGCCAAACCCATGATCGCTGCACACACATTTGGAGAGATTTTGTTCTTAATACAGCCAAATACGGTCCCATACCAAGATTTCCACATGTATGTGAATCGTACACTCTGAGCCAAGCGAATTCACACGCGTAACAATTATAAGAAACAATTCTGAAAATTTACGAGTCACAAAAGCACAGAGGAAGGTGTCGATATTGGAATTTAGAAGCAGCAAAACAAGGTAAAGAGTGAGATGTCTCTTACAGGGCTGAAGATGACGGAGGAGTTCTGGCTTACATGCCTTACCCACGCTCTTTCCACTAAGACTGAAGAAATCATGGGTCTTTTACACATAGATGTCGAGTATTTAAGCAATGGGAGTTCAACTGCAACTCGATCCTTCTGAATGTCATGGTTTCATTTCGTCGATCTTTTGAGACGAGCTTTGAGAGGAGATTCTTCAGAAAGAAACTTGCCAAAGCGGAAGACGGGAGCCAGAAAGAAGGCAGAGAGGTGGGAGCAGTCGTGTTGAAAGAAACTTTCAAATACAAAACACTCTGACGATCTATTTACCAAGCTGCACCGCTGTAGCACAAGCCATGCAATCTCGGCCTCCTACGTGAATGCACCACACTAACACGCAACCTCAGGTTTGTGTGTGAAGCAACCACACTACCACATGATCTTTGATGCCAAGCGACATCGGCTTGGAGTGAAGCACTGTGGACCTACAAATTTCATCATTCATAGCCCACTGTATTGTTGTCGCACTCAGGCAATGCAATGCAAATACGAAAGATGCAGCAGATCCACCATTGATGAAACACAACCTTCAGATCTCCGATTAATATTAAACCAGAGTTCAATCACTTCTTTCAGAATCCCGTTCGATCCATTTAATACTATGATCAATCTCAGCCAATATCGCTTCAAGCAAATAGAATTTCGATGCTTGAAAAAAAAATGCTCAATAAACAAAGTTAACTTCATCTACGTCCTTCATCAAAAGGGCCGAAATCTCATCGACTTTCGTTGAACTTTCACACAAGATTTAACACGCGTTCAATTCATAAACAAAGAAGTGGATTCAAATGTGTTTGAAAACATAACCTCTTTCTCATAGAATTAATTTCTCCACTGAGTTACTATATTGTGGTTTTGACAAAATCGATTCCAAAAATCCTTTACACAGATTTATATCAATAGCGAATGGAATTCTGCAAAGATTAAAAACCTCTTCACACAGATTTTAAACGCTTTCAAATTCAATCTTCAACGATTTTTGTATTGTGGCTTTAATATAAAAATCGATATAGATTATACCAATCGAACCCTTCATCAATTTTCACTCAGCAATTTCTAGAACAGTCAATCCATCCAATGAAATTCGTTATATCATTCCATAACAAAATTAAACACTCCATTCTGCTACAACACTTAATTCACGATGTTGCCTTACCTCTATGCTTTTGGTCTGCATCATCGCTCCTCTAAGCAATGTGCGCCCTTCAATTCAGATGTTAATTGTTGTGTGCGTTTTCCATCGCACGCTTTCACACAACATGCAACGCTCAATGCCTCATGCAGGCAAAGCTTCAATACACAGAGTCTCTCAATCCCAAAGTGTAAAATCGTGTGCTTTGATACCAAATGTAGAAAATGAATTAACTCAGAAACATATTGAAGAAAACACAGATACAGAACCAAACAAAACATTGGCGGAAAAGAGGCTTTAGCCTCATGGCATTCTCATCATTCTCTCTTATTAAAAGAATTTAGTTTACAAATGTCTAAGATAGTTCGTGCTATCTTAGACTCCTTTGGTTGAGATAATTTCTCACCAAAAACCCACCAAGATAGGAGTTACTAAACAAACTCCAATATTTGAGGAACAACCCAAGAGTTAGGCACATATTCCTAAATTGGAATATTTAATTAATTAAATTATTATTTTGGATTTATTATTTTTATTTGAGAGAGGCTAACAAACAAATGGTGGAGCTAGTCTTTCATGATGAGGAGGACAACCATGAGATAGAGCAAGAATTTTAGTTGATTTACCTAGGTGAGGAGGATGAAGGAAAAATTACCAATGAAATAATTAAAGGTAAAGAGGCTGAGATTAATGAGCTCTAAAATAATCTTGAGAGGGACAAGTATGTGATTTACTTCCTTGAGCAAGAAAATCTGCAGCTGAAGTCCAAGCAGGCCATCAATGAGGTGAAATGCATCAAAGCACAAAGAGAGGCAGAGAAAGCTAAAGCCTTGCTTGAGGAAACATTGGAAAAATTTGGTGAACTTGATGATGATGAGGATCATCCTCAAAGACAGAGACCTAGGACTACAGGGCTGGAAAGAGCTCTAGCCCTAGAGAGACAAAGGGAAGCTGACTTAGCAAACCAACTTCCACTAAATGAAGAGATTTCCCTAGAAATCAACAAGAACAGGGAACCATGGCTTGATAGAGCCAATCTACATTTGGAGAAGTTGCTAGAGAAGGCCAACAAGCACAATGACTTGTTGAGGACAAGGGTCAAACTTCATGCCCGGAAAGAGAGAATTGCATTGGCCAAGCTCAAAAGAGCCAATGCTAAAATTGAAGATTTGACCAAGCAAGAAGAGAAAGAGAAGTTACACATACTTGCTAAGGTGTCTGTCCATGCCTCAAACACTTGATCAGCAAGTACCCTAGAATTTTTGACAAAATTTTGGAAAATTTAGCATTTTGTTCATTTCTGTGTTTTTGAGAATATTTTGCACACAGAAAATTTGCTAAATGCCTAGCGCCTTGGACGCTACACTTTTTTTTGGAGCATCAAAATTACAAATGGCCACCACCAGCAGGTTTGTATTGATGAGGAAATCAATGCTATGAAGTTTCAGAGTTTTTGGAGGAGAATTGGTCCATCAAAAAGTCAAAAAACCATCAAAATTTCATGTTTCTGCCTCAAAATCTGCCTGGTCGTTGCGTGTTTACCAATTTTGAGAGAAGAGATTTTTGACAGGGAAAATGAGCACCATTTTGAAAACTGGAGGTATTTCTAGAAATCAAACTCAAAGGGATTTCCAACGAGCAATCATGGAGCAAATTTGGATACCGGGAAGGCACTCAAATTCAGCCTTGAATAGAGGTCATTTTTTTTGCCTAGACGTTGCGCGTTTTACAAGAAAATTGTGTTTTTTACAGTCTTGAGCAATTTTTTGAGTTTCACTCTAGTTTGACTTTTGCCTTGGGAAATAAGGAATTTACCTATGTAAATGATCAATATGAATGTAATTATCATGTTATTACTATTTACTAGGGTAAATACACTAGGTAAGTCAAGCATATGAGGTGTAATGAATCAATTCACTTGAGATAGGAATGAGTCACTTTTTCATCCTATACTCTAGCTATCAGTCCAAATTTTTGTGTAATATCTCACTCACCTCATGGATTCGACCCCTAAGGATAAGTGGAGGTGGTTTTCATGTTTATTTAGCTCATTTATTCACAGGAGTCAAGGGTTGGAATCAATTTCATTTCTCTTAGTTGATCAAGGAGACTTTGAACTCAGCTTTGGCCATTAATATAAGAGGAGTTGCAACTATATTTATGGGATACCTGTGGTATTAGATGTCTTTCATTGTTTCTTCTTCAGTGACATATGTGTGAATGTATTTTTCATTTCATTTTCATGTCTACGATTATGATCTTTTATAAGTGTGAAATTCATAATACATGCTAACCATGCTCTGTTTTGGGTAACTGATCATATTTTGTTTCATATCTTTTGTATGATAGAAATACATCTCTTATGCTTCCCTCAACCTCCTTACATTTTCTAAACCATTCCATAACCATTTCCCTCAAGTGATTGAAATTATACCTACCTTGCCCCATTCATCCATGCAACCCTAACTCTATAGCCCTGATCTAGTTTCCCTTGACCTAATTTCATTATCTGCTGATTTATCCAACCAAAACCAAATTAAAACAACCTCTTGCACTCATTATCTATCTTAAAACCCAAATTTCTCCAGCCCTCTTGGTTGTGACCCTTTTGGAGAGAGCCCTCTGCGACTTGATAGGGCTAGCTATCAAGTCAAAAGCTTGGTTTGTGGTTACCTCTGTTGGGATTCCTTCCTCGGCCTTAGGAATCTGGTGGAGTGATAACAGTACAAAGATTGCTTATATATTTGTAAGAATTCCCAACTAAAACAAAAGAATCTTTTGAAATTTCACACCTCTCCCTTAGGAGGATACTCACGATTTTTAAAAACTTACCACAGGGTGAAGAAAGAATTTTTTTGGGATGGCCTTAAATATGATATTTAAAAATTTGTGGCGGAATGTTTGGTTTTCTAGCAAAATAAAGTTGAGACAATTACGACCCTGGGTCTGCTACAACCTTTATCCATTCCAAGGTAACGTTGGGAGGAGTTTCAATGGATTTTATCACAGGTTTACCTAAGTTCGAAGGAAAGAGTGTCATCATGGTGGTAGTTGATAGACTTACCAAGTATGCACACTTTTGTGCATTATCTCACCCATTTAAAGCAAGTACAGTTGCTACTGCATTTATGGAAACAATTAAAAAGCTACATGGAAACCCAAGGATTATTGTAAGCGACAAAGATCCCATTTTCAGTGGAAATTTTTGGACGAAATTATTTTCTTGTTTGGGTACTCAACTAGCTCATAGCTCATCTTATCATCCTAAATCTGATGGGAAAACTGAGATAGTGAATAAATGATTGGAAGGATATCTTTGTTGTTTTGTATTTGATAAACAAACACAATGGGTCAAGTGGTTACCTCTGGTTGAATGGTGGTATAACACTTCCTTCCATATTGTAGCAAAAATGACCCCATTTATGGCACTTTATGGATATCGTCCATCGTCCATCACATCACCTTTAAGAGAAATTTCTAAGGTTCAAGCAGTGGAAGATCACATCAAGCATCAACAACAAGTTCTCCAACTCTTAAAGGATAGCCTAAATTTGGCACAAAATCGAATGAAACAACAGGTAGATCAACATCGCAGCGAGCATTTTTTTTGATGTAGGAGACTGGGTATTTTTACAGCTACAACCAAACAAAAAAATGTCCCTCAAGCAAGCTAAGAAGGATAATAAAGTATCGCCAAAGTACTATGGTCCTTACAAGGTGTTGCAAAATATTGGTACTATGGCATACAAATTGAGCTTCTTGCTTCTTCCCGAGTGCACCCAGTTTTCCATGTTCAATGCTTAAAGAAGGTTATATGCGACAAACTTCCAGTTCAAACGATATTGCCAGAACTTGATGAGGAAGGAAAAATCATATTGGAACCTGAAGCAGTCACAGAAACAAGAACTTGACAGCTATGGAATCGATCAATTTTAGAGTATCTCATCAAGTGGAAGAACTTATCCACTAAATATTCCACATTGGGGGATGAGAATTTTATACAGAAGCATCCATAACTAATCAAGTGTTGAGGACAACACTTTTTTGAAGGAGAGGGGCATGTTAGGTCCCTATGTTACTAGTGTAGTCCCTTATTGTTGCAGCCCCTTATTGTTATTTTTGTACCCCTATAGTCCCCATATTTTTATTATTGTGCCCCATAAACACCCAATATTGTTATTGTTGTGCCCTTACATTATTATTGTTAGGTCGAATAGGATTATATTGTGACCCCATGGACTCCTATATATAGAAATGAGATTTTTTCATTTGAATCATCCAAGAATTTTTCATTTATGTAATGTAAAGGAGGTTTCCCCTCGAAGAGGTTAATTTCTAAGTCGTTGATCTCTCTTTTCATCTATTTTGTGATATGGTTTCATAACACATCTATTTAGAAACCACGCCCAAAGTTATTGTCTTTTACAACAAAAACAGAGTTTTTTCATCATGTTCAAAATAGTAAGTTCATCATGGATCTCAGGTTTGATTCGTCGAAACTGAAGCTTGGTGCGTGAATCTATCTTGCACGAGCTTTATCGTGACTAGAAACCCATATCTTTGTCTCAAAAATTTTATTTGTTCCTGTCACTGAAAGATTAATTGTCAGTGCTCTGTCAAAATATTTTCAAAATGAACGTTGATGAATTAACTGTTAGCAATGTTACAAAAATACTTAAGTTTTTATGCTTCATCTGACAAAAGTTATATATTATTGGTATGTGATGGCTTGAATATTTGGCTGAATTAGTTGTTGAAATAAACTTGAAGGTTGGAGCTCATTGAGCCCAATATTTTTATTTTTTATAAAAATAACTAAGAACCCTACATCAACAACCAAGAGCATATATAGGCACAAAGAAGAACAAAAGAACATTTCTTTCCGCAGTGCCTAATTTTTAAGCAAATGAACACTTGTTGACATTTAATATGTTGGTGATTGCATTTTAAACCCATTGAACCAGTGCTAGAAAATTATCTGTCAACACACTTGAATTTTTGCGAAAAAAAAATAAACAACCAACCCAAGCCATTACCTCCTGAAGCCATTACCTTGAAACTAAATTGTGATAACAACCGGCTCCAACGAGGATGTTGTAACCTTGAAAGGCATAACAAAACCCCCTGTAGACCAGGTGCCTGATCCATTAGGTTGATCCCAAGTCTGAAACTAACTTGTGACCTGCTTGCAATCCTGAGACTTGTAACATGCTCATGAAATCCATCTGAAACCAACCCTAAACTAAAAACAAGATTGCAATTTGAAAATTAAATGCCGAAAAAATTCACTTCTGGAATGCCAATCCTTTATACACACTGGAAGCTCATACTCAAACTAAAACAAAATTATTTTGAAAACTGACAACTGTTGAAAATCAAACTGGAAGTTCATTTAACCGTCAAAAATCCACTGCTACTACAAGTAAATCCACACTCTGCAAACTAAAGAAATGCTCAGAGAAACTAGGCTTATTTATGTACATTGTTCCTATTCTAACCATTAAGTTTCTCTAGTAAGGTAAAATCATGTTTCTAGTGAAACCAAGCATGCAACCGATTTGCAAACAAAACCTCTTAACTATACTTGATAATGCAATGGCAACTCGTCATAAACTTGATCTTCACAGTGAAACCATGGTTGATAATTTGAATTGAAAAAATATTCCATATAGATTGTTACAAGGTCATTAAATTCATAAATGCCATATCTTATTTGATAATATTCAATGAATTATGCGATTTTATTTTCATGTTTAAAATTTTCATGTGTGGTCACATTTTGGAACTCATGATTAAAATAAATAAATAAATCCCATTCCCAATAGTAAAGGGCATCAATATTTCTTGTTGTTTTTGCTGAAAAGGAATTTGAAAAGTATGACTCCGATATGAAAGAATTATTTGGGCCTCTAATACTTCAAGATCTATCTCAATCTCCTTAACAATTTTTTCTAGAAATTGAATCTTAACTTATGAGTTTCATTTACATGACTTTAAATAAGAGGATAAGAATGAATAAAAATTCTGATCTACTTCATCATCAGTAGGGCCCCTCATTCCATTCTCGAAAATCCTAGATGGAAATAGAGTTTTCCACTAACTCTATCTTCTCCATCCATGTTTCCAAAAAGATAACCCAAAAACTTGTTATATACGTTATGGAATCGCCAAGTGAATAATGTACAATTTGTTAATGTTTGGATATTATTCACCATTACATTACAATGGTGAATAATGTACAATTTTTTAATGTTTGGATATTATTCACCATTACATTACAATGGAGTCGCCAAGTGAATAATGTACAATTTGTTAATGTTTGGATATTATTCACCATCTGCAATTAGTTTTAAATCTTTCTTGTTCTCCTAGGGAAATTTTGACCTTCACTCCTCGAAACGGTGCCAAAATGTTATCACTCAGAATTTTTTCTTGGTTGTGGAAGGAAACTCACTGAGGTAACCTTCAAACCGCTTTGGGATTAAAATTTGGCCCTTCAATTTGGAGAGGGGTTTCTCCTTAACTCTACTAAAGTTCATTGTAGTAGTAGGTAACTAGTACACTCATTGGCCAAATTTACTTGTAACAATTGAATTTAGTTTGGAATGAAAATCAAGGGACCATTGGGCATGGAGTCTCTGACGGAAATAAATACTTGATAATCACATATTACATGAATAACTATAAACAAAGGCAATATAGCATATGATTTCTTCGATAGGTTATCATCAAGATATGGTAGAAGATTGTAGAAAATAAGCATAAAAATTGGAGCACTATGATTTCTACAAATGATATTTAGGCTAAAAAACACATAAGTATTTCGAATAATATGAACTTGAGCATTCAATACAAATTCCAATTCATATAGCTTTATCCAAATATTGAAGACTAATGTTCAAAGTTGTGGCTAATGAGAAAGTAAACACAGTGGAAAACATACTGGAAACAATTCACACATGAACCTATGAAACTTCACATATAAGACTGCTTATAGAAAAATAAATTAATTTCAAAGTCTAAAACAATACACAATTTTTTCCAAAAATTCTCAATCTTTGGTCCTCTTTCATGATCTACTTTATAGAATACTTACAAATTGTTCAAGATCCAAAAATAATGCATCTCAAACCTCTTCATTTATATTTAACTTACTAAATTAAATAAATAAATAAAAATTCAAGGAGGAGATAATATTTGATTCCCAAGTTGAATTGATGAGATGGCTCTCCAACTGAAAGTTAACTAGGCATTTTTCTAAACATAGAAAAAAATAATTCTGGCGAATTCTTGAAAAATTGTCTTCAAATATTTCTTTGTACCTCTCAAACCGTGACACCTATGTAAAAAATGAGAGAGTTTTTTTGTTAATGGGTCCATTCCCAACAAAAACCACTTTTGGTTTTCAAAATATTGTTTCCATATATTCGGAAACCATGCTCAAAGTTATTGTCTTTTACAAGAAAAACAGAGTTTTGTCATCATGCTCAAAATAGTAAGTTCACAATGGATGTCGGGTTTGATTCATCAAAACTGGAGCTTGGTGTGTGAATCCATATTGCATGAGATTTATCGTGACTAGAACCCCTTAAGGATGCCTCAAAAAATATATCTTCTCTAGTCACTGATAGATTAACTGTGAGTGCTCTGTCAAAATATTTTCAAAAGGAACGCTGACGAATTAACTGTCAACAATGTTACAAATAAAATTATTTAAGTTTTTATGCTTCCTCCGGAAAAAGGTCTACATTATTGATTTGTGTTGGCTTGAAGATTTGGTTGATTTAGTTGTCGAAATAAACTTGAAGGTTGGAGCTCATTGAGGCCAATATTTTTATTTTTTTATAAAAATAACTAAGAATGATTCATCAACAATCGAGAGCATATATAGGCACAAAGAAGACCAAAAACACAATTTTTTCCAAAACTCCTACATTTTAAGCAAATGAACACTCACTAACATTTAATCTATTAGTGATTGTGTTTTAAACCCATTGAACCAGTGCTGACAAATTATCTGTTAGCGCACCTAAATTTTTGTGAAAAAATAAACAACTGATGGAAGCCATTACCTTGAAAATAAATGTGATAACACGTCCCTTGAGGTTATCCAATTTTTTCTGGAGCCTCTTCTGGCTTCTTCTAAGGGTGTCCTGGCGATCCATGATATGTCATTGGTTGTGTTGCAATTCATTGAGGAAATATATTACCTCATTTCTATCATCATGTCATTCTTGACTTTGTTGACCAATTGTTGCTTGGATTGCTCGAAGATGTGCTTATAGGGATTCGAATGGAGGTGGGATATCCACACGTCTAGGGGACGCACCCGATAGCTGATCTACATCACCTTTATCGAAAACTTGAGCAGCAGTAGGATGGATTCCTTGTGCATGTGCCTCTCTCCCACGATGCGACCTTCCACGTTGTCGGAGCATTGGAACCCGCAGGCTCCTTTTTTTCCCCGAAAAAATATGAGACACTGCAGACCTGATTGACTCCCGCAACCTAACCAAACCCCCCCATCCAGGATGTGAAGATCCCTTCAGTTAGACTACGTAACACTGGTGACCTGATAAATAGAGAGTTGAGACAATACAAACCTTCCAAACAACTACATGAGTTAAATTATAAGCCCCACTACTAGAAAGGACTCTGCCACCATACTCAATAAACTATTTATGAAAGGAGACATATGGAACCATGGAGTAGCCATAATACACCACCAAGATCCCTTCCATGCAAATACTCCCTTCCCCACCTCCCGCCGAAGACCAAACAATAAGGAGAACTAAAAAGCTTCCTGATACTTAAAGAGCAATGACGGATGCGAAGAACGAGCAAAGAGACCAACGAAAACCATCAACCCGCAATAGAGAGAGTCAAAAATTACAGTCTCTCTCCACCGGAGAGGAACCCAATGCAGTGCCTATTAATATTCCCACCTACCTTGAAGAAACAAAGAGGTTGACATTCAAAACTATGGAGCAACCAAATAGGGGAAATTACCTGCATACAGACCCAATTTCCTAAAGAAACACTCTAAATGCCATGACGATCCACCTCCAATCCTCGTTTCTCCACAATTATCATCCAAGAGACCAGTTGTAGTGGCGCTTCCTCCCTATTCAGTCTAAGCCATGGACTAGATCCCACGTAAATGGTCGAGCTAGAACATTGTATTCCAAGTTTGCATAAATCAACCAGGGTATCACCGAATGGATTCCCCACCTAACATAGAGTCAAAAGGGCGCAAAAGGTCGACACCCTGATAATCCCAAGTCACTTACACCACCAACGTTACCAACATTCATCTCCCATATGCACAAGGCATACCATACATGCATATCTCTAAGTAATCTACTCTGCATAACCTCGAGAATGTTCTGGTGTGGAATCGTAAGTCTTGCTCACTCACCATGCCTCATCATCCTAGTTGGCACATGGAGTTGGCATTAAATCCCATATCTACCCCACATTTTTCCTCGTTATCCACCCCAACGGGGAGATTCAGAAAGATTTTAAAATATATGTAATGAATAAGTTTTCCATAAAAAACTGTTTAAATGTAAAATTCCACCCTTACGGATATAAACAAACAAATTAGAATAGCTATCATACAAATGGACATGCATTAAGGAATATATGGAGTGGTTCGCTAGATTGTAATTTCAAAAGTCGTCCATTTTACTGTAGTCTAAACAGGCGATGATTTGGACCATAAATGAATTATTTTTTTGGAATGATTTTGTTGAAATGAATTTTTCAAAAATCCAAGTTACAGATTTTAAATTTCAAAATTTTAGGCACTCCAAAAAAATCCATTGTCACCATTAAAAAAATGATTAACGCTACTGGTTTCAGTTTTTATGAAGAAAAAAACACCATAAAAAATGGTCGTTTGGGCTACTAGACAAGTCCATTCATTTTAAGCATATGGTCGTATCAATCTTAAATCAAAGTGATTTTAGCATTGATTTGACTTGAAGAAAAGGATAGAGAAATAAATTTAAATGAAAAATGACAATAGAAGCCCTATCGTGGCCAACTACCTTATGTCGACCAAGTCACTGAAATCAATGCCATTTTGATGTGTCTTTAATTTTTTCTGCGTGCAAAAGTGAAATTCACATTGAATAGTCTCAGGGATATCGTATTATGGAACCATTTAAACTATTGGTTTATTGTTAGACAATGAGTCGTATCTTATTGTACATATTTAAAAATAAATAGATTCATACAACATTAGAAGAAGAGAATGAATGGGATATATGTCACATTAGACATTGACACGGGTTAAAGGAAATGACTAAGTTCATGGTTGCACGCTAAAGCGGAGGAGTTTAATGTTGAAGGTTTGATTATATTTTTATGTTTATATAAGGATATTTTTTTTTAAGAAATATAAATGGTTTGGTTTTAGATTAAGGATTTTTAGACAAAAGGTGCTAACATGCTATATTTGGTATTGAATTGAGGTGGGGAGGATAATAACATTATTTCCAACCACTCAAAGTACATTCAATTGAAATGTTTATAAATATCTATAAGTTTTTCCAAATTATGAATATGTATATTTTAAACAATAGACATATTTTATAATGGAATTAGGCTTGAGGAATTTTGATTTTTACATAAATGGGTGGACAAGATTTTTTTGCAAAAGAATAATCTTCGTCTAATTAATACATCATCCAACGAATGATATGAAAAGTAGTTGAAAAGGTTTTCAGTTTCAAATCAAAGAATGAAAATTTTTATTTAAAAATCATTTATTTCACAATTGTTGAGCACACACCACATGTTTACTAAAAATTCCTTATCAAAGTAAGAGACAAGTTTGCCACATGGACCAGGGTGTTTCTGATAGTGTGCTCTATTTTAGAAGGAAAATGATATACCTTTTGCAACTCCTCCTGATCTAGAAAGGAAGTCACCACTTTTGAGAGAAGGTGAAGGTAGAGTTGTTAAATAATCCTTCTGGATTATTATTGTACATTGTTAGTGAAATTAGTTTTTTTTCAATTAATAAGTTGTCCAAACATAACTTCCTAGTATCGATAATTGGGCTTTATAATTGCTTTCATTTCTCATCAATAATACAAGTTTTCCCATTTTGGAGTTTATTTCGCCCCATCTACAGTGATATCATAGCGTCATAAGTTATAACTCCATGCTTTGTTTGAGGCTCAATAAACTACCAACGTTGGAGGAGCAGTAAGCGCAAGACCTTGCAGACTTTATAGTCAGATTTGATAGTAGTTTTGGAGCAGTGTGTGCACATTCATGTATGCAAACATATCAAAAGAGATAGTTGCACATATCGTGGTTGCGTATAGGAGGGCATCATCACCAGCGAAAGAAATAAAGGTTGTAAGAGAGTTAAATTCTATATTTATTTTTTTACCGCCTCTCTACCTCTGCAAGCATAAAATAAACCTAGAGATTAAAAGTATTTCTACTTGAATGTTTAGTCTTGTAAATTGATGGAGGTTGGAACTTTAATATTCTATTCGACTAATTTCCTCTAAGATTGAGAGTGACTGTGCGAGACGGTTTCGGTGTCAACATTGTAGTCTGCAACCCAATTCACTGTATTTTCTACACATTTTTAATTATTTTTTTAATCGATCAAGCGGGAGTGGTTTTTGTGTCCATTAAACTTTGCAGTAGTAATCCAATCGAGTTGTGAAATCGACGAGGTCTGATTTCCAGACAACGCTACTCTTGGAGATTAAAGGATACCTTTTGAAGGAACAAGTAATCTCTAGACTCTATTTCTTTAATTCTTTAATCATTTTTAAATGCAAAGCCTAGAAGTTTGGACATGTCTTGTAATTATAGGGGAGAGTAGATGGATAATGCATATAATCTATGATTAAATTTTGCATTTTGAATTATATGGGAGATCCTTGCCTACATTTCAGTTTCAAATATTTTTTGGCTTTAATATTGCATGGATAAAATACAATTTTTAGATTTTAAACAAAGTTGTTGAGGTTCTTTTGTAGTTTTCTACCAAATATATTTGCAAAAATGAATTCTTTGATTTCATTAGTTAGTATAGTTCTCAGTGGATAGGAAAATTATCAGCAATGATTTCAGAAGATTTAAGAGTACAATTATTTTTAATGATTTGTAGGAAGGAGCCTATTAGGGAAAGAAAGACAGAGATGACAAAGAAAATGCACTTGAGTCACCTGGTGAAAAAAACAACAAGACAAAATCCAATAAGGCATATGTTTTAATTACCACATTAGTGATAGAGGAGGTAAGTAGATATGTTATTTCTTGTGATACATCATTTGAAGCATTGCAGAAGTTGAAGGAACTTTATGATTCCCATCCACAACTTGAAATTATTAAGTTGTTATTGAGATTGTTTAATTTGGAGATGAAAGATAATGATCCTTTGAAGATGGCCTCTGAAATAAAATATATTTTTCATGACATAAAAGCCATTGGTGTTGAAGTAGATTTGGAACTTATCGATTTTATTAAAGTTCTCCACCCCACCTATTCACACTACTTGGAATCTCTCCAAGCTAGTAGACAATTACAAGTTAGTACATTTTAAAAATTAGTGAGTAAAATTGCTAAGAGAGAAAAGGCCTTTGGGAAGAAAGAGCCCCCACCCAATTCTAACGTAGAAACTTTGTGCCTTACACAAAAATACCAAAAGTCTCATAGTTAATATTTTAGAGGTGGAAAAAGTACTAGAGGCCATGGAAGAATAAATTTTAGAGGCAGGTGGGGTAAGAATAATCAAGGTGATAGGAAGCAAAGTCACAAACAACAACAAAATTTTCATAATAATAATAAAAAATCTCAAATGTTATAGATGTAGAAGAGTAGGTCATAATTCCATTAATTGCAGAGCTCCTTGGGATAATATTAGTGATAGGAGAGAACAATTTAGTGAGAATAAAGAACAACCACCCCATATAAAGAAAAATCATTTGAAACTACCCATTATATTGTTGCTAGTTGCAATTTCAACATTAATGATGTTTTTAGTACTGCATTTTCTTCATGGCAAGACAGTTGGATTTTGGATTTAGGAGCTACATGCCATATGAATTTTAAAAGATATTTATTTGAAACATTTAGGGACCAAGTTGATGGTGTAGTTTACTTTGCTGACAAATCTCAAATTAAGCCTTCAGGGATTGTATCTATTCATTTGAAAATATCAAAACTTGCAGATTATATTCTACATGTTGTCCTTTATATTCCACAATTTCAAAGAGATTTAATATCTCTTATACATATCTGACAACAAAGGAATTCCATACATATCTTTAATGGAATTATTGATGTAAGTAGAGCATCTAATCATGCAGTTATTATGACTAGTGTTGAATAAGGTACACTTTAAAAATTTAATGGCATAACATCTATTATAAATTCTCATGATAATTATGTTCTTTTAGCAAAACAAAGTGTTACTTTATCTTCCAGCTTATTGTGACATGCTTGTTTTGGTCACATTAACTATGATAGTATCATAATTATGAGACATCAAGGTATAAGAGGATGTCCTAAAATTCCAAGAAAACTTACACCATGTGATGCTTGTATTTTTGGGAAACATTCTAAGCAGCCTTTTCATAGTTCTTCTTCTAGAGCTTCAAGAAAATTAGGTCTCATACATTCAGAGTTGTGTGGAACTATGCATGTTGCAACTACAAATAGTAATAAATATATGTTGACATTTATTGATGATTATTCTCGAGAATGTGTTGGGTGTATCTGTTGGAAGATAAGTCACAAGTATTTGAAATTTTTAAAACTTTTCATTTGATGATAAGAAATGAAACTCAACTGATTATTGGCATTCTCAAAAATGATAACAGTGGTGAATATACTTCTAATTCTTCTGAAAAATATTTAAAGGAAAATGGCATCAAACATCAGACTACAATACCTTACAATCTGCAACAGAATGGTGTTGTAGAGCGTATTTCACAGTTTTTTGATCTACAAGTTATTCTTTAATTCCTAAGAAACAAAGAGTAAATTGGGTTACAGAAGTCGAAAATGCATATTTTTGGGATATTCTAATACTTGCCTACAAGTTATATGATGAAGAAAATAAGAAATTCATTCTTTCTAGAGATATTATTTTCCTTAAATCTATTAAAGATAATTCCATTGTTGATAGACAACTAACTCATTTGGAGAAATTTACATCCAAATGTAGGTTTTAACCCTGTACAGAAATTATCTGCAAACAAATTCTTAAAAAACAGAAAATAAAAAATAGTGAGAGCATAAAACATAAAACAGATATACACAAAGATTTTTTCCCCTGGATCCCAAATCGGGATTACCAGCTTGGTTTTTTCATTTTTTTATTCCTTTTAGTGTGACAACACATATATATATACATGTCGAAGCATTCATAAATCCCAATCCATTAACCATGGATTAGAACATAATCGTAGTTCCCTTAACCGGATCTACAAAATACCAGGGGCCAAAAACCATCATGCCTCAAAACCATGTGCAAACACATCCACAAAACCATAGGTAGGTCCGCCCACCGAAATATAATTTTGCATTCAACGAGTGTCTACACTTGAAATTTGAGTAGACCTATAAGGAGATAAGCAAAAAATACAATTAAAAAAAGTAGTTTTCTTCTTTTCCCTCCAAAATTCATAGCTCTCATTTTTTTTTTCCCATTATTTTATTATTTTCCTTTAAGAGGTCACTTTTATGTTGAAATTTCCTCTAATGTTGTTTACTTGATTGTACCATGTTAGTTAATTGTCTTTCAAATTGCAACTCAAGTTTGTTGCTCGAGTGGCATCCAAGGTTAGTCTCTCTTGGATTAGATGGTGGAACAGATTAAAAAAATGAGTTAGTGGATGTGGAAATGCAACAGCTAAGGTATAACGTCCCCACGTATCCCTTAGAGGAAATTTCAGGGATGCCCCAAATTCAATAGTTGGTTGATATTCAACATTCCATGTTCAGCCTCAAGCAAATTATACGAGGAAAATTATGGGAAAGATACCATTATTGACCTCCTAGACTCAGGTAGTTCCAGTTCCATCTATAAGGCTTCAACCATGTACAAACCTATTATTATTGACAATTTGGCCTTCGAGGAGGAACTAGTAAGGCAAATTTGTAATAATGATAAAAAGGATCTACTAAAAACACAATGAAGGCAAGCCAACCATTAACACACCACTGCCTAAAGGTCAGAATACTTATATAGATATGGATCCAAATACGTGAGAATTTGAATACAATATAGTTAGACCAAAGTTGCTAAAACATTTCGTACAGATATGTATTCTAAGGCATATATTTCCATCGGGTTGGTGCATAGCGACCTAACTATTATGATAAGGAAAAGAATATACATGGAAAAAAGAGGTGCAACTAATAGGAAAATATACTATTATTAAGAAGCTAGAAATGTGATTCCACGAGAGGTTATATAAATCCTAAAATCAATAATGCGTGAGATATAAAATATACTCTCTTTTGAAATAAGTGAGAGACAAATGGAGGAATAAAAAAAAAGGATTGGCTCGTTGATAAGCTATAAACTCTCAGCGAGGGTGTGGAGAATATTGGGTCCTCCCCATAGGAACACCCAAAAGAAAAGACAACAAAAAGACCAAAAAAGAGGGCATATTTTGCTTGATGAATAAAAATAGATATATTTTAGGTGTCAAGAATATCGAGTTGTTCCCAAAGGATCGAAAAGAAAGGGAAAAATAGCAAGGGAAAAGACATATGTCGCATGTGCTAGGAGCACAATTATGAAGCACGGGAAGGGGAGAGGACTTCCATGTCAATAGGGGTCCTATGTAATTAGGAGTTGTCTATTAGAGAGTAAAAGGTAGAAATATGATCTAGCATCATGCTTCTCCTAGACTTGACTTACCTTTTTGTTGTTTTCAAGTTCCCTAAATATTTATTATATAGGAAACATCGTAGTGAAAAGACACCATACTATATATAATGCCCTTTATCCTTCGAAAAGACTAATAAGCATGTCAAAACATTACACATGATCAAGACTCGATCAATCCTGATCCCCCAAAGCTTCGACGCAACGAAAAAATAAACAAAACTCGTATACTAATGCAACAAAAACATAGAAATCAAATGCACAAACCAAATTTCCCAATTGATTTCAGACAAAAAAAAAATCTATTTCCATCACAAACAAAATGCCAAGATGAAAAAAGGGAGAAAAAAAAGAAGCTTATAGAGCATTAAAAATAGAATTAAGTGCTTCCTTTGGGATCAAAACAGGAAAATTTAGCTACTTCTATTAGAAGGAATGGGTAAGCGAGTGTTACATAGCTTGTGCTACTAAATAAATCCCACATTCAAATAATAATGGTTTCAGGTGAAGGCAAGCCTAACTACAAAAATTGTCAATCAACTGCCAAACTCATACAATAATAGACAAAAGGAAATATACCCATTTAAATTCATGTCATGCCAATCGAAGCCAACAAGATAGGATGTTATTTGTTAATGTAATAGAATCTACATCTAGAGAAAATGGGAAATCCGAATAGAATTGTATAACATCAGAATCACCTAAAAGAGCATGAGTGAGACTAGACATGTCAATAAGAGTCTTATTTCTGTCAGCATAATTGCCCTTTTTAGCCATGGTGACAACAGTAAGAACCACTGACACCCTAAGAGAAAAAATGTATAGTGTGAGATGAATGCAACTCGCATAAGTAAGAAATTAGCCAATGACAATTTGGCCTTAAAGGAGGAACTAGAAAGGCATAGTTGTAATAATGATAAAAGGAATCTACTATGTTCTTTTTATCTCCATAATTGTGCAATCCATCGTATGATTAAATGGTCTTCCTATCCATATTAATATGCTTGGTTTATTTATCAAGTTCAACACATGCAATGTGCACATGCTATCCAACAATACGGGAGAGAAAATGGTCAAACCCGAGCATGAAGGAAATCCAACAACAAAAATTATTTGAACCAATTCTTTGAGTGCAGGAACCTTAAAAAACAAGGCAAGGTGACCTTTTGATACTCATAATGCTTACCAAAATAAACAAAAGTTGTCAAAGTTCGTCGTTGAGGTACATTAGGTTATACTTTAAATGTTATGGTTATGGTTCGGGAAATTTAGCTTTCCAATCTAGTCACTAGGGCTGTAGTTTTCCATCTTACACAACGTTAACATAACATAACATGGAATATATGATAGGAAAAGTGGTTAATACGCAGGCAAACAGATGGAAATTTTTATTGAAGCCTATATTTATAACAAATTCAATAAAAAATAATAAAATAAAACCATAGTCAAATAAAAGTTGTAAAGTAAGCATGAGAGGATCGCATGTAGCCCACGCGCCTTCTTTGTCAATTTCAAACTTAAATATTATGGCCATTTGGTCAACTTTGTTTTTAAATAACTGATCAGCATCACATCATTTGTAGCATGGCCATCCACAACCAAAACCTATCTTGTGCAAATCACACTGAACAACAAAAAAATGACTTAGCCCTGCTCATGCAGTTTCACTTGGGATTACGAGTGGAGAATATTCTTCACTTGGTAACTTCAATGGATTTTGCATCGTCTAGCATGGATGCTTAACAAAGTGGTTATAGTGAAGGTTCATTGAAGTATTATACTCTGTGATGTGATTTACTGTAAAACCCTCATCTCACATCTACCCAAGTAACTGACCAACCAGGGTAAATATGCAATGAGAGGCTACTATGATCATATTCAACCTCTTGGGTGACCTTAAAGAAATGGAATTGATGGAAACACATCACACATACCTTCCACATCAGCAATAGGACTCCCAGAAGCAAACCCAACCACTCAGGCATCTAGACCCTGGGTCCCACAGAGGTTTTAGGCCTCCAAACCCCTGGACGCTCCCATGACATAGGCATGCATCCATCCAGGGACTAAATTATCTACAGATTTAATTAACATATCTAAACATAGGGGTCTCATACTTATCTGAGAATCGCTAAATCATTTTTCCCTTACATCATTAGCCACAGTATCGTTTATTAGGTCATAGATACATTATTTATTCATTTACAAATAAAAACATGAGGAGAGCCATACATCATCACTTTCAGAATAAATGATCATAAGCAACATAATAACAATAGAAATATCAGGGATACATGAGCCATAAGATCCACATATAAACCAGCACATTTACACATCAAATGCCAAGGAAATGAACTTCTTATTAATGAATGTAAAAACCAACCGGGGATGGGACTACCATGTTCCACCTGACCATAGATTGGTTGAGCCAAATCTCTCTTCATCCAATCACCCCCGTGCCATATTCCAAGTATGATTGTGGGACTCATAACCAACCAAAAAGAACCAAACAAGCATGGATGCTACCAGAGTTCTCCACCTAGACCGTGAGGAATTTTACGGCCTCCTAGTATCTCAGGCTTTATCGTAATCCACAATCCAATCTAGGGATCACTAGGGCCTACATCGAGACCCACTCTCCAGGATTTACCGTACATCCCATCCCGGGACTACTAGGCCCAACGAAGAGTAATCCACCTCTTGGCTTTACCGTATATCTTGCCATTCACCGGAAATGATTCTTAGGCCCAGTGAGGCACACAATCCTAGCTTTACCGCAACCCACAGTCTGGTTCAGGGATCACTAGGCCAGTGGCTTTACCGTAACCCACAGTCCAGTTTAGGGATCATTAGGCCATGTGTTTTTCCTTTTAGAGATCCGCCTCACTCAACTTCAGATCCATTTGGTAGTCCAGCTGAACCAAAGCATGAGAACCCATCACATCAAGGCTATCCGAAAATGGCAAGGCTAGGCTGAAAATACTGCCACACCTGGAAAAACATAGAAAAGAACCACATGCAATAACACGCATGCCAAATCTAGCAAGGAAATCACACATGCAAAGAAAAACCTACAAAGAATCTTGTTGTAGCTGCTTGATCTTGCTCTTCTTTTCTTGCTCCTTCCTTCCTCTTGCCCTCTTTGTCTTTCTTGATCCAATGCCAAAGTACTCCAAGAAAACTCTAAGTGTCCAAGAGTTGGGGAGAGAGAGAGAGAGAGAATAATGAGAGAGCTCCAAAATTGAACTCACAAAAGGTGAGCAAATGCTTGCTAATTAATTCTTAGAAGCCTTTTTAAAAATGAGGCCTCTATTTTATACATTTTCCATTATTTTCTTTCATTTTCCTCCTCACATGAAACCTGTGACCTTTCGCCTCCCTTTTCGCCTAATTTCCATTATTTTGATAAATAAATGTGCCAAAAATGTCATTTTGCCTTTCTAAAGTTTTTGTCTTTGCATTTGCCAATTTCCATAGCCATAATAACCGAAATGAACACCCACTAGGATGTTTCCTAGTTTTTCCGAACATTCAACTTGGAAAAGTGTCCCATCAACAGTGGTTATTATTTTTACCTTTATTAACTTTTATTACATGGAATTTTCGCCCTAGTTGTTACATTTACAGCTGGATAAATGCGTGGAAATAGGACTTCCACAAAAGTTATTGACTCGGTCTTCTTTTCATAGATAAGGAATTATATATATATATATATATATATATATATATATATATAATTCCTTATCTTTTCCATGGTTTTATAAATTGTTGAGGTGAGTTACCTAGTTTCCGAGTTACCCATTACAGTCTTGGGGCCAAGTTCAAGTGGAGGCAATGGAATAAAGGCCTTAAGAACGCATGTCCCCGCAAGTAAGTCTATAATAATATGGTAGAGATAGGGTAGATACCCTCGCATAGAGAGTGAATATTTGATCAATAAATAATTCCATATTTTCGTCTTCTTGAAAATGACAAAGAGCTACATGAACGACACCTTCTATTTGTGCTTGTTTCAAAGTGCCGAAAGGAGGGGTTTCTCTATGCAAAATAGGGGGAAATTGGATGGATGTAAAGCGTGAAAAGTGTGATGTGCTTTCACGAGAAACCTCTGGGAAAGCATTGGCTACTTGAACGAGCAGAAACGAGCAGATAACTACAGGGGAGAGAAAATGCCTTGCTATATTGTATCTTCAGAATGTATGTCTCAGTCTTGTTATATGATAGGCTATATATGAAATATGAACATTTTCAAATTAGTCGCGTCGCAAAATGCAGATGCAGAGGTAACAGAAGCGAAGGAAGCATATGAGCCAGGAGCTTCATTGTCATCCATCAGCAGGGTTTAGCGTTCCCCTCCTTTTCATCCCGCCCTTGAATGGATCACGGAGTTGGTTTCACGTGGCCTTCCTCCCTGTGCGTGAATAAAGAGGAAAAACCTCTCCTAAGGAGAGAGGAGAAGCCTGCCCCTAGCTACGTTTTCTTTGGTCTGTTTGCATCAGTAGTCGCAGAGCTCTTTGGTCTGTTTGCATCACTGGTCGCAAAGCTCGTTTCACGAAGATCACTCAGAATATCGAGTGAATACCTTAGCTGTTGCATGATATACTACTTACTTTATGCAATTTATTCAACCTCTGCGGGCTATGGATATGGATCAAGATCTACTGGATCTGGATAACCTATGCCTGCCTCCACCTTGGCTACTTACAAATAGGATGTTGCTTCTAAATTGCCTACGCCTCTATCACGCTTGAAGAATCGTTCACAGGTTCACATGCACATGGCGAGTACATAGACAGAGCCATGTGGTATGGTGGCATGTGTTGTGGCGTGCCACGTACCTTACAAGACATTACATGACAAGAGATATATATATCCAAACCTCGCAAACCAAACAAACTAAACTTATAATGCCAATGAACTAATGTTGACCATATCTGGCATATGGCAAGCTTACTAGCAATAGAAGCAACCATGAAGCGAAGGGTATACACAAACGATGGGGGTGGAATGGTTGTTAGAGAAAGGGTCCTCTTATTGGACAGATGGATGATTGGTTAAGCAAGCTAGATAGATTGGTTGGATTAGAAGCAAGCAACACGACAGCCCGATTCGAGGCGCTAACCCACTACACTATGTAGTTCTAGTAATGGTAGTTAGCCTCGAGGCGCTAACCCACTAGACCTACATAATGGTAGTTAGCCTCTCATCAGTTATCGATTGTCCTAGATCTTAAAAAAAAATGATAGTTAGCCTGTTGGATGAATGATGGTAGTAGCTAGCCAGGAGAGATTCCTAACCCTCGCAAACCAAACAATCTAAATTTATAATGCCAATGAACTAATGTCGACATTAATTCATTAGTTCTATGTTTGGAAAATACAAATCAACCAAATCCGTTTAACCAAGAAAGTAGAGGAACAATATAGCCTCGTTGCCTCATAAAGAGGCCAAATAAGACGATGAAAAATCTTATTGGTCATGAAAATAAATGCATCTATTTGATAGGTTGAATGACCATATTTCATGAAACAAGGACAACAACTTTAGATTAGTCTCAAAATAAATTAATGTCCATACTTAAATTAGATTACTATAGTCTCGTGCCAAAGCCACAAAGAACTAATAACATAGTATACTACCAATACCATCTTATACTACATGATGCATATTTTGTATGCCGAGCTCAAGATCACCTCCTCATTATAAATTTCAAAATCGACTAAAGTCCAATGAGGCCTAATTAGGGCTTGGGTGCAACTTTATTCTTTAGTTCGATTCAATATTCCATTCTAATGCCGCCTACATCTTAGCAGCAACCCCCTACTTACCAGCGACATCCTCCTTTTTAAAAGTGAGCCTCCCTTCCAATCCACTGTAGCGAATGGCCATCTCGGTTGCATGGGCATAGCAATAAAAGCAGCCAAATTCTTCCTGTTGGGCCGGGTCCCATTCACATATTAAATCACATACCGGCCTACTGGTACGGATCCCATCAGCTCATCGTTATCCTTCAATATTCATATTCTTAATCTCTACCTCCGCTCAGACCAGATTCAAAAATTCTTATTCTCTGCCTCCGCCCAGCTCAGATAGAAAGATAGATGGCTATGCCTATGGCTGCAACCCGCATCCAGAGATTCAAGGCTCCATTCGGAAAATTCCCAAATCTGACGACTCGGTCCACAGTTGTTTCTGTCACAGCCGCAGAAGAAGGAAGAGATGCGAAGAAGCCACTTCATTGCTATCTTCAGGGGAGGAAGAGAGATCATTTTAATTTCCAAGGCAACAGGCCAGGGATTCAACCATGGAGCTCTATCTCCTTCTCAATCAATTCTGCGACGGGAATGCTCCAGGCAAGAGATTCTCTACCATTTCATTTGAAAAATTCAAAGGTTTACGGCTTACAGATGCTCCAGTCGCTTTTATTGATTTTGTATTCCCATTTTGATATATACATTTTTCTCCGTTAGTTGCTAGTTATGTTAGAAGCGTATTCTTATAGGCATTTCGATCTATGCTTTTGAAAATGTCTCCGAAATTGGTAGTTTCTTCACCATTAAAGGCCATAAACATTTCATTGAAGTCCAGTAAATGTTAGAAAATGTGGTGGCAGCAATTCGGTAAGTTGAGTCAATGTGCCTGCTGTTTCGAAAATCTATCACTTTTAGGGTCTGATACTCTTCTGCGTCGACGGAAGTGAAGTGTGCTGTGTGTGCATGGCCAAGACTCTGTATACCGTTTTCCTTGTAAGTCATTCTTCTGCGTCTACAGAAGTGAAGTGTGCTTTGTGTGTATGGCCAAGACTGTAGACCGCTTTCCTCGTGAGTTGATATCATGACCTCCGCATCCGATCAGATTAGCTTGGATTTTGTTTCAGTCGCTTGGTTGTCAGGATTATCAATATTAACCACGCACGCAACCGCTGTTACAGGCCGAGTTAGGAATAAGAGTTAGATTCCTCACGGAACTTACAGCAAGGCATATGCCAAGACCAGGCTTATCAATATTAACCACGCACGCAACCGCTGTTACAGGCCGAGTTAGGAATAAGAGTTAGATTCCTCACGGAACTTACAGCAAGGCATATGCCAAGACCAGGCTTATCAATATTAACCACGCACGCAACCGCTGTTACAGGCCGAGTTAGGAATAAGAGTTAGATTCCTCACGGAACTTACAGCAAGGCATATGCCAAGACCAGGCTTATTCCTTTTTTAAGGTATGCCAGGTCAAAGTCTTTATTGTTCGAGACTGGCCACATAAAAATAGCCGTATGTCATAAAAATAGCCGTATGTCTGGTAAGATTTTGATAAATTTGACGCAAATTTTCAGAAATATAAGGTATATAGTTTTGACGGTAATAAATCTATTTCTACACTTTCCAGCCCTCTTAGATTTTAAAGACTTTCTAGCCGTCCGAGTCACCAGTAGACAACGCCCTTCAAAATATGAGAATTGGATGGGTGCTTGAATTCCAATGTTTCCCACCACAACATAGCATCTCCGTGCCCTTTCTGGGCTGTGAAAACAATATAACCAACTTTGATACTGTCGTTCCTAGTGGGAGTTTTTGACCAGATAAGTATATCCTCTTTTCAAAGATGTTAGATGTGATTGGATTCGACTTTTTAGTCAAATTTGCTTTTAAAATTATAGAAATTTCTGTAAAATTTTGATAAATTTTCGCAAGGATTTTTGTAAATCTAGATTATATTAAATTTTAAAATTTTGAGTACCTAAAATTTTTAATAATATTAAATCTATTTTCACCAATTAAAAAAACATGATTTAAATATTGCTACTGTAAATATTTTTGAATATTTTTAACCTCATTCAAATAACTTTTAAAAGTCCAGACAATCTCTTTATATATGACTATCATCTTTCAATTTTATTTATCAAAAATATATAAATATTATAAACTTTATAAAAAATATATGAATATTGTAAGAGGTTGAACATTTTTTCAACCATTTTTAACTAAATCTAATAAACTTTTAACATATCTCAACTTTGTTTTATCAAAATATATGAATATTGTAAACTTTATTGGAGGGGTTGAACATTTTATCAACCATTTTGAGCTAAATCTGGTTAACTTTTAACAAAGAAATTTATCCAGTTTTCTAAAATCTTAAGTATAATATACTTGGGAACAAAATCATAATAGTAAAGATAAAAATAAAACTCTTACTTATGAAAAATAAAAAACATAAATTTAAATCGAGTAGTCTATAATGCAATTTTTTGAAGGTTTTTACGGTAGTTTTTTCCGGTCAAATTTCTCTTAGGTAGGAATTTAGTGAATTTAGAAGTTTAATGGGTAACCTTGCACAATCAAAGTGCCTTATGAGTTTTTTAGGGTGTTGAATCCATATAAATAGTCAAAAACCAGTTTAAATAACAGAAATCAAGATTTTACCTCAATTATTTTATTTTATATTAATTTCCGTTTAATCCTCGTGTCATATATTATGTTTATTTGTTTTTGATAAGTTGAATTGGTCAAATCAACTCCATGTTTAATTTTCTAATATGGTTATTAAGAGTTTAGGTTTTTCTCAAAATATTTATTTCATAAATTATTAAATTTATTGAAGGCCGTCACTAAATGTTGATGCGATAGACGCATGGCACTTGTTTCAAAAAGGATGAGCTCTCATCTGAGCACTCCAGTTAAAATAATATATAATGATGAAAGGCACTAGTTTCAAAACTATAGATATATTTTCCGGCCTTCGCATAAATGCCAAGATAAGCTCTGCATGTGTCAAGTATCAGAAGGATTGGTGGTGGTCTTATCTAATGGATAATTCCAACTTCCCATCTGTGTATGCCATTTTGGCATTGAAATTCGGGGAATGTGCTCTAGCCCCATACGGGAATAAGACAAAACGCTATACTGTGTCAACCAACCTAGCGTCAGAAAATCCGTCGGGTATATAGATAGGCGTTGCTGTTTAATTATTGGTTGGAAAATTTGATTATTTATATAGTTTATTTTAGAAGATTCATCAATGTAAGTTGGTCGGAATTTTAAAATTTGAAAAGCCGATAAAATTTGATAATTTAGAAGTTTATATATATAAATAAAGCAAACTTATTTTATATATATCTGTGAATTGATATAATTAAATTGTTATATTTATATATATTAAATATGATAAGTAATTTTTCAGATTTTAAATTTATTTGTATATTTGAAAATATATTTTAAATTAGAAAATAATAAATAATTATTATTATTTAATATATATTAACTCTTTTAATTTTATATAAAATAGATTTTTTTTACAGGAATTTGGTTATATGATTTCAATCAATAATGTGAGTTTATGTGAGATTTAAATTTTATAGATTAAACCATTTAAAGTCAAATTTTAAAAAAATTGTACTTATTTTTAATTTAAAAAAAGAAAAAGAAAAAAGTATGCCTAATTTTAAATAAAAATACCAATTCATCTATAAATTACCCCACTTGGACTAAAAAAATAAATAAATAAATATATATATATATATATATATATATAATTGCACACTTATCTAAGAATATATGGAGAGGTTGGTTGGATTTGAATTTTAAAGACCTTTTACCATCTGGCGGGACCAATCTTAATTCAAGGTGCTTTTAGGGTTGATTTGATTGGACCAGATTCGTTAATAAAAAATGGTTTGAGTTGAATTTAATGAAATTTTTTGAAAGTTTTTTAATGGATTTTTCTTATTTAATTTTTCTAAAATTTTACAGATTTTTTTAAAATTTTACAGAAATTTATTGAAATCACAAGTTTCATGGGTAATCTCTGCAAAATAAAAGTGCTGTGAAATTTTTCAAAGTGCTGAATCTATATATTTAGTGAAAAAATAAATTTAAGTAACACAACAAAAAATTTTACCTCAAAATTTTCCACCAAATTTTAACACTGAAAAGTCAAAAAAATCACCAAAAATGACCCCAAAAAAAAATAAAAACAAAAAAACAAAAAAAACAAAAAACATCGTGACCAACTGCATTCAGTTTGTCCAAGTCGCTAAATCAACGCCATTACATGCGTCTTATAATTTCCTGCCTGCAGAAGTGACAATCGCAAGTGTCCCAGGGAAAATATCATATTAGGGAACCATTTATTTTATAGAAATATAGATGCTATGACTATGGTGCAACCAGCATCCAGAGATTCCGGACTCCTTTTGGACAATTCCCAAATCTGACGTTTCGGCAAACAGTTGTTTCTTCCAACTCTAGCAGGAAGAGACGTGAAGGAGCCACTCCATTGCTATTAAGGGTTTCGCCAGAATTAAAGGTCATAAACATTTTATAACATTTCATTGAAGGCTGGTAAATATTCGAAAACGTCGGTCAATTGAGCGAATTTGCCGGCAGTTTCGAAAATCGATGCGTCTGATGCTCTTCTGCGTCTACAAAAGTGAAGTGTGCTGTGCGTGCATGGCCAAGACTCTGTAGACTGTTTTCCTCGTGACTCAATCTTATGGGAATAGAGAAGTGAAGTGTGCTGTGTGTTCATGCAGGCTAAGACTCTGTAGACTATTTTGCCTGAGTCGGTATCGCGACATCCTTATCCGATGAGATTGACTTGATTTTATTACAGTTGCTTGGTTGCCAGGATTATAAAACTGACCATGTACGCAACCGCTGTTACGGTCCAGATTGACAATTCTTTCGTTGTTTATAGTTGGAACTTGGAAAACATGGTCTTAGTATTTCTCATTTTTTTAAACCATGCTTAATTGATAACTAATTTTTGTGAGCTCAAGATTAATCTTATTGACTCTCGCTTTAACATCATGCATAAGCCTAGGGGTTCACTTGTGGGGATTAAGAAAACCAAGAATATTACTTAGGGGTTCACTTGTGGGGATTAAGAAAACTAAGAATATTACTGTTACATACTCTTTAGATTTGTGAATGATGTTTTATATTTTGGGAAGGTATTCACAGTGAATTGAAAGTATCTGCATCAAATTATTTCTACGTTCAGCGATGCTACTGGACTTTTTATTAGCAAAAACAAAAACTTCACTTATTGATGCATTTTTTAACCGATCTTTGTTTTAGAAAATGTTAGTATATTTGTTGTTGAAGGGTTTTTGGTATTGGATTTCAAATAACTTGGCTTTTACCTGAAACCTCCAACCTTTTCAAGAATGGATCAAGTCTGGGGCTCGGGCTCGAGCTCTTAGTACAGCCTCTTATGTCTGGAACAATTTCATGAAAGTAAAACAATGGATGATAGGTAACATATGGTAAGAGATTTAATTGGGGACATTGGTGGAGATTGGCTTGGACCCTATCAGGGGTTTATAGGATAATCACACACTCCCTTTTTCTCTCATCAAGTACATCCACTATAACGATATATACACTTTAAATCAAATAAAGGTTGCTAATGACCTTATTTTCTAATATCCATAGTGGATATGTTCTAGAGAGCTCAGAGTAATTGGAGAATTAACAGAGATATGGCATATGTGATTAATTTATACTTGGCTAGAATCACCTTGGTGGATAAGGAAGACATATTCAGATGGGATGGCAATGTTGTTCAGGGGCAGATCTCGATTAAGGATCCCTATAGGTACATTACTCTATCACACTAGAGATATGAGGATAGACAATGGTTCAACAAAATCTAGACATGGATTTTGCCCCTAAAACTCAAATGTTTTGGGTGGTTGGTATGGAAAAATAAGATTTTAACTTGGGAAAATCTACATAGCAGGGGTTTCATCAGCCCTGGTAGATGTATTATGTGTAAGGTACAAAATAAGGATGTTTTACACATTTTTTTCAGGTGCCCTATGTTGTGGCCATTTGGATAGGTGTTTTGCACATATTAAACTTAAATGCAGAATGGGGTTTTTTTTATCTATGGAAGAATGACTCAGGGCCTGGAAGTCATAATATAAGGAAGTTAGATCCCTTCTTTTCTATATTTTCTGGGGTATATGGAGGAATTCAAATAGTTTTGAAAATATTCCTTTTGACATTTACAGAAATTGCATAAATATATCTGCATATTACAATCACGCAGGGCCAATGGAGCATAAGAGTACATTGAGACGCATTCAAGTCTAGAACTGGAGTAGATATCCTGTTGGTTTTTTTGATGGAGCTGCAAATCAAAATAGATGCGACAATGGGGCTTACATTGTCATACAACAGGGTTATTATTCTCGTTTTTGTTGGAACAACCGATCATGCACAAACACACTCGCTGAGATCATTGCTCTATGGGGAGTTTTATTTTGTGCAAAATGGTTATCCATTGAGTCATTGGATGTTTTTGGAGATTCAAATGTTTCCATAGAATGGGTAAATGGAATGTTGCCTTTTGAACCTCCAATGCTCATTAACTAGATAAACAAAAATAAGATGTTTTAGTCTTTTTAGTGGAGTGACTTTTTTGTTTTTTTTTGTTTG
The DNA here is from genome assembly GCA_034641835.2 of Pinus albicaulis. Lineage (NCBI taxonomy): Eukaryota > Viridiplantae > Streptophyta > Pinopsida > Pinales > Pinaceae > Pinus > Pinus albicaulis. The sequence continues at coordinate 568,854,237 of CM076578.1, forward strand.
TTTGTTTTTTTTTTTTTTTACTCTGACTAGAGGAATCGGCAACGGCGGAGGTATCGTACTCGCGTAACACGGGGTCGAATCCCCCCGGCTACCACTATAAACTCTAGGGGAGACGCAATACCCGCAAGCACGCCTCCCGAGTAAACGACTCAGCCTTTTGGGCCTCATGGTCGAGGATTGAACTCGTGAGCTGCGTATCAACACAAATGCCTTAGCAGAGCGTCCGCTGGCCATTAGACCAAGCCCCACGGGATTTTAGTGGAGTGACTTTTACTCACATATAAAAAACATAATAAGATCATTGATGCTCGAAATTTTAAATGAGAAAGATCTACTTCTTAACATATAGTAAGAACAAACTTCAAAAGTCCGACAATGTCTTGTTCACATGAGTATCTGAATTAAAATAAAATAAAATATTAAAATTTATAAAAACCATCGTCTTTAGACTTATGTTATGATATATTTTCAAATATTTAAAAATAAAATATAATATTTAAATAAATCAAAACCATTATTATTAGTCTTATCTTGTGGATATGTCCAACTTTCCATGTGAGGATGCCATTTTGGCATCGAAATCGGTTAGTCCTGTTTTCCTATTTCATACGTCACAATAACTCATGGAGCCACCAAACGCTCCACTCTCATGCAGACAATCAAAAAAAAATATGATACCTATTTTCTTAACTAACTTAGCAAAAGCTATTTTTTCTATTAAGTTATCAATATTTCTGGAATGGTTGGTTATAATATAATATTTCTGCAATTATAATTTTATTAATACAATGTTCAACTTTTAATTGATATATATTGCCCCAATGTATGGTTATCATGGAGCTATAATTTTGTTAATACACAATCCAACTTTTAGTTGACATAGACTACCCAGTATATCAATAAAATTATAGCTCCAAAATAATTAATTACCCTTTAATCATAATCATCCCTCAACGACTGATGTGACACAATCCTATACTGCTATTGTTGTGGCGTGATCATCGTAGCAGAACCCATAATGTACTTATGTTGCAGACTGGTTTTACTAGTGTGTGGGTTTAAGTTCCAACATTGCTGCAATGAGCTTCTGACTCAAACAAAGAAAGTTTATAAAAAATGTGTAGTCTAAGAAGCAACAGAATGGTTTAGAATTTGGTAAAGATTTTGAAAAAATCTGGTATATATTTTATCAGAATCTTGTTTATAGTTGTTAATTTTAGTATTTTGGGTGTTGTAAGAATTTTATATAATATAAATTTATTTCCACTATAAAAATACAATTTAAACACTTCAAGTAATTGGTTTTTTGAATTTTATTTTACCAAATTCCAATTGTCAATCCCAACTATTCTATATGCTAAATAGACAACTCAACTATAAAAATACAATTTAAACACTTCAAGTAACTGGTTTTTTGAATTTTATTTTACCAAATTCCAATTGCCAATCCCAACTACTCTATATGCTAAATAGACAACTCCGTTTATGGATGACTGTACAATCCCTATCGTCACCAACCATGTCATTCAAATCGTCGACATTAGTGCCATTTGGACGTGTCTCATGCTTTTCTGCGTATGGAAACTCGCACTAAAGAGTCCCACCAGAAAATTTTGAGGACCATTTTATTTAGCATCTGAGAGTACAAGTCTTTAACAATAAAGTAGATTTGTACGACATACGAGGCAGAAAATCAATGGGGATACGTCACAGTGATATGACGAGGATGTTATTATATTACTCAGCAACCCTGGCATGATTGACCTGAGTAGGGCCAACTGGGAGCTAACTTCATGGTTCGGCCATTAAGATAATTAGGATTTTTGGAATCTTAATTAATTAATTAATATATAAATAAAGGTATTTATGTTTATAAATTATTTATACATGTTTTATTTTTTATTATTTTAAATAATTGAAATTTAAAACGGATGAGTGTTTAACCATTATTTTATTAAGAGTTATATTGCTTATTTATTGATTTGATTTGGACAATGGAGGAGTTTTATTATTATTGGCTAAAAGTTTATTATTGTTTTGTATATTTTTGAAAAGTATTTTATAATGTTGTAAGATGTTTTTGTCTTAAAGATAGTGTTTGGGAATTTCTCTTGGATGACATAATTAGATTTGTGAGTCATTTCATGTGTATTTTTGTATGATTCATGTATTTTTTTGACCTCATTTAAAAAATTGTTGGTGTTAAATGAGGGCATTCTTCTCTATGATTTTTGAGATATACATGGATTAATAGCACAATCAGGATGGTGATGGTTGCCTCTTACACCATGTATTAATCTCTTTGCTCCTCTTTACAAATGATTAGATCCAACTAGTCTCCTTGCATGAGGGCCTACAAGGATAGATTAATGCCCTTGTCAACTCTTTTTCACCTTTAGTTGTGTATGGTCAACATAGGTAAAACCAAGGTTATGATCTTTGGTGCATCATTGAGCGCCTTCTCTAACTTACATTTCAACTTCTAGGGGGGAGAAATTGAGATCACAATGGCTTATAACTATTTGGGGGTCCTCATTTTAGCACGTGTAGGGCCCTCAAACCACGACTTAGCAAGGGGTATCGTTGCATTGCCCTCCTCAAGCACTAATGTTTTTAAAATTAGTTTTAGGACATCTCTTTTAAGTTGCACGTCTGAGATTTGATCATTAGAGATACAATCCTCTATGGCTCGAAGATTTGGGGATCAAGCTTGCAACAAATCAATTGGATAAAATAGAAATAGTCCAAAGCCTTATCATTTTATGCAAGCACTTAGTCCCCAATGTATTATTTAGGTCATGTCTAGGTCCTTTCCTTTTTGCCTTGATGTCATCTTCTTCTACATAGATTTCAAACCTTTTGCAGACTTAGCATCAAGGAGAGATAAGTATCCTTTCCTAGCACTTTACTCTTTTGAGGCATGTTATTGCAAAAGATAGCACCTTGGTGCAAAGTCTCACTAAGCAACCTAGATTGGGAGCAATAATGAGAGAGATACCATTGTCACCTCAACAACTACTCCCCTCGTTTTTCTAATTGGGCATAATCCACCATAAGAGAGTCTTCCCTAGTAGATCTTAAGGATTAAATAACCCAATTAGACTTAGGCTAAATGGCCCTCGAGCATTCTAAAACAAGATTCACTTAAGGACAAGTATACAACAATTAGGGTTTTGGATGATTTAAGGTATAATTTCAAGAGTTTGGGTTTAAAATTCCATCTCGCTAAATGTAGAGGACTCAGTTTGGCTAATAGATGCTCAAATAGTTCTCTTAAACACATGCAATCAAGAAAATACATTTTGTTGTTATAAAATAGGGTTTCAATAACAATTTACATCATGCAAATATTTTATAAACACTATAAGAAGATAGACTCAAAATCTATGAAAATCATGTCAAAAATTAGGTCTAACTAATTAGTGTACAAGAGAAAAAAAAATACAACATCTTGTCTTGATGGAAAAAACTTATAACAGCAAGATAAAACTAAGATGTCAACCCTAATTTATGGCTGAAAAATGCATGTAAACTAATGATTTCCCTTTTCCAAATGAATGTGTACAAGATCTAACCCTAATACAACAACATCCAAGGAAAATAATGCTAAAAATAGATGAAATGATTTTGTCGTAACCTATCCCTAATTTACCCTCGAAAACATAAATTGATATATATATATATATATATATATATATATATATATATATATATATATATATATATATATATATATATATATGGAATGGCACAAGAGATAAGACTAGTAAATACACTTTGTTGTTATAAACTAGGATATCAATAACAATTTACATCATGCACATATTTTATAAAAACTATAAGAAAACAGGCTTGGAATCTATGAAAAACATGTAAAAAATTAGGGCTAACTAATTAGCGTGCAAGAGAAAAAATTACAACACCTTGTCTAAGATAAAACTAAGATGTCAAACCTAATTGATGGCTGAAAATTACATGTAAACTAATAATTTCCCTTTTCCAAATGAATGCATACAAGCTCTAACCCTAAGACAACAACATCCAAGGAAAATAATGCTAAAAGTAGATGAAATGATTTTGTTGTAACCTATCCCTAATTTACCTAGAAAATATAAATTGAAAAATATGTAGTTTTTTTTTAATGGAATGGAACAAGAGATAAGACTAGTGTCGTATCAAGTTAGGGATATTGGAGTTTAGGAGTAAAAGTCTATGGAAGAAAAGAGATGGATGTGGATTCAAAGAGAATTATAAAGACAAGCTTGTGTTCCTGGCACCTTTAACCTTAGCATCCATTTATTTTCTTTGGAGATTCAAAAGGAGGAAGTTAAAGCTAGGTTCCTCAAGAGAAACTTAATGAAAATATTGTGCAAGGAGATTTTAGAGTCATAAAACATCAACAAAACCTTGGTGAAATTTTCATTGAACCCTAATTCATCAACAAGAACAAGATGGAAAAGATAACTTATATCAAAATAACACATATCATCACATAGTTACCCATAATCATCCAAGAGAGAAAAGTGTCCAACCAACATCCTCCACAATAAGTTCACTACATTAGTGCTCCATAGGGCACAAGAGAGAATATAGAACTATCTAGTGCAAATTAATCTTAAGTGTCACAATAATCTAACAAAAATCGATGTCCCTATATTTATATGATGGCAACCAAGTCAATTTTCTCTATTTAACAGTTCTAAAATAATACTAAATTATGATTACAAGTTGGATAGGTCACAAGATGACCCTCATAGATAGATAACTCAATGATAAAACATAAAATTATGCCTTAATTAACCAACAAATGTGATTTGAATTCCCTCTAAACGTGACATTGTCCTCCAGAAGGCATGTATTTCCATCAAAAGTGCAAAGCATTGCTCCAATAGATGCATCTCATCTCAAAAATCATGTGTCCTAATAAAATGGACGCCTAATCATCAAGCTAGGCCTCCTAAACTCAAAATCCCTCCACAAGGGTGCCCATGTCTTCAATCCAAGCATCATGAAGGGGATGCCATAATGTTAGGGCATGACATCATCATGGGAATAATGTATCATCCCCTCTAGAGGGGTCACATATCATCATCATCATCATCATGAAATGTCCTAAATAACATGGTGATGTCCATCAAGTAAGCACAATGCCAACTTAGGGGTTTCCTATCAAATTTAAGGTACATCAGTGCTCAAGGCAAGGTCCTTGCTCTAGATGGTAACATCTAAGGTCCAAGAGGTAGATGAGGGTGTCATCAATTGTCTAAAGGCATCCCAAGGTCAATGCTTCTCAATAAGTTTCTAACATCCTCTGTTCGAATTCTCAATATAGTCATCAAGTGGGGCTACACTTCCTTTCTAAAGTATAGGAGAAACATCATACAATCCTTTGATGGATGACAATTGTACCTAGGAGAAAATATATAACACATACTCACACATTCAAGTGAGGTCAATGTCATTGGTGCAAGAAACATAACTGTATCAAAGTGGGCATATTTAATGTTAAATACATCAAAGAACTTCATACAAACATCATCTTTAAATGTTTTCATAGCTTATGATTTGTATACAAGTTACCATGCTTAGGTATGGGAGACTTATTATAGAGCCCTATTGGATGCTTCCAACTCTAAAGGGAGGAACAATTCTTATGCTAACCCTTTCAAAAGATAGGTATGAATGATGTTATTATTTGGGGTTTGCTTCATGAGTAGAGTCATAGTCTTATGCTAGGTTATATCAAACCATTATCAACGAGTGCCTTTGTAGAGCATGGTGTCTTCACTCAATGAACATGTGACATATTACGTGTGTTCATGGCATACTAAACAATACCCTTAATTTGACTACATATTGGAAAATACCTATAAAAATCACATTATGTAACCCCCTATCAATACGAACCCAATACATCTTCCCAGTTTGAGAAACCCCTAATTTCACTAGATATTTTAGGAATCCATTTTTTCATTAACATATTTTATGCCCCTTTATATTTTTTCATTAACTTTGAGCTCCATTTTTTATACCTACCAATATAAAAACCCTTCACCTCCTATTATATGTTCAATATATTACGTCATTTTTTCCTCAATACATATCCCCCAATATGAATGCATGTGGTATGGTATTGCCCCCCAAAGAAGCCCTCGTGTTGTAGTGATCCAGGTGGGTATTGGTGGCCACCCACCTATTCCACTTGGACCCCCACCATTGTTTCTTTTAGTTTTTCAGTTTCCTTAATTGTAGCACAAATTACTATTTTTGGCAGTTTTTCGGGTCCTAAACTTTTGGAGCCGTTTTGAGGCACTAAACGATGTTTTTTGGGCATCAAACCTTCGACTAATATGGGTTCGTTCCAGACTTTATATTCAATGTTAGTATTTTCAGTCCTCGAATAGATCTTTCTAATGATTTATCATGTGTGGCAAACGGAGATAGTATGCTAAAGTTACGACCTCGGGAAATTGACGTACCAATTTACCCCTACGGGGTCCATATTCTGGGGTTTCATCTCCTAGGGTTAGGTTTTTGGATGTTTATAATTTTCCATTATTTCTCAATAATATATAGGCCTTCGAGCCTCATTGTAACACATTGTTCAAAGGTTTGTAGCCACCAAATCTCTTCTCAGAGATAAGCTACCAGCGCCCTAGCTAGTTTATTTCCATTCTATCTGTAAACAAACTTCAATTATTTGATATTAATGAAATGAAATGTTATTTTCATTGCATATTTGTATTAATGGTTATATGTGTATTTTTTTGCGTTCCTGCATAAATTCGAATCATGTAGAGGAGAACTTTAGCAATGCCTAAGTTGTCTTCCTCGCCTTTGTTTTTCCAATCCCCTATATTTGCCTTTTTTATTTTCTTCAAATTGCTTGCTTAACGAGCTTCATTTATTATCATGTAATGATGAGATAACCCCTATTTGTGATGGGTAGTTTATAACTTCATTAAGGATAGGATGTTCATATAGAGTTCCTTTACTTTGATAAGTGTGATGTGCATGGATACACTGAGGGATGAGTGGAAATTTAAGAGGGGTTATAGCTCATGCTATAGTTTGGATTTTACTTGCTTTTCATCACTTGCCACTCTTTTGCATAAAAACATTTGGCTCATGTTTTTTTTTTTTAAATTGATTCAACCTTGGGTATATAAAACCTCTTCTTCTCATAAGACAAGGCCAATAATGAACTAGCATGAGCCATTTACAAAAACCAGTCAAAGATAGAACACTTGTACAAGGGAATGGTAGAATGGTAAGAAATGTTAAGTATGGAGGTTGTGGAACACTACCATCATCATAACCTCCTATTTGTTCACCTCCTAGATAGTGAAAAAAATGACTCAAGGAGAGTCACATTGGACTAGGGGCAAGTGATAACCACCAAGGTGAAGTAAAGGAACAAGTATATAACCAATAGTAGTCTATCATCCAATTCAACCTATAATCCATACTAGAATTCCCATAAAGTAACAATTGGAAGAACTTGAATACAAAATTGGTTAATGCACCTCACGAGAGATGATCCACTTTTATCGAATGAGCACACTAGATGAATAAATGCACTAATTGTAGAGTGGATTAGAGGCATTTTAGGTTATTCTTTGTTTTAATAAATAACAAAAAAAAAAAAAAACTTTCTGGTTTTTTTATTATGTGTTCTCATCTTTTCTTTTGGCATTTCAATTTTTAGATCTTGGGAGTCTCCCCTCAAGATCTGGATCACTCGGAATGTGTGACTAGACCACCAGCAAGGGGAGGAGAATACATGGAATTTGAATTTCACTTTCCAGGAAGGAAGGTCGCCACTCTGAAAGACGGGGCTGAAAACCAAATGAGTGCCCAGGTCCCAAACAAAATCTTGAGAGCAATACCATGCAAAAAGGTCGACACCCTCCCTTCTTCCTTCGTCGCAATGGTTGTTCATCTCTTACCGTAGGCCTGCATAATAGCCATAACTGTGACCAACATCCTTGGCGTCTCTTCTCATTTCCCAAGACACCAAAATGTTTGCACTCCACAACACTAACCTGATAATTATACATGTTGCCTCTATATAATTCCTTCTCCGAGCCATGAGCCCAGTACCTCCCTTCTTTAATTTTCACATGGATGACATGTGGCCAAAGATGGGGATCCCAAAGCCTTTTCATTCAAGAGTCGATCACCCCCATCAAGGGAAAAAGTCTAATAATTAAAATAATACAATTTTTTAAAATATAATACAAATTTAATATTTAGTAAACTATTGAGCAAGTAAATAACCAAATTAATAATAAAAATATTAGAACATGAGTGAATATATATATATATATATATATATATATATAATTAAAATATATTTTATATTAAATTACTCAAATATATCTTAAAATTTTATAGAGAACTACGTATTATGTTCTATTAGAATGAGGTAGATAATACAAATATAAAGTTAAATAATATAAATAAATAAAAGAGATATAAAATACGGATTAAGAGAATGAAGAAGAAAAAGTGGAACCTCAAAGATAAACCACAAGAAAATGAATAAAAGAAGGGGGACAAACCAAAGACATTAAAGAAGAAACGAAAGGAATCTAACTGCGACTTAATTTCCAACCATCGTCCTTTTTAATATTTTTTGTTCGTTTCTCAATTTCGATGGCTTCCCTCAACTTATGATGATGGAAGTAGTCAATCTTAGCAATGACCCAAGAATCCTCAATACGAATGTGGTGTTTAGTTTTCTTAGCATGCTTAGCTAGAGTTGAGGAGCGAGGATGATTATATTTGATGTCAGTTTAGGGCTCCTAAATTCTCTAATTAATGGAGCGACCAGTCTCTCCAATTAGAGTGTCCCACATGAGCATGCGATTAAGTAAATATCTTTCATGTTTTTAGTGTCAGAATAGTCTTTTTGCTTAAAATTATATTGTCAAATTCTTGTGAAAAAGACTCTTTCATCTATAAATTAAAATACACCTATACATATATATATGTGCTCTCTCACATTTTATACAATATTATTATTTATATTTTATATTAAATAAATAAAATATAATAAATAAATAAATTTTAGAAATGATATTAACCCGTGTTTCCATATTAATATTTGTATTAATTAAATAATTTAAACTTGGAATAACTATCAGAAAAAATAAATTAAACTTTTTTAAAAGCAATAATGTAATGTGAAATATATATGAATAATGATTAATCATTTTCAATTCTGAATGATATTCAATTAAATATTTTAAAAACTAAATAATACTTCACATAAGAAAATCAATTAAATATTAAAAAAAAAAAAATTTGGGAAAGAAAATTAATTTATAATTTTTTTCTTATTATTTTAATATATATATATATATATATATTAAAATTTAGTAGTTCCTTACCATTTTTTATTTCTCAAAAAAGATGGAGCAAGTTGCAACATATTCACAAATGGTGGCCTCAACCTGCTCGTAGGAAACCAGGTTCGTTGGCCACCTTAAGGCATTAAATGTCATCCAAAATTGCAATTGTTTCATTCGTTTACTTGCCACCATGGCCTTTTTACTATTTACTATCAAGCCTATTAAACAACATGAAATATAAAATCTATCCGCAAAAAGCATATTAACTTAAAGTCTATTAACCATCAGAGGAAACTATTGGTGCTGGGTCCTTTGCTATAGATCCCGACATATCAACCTGCTGCATCTGTTGTAGTTGTCTTTCAATCCTGCCTACATGAGCAATGGCATGATACCGTGACACCCTTATCTCCCGAATATCTGTTTTGATTTCCTGTAATATTGAAAGCACCTTGGGTTCCCTTCACTTATCTGTAAGCTTTGAAGAGCTTTAGCAAGAACACATTTCAGAGTCCAGTAGGTGTGTATTGATTGATGAAAGAGGAGAGACGTCCTCTCATACTCCCAGGATCAACAACAAAGTCCATATTCTCCTCCTGAACCTCAATATCCTCTTCTTTACTATCACTTTCTCTTTCCCATCCATGAATGACATTCCTAATTTGGGGAGAGTTTCCTGCTGCATAAACTTCAAACATATTTTCCATGATTTCCTTTTTCGAACTTCTTCCTCTTTTACTAGTACTAGCATTGTTTTGTGCCAGCTTTTTCTTCCCATTATCCTTTGGTTTGCGTTTTTTTGCCTGCCTTTTCACCATTGCGCTCCTCCGGTTGAGGATTACGAGCCACAAATTATCTAAACCTGCAAAGTTTGTGAGAGAGCTTGTAAAGGGTAACAATTTTTAAACACAGAACCCGGTAAATTCAGTGAGAGGCCCCGTCAATTTGTGGAGTTGCATGCAATTCCTATTACAGACACTTGTAATTAAAGACATTAGACCAAGAACCTCATAATTTGACACCTGACCCAACTTATCTATCCTACCAAACTGACAGAGAGAACTATCCATCTTGTTTTGCAAGGAGCCTAAAAAGGGATAGAAACAGAGCAACACCATTTCCATTTTACAGGCATGACCACCATAGTAATAGGAGCAGATGCCTTCAATTTTGTTATGGTGTTGCATTTTTAAGATTTAACATAATTGAGCCTGTTGTGCAAAGCTGCGACGAGAGCAAACACAGATACATTGAAATAGCAGATTCCTACCCTGCATTCTACATGGATTTCGAAAGCAAGGGTTTATGTCTTGCTTGGTTAAATACTGAGAATTTCTAACCTTCCCACAGTAATTACAATGCCCAAAATGAAAATGATGCATTGGCTTAATTCTGTCGCTACTCCTAGATTCACAATACAAGGCCCTATTGTTACCAATGACTACAGTAAACATGGTGTAAAGCACTGGAACTAGAGCCGTAACCATAACATACCGATAACCCTGAGGACAGAACAGTTTTTGGCTTGGCACGGCAAGGCCTGTAGATTTCGCTTTCGCTCCTCCGCAAGAACTGTTGCCACAAAGAATGTTCTGGTCGTTAACCTGATTTTTCCTTAACCCCCTCCTATGTTGTTTCCAATGTAGGTTTGACAAGAATAGTTGACATCCCGCTATCATCATCATGAGGCAGCGTGCAATACCATCTACCTTAACTGCAGGGCTATTAATGACTGTTGGCCGGATGCACGCCATCACGTGCCTGCCACTCTCGGTTGTTCGCCACCTACCCTCCATCTCTATCCACTTGACATCCCAATCGGGGGCTTATTATTTTAATATAATCAACATATATTTATATTAATAAAAAAATTATTAATCAATCTAAAAGATTAAATTTTTCGATGTGCATTTTTTTTCTTAAAATTTTACATCTTAAAAGAAATTTGTACGTCAAAAAAAAATAATAAGCGCTTCATAGAATAGGTATTAACATGGATCAACGAATCTATGCTAGTATATTACAGTTATTAAATAGTATTATTATAATTTATAAGTAATCTAACAATTCAAATTTAATATTACAATATTATATAAAGCTTAATATATATTAATATACTAATGGAGCACCACAATTACCAATTTATTATAATAAGATAAGTAATTATTATGTATTTAACATATTTGGAATATGTTATCATGATTATAATAATTATTAGGTTATGTGTTATTATTATTGTTAATGACAATTAATATTATTAGGTCTTATATTGTTATTTTTAATAATTATGATATTATTAATATTTATTTATTATTAAGAAGCTTGTTTATGGGAAAGTTAGAGATTTTAAAGATTACCAAGTTGAAATTTTCAAAATGGGAAGGTCTATCCTCATCTCTCATATATATAAACTCCTCAATTTGGCCTTGAAACATGGCTTCCCCAAGCTTTGGACACAAAGCCTTATTGTGCCTATCTGTAAAAGTGAGGATATAAATGTCTCCTCTAACTATAGAACTATCATTATTAGCCACATTTTAATCAAATTGTATGGGCTCATTTTGGAAAGAAAATTAGCCTTCGACTTGAAGTTCATGGTGAAAGGGTCAAAGGGAAAACTGGTTTTAGGACTTGCATCACTCAACTATTCACCACCTTATCACTCTTAGGACCATTGTTGACAAGTGTTGCAATAGTAAAATTGGTCTCTTTTGTTGTTGCGTTGACTTTAGAAAAGTTTTTAGCATTGTCCCTCATGAGAAGTTATGTCAAAGGATAGGTGAGATAATGGTTCATCTCAAATTGGCGATTGTTGTAACTAGGTTATATGAGAATGTTATTTCTAAGCTTAAGACCATTGAGGATTGGTCTGAGGAGATTAAATGCAATATCATATTTAAGCAAGGATGTCCCCTAGCCCCTACCCTTTTTGGCATTTACATTGATAAGCTAGAAGAGTGTTTAGAAGCTGTAGGATGCGATGAACCAAAACTTGTCGGTATAGTCACTACTCTTCCCCTTTATGCTAACAATATCATTCTTCTTTCCAGAAGGCCCGATGATCTTGACAAGAAACTTGGAATCCTCCTGGATTATTTCTCTAAGATGGGTATGTCTGTTAATACAATCAACAGGACTAAATTCATGATAATTAAATCTAAGAGGATCAATTATGATAATTCCATGTATGATAATAATTACTTGGAGAAGGTTTCCTCATACAAATACTTAGGTATGGACATTCACCATCAGCTCAACTGGAACTATGGCATTGAGAAAAGGATTACAGGAGGATGAAAAACTTACTATGAGATTGAATACAATTGTAAGTCAACTAACCTGGGGGTTTTGAGTAAAAAAAATCATCTTCGAGACTCACATAAACCATGTTATTTTCTATGGATGTGAGCTTTGGGGCTGCAATATATCTAGAGAAATGTGGAGAATGTTTGAGACGATCAAAAAACAATTTATAACCTACAACCTTAAGATTAAAGGAAATACTCCCTGCCCTATTCTCTTATATTTTAGCTAGCATCTCCCCCATTGAAAACATGGCTATGTTTAGGTATTTGATGTACAGGAAGAAGTTGTACAACATGGAAGCCAAGAGACTCCCCAAAATTGCTTCTAACTCTAGCCAAAACGTCCACCTCCATCTTAAACGAGACTAGCATAAAGGTGCCCAATCCTGGTTTGACCAATGGGGGATAAAGGAGGAGATCATTTTGAAGAATAAAGATGATATTAAAAACACAATTACCTCCAAATTTAAGGATAAGTTGTGGGAGGATAAAGAGTTAGATGGAAAAATGAAGTTAAGATATTATAAGGAGGTGATCAACCCTACTCTTGATTTATCTTTTTGTTTTGGCTAGTGTTAAGAAGAAAATGAACATTGCTAAGATAAGAACTAATTCTCATGAGTTTCGTAGTGAAACCAAGCATTGGTCTATTCCGAAAACACCTTGGGATGAAAGAATCTGCCCCCTTTCCGATACTAAGAGTGTTGAAGATGAAATGCACTTTCTCTTGGATTGTTCGGCCCTTACTCACATCTGTTCTCCTTTTCAAAACATTTTCCACACTACCAACCTTCTTGACTTGTTAAGTGAGCAAAACTATAGTGGTCTCGAAACGTTTTTTTCTCACTTCTTTTCTATCATAGAAATATAATACTAAAGAACCTTATTTAATCGCTTACCTTCTTAAGGTCTAATAAACTATATTGGTCTTTGAGGATGTTAACTGTCACCACCATCATCATCATTATGTAATTAGGTTTTAAACTATTATTATTAACAACATTATTATTAATATTAAGTTATGTGTTATCTATATTGTAATTTTTTTAATGTTGTGATATTTTTAAATATTATTATTAATGTAATTTATTTTAACTATAATTATTGGGAATTTAATAAATGTTATAATATTAAGTTATGTACTATTAATAATTTATCTGAACTTCTCATTTATCAAGAGCTGAAAGGAATCAAATTTCTCAAGCTTTAATCTTCTTTTTAAGTGCCAAACTTTATGAAAAGTTGAAACATAGAGAGATTTGATTTCTTTCCACTCTTTCTAGAATTAAGATAGATCTATGTTGGTTATATATATAGATGTTTATTTTAAAATATGATTTATAATATAATATAGTAATATAATAATATAATAATATTATATTATATTATAAAACATAATATATAAATGAGAATTATATTTTTATTTATAAAGAGATAAATGAGATTTTTATTTGAAATCTAATTATAATATTAAAATAAAAATATATAAAATATTATAATAATTAATTGTAATTTAATCCTCTTTAAGTATGAAGTATTTTTTAATTATATAGATAGATATTTATTTTGAAATATGGTTTATAATATAATACTATAATATTATAAATCATATTATATAATGAGTCATTTGTGCATGTTATATTTGAAAACAAAAATATTTCATATTAAAATAAAAATATATAAAAATATTAAGAAGTATTTTTTAATTATATAGATAGATATTTATTTTGAAATATGTTTTATAATATAATATTATAAATCATATTATATAGTGAGAGTCCTTTGTGGATGTTATATTTGAAAAAAAAAATTATCTTAAAATAAAAATATATAAAATATTATAACAGTGAATTGTAATTTAATTATATTTAGATAGAATTTTTTTTTAATTATATAAATAGATGTTTATTTTAGAATATATATATATATATATATATATATATATATATATATATATATGAAGTTGTTTTGAGAGCATTTTTTGGCTGGAATCTTTTGAATTTTGAGATGAAATCTTTATTTGTCTTATTTAAATTTTTTTTTTATTACATATATAGATTCGACACCCTCAAAAAATTTCAAAAAATTACATTAAAGACAACTCGAAAAATAAAATATACATTTCATAATCATTATTCTTATTAAAACACGATTGGAAAGTTATATATATATATATATATATATATATATATATATTCATTTTTTTTTAATATGGTTTAAAATAAAATATTATATTATATAAATGAGAGTTATATTTTGATCTATGAAAATATAAATAATAATTATATTTGAAATATAAAATTATGTTATTTAGCAGATAACGTAATAGATATTTCGTTAACTCTAATTAGTTAAGTCAAACCTATTAAATTTATATTTATTTAATAAAGTTTAACTATATAATTTTTTTTTTCTACAAATATTTTTATCAGTATTTATCTTTGTTATTATTGGCTACGAATTTCAACATCTTATTGCACAATGCATTGTAACATTAGGGGAATTTTGAGGTCTGAAATGGGCCTCCTAAGAAAAATATAAAACCAAAATAAAAGTTATAAGAACCAATAGGATTCAAGATGACGATATCAACCACACGGGATGATTCACCATTTTTGAAGTAAAAAAGTAAAAAGATTAAAAAATAATAAAATAATAAAACTATTTTTTCAACTTGTATTTTCAACTTATCTCCCTCAGGTTTTTCTCAAATTTTGAGCGACAATACTCATTGGATGCAAAATTTAATTTCTCATCCAAAAAGTACCCATGTTGCATACTTTCAATAGACCCTGCTACACGAAAAATGAGAAATACATGAAAGAAACGTGATTGCAATAACATTTTTTCATGTATTTCTCATTTTTCGTGTAGTGGAGTTCATTGAAAGTATGAAACATGGGAACTCCTTGGATGAAGAATCAAATTCTTTATCCAATGAGTGTTGTCGCTCAAAATTTGAGTAAACCTATAGGGAGATAAGTTCAAAATTTGAGTTAAAAAACAATTTTTTCTTTTTTCCCTCTAAAATTTGATGATGTACTCTAAACTAATTTTATTAATTCTATTATTATTTTATAATTTCCTTAGGAGGCCCTTTTTAGACCTCAAAATTCCCATAATGACTGTGATTCTAAAATCATTACTTTTTATTAATGCAATATACATTCTTATCCTATCAATTTTTTTTATAAACAATATTTATATTAAAAATAAATAAATGAATTTTTTAATTCAAATTTTATATATATATATATATATATATATATATATATATATATATATATATAGCTTATGATTATATTAAAAAATTTAATTAAATATCAAAATCAGTCATTTTTATATACTAAATAATAAAACAGTGTTTTTAGGTATTTTTTTAAACTAATAATTATATTACAATAATTTTTTTATCAATATTTTAGTTCAAATTTTAAAAAATAAAATATATAATTTTTTATTTAGACATACAACCTTGATTTGGATGATTAACATAATTTGTAAATGCAAGTATAACATTTTATAGTTTTTTAAAGCTATGTTTGCATAGGCATTGAAATCAGACCCTTGCTTTTTACCAATCAAGAAAACTCAAATTGATGGAATTATAAAACCTAACACTAATTTGAATTTAGCATTTTTATTATAATTTAGCTATATTTAAACTAAGTGACACGACTAGCTACTATGTAGTGTTTGTTTAATATAGAGATTGAAATATATAAAATTATCTTATTTAATATGGTTATTGAAATAATTTATTTATGATTTACTAAAATATTTTTGTATTAAACATTATATCTCATCTTGATCTAAATTTATGCAGGATCACAACAGAATACATATATAACCATAAATACTAAGATGCAGCGAAAATAACACTTCATTTCATTAATATCAAAGAACTGAAATTTGTTTACAGATAAAATGGAAATAAACTAGTTAGGGCACCGATAGCTTATCTCTGAGAAGAGATGTGGTGACTACAGGCCTCTGAATTGTGTTACAATGAGGCTCGATGGCCTATTTATTATTGAGAAACAATGGAAAATCCTAAACATCAAAAAACATAACCCTAGGAGATGAAACGACAAAACTATGGGTCCTGTTTGGGTAAATTGGTACATCAACTTCTCAGGGACCTAACTGTGGCATACGATCTCCGTTTGATGCGCAAAATACCTCGTTAGAAATATCTATCCGAGGACTACAAATTTTGATGTGAACAACATGAAGGAACGTCCATGTTACTCCTGTTTTGCCCAAAAAACGTTGTTTAGGGCCCCAAAACAACTTTGGAAGTTTAGGACCTGAAAAACTACTAAAAATAGTAAATTGTGCTACAATTAAGGAAATTGAAAAACTAAAAGAAACAATGGTGAGGTCCCAAGTGGAATAGGCGAGTTGGCCACCAATGACCTGGATCATTCCTCCCACCTTAGGAAGCAATCGTCCCCATTGCATTGAGTTCCTCCATGAGATGATGAAACTTCTGTTGAACTTAGTCCCCAGTGAACCACTTGCCTTGGTGCAGGAGTTGGTCAGCTTTGACAACCCGATACAGTTGGATCTTCTGCTGGCAAGTGTTTTTGATTTGCATGTCCATGATATGATCTGTGGTGGCATGTTCTATGCAGTTTGGGTTTAACTTTGTTGGTGTGAGTTGCTCTGCAATGTCGGAGGTGTCTAGTAGAGGTGGGAAGTAGGGTCAAAGGCAGTCCACATTGAACACTTGGTGCAGACCAAGGAATGATGGAATACTGAGCTCGAAGGCATTGTTCCATACAGCCTTGGTGATGGTGTACAACCCATATTAGAGCGGGTGAAGCTTGTGGTGGGGTCCGGTGAGGTGCTCGTTCTACAAATGTAGCCACACTTTGTCGCCCACCTGGAATTTGTGTGGCACCCGATGTTGATCATGTCATTGATTGTACTTAGCATTGGCTCTGTCCAATATGTCATGAACCTGTTGGCGGATGTACTGAGTGCGCTCAATAAAGCTATTCGCTTTGTCAGCTTTAGACTGGACATGAGCCGAATCAGCCTGAGTAGTCGCAAATGGCATGGCTACGTCAATGGGACATAGTGGTTGGAATCTCAAGCCCACCCGAAAGGGGCTGTGGAGAGCCCGGTTATAACTGTGTTGTACATAAGGAGGGCTCTCATCCCATGTTCGTGGATGCTTTGAATTGTACATGCGGATAATGTGTACGATCATCCAATTTACGACCTCTGTATGGCCATCAGTTTGGGGATGGAAATTTGTGGACTTGGTGAGCTTGGTGTCTAACATTTACCAGAGGTTGGAGAAAAATGTGCTGAGGAACCTGTTGTCCCGATCTGAGATGATAGAATGTGGGATCCCAAACTTCACCCACACTCGTTCAAAGAAGAGTTTAGCAGTGGCTTCTATTGTGATATTCTTATTGCAAGTCACCATAATGGCCATCTTCAAGAATATGTTGATGACCACGAAAAAACAGTCGTTTCCATGCTTAGTAGAAGGAAGGTCTAACATGTAATCCATGGAGATGGATTCCCAAGGTCGACTACGGGTAGGTAGCGGAGTATAGAGGCCTTGCTTCTTGATGGTCGGATTGGCAATGACGCAAGCAGTGCAGAATCTGATGTACTTCCCGACATCCTGTTGAAGGTTCGACCAATAGAAATACTTCTGCAGTACTGCCACTGTTTTGTCGACCCCGAAATGCCCAACGACCCGATTGTAGTGCGCTTCCCAAATCATCTTGGCACGCTCGCTTGAAGGAACACAAAGGTGTCCCAGGTGACATAGCAGTTCATCCTGGAGGTGAAAATTTGGAACTTGCGTACCCTCTAAGAGTGTCTTGTATGTGTGGCCGAATTCCGGATCGCTCTTGTAGAGAAGCGACCAATCATAAGTCTCATGCCCACAAGAGTTGAGAATGGTGGTTAGCGCCACGATTGGTGGTCGGCTAAGGTAGTCTGCAACATTATTGGTGTTGCCCTTGTTGTACTTTATATTCAAATGAAACTGTTGCAGATATGTGGACCACTTCTAATGGCAATCGTTCGGCAACTTCCCTTGTGTCTGTATGAATTGCAGGGGTCGGTGGTCTGTGTGGATGATCGTTTCCTTCCCCAAAATGTAATGCTTCCATTGTCGGCAAGCATGCACAATGGAATACATTTAATTTTCATAAGTGGGATACTTGCAGACTGTGTTGGACAATGTCTCACTGTGATATGCGACTCGATGTCGCTGTTGAGTAAGAACTGCCCCAATAACATAGTCAGTGGCATCTCTCTCGATCTCAAATGGTTGTTGCAAGTCTGGTAATGTGAGCACTGGGGCAGAGCAGAGGCGATGTTTCAACTCTATGAACGCCTTCTGTTGAGATTCCAACCAAAAGATTTTTTCTCCTCCCTTGGTGACTTGACTCAAGGGCCAAGTGATATAAGAGAATCCCAACATGAACCTGAGGTAGAAATTAGCAAGACCGAGAAAGCTGCGAAGCTTTGTTAGAGTGGTTGGGGCTAGCCAATCCCGAATGACTTGGACCTTGGTTGGATAAACATGCACCCCCGCTCATCAATAATGTATCCCATATACTGAACCTAGTACATGCCAAAATGCACTTCCCAAAATTGGCACACAACTTGTGTTGCCACAGTGTTTGGAGGACCTATCGGATGTGGTGGAGGTGCTCTTCCCAAGTATGGTTGAAGATCAGGATGTCATCCAAGTACACTACTACAAATGAGTTGGTGAATGGCTGCAAGATGTCATCCATCAGCCTCATGAAGGTTGTAGGTGTATTCATCAACCCGAAAAGCATGACCAACCATTCGAAAATGCCCTCCTTGGTTTTGAAGGCAACCTTCCACACATCAGAGGGTTCGATTGGTACCTAGTAATACCCGGACTTCAAGTCGATCTTGCTTGAATATTTCTCCCTTTTGAGTTGGTCCAAAAGGTCATCAATCCGTGGGATCGGGTACCTATTTCGGACAATGATCTTGTTCAGCGCCTGATAGTCAATACAGTCTCCAAGTCCCATCCTTCTTCTGCACTAACACGATCGGGCTCCCACATGGGGATGAACTCGCCGAATGTGACCTTTCTCCAACAGCTCCTGAATCTGCTTCTTGATCTCATCATTCTCCAGACTAGAGTGCCGATAGATTGGTCCATTGGGCAGCAACGCACCTAGGGTCAGATCGATGGGGTGCTTGACCTGATAGTACAGAGGCACCTCTGCGGGTGAGGTGAAGATGCCCCCGTACTCCTCCACGACCTTGTCCATTTGTTTTTGTCGTGCAGAGGAGCCTTGTCTGGAGATCGTGGCCACAGTCTTCATCTTGCCCTGGGGGCGGATCATCAGGAATACAAATTTCTCGGTTTTGGAAATGAGCTTACTACATTTTTTTGCAGTAAACAAAGAGACAGTGGAAAGCGGTGGTACCTCCGGTATCCTGTACAACTTATTGCCCAAAGTAACAATAACAACGCGAGGTCGGGAATCATACACATGTCGCTTCCACAAGTATGGTTGGCCTAATAATACATCACAAACATCAATAGGAAAAATGTCACATAATACCTCATATGTGAAGGGCTTGATACTGTAGGGAAGGTGACACTACTAGCTGACGCGGTGATCTCGTCCTTGGTGAAACCACCTGATGGTGTACAATTGTGGGTGTGTTGTGGTCGGCAAGCCCAACCGCTTCACGAGCTCTGCTGCAATGAGGTTATTTTGGCTCCCATTGTCGGAAATGAACTGTAGCGGGGAACCCTTTACCCACATCTGGGAGTGGAAGAGACACTCCTCCTCCTCTGGAACTTCCAGTTCCTCCTTCTGGATCTTCGTGGTGGCAATAGTGGTGTTGGGATCCGCATCAATAATATGCTTCCCTTTGTCATTCCCCTTGTCAAGTTCTGATTCAGAGAAGGAACATGCATCTAATTCATAAGCCTTCATCTCGACCACCAGTGACTGCTTGGCCTGACACTCACTTGTGTTGTGAGTGGAGCTCTTATGGAACTCATACCACTTTCCCATGTCCTTCTTCGGCTTCGCGGTGTTGTTCTTTGCTTGCGGCTTTGGTAGGTTGTCTTGGGCTACCATGCCTTGATTTTTTCCTTTGTTCTGTGGTTTAGGGTCACCTTTCCCAAGTCTCGCTTCACAATTTTGATTTACAGATCCATAGTCTCGCTTATTCTGTTTGAATTTCTTCTCAATCTTGGCAGCATACATGTATGTTGTACCAAGCGAGGAGATGTCGAGGAACTCCATTTCATCCTGAATGTATATGTGCAGACAATTGCGGTACTTCAGCGCCAAATGTTTCTCTGAATATTTGATACCCAACTTCGTGCGTAGGGTATGGAAGAGATTCGTCAGCTCATGCACATCTTCTTTGTTGCCGTAGCATAGTCCATTGTGTGTACTTGTCCTCATAGCTTGCCACGGGATAATATTGTTCCTTGATTGCATCGCGGAAATAATTCCAAGTGGGTACGACTGAGAAGAAAGAGGGTTCCCCCTCGTCCTTTTTCTCGCAGTAAGTTTCCCACCAATCCTTGACATGAGGGGCGGCTTTGAGGAGTGCAAAAATAATCTTCTCCCGGTCGGAAAAGTCATGAACTAAGAAATATCCTTCTAATAGATTCAACCATATATCTACGGTGTTTGCATCTATTTGGCCCTCAAATATGGGAATGTCAAAGTTTTCTTGTACATTAAAAGGAGTTGCGCCTCCAAAGTGGCTGCTGGATGCAGATGCGCCGTCGGTGGGCAGTCATTGAAGGATTTGGGAATAGTTATTCATCATCGCGTTCCTTTGTTTTTAGAGGGCCTCATTGAGCAATATTTTGATAGAATCTCCTGCTCCTTCGTCTTTCTTTTCGTCCCCCATGGGCGGTCGTCGGGGTTTGCGAGACTGATCTTGCCAAGGTTCAACTAGATCGAGCCCTAACTCCTTATACCTCGACCTTGTTGGGGACATGCAAAGAAGGATCGAGAAAGAGAAGACCGCTATGATACCACTGATATGAATTGATGTAGGAACGCAATAGAATACCCATATAACCATAAATATAAAGACACGTCGGAAATAACACTTCATTTCATTAATATCAAAGAACTGAAATATGTTTACAAACAGGATGGAAATAAACTAGCTAGGGCGCTGGTAGCTTATCTCTGAGAAGAGATGTGATGGCTACAAGCCTCTGAACTGTGTTATAATGAGACTTGAGGTCCTATTTATTATTGAGAAACAATGAAAAACCCTAAACATCCAAAAGCCTAACCCTAGGATATAAAGCGCCAAAACTATGGGGCCCGTTTGGGTAAATTGGTACATCAACTTCCTGGGGATGTAACTTTGGCATACAATCTCTGTTTGACACACACACTACCTTGTTAGAAAGATCCATCCGAGTACTACAACTTTTGATGAGTGAAACAACAAAAGAACCTTCATGTTGCTCTCGGTTTGCCCAAAAAATGTCGTTTAGGGCATCAAAACGGCTCCGGAAGTTCATGACCCAAAAAATTGATAAAAATAGTAAACTATGCTACAATTAAGGAAACTGAAAAACTGAAATAAACAATGGTGGGCCCCAAGTGGAATAGGCGAGTGGCCACCAATATTCAACTGGATCACATCTAAACATAAAATTAATTATACATCATGTAATATCGATAATATTAAATTGAAGATTTTATTTATGGCCAACATTATTTTTTGTTATTATTATCTTTTAATTTTTTATTATAATTATTATCATTTCCTCATATTAAGCTCTATAACACCTCTATGTCCAATGACATCTTGCTGCTTGGGAGGACCTGTCAAAACCAAAACAGGCTGACGGTTGGGGTATTCTGGATATTCGGGCTTTTATAAACTCCCTTCTTATCAAATCTTTATGGCGGGCTTTGTTTCAAAATGGTGTGTGGAGTGGGATAATTGCTGCTAAATATATTCATGACGTGCACATTTCAAAATGGCTTCGATCTTCTGAAATTGGAAATAGGAGGGTTTCCTATATTTGGAGAAGTTTTCAACAAGTTAAAATATTTTTCCTCAATAAAGCCAAGTGGGCCTTTGGCTGGGGAAATGACATTTTGATTGGCATCGATCATATCGTGGGTATTTCGGATCGTTATTGCATCTCTTTGGATATCATTGCAGCCTTACAACATAGGGGGGTCATCATCTTGGAACATGCCATTGCTGGATGGGATGGCCATATCCCTCGATGGAAGGATGCTACCAACCTCAGTTTAACAGGAAATCATGCATTTGAATGGAATCAATATACTTATGCTCTTCGTACAGCTGGACTGTCGGGAAAAGGGACACATGACGAGAATTATTGGGATGGCCCCATGCAAGGGTGGGGGGAGGGGAGGGGAGGGCGGCTTTGATTGTCAAAGAAATATACCAAAATATTCGAATGCCATTTTTGGGACATGACGTTTCCTGGTTCATGCCCATTTGGAGTATGAGTATTCCATTGAAGATCATTTTATTTGCTCGGTTAGTATGGAGAAATAAGATTCTCACATGGGATAACCTCTGTCGGAAAGGACTCACTGGACCCGACATCTGCTCTGCAGTAGTTTTGAGGAGACCGCTGCACACTTACTTCTTACCTATCAATTTGCTTTACAGGTATGGGATTTCATCTTCAACAAATTCCATATTGGGGCACAACATTTTACAAACATCTATCATTGCTTGGAATGGGCCATGAAACAGAAGGGTGCTAAATCATACATTCCAATTTTTGTTATATGGGAAATCTATAAAACCAGAAACAGGGTCATTTTTTATGGATATATACAAAACCCCTACAATGTTATGACAAAGATTCTTTCTTGGCTTGCTGAATCGACTACTTTCCCTCACAAGATTCATGATCTGTCTTCCCATTCATCGAGGACTGAAATCAAGATTCCTGCTGGTTTATTTGACGAGGTGACAAAAGATGACAAGTGTGGATGTGGTGCTATTCTATACAGGGATTTAAACGACAAATACACTTTATACTGGGGAGGGGGAGATGGCACAAACACCAGAGCTGAACTTTTGGCACTATGGGGACTGTTATGGTTTGCTAGGGATTTGCCTATATATATATATATATATCTATGGAGACTCGCAGACCATTGTGCAGGCTTTCAAAGGCTCGACACAATTTGACCCTCCACATCTTAGATATTGACGTAGGAGGATGGAAGATCACTTACAATAATTCCACTATGCTTCATTGGATCACATCTTCCGAGAACAAAACATAGAGGCAGATTTTTTGTCCAAGCGGGGGCTGCAACTAGAGGATGAATATATGCATTTCTCCCACACCACATCAGGCCATGTGGTCGACCATGGATGCATCCAGATTCTATAGATGAATGACTCTTTTCATATATGTTGTTTTCTTCTATTATGCTCGCCATGTCATCTCATGCTCTACATGTTTTTGGACTTACATCACACAGGAAAATGATGCCCTCCCTTTTATGGGGGATTCACATGCATCACTACTATGTCAAATGATGCACAATTCTGTTTATAACCAGTGGATTTCCATGCAGTCTTTCTATATCCTCTCCCTAATATGTAGAACAAAACTTGAAAACTATGCACAGAGGAGACTATGCAGAGATAGATGAAACTAGTTTTTTCAATTTAATGAAAATCAGTTTGTTTTTTTCTTCTAAAAAATATTCATATTACATTTAATATTATTTGAATTAATAAATTTTATTTATTAATGTAATTTAGATTTAATATTATTTAAATATAAATAATTATTATATTATAAAATTAATGAAATTATAAATAAAAAATAAAAAATGATTTTTATATATTTTTAAATTAATTAAACCATTAAAATTCTCTCTCTCTATATACGTTTTATATTCAAGTGTTTGATATATTTATTAATTTTTACCATGTCGGGTATTTTAATAAAAACAAGGGTTCTCTTTCTGTTTTCTAAAAATATATTTGTGTTTGAGTAATGAGTGAAATTGGGGAAAAAAATTTAAAGTAATACTTTAAAAATGACTAATAAAAAATAACAATATTTTAAATAATTAAATATTTACTTATTATTGATAATAAATAATTTATTTAGATATATTGTATATTTGGTTTTAAATTGTGAAGGTTCATTAGTATAATTGATTGAGAATGAGCTTAGTGAGTAAGGTTACTCAAAATCAAACTTTATAGGGGATGTTGTGCCCTAGGGGAGGAGACATCAAGCCCCATGTCAAGCACGGAGGATCACAAACAACTTTACAAATTAAAAAAAAATAAAAAATTGGTTTTTAATTCTTTTATGAGTGAATAATGATTATAGTTTTGTTTAGCTGAATTTTATTATTTCAAAAAATTAGAAAATATATAGCACTTTGAGAATCTGAACCAGATCAAAAAATATACTCTCCTTAAAAAGGAGAGAGCTAACTAAAATTTGAAAGGTACAAAGGTAATAATGCTATATCTAACTGGCCTAACTAACATTGTAAGAAAGAAGCTACAAATATGTGATCACAAACCATAACCATATCACAATAAGGTCGAGGGGTCTGACTCTGACCATGCAAGTGGGAGGGTGTTGTCGGGTTTGCTGAAGTCCGTCGTTCTGCTGGGGGGATGCCAATGTGATGCTCAATCTTCTCCATCCTCCTGTGTGCAAGTGCTCAAGAGATTGAAGGATGTCCATGTGGGATTCATGGTGATCCAGGATAGTGTGACCCATCAAAATTTCATTTTCCAGTAAAGGTCAATTGTTTACATATTCTCATATGTCTGGTATCCGGGGTCTAGTCTTCCCATTCAATTTAAACCTTTGTGTTTGAAAGACAGATTTGATGAGAAAGAGGCTTCCCCTCCATTCTAGCAAGTTCTTTCTTTCAGTGAAAGTAAGCTCCCAATAACAAGATGTGAAACCTTCAATCCAATAATGCATACAAGTTTACCCAGATAAACCCACTCCTAATAATAAGCAACATGCCTTTAAACCCAATCCTCCTAATGCAAATACCAGACAGCTAAACATCCAAAAACAATACTTTTTCCACTGAAATACCCCAAACCTGTAATACCCAAAACTTTATGAACACCACCCATTAGTTATTATGATGTTCCCATGATTTAGATTTCTTAGATCCTTTACATTGGGCTTATGGTCTTCTACGTTGTTGCTTATGCTATGGTGCTCTAGGAATTCAACGGGTGGAATCACATCACATGAATTTCTCTCTTGTAATAACTTTGAACATTATGGATCAGTTGGCAAGAAACCATTTTTTCACATCGAAAACAATGTCCATTCACTCCGTACGCATTAGGAAGAGACAAGCCTCTCACCCTTCCTTCAAAGCAGAAGCAAACAACACATGGGGATAGGGAGCAAGGAGGCAAGCCTGGCTTGGCCTTTTCCCACCCGTCTCACGATGGCCCTTTTGCTGGGCAACTTTGAAACAGAGAAGGAAAACGCACCACAATAAAATAAATATATTAATATAAAACTTTGAAGTATTTGATAGAGAAACAACCAAATACAAAGTTAAAAACAGACTTAATAGTAAAACAAAATCAATCTTATCTTTTAAGGAGCTTCTATTTAAAATGTCTAATTTTTCCGTCATGACTATAACCGCCTATATGGATAAAGTACTAATAAAATTCCAGAAAGATGGGAAACTGTTTTTTTTTGGGTCATTGATTGATTCGGCATTACTAGGTCAGAGAAAACCTGAAAAGCCACAAAACGGATAGAAGCCGTATGGTTGCTCAAGTTCCAGAACACTATTAAACTGCTGTGTGGCATTGCTTTGATTTAAGGACATTAAAAGACAAATATATCCTACACAATGACGACAAAACTGGCAGAAGCCGTAGTATCGCCAACCGCCTTGGAAGTCAGCGAGGCCAGATTTCCAAAAAACGATTCCCTCCCAAATCGCCGGTCATTGTCCACGGCATAAAGCTGTCACAAATCTCCGGCCATCGTCACGGCCTAAAACTGGGGAACTGTACACTGACCTCTGCAGCCAAACTGATTCAATATAAATAATTTCTTCCATTCACCATCTCATCATTCTCAAAGATCAGCGTCCAAAACTCCTTTCCTTCCCCAGCTCAGACAAGAAACATCGATAATTATGGCTACGGCTGCAACCCGTAGCCAGAGATTCAGGACTCAGCTCATAAAATTCCCAAATCTGGCGACAAGCCCCTCAGTTTCTTCTACTGCCGCCAAAGAAGAAGAACGAGACGCGACGGAGCAACTCTGGCACTATTTTCCTGCGACAAAGGGGGCAGATTTTAATTTCCAAAGCAACAGGCCACGGATTCGACCAGGGAGCTCTATCTCTTTCTCCCGCTATTCCTCGACGGGAACGCTCCAGGCAAGATATTCCCTGTCATTTACTTTAATGAATTAAAAAATTTACACCTTACATGTGCTCCAGGTGCTTCGGTTTCTTGATTCCTTTATTTCTCGGAAGCATATTATTATGGAAATTCCCGTGGCGTTTAAAAAATTCCTGTGATTTTCTGTTCCTTCGCGAGAATTAAAGGTTTGAAACATTTCGTTAAGGTCTGGAGAATGTTAGAAAGCGTTATGGCAGAAGTTCGGTGATTTACCCAGATGCGAGTGCTGTTTCGAAAATTAATGCTATTGCGAGGCGTATGATGCTTTCTGTGAAGTGTGCGGTGTGTGTATGTGCAACTCTCTGTAGATTGCTCGTCCTGTGATTCGAACTCGCAACCTCATCCAATGAGATTATAATGGAATTTTTCCCATCGCTGGCTTGCTTATATTATTAATTAATATTTCCAGCGATCGAAACTGATGTTACATTGCTCGTCCTGTGATTCGAACTCGCAACCTCATCCAATGAAATTATGATGGAATTTTTCCCATCGCTGGCTTGCTTATATTATTAATTAATATTTACAGCGATCGAAACTGATGTTACATTTCAGGTTGGTGGCCATCTGGCCGTCAAATTGCGTGCATAAACTCTTTAAGTAGATTGTTTTTCGATTTTTATATTATTTACGGAACACACTCCAATGTAATGTGGCCAGTAATGAGTTAGGTGTCATTATCCAAATCAATTACTTCTTCCGGCCATTTCGATGATAAAATATTTAGTGGTTTATAAACTTTCAACCATTTTTTCAAAGAACAGTAAAGGATAATTTTAATATCGGGATATATAGTATTTTTCAGGTTTTTCAATGAACAGTAAAGGATAATTTTAATGTAGGGATAAATAGTATTTTTCAGGTGTAAATGGGTTGGTCTGTGGAGTTTAATTAGTATAAGTTTTAGATTTAAGCTTGTATCAAATTTCATGTAAAAAGCACAGAGTAAATAATTCTTCTATGTAATATTAAAGTTGTTTGAACTTAATTTAATATATTATTAAATGTATATTAAATTTATTAACAAAGAATATTTCTTAATATAATTTAAATTATTTTATTTTATTTTATAAATGATTTTTGAAGAGTTAAAATAATAAATATGAATGACAAAATCTATTTCAAGTGTCTTAAGAAACCATTTGTATATTAAATAAAAAAAATAACATTTTCCCATTTAAACCCGATTCCCCATGTAAAGCTACTTTATGCAGAGGATCGCGGGAAGGCTGTCATAAGTGTTATCTTTCAAGGCTTTCGTGGGCTTTTCCGTGTGGACCTACTTGACACAGGGCATCGCTAGCAGGGTGGAGCGGGTTAATATTGGCGTTATCTAACTATGGGATTTTTTTTCTGAGATTTTGGTTGGAAATGACCGAATTTGTTTTGGTCAGATTTTTATTTTTGTTGTTTAAACTTTGTTTTTTATTTTATTGTATATATAAATTTAGCACCTTGAAAATTTTGAAAAAATCATTAGAGCAGGTAATTCACAATTCAAACTTCTTCTGATTTTAACAAATTTCTGCCCTATTCTGGCTAATTTAACTAGAAATGGTGCCAAAAAACCCTCACCCTACAACAGGTTACCATATAATATAATTTATTAAATAATTTTACTTCTTCCTAAAAATCATTTACTTAATTTTATATATTTTTATAAATTATTTATTTAATACTAAAGTTTTAAAATTAAAAATAAACTAAAAATAAAAATCAATTAATTAAATTTATCTTTTAAATATTTTTATATAATTGTTTGTTATTTTTTTCTTGATTAAATATTAATTAGTGCAACCCCGCATGGGGTTAGAAGTGACGAGTTTGGGGCACCAATATATCGTGCAATCACCATGAGTGACGGGTCGGTGCCATCTAATCTTTGAACAATCATCTAAATGTGGCTCGAATAGGGAGTTAACGCCTGCAGGTGGATGCGGTTCAGATCTTGGCTAGGTTGTAGAAGGTTAATGTTAATCATACTAGCTCATAGAAGGTTAAAGTTAATGATACGCAGGCATGTGTGTTAGGATCATGAAACACAAAGACACGAGAAAAGTGGTGGTTGAACGAGCTTGCGCTTCGAACTCAGAGGTCATGGCAGAAATCTCAAATTGGATTCCCGACCTCGAGCACACCCACGGAAGACAAAATCAGTACCCCCTCACTATTGACTTCTGTTGAAAGATTAAAACGCTACTACGTAAAGTCATCATGGACAGAATGCAACTGAAAAGGAAATATTGTTTATGTTAGATAAAGTGGTATTGAACCAAAAGGAGATGTGACTCCATTTCAAGCACATAGAAGAACAACTGCCTCGAGGCCCTGGTCCAATTAAATACAAC
Organism: Pinus albicaulis; assembly: GCA_034641835.2. Lineage (NCBI taxonomy): Eukaryota > Viridiplantae > Streptophyta > Pinopsida > Pinales > Pinaceae > Pinus > Pinus albicaulis. Next base: position 568,883,694 of record CM076578.1, read on the forward strand.
TAAAAACACCTCAATTAGCGCAAGTGAGGTGAATACCTCATGTTCTTTTTAATTTACATGGCTTATGTTTCTAAAATTATTTTTCTCACAAAGTTTTCTCAACATCTATATTTATACATAAAGCACATGTTTCCTTGATTCCTTACTAAATAACATCTAATAAAATTAGAATCATCTCAAAACCCTAACTCCCAATATCCTAGAAATAAAAACCTAGTCAAATCACTTGTGTTAACATTTTTGGACAACAAGTTTCCCATATCTTCAAAGAACCCCTCACTCCAAGTTCGTAATGGAAGGGAATACGAACAACAACCTCGAAAATGTTTTCATGTATAATTTTTTTTTGAGAAAATATCCGAGAAGATCCACCCAAAGGGATCATTTTCGCCAGCTTATTAGCAGAGCCTAACCCTGAGAGTGGTGAGGAGAATTGACCCCATGACCTCCCAATAGCAAGATGCTTTTAGCGACAAGACCTTGACCAATTGAGTTAACCCTCAGGGCTAAGGTTTCATGTATAATTATAATCACTTGTGTTAACATTTTTGGCCAACAGGTTCCTTATACTTCAAAGAAACCCTCACTCCAGTTCGTAATGGAAGGGAATATGAATAGTGCTGTAGAAAAAGATTTCATGTATAATGAAAATCCCACCCTGTTAAAGAATCATGCCCCTTCTAAAACTTGAAATGTTGCTTTCTCATCTTTTACACTACCACTACTAGTGAAATTTCAACTGAAAATTACCTCTATTTCACCTTTATCCCATTTAAGGTCCTTTCAAGAGACATTTTTAATTTTAGTTAACAATGGTATGTTCTATGCTTAGCACAATTACTTCAATGTACTGTTATCAGCCCAATGACAATTTCCAAATTAGTTTCCAATAGCAATCACATTAACCATAAATCACATTGACAGCAACTGTAGATAGAACATGAATAGTAAAATGTAGAAGACAAGCCAAGACGAGGACACCAAATTTAGCGGATGCCAGGAAAAAACCCCAATATGGGGAAAACCCTTTGATCAATTCTTCTTATTATTATATCAAATGTTCAGCAGAGAGAGAGAGTACAAAAAAGTCAAATTTGACATGCCCAATCAAAGTCAAATTAGCCCTGTCAAATCTGCAGTCAAATTCAGCCCTAACCAGAAAGTCAAAGATGGTCAACACAACACCAAATCATCCTCTTTGGTGCTTGGTCAAGGGAAGTCAAACTCGACCTTCTGGAGTGGTCAAATCCAACCCAAAACAGTCACAAAGTTAGTGGTCAAACTTGGTCAAATTCTGCCCTGAAAGTTGCGGTCAACTTGCATTTTATCTTTGTGGTCAATGTACTCAGATCACCTCAGTTTTCGTGCCAAATAGTATGGCCTTCCCAAACATAAAATTGACCAAAAGATCGAATTCAAATTCTGCCTAGAAAGTCAAAGTCAATACTGGTCAACGTTGGTCAAACTATAGGAGAATTTTGAAATTTTTGGCCTTGTAATTATGTCCTGAAATTCGTCCTCCTTGCCACACATGTGAGAGAAAAGATATGCCCAATAGCTGTACAAACCAATGAGAGGAGAGAAGAATGTGTGAGGTGAGATGATGCCAAATGAGGTTTGAGGTCTCTTATATTTATACAAGACGTTGGGGCTCAAGAGACATGTCCATTGGGCTTCATGAGCCTACATGATGATGTGGCCGACCTTGACAATTTGCACATGTGTGGGCATAAATTCAAAAATACATTTCTGCTTGTCCAAATTTGATGATCTTTAGGTTGATTTTGGTCCTCTCGAAAAGAGGAATTCAATGAAATAATCATTTCCATCAAATGAGCTGTCCGATAGTGGAATTTGGCCCTAGTTGCTAATTTTAACACTTCCTCTCAACTAGGGAGAATTCCACCTGCCAATCCATTAGGCCATCCTGTCATCATGTACCATCTTTGCATCTCATTTCAACTCTGTTGAACAATGATGTCATAATGAAGAAGAATTGATCAAGAGTAAGTCACAAGACCTTGCCACTCTCCATTGACAAAAGTCAGTCCAAGGGTAGAACCCCAATCAGATTTGATCCTGAATGATCAAGTTTTTGAACACCATGCATCCTAGACATAGGGAGTACGACAGCACAACTCATTGGCTAGATGAGAGGTATGTACCATGAGTCCCGGATTACATGGGTAGGATGTATGCTGGGGCATATGTAGGAGAAGGTGAACCACTCATCCTGCTCATATGCCATAAGAAAAGGTGAACCACTCATCCTATTCATATATCATCAATCGTAGGGGAAGGTGAACCACTCACCCTACACACATGTCAACCATCATGGGGTATCACAGGGGAAGGTGAACCACTCACCCTGTGGTCGCTCATAGCTCCAAGATGTACCCCAAGCCCCCAGGAGCTCCCAGAGCTCAATGTTCAACTCAAGCGGGACCCTCATGGGAGGGTCCTTCCACGACTCCAAGTCTTTCTCAGAAGGCTAAGAATTTGACCTTCCCCAAGGGTTTCATGAGGATTTCTGCAACCTGCTCATCAGTCCTGTTGTGTTGGAGCCTTATTGCGCCCCATTTTACCATATCCCGGATAAAGTAGTACTTGATATCAATATGCTTGGAGCGGTTGTGGAACACGAGATTCTCTGAAAGGCGAACCCCACTCTGGTTGTCGCAATAGATCACGGTGGTATCCAACACATGCTCAAATAGCTCATTGAAGAGCTTCCTCAACCAGACAACTTCACAGCGAGCCATACTAGCAACAATATATTCTGCCTTTGTAGTGCTTAAAGCAATCGATTTCTGCTTCCTACTCATCAAAGAAATCGAAGCAGGCCCTAAAGAGAATCAACATCCTGACGTGTTATTTCTATCCACCACACTGCCAGCCCAGTCAGCATCATAATATCCATGTAGCCTCAAATTCTCGACAATGTATCTCAGCCCATAGTCGATTGTGACACGAAGATATCTCAAGAGATTCTTAGCAGCAATCAATGTATGTGATGAGGCTCAACCATAAATTGACTCAAAGTATTCATAGTGAAGCATATGTCTGGATGAGAGTTTACCAAGAACATTAGGGCCCCCACAAGTTGTCGATACTCGGAAGGGTTTGCCAATTCAGGCACATCAACACTTCCACATAGCTTCTTGAAGTTAAGTTCCATCGGAGTAGACACAGACTTGCAATCGACCATCCCACATCTCTCTAGCATCTTCACAATGTATTTTCCTTGAGAAAGGAAAATCTCGCCTGCCTTTTGCCAGACCTCCAGGCCTAGGAAGTAGTGCATCAACCCCTAGGTCCTTCATCTCGAACTCGGAAGTCAGCTCTCTGTTGCATTGATAAATGAGAGTGTCTGCACCAGTTATAAAGAGATCATCAACATAAATGACCAAAATAAGAGGCATGTTCTTTTCAACCTTGAAGTATAGGTTTGGATTAACATAGCTCCTTGTAAATCCCAACTTCACGAGATAACTGTCAATCCTCTCATACCAAGCCCTAGGGGCTTGCTTCAACCCCTAGAGAGATTTCTTCAACCTACATACATGTGTCCTTCGATCTTGTACTTCAAACCTTTGAGGTTGCTCCAAGTAGACTTCCTCCTTAAGCGAGCCATGCAAGAAAGAAGTCTTAACATCCATTTGATGTAGGCTCCATCCTTGATTGGCAGCGAGAGCAATAATAGATTAGATAGTAGTATATCGGGCCATCGGTGCAAATATCTCATCATAGTCCACTCCTCCTTTTTGAGAGAAGCCTCGAGCAACGAACCTAGCTTTATATCTTTCAGTACTCCCATTAGCTCCATGTTTAATTTTGTAAAGCCATTTAGAGGTTACCACAGACTTGTTCTTCAGTCTAGGCACCACATCCCAAACATCATTCTTCATGATAGATTCATATTCCTCAGTCATGCATCCTTCCATACATGTGTTTTACAACTTCTTCGAATGTGCATGGTTCAACTTGAACAATAGTACTCATGGCAGCCAAGTACCCCTGACACATGTTTGGCTTCTTACTTTCATGAAATGTGCCTCTTGGAGCAATATGTCTCTTAGAATCTTCGAGAGTGTCTTTGAGCCATAGTGGACATTTCCTTGAGGTAGAGGGATCACTTCGAGGTGGATCAATAGGATCCATCGGGCTTTCAACATCGGCCATAGGCTCATCTGTCGGAGGTTCATCCTTTTTTTCGGCAGCATCATTATCGTCCTTCTTTGGGATAGGGAGATCTCTGGCTTTCCCAAAGGCACTATCTTCATCAAAGGTGACATCACGACTTACTTCCACATACTCTTTGATCAGGCACATAGATTCTATATGCTTTTGAATTTTCATTGTAGCCAACGAATATTCCTTTCTTCCCAGATGCTTCCAACTTGTTCCTTTTCTCTTTAGGCACATGAAAATACATGGGATAACCAAATATTCTAAAATGATAAACATCAGGTTTCTTACCAGTGAATATCTCCTCGGGTGTTTTGAAATCCAATGCTTGATGCGAGCTCCTATTTTGAACATACATGGCAATGTTGGGAGCTTCTCCCCATAATAAATTCAGTAGTCATTGATCATGGAGCATGGCATGGGTGGCTTCCATGATTGTTCGATTCTTCCTCTCAACAGCTCCATTTTGCTTAGGAGTGTATGGAACAATTGTCTCCCCCTTAATGCTAGCCTCTTTGCAAAAGTCATTGAATTCATTTGATTCATATTCAGTTCCATTGTCGATCCACAATATCTTGATCTTATTCCCTGTTTGATTTTCCACCAATGCTTTGAAAGAACGAAACCATTTGAACACTTCATCCTTCCTCTTCAAGAAATAGATCCATGTTTTATGAGAATAGTCATCCACAAAGATTGCATAATATAAGTATCCTCCCAACGATGTTACGGACAACATACCAGACAGGTCGGAATGGACCAGTTGAAGAATATTAGTTGTCTTGCTTTCACTAGAAGGGAATGGTTCCTTTGTATGTTTCCCAGCTGCACAACCTTTGACAAACACCTTCATGGTTTATGTTAAACTCGGGCATACCTGTGACCATCTTCCTTTACCCCAGGTAAGGCTTTGTAATGTAAGTGGGAAAATCTTCGATGCCATAGCTCAGATTGAAGTGAAGTATCGCTTGCCAAAGCTCCCAAAGGACTTACACCAACTTGATAGAGACCATCAACCCTAAATTCAAGAGTAAATGCATCTTTAGGGTTTCTTTGCCAAATATGTACCTTTCCATCGATGAATGCTACCTTGAAGCCTTTATCTTCCATCGTAGAAATAGACACTAGGTTCTTCAAATCGGGCACATACAATACTTATTGTAGATAAATTGTTCGACCTTGATTCAAGTGAAGAGTGATAGCACCTATCCCTTTCACAGGGTAGGTGCATTATCTCCAAGATGATCTTCAAATTGTTGAGATTTTGGAGTGTCGGGGTAGCATCTGATGTGCTCTAGCTCCCAAACTTTGTGGAGGGACTAGAGCACATAAGATCTCCAAGACCTAGAATTTTTTTTAGGAAATTCCATCCTGTTTAAGAGATATTTAATTAATTAATCTTTTTAATTAAGGACCCTAAGCCTAACTTAGGAAAATTAAAAGATTAAAGGTAATTAAATTAAACATGTGATGAGAATGACTTAAGTCGCACGGATCAAGCATCTTCTAATCTTAGCTGTCGATTCAAGGTTAGATCACAACTGTTGAAGTTTCAAAGAGAAAAGTATAAGAGGGCTTGGGGTCAGTTGGAGAACACACACACTGGCAGAGCACTGAAGCTAAGCTGGAATTCTAGGGCGTGGTTTGCTAAGAATTTTAGAGGTGTTTCCGCTGTAGCGAGGGGCAGTATTGGCGAGGGGGATGGTGTAGTCCCAGGCCAAGAGTACAACGAGGGCAGAGAAGGAGCATACCAGAGCAGCACAGAGGAAGCAGAGGCAGCAACTACGCAAAGCAGTCAAGAGCCCAACAAGGGCAGCGTAGAGGCAGCAGGAGGCCAGGAGGGCTGACGCAGTCCCAGGAGGACTGACGCAAGGCCAACTAGGGCAGTGCAGGGGCAACGTGATCCAGTCCGGAGTGACGAAGCCCTTCCTGAGCAGCGCAGAGGTTGACACAGGCTAGCAGGGTTGATGCAGAGGGCTTCAGAGCAACGCTGGGGTTTCTATAGGCCGGAAAAGGCTGAGTTCTGTAAATCCTGTTTGAGGGTGTGAATCAGTCAGATTTTCTGTCTCTGAAATAGAGGTATTGCTGTCGTAATTTATTTCTCTGTGCCTAGATATGTTGTACTTAGAATTTGCTTAATAATAAAAACCCTCCAGAAGCTAGCAGCACCGGTTTCCTACATTGGGTTTTTTCGGGGACAATTGTCCAAAAAATCCTTGTGTCACTTTGTCATTGAGCATGTTATTCAGTTTAGATCTGTATGTGTAGGATGCTAATGTATTTACTTCAATGTTAATGCTGAAGATTTCAAATTAATAAATTATGCAAGTAGGAGAAGTAAATCAAGAATTTAACAGTAGGGTTTATGTTTAAGTAAATTCAGAAATTTTCACACAGTATCAGAGCGATTGCAGATCTAGCTGAATCTCCAGTAAAGAGGAGGCTGAAGAATCTGTGTTGCAGAAAGCAGCAGTAGCAACGGATAAACCAGAGAGGGTAGTGGAGCAGCAGAAGGACGCAGAGGAAGCAAGAGCCACACAGTCCCAGTTGGGTGATGCAGAGGCAGTGCAGTGCCTTCTAGAGGGACGCAGGAGCAGCCTACGCTGCAATGAGCCAGTCTGCTCACGCAGAGGCTAGCTAGGGTGACGCAGTACAAAAGTTGATTGTTGTGCAGAGTGTCGTGAACTGGAAGCTGAGCTGCAGACCTTCACCAGTTGCTGGTGGGGTGAAGATTCTGCCGTTGTAGAATTTAGCCTAAGCTAAGTTGACAAAGAGCAGGAAGAGAACAACTTCTCAGTAGATTTCTTGCCAAAGAAATCTGAAGATCGATTGTAGGGTGATCGAATAGAGCTGATTTGTTGTGTTTGGCAGACTTCCAAGGGAGGAAGTAAGTTTTCAGAGGGAGCAGAGGGTGCCTTTCTCGCCAAGGACCCTAGATCTGAGTCTCTAGTATAGAGAGGAGGATCTGTTCCGACAAATTTTTGAGCAGATGGCGCCACATGGACTGCGTGATCAGGATAGGTTGGACGACTTGTCCAACTTTGCTATCTAGGAGGCGAGAATCCTGGTAGTCCTGGAGGCCTACAGTATACGAGAGCATGCAGAGAAAGTCTTTGCCACACCAACCTATGCGGCTCCCTTGGAGAAGCATAATGAAGTAGCGGCATATGCCAAGCGCTTCATTATGGACGGGGTCAAAGATCATGTGGTACCGCACATAGCCGAGAAGAACACGACTCATGTGATGGGGGAAGCCCTAACCACGTTGTATCAAGGAAGGTCCGTCCAAAGAAAGATGCTTCTGGAGAACTAGATGAGGTTATTCATGATGACCAAGGGAGAGGAAATTGATCCTTTCCTATCTAGATTGTAGCCGATCTGGGATTAGCTGACTGGCATGGGGTGGAAGGTGGATGATGATGTCATGGTGAGGACCGCTCTCAATGCTGTCACAAAGGACTGGGAAACTTTTGTCCAAAGTCCCTTGGGCAGAGCAGACCTTCCCAACTGGGACAATATGTGGGCTATCCTCCGACAAGAGGAGATCTGCCGAATCTCCAAAAGGTAGTATAGCACCGGTTCGAGCAAGGTGAAGGAAGAGGAAGATGCAACCTTGGCATCAAAGAGGCAAAAAGGGAAAAAGAAGCGTGATCTGTCAAAGATCAAATGTTTCCAGTGCGACAAACTTGGACATTTCGCCAGCAATTGTCCTCAGAAGAAAAAGGACAAGGAAGCTTCTAGTTCCAAGGTAGCTATAGCAGACGATGGCTCCAATGATGACGTAGCCATGACTGCTCATGAACCACGAAAGTGGGCCGACATTGATTTGTAGAGCAACTACATAGTGGTGGCGGGATCCTTGAGTAGCCCAATTCTTGGATCACATCCGAGCTATGGGAGCCTTAAGAAAGTAGCAAGGAATGACTGGAACAGTGTGTGCAGAGGATCACAGATGGAGCAGAGGCAGAGCTGACACGCTGAGAAGGAGCAACGCAGTGCACATACAACAATAGCATAGGGTACGCGGTGCAGTGCTGTAGCAGCGCAGAGGCTTCAAGAGGACAGCGCATTGCAGCAGCAACGTAGAGGGCAGAAACACAGAGGCAGTGCAGAGCAAGTCTACTTACGCAGTGGAGAGCTGCAGTAATGCAGTAGCCTTCAGAAGACAGCTCGGAGCAGCAGCCTATGGAGCTTCAGTGATGAGATGCAGGCCAACTGACTTGTTTGTCAAAGATTGGGCAGGAGTCCTTCAGTTGCTTACTCTCAACTACTGAGTTGCAGTGCAACAATTAGCAGTGGTAGTATTATGAGCAACACGATGCAAAAAATTGAGAGGGAGCCGCAGTACAGATGTAGCAGTGGCGGTGGCAACATCATGGGCAGCAGTACAGAACAGTAGCAACAACGCAGTGATGAAGGGCAGTAGGCCAAGCATCAGCACAGTGACCTGCACCAGAGATTAGTGCCAAACTTCAGGGTGAAGTGTTTTGCAGCTTTTGCTAGAGCACATTCCTTGCTAAGAGGGAGTGTTGAGATTTTGGAGTGTTGAGGTAGCATCGACTATGCTCTAGCTCCCAAACTTTGTGGAGGGACTAGAGTACATAAGATCTCCATGACCCAGAAAGAGTTTTAGAAAATTCCATCCTGTTTAAGAGTTATTTGATTAATTAATCTTTTTAATTAAGGACCTTAAGTCTAACTTAGGAAAGTTAAAAGATTAAAGGTAATTAAATTAAACATGTGATGAGAATGACTTAAGTCATGCAGATCAAACATCTTCTAATCTTAGCCGTCGATTCAAGATTAGATCATGGTCGTTGAAGTTTCAACGAGAAAAGTATAAGAAGAGGGCTTGGGGTCAGTTGGAGAACAAACACACTGGCAGAGCACTAAAGCTACGCTGGAATTCTAGGGCGTGGTTTGCTAAGAATTTCAGAAGTGTTTCAGCTGCAGCGAGGGGCAGTATTGGCTAGGGGGATGGTGTAGTCCTAGGCCAAGAGTACAACGAGGGCGGAGAAGGAGCATACCAGAGCAGCGCAGAGGAAGCAGAAGCAGCAGCTACACAGAGCAACCAAGAGCCCAGCAAGGGCAGTGCAGAGGCAGCAGGAGGCCAGGAGGGTTGACGCAGTCCTAGGAGGACTGATGTAGGCCTAGCTAGGGTAGCGTAACCCAGTCTGGGGTTACGCAGGCCCTTCTTGAGCAGCGGAGACGCTGACACATGCCAACAAGGTTGACGCAGAGGGCTTCAGAGCTGCACTGGGGTTTTTAGAGGCTGGAAAAGGCTGAGTTCTGTAAATTCTGTTTGAGGGTGTGAATCATTCAGATTTTCTGTCTCCGGAATATAGGTATTGCTGTCGTAATTTATTTCTCTGTCGGGTTAACTAGTTTGGTGCCCAGATCTGTTGTACTTAGAATCTGCTTAATAATAAAAACACTCCAGAAGCTAGCAACACTGGTTTTCCCGCATTGGGTTTTTCTGGGGATAGTTGTCCATAAAATCCTTGTGTGTCACTTTGTCATTGAGCATGTTATTTAGTTTAGATCTGTATTTGTAGGCTGTTAATGTATTTACTTTGATGTTAATGCTGAATTTTTCAGATTAATAAATTATGCAAGTAGGAGAAGTAAATCAAGAATTTAACAGTAGGGTTTCTGTTTATGTAAATTCAGAAATTTTCACACAAATTAGTCTTCTTTTCAACCAAATTTTAGAGGGCCTCCTTATATCCAGAGAAGTGCCTTGAGGCTCCACTATCAATCAACCAATGATCCAAAGTTTCCAGAGGGGAGGTAGTAGATAGAGAGGAAATAAGATAAAATTCATCTTGCTTTTCTACAACATTACTTTTATTATACCTGGTATTCCTTGTCCTTTTGGGAGGTCATCCATTTCCATTTCGAGCAACGGGAGCATTCCTCTTTCCTTTGTTGTTGAACTTTTTGTTCCTTTGATTGCCATTGCCTCTGAAATTGTTATTGTTGTTGTAGTTGTGTCGTCATCATCCCTTGGATGATTCTTCTTGTGACGACACTCTCTAGCATAGTGGTCGAACCTGTTGCAATTGTAGCACCTTCTTTTTCTTCCTTCTTCGATCCTTGACCTTGTCTCCTTGGACCAACATTATTCTTCCTTTTTGCATGAGCGGAGAAGGCAAGTTCATTTCCATTGAAAGGCTTCTCTCTCTCCATCATCCTTGTCCCTTCTCGAGTGCATCTAGCCAATAGCTCATCAAAACCAGGTATCTTGTCGTTGTTGAGAATGGTGGTGACAAATACATCCTAAGGTCTTGTAAGACCTCCAAGTGCAATGAGAGTGAGGTCCCTGTCAACAATAACTTCTCCAATAGATTGTAGGTCATTCTTGATTTGAGTTATTCTCATGTTGTAGGATTGAATAGACTCCCCTTTATCCATATTGATATCCTTCAACTTGTTTTTGAGAAAGAGGATTTGATTTGCATTGTTCACTTTGAACATCCCAACTAGCTTATCATACATCTCCTTGGACGTTTCCAAATCAGAAATATAGGCAACCAAACGCTTTTGAATGGAGTCAATGATAATACTCTTAGCTTTGACCTCACCTTTCTTATACTTCGTTTTCGCAACAACAAGTGCATTTGAATGAGGTTCCACTACTTTTCTCTACACATAGTCCATTGCATCATGCTCTTCCAAAGTCATGTCCAAAGTCATCTTCCATGCATGATAGATTTGTCATTGAGCTTATCCTCAGTCTTGAAGTAATATGTAGAAGCCATTGAGGCTTGACCTTGTCCAACAGATCTCTCTTTGTGATTGTTTTTCTCTCTCTTGCTTGGGCTTTGTCTTCACTTGGACTCTAATTCCATGTTAATTTTAGTTAACAATGGCATGTTCTATGCTTAGCACAATTACTTCAATGTACTTTTATCATCCCAATGACAATTTCCAAATTAGTTTCCAATAGCAATGACATTAACCATAAATCACATTGACAGTAACTATAGGTAGAACATGAATAGTAAAATGCAGAAGACAAGCCAAGACAAGAGGACTCCAGATTTGGTGGATTCCAGGGAAAAACCCCAAGATGTGGAAAACTCTTTGATCAATTCTTCTTATTATTATATCAAATGTTCAACATAGAGAGAGAGTACAAAAAAGTCAAATTTGACTTGCCAAATCAAAGTCAAAACAACCTTGTCCATTCTGCAGTTAATTTCAACCCTAACCAAAAATTCAAAGATGGTCAACACAACACGAAATCATTATTTTTGGAGATCGGTCAAAGGCAGTCAAACTCGGCCTTCTGGAGTGGTCAAAGTCATCCCAAAACAGTCACAAAGTCAGTGGTCAAACTTGGTCAAATTCTGCCCTGAAAGTTGCGGTCAACTTGCAATTTATCTTTGTGGTCAATGTACTCAGATCACCTCGGTTTTTGTGCCAAATAGTATGGCCTGCTGAAAAGATCGAACTCAAATTCTGCCCAGAAAGTCTTAGTCAACACTGGTCAACGTTGGCCAAACTGCAGGAGAATTTTGAAATTTTCGACCCTGTAATTCTATCTTGAAATTCGTCTTCCTTGCCACGCGTGTGAGAGAAAAGATATGCCCAATAGCTGTACGAATCAATGAGAGAAGGAGAGAGAAGAATGTGTGAGGTGAGATGATGCCAAATGAGGTTTGAGGTCTCTCATATTTAGACAAGTCGTTGGGGCTTAAGATACATGTCCATTGGGCTTCATGACCCTACATGATGATGTGGCCGACCTTGACAATTTGCACATGTGTGGGCATAAATTCAAAAACACATTTCTGCTTATCCAAATTTGATGATCTTTAGGTTGATTTTGGTCCTCTTGAAAAGAGGAATTCAATGCAATAATCATCTCCATCAAATAAACTGTCCAATAGTGGAATTTGGCCCTAGTTGCCAATTTTAAGATGCACCAAAAAATTCACACACAAGGATACAGTAACTGCAATAGCTTATTTCTCAAAGATCAGTTACTGCTTGACCTTGTTCACCAAATTCTAGCCAACCTTCAGAAGCATCCATTCAACAGTTTCTTTGGAGGCATTGCCACTCTTCATTTTTCCCCCATAGCTATTAATTTCACCAGTTCCTCTAAAGTGACCAATGCTAATGCAAAATGATATTTTGGCCTACTTGTCACTGGTAGGCCCAAGCATGCCAGCCCCCTAAACAATTAAACTTATAGCATGAAAGAACCTCCTTCAGACATCACAATTTAATTTATTTCTTTTTTCTCTGCAGTAACACCCTTAGGCTGGCCCACCCAAAGGGGCCATACACCCAATCGACTCTACTGAGGGAGTCTGACCCAAATGGACTTGAGGAGGATCGAATCCACACCTCTTGATAGTGTCTTACCCAAATGGACCCAAGGAGGATTGAATCCATGCCTCTTGACAGAGGGCCAATGACTTGGCGGGGGTGGTGAGGGGCTTCGACCAACCAGGCCTTAAACAATACAATATGTTACAATACTCGAGGATAATCATCTTCGGCACTAGTTAATCAATCAGTTTGTCTAATTTTGTTTGTTAGTCTAATTATTGAAGGAGTGGGAGTTTGTGGATCAAGTTTAGTCAGTCTACTTATGTCACCAGCTAGTCAGTCTAATTAATTCAAAAAGTGGGAAATAAACACTTTAAGCCTTAAAATAACACGTCTGGAATATTTGTTGTGGATAGTTGGTGGAAAACTACTTCTTGACCAAGTGTAGTCTCCATACTGCTCTTGAAGGTAGCTCGACCTGAGTTGGTTCTCATATTTTCTCAGACAAGTTTCTTTGTTCTCTTTTGTACCGTCCTAATTCGCTAATTTTGATGATAGTGACTATATCTTTGACATTCTAGTCTGCTCCTTGTTGTCGAAGAGTTAGATCTGTTTTCTGTAAAACCCAGTTTAACTCAAAAAAACGGTAAAAAACAAACCCCAGCCTCTAAATTCAATTTTTACATCCCAGCTTCTCTATGTTTCCAGAATTAGTTTTGTTTATTCATATTCCAGCCTTTATATGAGAGACATAGTGTTTGAAATTTCTGTTGGAAGCAGATTTCAGCATTTATGTTCAAAATCTAGATTCTCAGCCCAGCTTCAAGAAAATTTCAGATTCGAGGTGCAGAATTGTTTCCATATATAACAACACGATTTTATTGGAACAATGGCACAATATTCTGGAGTCAAATTACCATCCATCACCCTGCAATCCATGTTTTTTGTTGTAAGAACGTTCAAAAGACATTTTCAACTACCTGGCATTATCGCTGTTGATGCTTGTTGTCAAGTTAGGTTTTAGTTTTTACAAATCTATTTTTTTCCATTGAAGCCTCCAGAATCTATGTTAAATACATTCAAAGCAACGGTATTATAGAAACATTATTTTAGGAAGAGCTGGGAGAAGTCTCTAGACCATAGTCAAGAAGTACACCCAAAATACATGTATCTAGACCTCTATCTACATAGAAGTATGGTATTCTATAAAAATACAAAATATGCCACACAATACATAATCAGACAGGCAGACAATTTCCAAGTTTGAAATTAAAAAATAAAATTAACAAATGAGTGTACACTATGTGAAGAAGAAAATGATGAATAATTATAGTTTCAATAGTAAAATTCAATATTTTGAGTAAAAAAATTTACTTGCCTGAGATACTCATAAAGGGAAGTTTGCTTGCATGTGAAACACAAAATTTCACTATAGTTCATTGTTGGTGCATTTTGTTTGTAATTTGCTCTGAAATACGATCAAGAAGAGCTAATTGTGGAAATATTCCTATCATTCAAATCCATAAATGTTAACGTAGCGTGATAAAATATTCACTTCAGTTAATTGATTCATGGATAGCATTGACAATATTATTTGCTAATCAAAAGCTTTTCTCCTAGTGGATATGAAAATGAATCATTCCTGAGGTCTATGTTTTAGAAAAATATTACTTTTGGGATTATTTTGTATGTATATTCTCTGAAGTTTCAACTATCTCTTCTGCAGTATGGAAGGGAACATTGCGTATCTTGCTACCACAATCTTGGAGCATTACACACACAAGCAGAAGCAGTAGCCACTAGTGCCTCTGAGTGAGTTTTCCAATGAATTCAACCTCAAATTGTAGATTAACGACCTCAATTACTCCATTTTTTGGTCAACACCTGTATGACACAAATGTACAAAGGAAAAACCAGAATAAATATTTTTTATGCACATCAAAGACATAATTTGAGACATGATATTGTTAGATACAATGGTCACAGTTACGCCTTAAGCATCAATTTTTTACATAAACTGGTAAATTTTATTTGTATAAAGGACTGTAGCAAATGCACATGGATCAGTTACATAAATAAATAATCCCCATAGTGCCAGGGAGCTATAATAGCTTTCTATTCATGATTCACAATTCCTAAATCACCCATAATACCCATTCTTACAGTGATTTAAAAGATACCAAAGGATTGAGATCCTCAAGAGACAGAAAAAACTCACTACTATTTGCTGGAGAAAGATAGGTTATCAGGAGAGGTGGCATTGTTTGCTTGAGGCTGACCATTCTGAACTGAGGGAGAGGGAGCTTCCACACTGAGACCTAGAAACATTGAGCCAATGCACAGAGGAGGTTGCACAGCAGGCTGCATTGGTAACTGACCTGAATCAATAATCTTGAGGACCACCTGCTCAATTATATCCCCTCGATGCTTCTGGTGCAAGAGAATGCCCATCAAGTCTTCCCCTCCAGAGCCCGAGATGCCTTCTACCACAGTCAATTACTGTTCCCCAGCATCCAGGTCCTCCTGCAATGTCTTTGTTGCCATGCTGTCCTGATGCAGGGAACTGTGAGTTGCATGCAATTTCCCATAATCCATAGTGACCACGTTCCTGATGCTGCCGAACAGGACCCCTGCAATTAGCTCAGCCAAAGCCCACTGGGAGGGATAGGAACCCCCCCCTGTTAACTTCTTACTACCAGGTAGCTCAGAGTGATTAACTTGAGAGAGCAGAGCTGAGTTTGCCATCACAAAACTTGCCATGGGCAGAGGTTGATATATCCCACAGCCTCTAAGTATAAAGAGATAGAGGGGAATATTACCTCGGGTGGTGGTGATACATAACATAATGGCAAGGAGTGAATACAAGATGCCATATCTGCCTTGCGTGGAATTATAACTGTCTGTGTACCCTTGCTGGTCCTCATCAACATGACACTTGGTGTCTAAGGTATTGGCTGGTTGACAAGTTTCCCATTAATTAAAAGCAATCCTTTTTTTCCTTATTGGGTGGCTAGATTGGCTTGGGAGTTTGTCAATTTGTTGTTCTATTCTTGCACGTGGAACCATCCAATCTTGCAGTTCATTTTTTCGACCAAAGTGACAATTTTGCTAAGAATGACTTCTAGTCTAAGATCTCAAGTCTTTGTTCCAAATTGCTTGTGTCTCAAGATGACAAATGAGCAATGTTCCACCAAGTTTTTGCGATAGGGGGCGTGGGAATGGAGAAGCATAAGGGGGACATATGGGAGCACCCCAAATTTTAGGGAAATTCAGGGTGGATGGGGGGACGTCGAATATATATATATATACATTTTTCAAATTCAATAAAGAAATAAATTGATTCATACATCATAAATGATTCATTGAAGTAGAAATAGTAAAATACTGTATACATTGATTTAAATTCATCATTCATTATTCTAGAATTTGATTAGTGCAAAGCAAAATAGTAGATACTAAAGTCTGAATATTGGAGCAAGAGGTTGAAATTACCCAAACTCAAAAATAGTAAAGGTGACGAGTCAAAGACTTGGTCTAAGGTGATCAAATACTTAGAGTCCAAAAAATAATATGCTACAACAAATACCTACATATCATCAAAATCATTGCCTATATTGGGAGTGTCATCATCAATATCACCCTCTAAGGGTTGAACTAAGATAGAAAAAAACTTGATGTCTAATTGAGAGTTTGTTTGAGTGATGGGTACATTTTTACTAGGGTCATGATAGAGGAGTAAAACAATCAATGCCACCAATATTGAGCTACATGGAGGGCTTGGTGCTATTGATTAAATGCTAGTTCCATACTTCATACATGATAAAATCCAATGGAAATGTTGCAATCCCCCCAATCCTAAAATTCTGAAAACTATTAAGTCTATTGGATTTTGAGTGGGATCTAAAATTCTACTTTGTCCATATGAAATCCAATGAGGTTGGAACCACTCTTAAACATCCTAAAACAATTAATGGTAATGTTAAAATCTAAGTAAAAGTATGAAAATGAAATATAAAGGAGGATGCCATTCTTAAACATAATAATTAATTACATAGCATTTCTAAGGCCCTAGGGTTGAATATTACGCTGCCCCACTCATAAATTATTGTTTTTAGGAAAATTCAAGGGGGATGCCCAAACGTCCCTGTTTAGAGGGGCAATGCCAAAAATCCCCCATTTTTGAGGTGGGATGCCCACAAGCACTTTTTTGGAGAAACACGTGCCCCACATTGGGGAAACATTCCCCCCCGTGTTTCCTTGAGTTTACCCAAAATGGGGATGTTGGGAAATGTTTCCCAAGCATCCCCCCATCCCAGGAGCGTGGGAAAAGTTGGGAGCACGCCCCCCCACCTTGGGGGATGTGTCCTTGTGGAACATTGCAAATGAGTTCCCTAGAACAAGAAGACTCCTAGGATGGAATGTATGAGCTAGGATAATGCTCTACACAAGAGCATATGCCTCCACTAAATTGTTGGAAAGAACTCCTAGTTTCCTTGCATATTATCCTTCAATTATTCCTCTAGGGCAAAATACTTCCCTCACCCCTGGCACCTGCCTCCCCTAGATTACCTTTCAAGGCTCTATCAAAGAATAGAGTGTGTGAATCTTGTGATATCCAACATTGATTAGACACCTCCGGATCCAATTGAAGTTGCTAGTGTGATTTGGGTGGAACAGTATGGGATACCGAATA
The DNA here is from genome assembly GCA_034641835.2 of Pinus albicaulis. Classification (NCBI taxonomy): domain Eukaryota; kingdom Viridiplantae; phylum Streptophyta; class Pinopsida; order Pinales; family Pinaceae; genus Pinus; species Pinus albicaulis. The sequence goes on from CM076578.1 coordinate 568,900,858, forward strand.
TGAAGGAAGGCTTGGTTTGGCTGAATGAAGCCACCAAGCTTGCTCAATGCTATCCAATAAAGGATCATCCCTAAGAAAGAGGTTATGAGAAGTATTCCAAACGAAAATTTAGGGCTTTATTAGCTACACGCTCAAGAAGAGGGACAAATTGCTTGAAGTTAGCTTTGTTACAAGTCAACCATATTCTCCAAATCAAAATTTTTGGGATTAGCGCTCAAAATTTCTTGAAATTTCGCTTACCCTAGAAAGAAGCACAATATTGATGATGTTGATTTACAAAAAGGTCCTTGCAATGTCTTGGCAGATTAACTCTGTGGAGCAAATTCTGAAAGAGATATTCTAAACTTGTTTTGAAAATTGACATTCTAGGAATAGATGCTTTGTTGTCTCAGAGGCTGCAATACAAAGCTCACATCTTGAAGGACCCTATATACCTGTTTTAATAAAATTCTAATCTTTAGAATTTTCCCATGAGCCAATGTTCAATAGAAGAAATTGAATTTTAGAGCATTGTTGTATCGATTTTCTTGCACAAAATGTCTTTGGGAGTATTGTTTGTTTGAGCTAGCTGCTAGTTATTTCCTCTTTTTACTATATATTCCTAAGTTCCCCGACAATGATTGTCCTTCCTCTTAATAGATTTGGGTGCATAGTGGGCTAGAGAGGATTCAAATAGGTACATTGAAGTGATTTGTGATGACTTGACTCATTATGAATACCCAACCATCATCAATGTAGAATTGCTATACTCTTCAAGAAATGCCACCATTGAATCGCTCATCATTTGAGGGATTATGATCTTTGATCCATCAATGTAATAAATAGGTATTGTAAAGAGGCAGGGATACTATAATATTCCTTTTTTCGGTGTTCCTTATGACAGGGTTAGGATGGACTTCCAGAGTTGGAGTAGACAGGTCATAGGTACAGGTTGGTGTCATCAGCGGGCCCAGGAGATTTTTGGAGGAGTTTTGAGGAGCTTCTATAAGGACCGGTGGCATTCACTTGGTATATTCCATCATCCGCACAGTTTGCCTTTTGTTCCGGCACATTCCGACAACTTTCAGAAAACTGAGTTATTTTTGGGCTTAACTCAATTAATTACGCTCAAGGTGCCATTCCAGGAGGAATACGTGATAGAACACCTTATTGTAACAGCTCGTTGAAACCGGAACGAGAATACCTACATGATGGGATGGTTGGACATAAGTTTTAGTGACCAGAGGAGACATGGCATTCGATTTACTCTTTCTCGCATTAAAAAGAATATTTTAATAAGAGGGAAAAGTGCTCCATGATTAAAATAATAATAAAATAGAAGGCTCTAGAGAGGTCCATGAGATCTATAAAAGAAGAGGAGGAAGCCATTGAGGGATATCTTGGATTTGGTATTATTCCTTGTATGTGAGGTTTAGAACTCAGTTCTCTACTCCATTGGTAGCCCTAGGACGGAAACCCTCAGGTGACTGAGAGAGATTGGACAAGTGCCCAACTCCCCTTGGTGAATTCATCTTGAATTCAAAGGTGAGCTTAGCAGCGCCACTTCAGTTCAGTTTGGAGGCTGGTGCAGTGCAATAGAGTATATTGGAGTAGCAACATCGGCCAGGAGAGCGTAGCCCCTTCAGGACTGTGTAGAGGCAGCCAAGGTTGCGCAGTGATTGCGCAGTTCAGCTGATGTGGGTGTCGGGAGTGAAGAGTGCAGAGGAGATTCAACAAGAGATTCGGAGGGGAGGCTATCCACCTCCTACCAGGCTTTTAGCAGCATTCTGAAGGCACTTTCCAACAGATTTCACCAGTGGTTCGATTTCCCCAGCAGAGTAGCGTTTCAAGCCCAAGAGGGCCAATTTTTGGGGTCGAGCGTTCAACAAACCCTTCACGTGTTTTTGTGGGTATTTTGAGGAGGGTCCGATGTCCAATTCCCGAAATTTTCTGAGCACAGGAAACAACCCAACCAGCAGTCCGATTTCAGCCAACAACAACATTTTCTGGATTGGGCAGCGCAGTGATTGAGCCACACAGTGTCATTCCAGCAGTAGTTTGCTTGGATTGAGTTTGTCTTTCAGCCTGCCTTGAGCAGGCCCAGGTGCAATCCTTTCAACACTTCACTTGTACTCCTTTCCAACAAAGAATAAAATGGCTCAACATTGTTTATTGGCTTCCAGTTTGCGTGTTTGATGGTGTTTTTCTGTTTCCCCTAGTTTCTTGTCTATTTTGCCTTTTATTACTGTTTAATCCCAATTTGTGATGTTACAAGGGTATCAGAGCATTGATCTTGGCTTCGCCTGCGTTTTTGCCATTTTTGGTTACAACTATTATGGTTCGGGATTATTCCTAGAAAAATTTGTGTTGACCATTCTATACGAGTTTTATTATGAAAACCATAGATGGATTCGAAAAACGACAAATTTGGCCAAAATTCTAGAGCCAAGGGCCAACATAGTAGTGCAACAGATTATCTTGGAGGCTAACTTTCATCTCAACTATTTTGGTTAGAAGGGCCTATGCAGTCATTGGAGGAGGCTCATTTGTGGGAGCTGCATTGATGGGATTTTGGAGTTGGGGTGTTGGGAGATTGATAGGAGAGCCATTTGAGGAGTTTGGCTGGGATTTTGGAGAGTAGTGATTAACAGTAGTAGCTGCAGTGCCAGAAAACGAAATTGGAAGAGGGCCAAATTACAAAGGGTTAGATTTTGAAGGTTGGAATTAGAGGAAACCCTTTTTGGATTTTTCTGGGTTTTGGGAAATGATCACCTTCCCAAATTCCTAGAATTTTCTAAGAAGTGTTCAGTGGGTAAATCAGAGGCCGAAGTTAGGCAACAGTGTTGTCTTGGAGCAACAGTGCAGTTTCTGGAGCAGCTTGCTATTGGAGCGGTTGGATTTGCTTGCACTCATCATGTGGTGCTTGTAGCTTGCCTTGTGAAAGTCTAGGTGTATTTTCTCCAACTATTTTGTACCACAACATTATCATATAATAAAATTTGGCCAGTTTGTGGAGTTTGTGTCAAAAGTTATTTTTATGATTGTGGTAGGAAATCCATAAAGTGTAGTGAGCTGATTTTGTCTTTCTTGTTGTCAGTATTTACCCTCTACTTATATGTTGTGTACTGAGTTAAAAAAATGTTGTTGTAGTGGTCAATGAATGTCACGAGGGGTGAGTAGAATTGACTTCTAGAGTACATTTGTATTTTCACATGTTGATGTGGTAGCTTCTATTGTCATGTTCATGGCTGACTGATTTTAGCTAAACCACTGTTATGTCCATATATGTTGTTGAACAATGGGGTTTTTAAAACACCTCATAAACCCACATAGCAACACAATAGTCGATGCCTTAAACCACAATGCTTCTATGGACCAAGAACCCAGGCAAAACAATAGACCTTTTTCAAAGGGAGTCTATGCCATTCTTCAAAAAGGACAATCAAGGGATCTACAGAAAGAACCGAAAATATGACACAAAATCCATGCACTTGGAACAGATTTGACACTCATGAAGATCACATGGAGAGTTCTTTCCAAACTTGATGAACTTAATGAACTCCTTTCCAAAGTAAGCCAGTCAGAAGGAAAGAAACTGATTTGGGCCGGATTTATATTCCAGCATGTTTGGCGAGCAACCAATGGACCCTATGGGAGACATTCATGATCAGCGTATAGCAGAGCCCGAGTCAGTTGAGGAGGATGATATACCCAGTATGCATGTTGAGCCTTGGGTGGAGAGCCAGTTAGAGGGTCACATTGGGGTCATGATGGAGGAGGGTGAGTGGCCACCCTTTGGGTCGACCATTGATCGGGAGTAGACAGATGCATAGGCAACTAGTAGGGTGGTAGTATTTGCAGACACTTGTACTCAGGCGGTGTTGGAGGCTGACAAGGTAGTTTTCCAGCAGGCTAGTAGACGACAGGAGCGGGAGGTCTCCTATCAGACGAGGGAGACCGCAGTGCATCCATCTTTGGGTCTACCCATTGATGAGGTGCAAGCAGACGTAGTGGCAGCCAGTAGAGTTGTAGCATTTTTGGGCCGCAACCCTCTCCCAGGGTACATAGACGGGGCTTGCAACACAACTTGTCCACCTGGGTCCATTATAGGGGGGGTGGCAGGATTTGTTGGACAAATTTTGTTGGTCGATAGGGTAGTTCTGCGGGAGGCTAGTAGACAACATGATTATGACATTCCTAAACAGGAGAGGGAGGAGCTGTTGGAGATGGTGGTGCATCGATCTTTGGGCCGACCCATTGATGAGGTGCAGGTAGATGCACATGCAGTTAGCAGAGCTGCAATACTTTTAGAGAGCAACACTCTCTATGAGTACATCGATAGGGCTTGCAACATATCTTGCCCACTTTGGCCTATTATAGAGAGAGGGGCCTTCTTTTTCAGGCAACTCTCGTTGATAGGCGAGACAGAGCAGCATGAGTTGAGTATGGACTAGCGACAACACACCAGACATGTTGCGTATGCAGGTGTCACTGCATTTGATTCTTCTTCCGGGATAGATTGGCGGGACATCATGATTTGGTGTCCTATTGATGGAGTATCATTCTCAGTTCCTGGCACATTTCGGCAGGAGCACTTAGATGAGAGAGTTGTCGCATGTTCCATTGGGCCATGGATTGTGGACCGACAATCTATCAATATTTCAGTAGCACTAGCTCGACATCAACAGAGCAAGATTGACCTCGGCCTAGGCCAGAGGCTGGATTGGAGAGAGTTGTTGAGTTGGTATTCGCTTCATGGGGCCACAACTATAGCCAGAGGTCGTGCGTAGTTCGAGCCATTGGACTTGGGCGATGATTGGCCATGGTGGCGTTGGGATCTGGGAGGATTGGTTGATGATAGGTGCAATGAGATATCATTTTGGGATCTCGGCATTGAGGAGTCTGTTCCGGGTGGCTTCACATGTGAAAATTTCTTAATCTAAGAAACCCTACTGCAGTATCTTTGATGCAGGGGCATTAGGCTCAAGACAATCTTTGTACATAAATAAACATAAGGGGGGTCTCATGTTTTTGTTTCCCTATGAAATTATTCGTATTTGAGTTATTTTTAGTTAATTGTGGAGAAAAATGTAATTGCTCGAATGATTAGTGGGCACCTGAAGAGATAGTCAGTTTCTGGAGTTAGGCTAAAATTAAGATTTGAGGAGTTTGTCGAATCATTGTAGGAAACTGAATCGATTGATTCTCAATTTGTATAAAAATAAACCTCTGTGGCAGAGTCAGGGAGGCCTGCATAGATCTGCATAGTGCTGCATAGGGTTAGAGAATCGGAGAGACAGAGTAGTGTAGCAGAGGGCCATGGAATTGAAGATCTGGCCAGAGACCAGTAGATTGTAAGTAACTCATACATACATATTATAAAAGAAGTGTTCAATATTACATGTGCATTGTCGAGTTTATTTCTGCGCGAATATGCCTTGAATCCTCGTATATTATGTGTGAGACAGACTTTGTGATTGTTTTAAGGTCTGTATGTGTACTCAGTGATGCGAGTGCATGAAGACTGTGTGAAGATACCCTGAAATTTGTGGTTTTAATGGATACTCTGTTCTAAAAGAAGAAATCGATGTAATTTCTAGCTATTGAATATGTTTAGAGGGTAATTCGAACCCCTGCTTTGGTATGAACCCTGGTAAGGGTGACGGTAATACAGTGGAGCCCGATTTTGATAACATCAGAGCTTAATTTGCAGTTGGATCCGCATTGAACTAAACCCTATTGAAATCGATTTCTCGTTCTCAGCGTTTAACATGTATAAATGAAATGAAGCTATGTATTGGTTGAATTGAATGAATCTAGGACTGGTGTATTGAGTTACATAATCGATATTGATCTTGTCGAACCCATAAGACACGAATCATGGAGTATGCAAGGCGTTGCACCTATGCGCATGAATGGTTCAAGCTTTGAGTGGAATTAGAGTTGGATTGAGAGTCACAAAACTCTGTTGTGAAGAAGCGCTGGTCCGGTCGAATTGAGAACACAAAGGTTTATCTAGACTCTGTGTGAACTATAGATGAGAAGCGGATCTTGGAGAAGTAAGAGGAAGCGAAGTTCTGAATAAGAAAGAGAGGCGGAACCATAGTTAAACACGCAGTGTAATTGGAGCTGTGCGTTATAACAGATGGAAGCACCGTGGCAAAATGCGATGAAACAAAGGTTAATGTATGAAAGGACGGAACCTCGAGCCGGAGGGACGGAACCTTGAGAGGAACAGTGAAACCGGAGTTCTAGATACCAGCAGTATCGCGCAAGGCGAAGGTGGTAATACATTTTTATGAAAAAAACGCGATGTATGTTATGGACTGACGTGTGGGCAAAAGCGGTTTGTAAAAACCACGTTCATCGTGCGATTTCGGAGAGATAACCTCTGTGTACTTCCATAGCGCGATATCCACTCATGTTCGTTTGATTCGTGGTTGGAGCGCGATACACTGGAGACCATCGGATCCATTCGACACTTAACGCGAGGCAACAAGCTGTGGGGCCCGAACGTTTCAAAGGTTAGTGCGGGGTTTTAATCCTAAGTCCAAGGTGCATCAATGTTTCTTTAGCGTTGAATTAAGGAGTATATATCTGTGTTGGTATATATATAAGCAGTGGTTGGTCTTATATTTAAGTTTGGGATATATATATATATATATATATATATATATATATATAGGGACGCGCATTCATATATGGTGACAATTTAGACGATGTAAGGTTCCGTTGGTTTTCGCATATGAGAACAGATTATATGCGTTGTGTTATTATTATGGGTTGAACCATAGAATAGAAATGATACCTCCGCATGTGGATTGTATGGTTTCATTTGAAGAGCATTAGTATATGCATATGGGTTCATAAACCTATAAAAAAAAAGGTAAAGAATTCCTCATATAGAGATCGAATCAAAGAAGAGCCTTAGGTATAAGGGTAGAGAACCTGGGCTGCTGAAATGTGAGAGTGCCCGGATAGTTGAAATTTGATTAGGTGAGAATTTGGGATGCACTTATATGCATAGGGAGGAAATTAATTCAATATCTCAATCTCAGATTGAGATATTTAAGCACACAGATTTATTTAAATTGCTAGTTCAAGAGAAAGGAACAATGTGAGTTTGTCAGAATGTGGATAAGATCGGGCAAGGAATCTTGAATGCATTTTATACACAACTTTGATGAAATTTTGAGTAAACAGGGACTGTGGGTTTTACCCGCTACCAATCTTGATTTACTTCAACTACTTGAATTAAGTTACAAGATAATTTCTGAAATATTCATTAAATCAGCGAAGTAAATACAACTAGCAACCTACACATATAGATCAATTACTAAACAACATGCTCATATGACAAAGTGACACAGATTTTTTTGACAAATGTCCCTGGAAAAACCCAATGCGGGAAAACTGGTGCAACTAGCTCTAGAGGGTTTTTATTATTAAGCAGATTCTATGTACAATAATTTCTGGGCAACAAACTGGTTTACCCTACAGAGAAATCATAGCAGCTATACCTCTTTTCCCCTCGGAGTGTTATGAATATTTTATTAATTATTAGTTAGATATAGTTATATTAGGTTTTATTAACTGAAAGGGCATGATCAAAGATCATGCCTCTTCGCCAAGGGACACCTTGAGGCTATATTTAAAGCCTAGGCGATCCCTCATTGTAATCATCTCTTATCTCTTATCTATCATCAATAATAATATATATTTATCAAGTTTACCAGAGTTTTTACACTCCATTGGTATCGGAGCCATCGCTTTTCGGGATCTGTGTGATCACCCAGGAATTACAGAATTCCAGAACTGCAATTTCAGATTGCAGATTTTTTATCAAGTGCTGGTGACAGCCTTTGTTTAAAATTTTTTACAAATACTCCCCCCTCACATATCTCACTACACAGCCTCTCGCACCCTCTGCTGAACTCCTCTCACAACCGGTCCCACCTCACCCTATGCTCATTCCCTACATCTACTAAAACTCAGAGTTTTCTACACAGCCGCTTACAAATTGAGTGTCAGTTATAGTTTTGCCTTTCGTTTTAACACTGCAATAGAGCCACTGCCCCAGGTTGTCCACACTACCACCGTCTCTGTCTGCGCTACCCTCCGCATACACACCTTGTTCATTCCGCTGCCCCACGTCCAAACAGCCGCCATCCATACTCGACGACGTCACTGCACGTCCACGCGGAAGATTCAAATCAAATCGATTTATTTAACTCCTAAGAAAATAGTGTGACACGGGCACATTGTCACGGAACAATTTTCACGGAACATTGTCTCCCGCGGTCAAATGCCACACTGCACCGCCGTCTTTTCCTGTAGGTTAAACGGACGAATTCACCACCAGCAGTCAACCATTTGGTAAATCGTATGTTATTACAGTCAACGTGGTCATTATGAATCGTATGATCTCGGTCAACAAACACAGTCAAGAGTAATTACTATTCACATTGCACATTTCGTAAATTTGAAGAAAATAAGCATAGAACTTAAGGAGTGAAGCATACGGTTGGATAGTTCTGGGTTAAAAAAACAGAGATTCACACCTCCAGGCAACTGTATAATTCTCAGAATCGTTGTAACAGTCTCGAACCTGTTTCACAGTGTTTTGCTTCCGAGCGACCACACAGTAACATACTCGGATTAACAGTTAAACACTTGCAGAACTCGGACTTGGATTGGAGTTGTATTTGTGTGGCTCGGACCTTTGTCAACAGATAGTATCTTAAAGCGTGGAATTTGCGTTTAAAGATTTTTGCGTTTACAAAAAAATTTGTGAAACAGGGTGTCGTTTAAACGGCTGCATCGATATATTAATAAACCGATTTGATAAAATTATATGAACAGGTGTGTCGTTTTAAAAAATTCTGAGCATCGATATATACGGCTGCATAATTTTGGACGGCTGTGTAAATCTGGACGGCGTGGTTTAAATCTGGACGGGTAACGGCTTTGTGTGACTATCGATATAGTTCTGAGCATCGTTATATTTAAAAAAAAAATCGATTGTTCCCATAGAAGAAACAGTGTGACTTTCAGCGGAACGGCACATTTGTAAAAAACGATTTTTTTTAATTATATAAAATATATATTATATAGTTAAATTGATAATTATATATATGTATATATATTATAATTATATAATTCATTTATATATATAATTTTCATTTAATAATTATATATATAACAATTATATAATTAAATTATATATATTATATAATTTTTAATTAAAAATTATATATATATAATAATTATATAGTTTAAAAAAAAAATTATTATTAATTAATTAATTAATTCAAAAAAAAATTAATTAATTAATTAAATAAATTTTAAAGAAAAGAGAGGAAGATTTGGTAGAAAAATATCAGTATGTCTTTATCAATGATGACGATTGATCAGATAAAAAAGCAAATATGGCTTAAACAAATGGAGGCTAAGGACAAGGAGAACAAAATATTGCAGAAATTTAATGCGATCATGAACAATATGACAGAACTCTACAGTAAGCTAAATGATAAAATAGATAAGTTAAGTCCGACACAATCCCCAATATCTCCTAACAGGGAACAAAATCAACAAAACAATTTCGCAGATTCAGGGAACTCAGAAGAGCATCAGGAAAAAGCTGATTCCCCACATCACCATGAAGATACAGATGTTTGTAAACAACAAAGTGTTCTATCCCCAGACTTGAACGAAACATGTGAAGCGACAAACACATCCGAAGCCACTGATATAACGGCAGAAGCTGTTGAGGCCTTCGGTGATGAAGCACATATGGTTGTTAAGAAGGAAGCGTTTGATGATGAGAAGAAGTTGCATCAAACGATAATTGTTGGTAACTTGCCCCTAAATCTAAAAAGGAATCACAAAAAATCACCAGAAGAACAAGGGATAGTTGGGAAACATGAAAAAGTATTCCAAGATCTACCCATAAAAGTGCCTTCCGATAGGAAAATCAAACATCCAATAGAAGTCAAGACAGTATCCAACTCTTTCGATATCAGATCTTTTCACTATCCACATCACCAACAGATGGAGCTCGAGAAGATGCTTCACAATCTTTTTAAAATGTGGGAAGCAAGAGCTCATCGCTTGAGGAAACCAGACATTCGTCAACATTGTCCATCATTACGTATGCTTTGAGGACAAAGCATCTTAAGAGAGGGGCAATGTTATGAATATTTTATTAATTATTAGTTAGATATAGTTATATTAGGTTATTAATGTGGAAGGGCATGATCAAAGATCATGCCTCTTCGCCAAGGGACACCTTGAGGCTATATTTAAAGCCTAGGCGATCCCTCATTGTAATCATCTCTTATCTCTTATCTATCATCAATAATAATATATATTTATCAAGTTTACCAGAGTTTTTACACTCCATGGAGACAGAAAATATCGCTGATTCACACCCTCAAACGGGATTTACAGAACTCGAGCCCTTTCTGGCCCATCGGAAACCCCAACGCTCCTTCGAAGCCCTCTGCGTTAGCTTGACTGGCCTGTGTCAGCCTGACTGGCCTGCATCAACCTCTGCGTTGTTTTGGAAGGGACTATGTCACCCTTGAAGGGCTTATGCTACCCTTGCGCTTCCCTGACTAGGCCTGCGTCAGCCCTACGTAGCTCCTGCTGGCTTTGCTGGACTGCGTAGCTCCTGGCTGCCTCTGCGCTGCTCTGGTATGCTGCCTCTCTGCCACTGTTGTACTCTTGGCTTGGGATCAAACCATCCCCTTGCCAATACTGCCCCTCGCCGCACTGCAAACTGCTTCTGAAATTCTTAGCAAACCACGCCCTAGAATTTCAGCTTAGCTTCAGTGCTCCGCCAATGTGTGTGTTCTCCAACTGACCCCAAGCCCTTCTCTTATACTTTTCTTGTTGAAACATAAACGATCGTCTAATCTCTAATCAACGGCTAAGATTAGAAGCCGCTTGATCTGCGTCACTTAAGTCATTCTCATCACATGTTTAATTTAATTTACTTTAATCTTTTAATTTTCCTAAGTTAGACTTAGGGTCAATTAAAAATATTAATTAATTAAATATCTCTTAAACTTGATGGAATTTCTTCAAACGCTTTTTGGGCCTTGGAGATCTCATGTACTCTAGCTCCTCCACAAAATTTGAGAGCTAGAGCACATCTGATGCTACCCTAAAATCTCAACAATCCCTCTTAGCGAGGAAATGTGCTCTAGCAATACACTTCACCCCGAAGTACTGCTCTGATCTCTGGCATTGGTCTCTGCACTGATGCTTGGCCTGTTGCCCTTAATCACTGTGCTGCTACTGCTCTCTGTACTGTTGCTCATGACTTTGCCACAGTCACTACTACATCCGGACTGCAGCTCCCTCTCAAATTGTTGCGTCGTGCTACCAACTGCTGCACTGCAACTCAATTGCTGAGAGTAAGCAACTGAAGGACCCCTGCCCAATGACAGACAAGTGAGTTAGGCTGCATCTCATCACTGAAGCTCCATAGGCCGTTGTTTTGCACTGTCCTCCTGAAGCCATTGCGCTGCTGCAGCTCTGCACTGCATAAGCATGCCTCCTCTGCGCTGCTGAAGTCCCATCAGCCCATCTGCGCTACTGCCTCTATGCTGTTGCTGCCTTTGTTCTCTCTACAACGTCCCAACCTCTGCCTTTGCTTCATCCATGATCTTTTGCACCCACTGCTCCAGTCATTCCTTTCTACTGTCTTAAGGCTCCTGTAGCACGGATGTGATCCAAGAGTTGGGCTACTCAAGAATCTCGCCACCACTTTGTCGCTGCTCTACAGATCAATATCGCCCCACCTCCGTCGTTCATGAGTGCTCATGGCTACGTCATCGTCTTCTTTAGATGCCGCAGCCTTGGAAATAAAAGCTTCCTTGTCCTTCTTCCTTCGAGGATAATTGCTGGCGAAGTGTCCAAGTTCACCACATTGGAAACATTTGATCTTTAGATAGATCACGCTTCGTTTTCCCTTGCTGCTTCTTAGACGCCAGGGTTGCATCTTCCTCTTCCTCCTTCTTCACTTTGCTTGATCCGGTGGTGGTCTGCCTCTTGGTCATTCAGCGGATCTCCTCTTGTCGGAGGATAGCCCACATATCGTCCCAGTTTGGAAGATCCACTCTGCCCAAGATGCTTTGGACAAACGTTTCCCAGTCCTCTATGACTGCATTTAGAGTAGTCCTCACCATGACATCATACTCCACCTTGACCCCCATGGTAGTCAGCTGATCCCGAATCGACTGCAACCTGAAGAGGAAAGGATAAATTTCCTCTCGCTTAGTCATCATAAATAACCTCAGCTGGTTCTCTAGAAGCATCTTCCTCTGGACGGATTTCCCTTGATACAGTGTGGTTAAAGCTTTTTACATCTCATTAGCCGTCTTCTTCTCGACTATGTGTGGTACCACATGATCCTTAACCCCATCCATGATGAAGCGCTTGGCATGTGTCGTTGCTTCATTATGTTTCGCAAAAGAAGAGCATCGGTTGGTGTAGCCAAGACACTCTCTACATGCTCTCCCAAGCCATATGCCTCCAAGACTACCAAGATTCTGGCCTTCGAGATAGCAAAGTTAGATAGGCCGTCCAACCTATCCTGATCACGCAGTCCGTGTGGTGCCATCTGCTCAGAAATAATCTGTTGGAACAGATCTTCCTCTCCTCGCTTCTAATGCTACCCTCAACAGAAACTTGGATCTAGGGTCCTTGGCGAGAAAGGCACCCTCTGCTCCCTCTGACAACTGATTTCCTCCTTGGAAATCTGCCAAACACAACGAATCAACTCTCTTCGATCATCCTATGATCGGTCCTCAGATTTCTTTTGGCCATGAAATCTTCTGAGTAGCTGTTCTCCTCCCGCTCTTTGTCAACTTAGCTTAGGCACGATTCCGCACCGGTAGAATCTCCACCCCACTAGCAACTGCTGAAGATCTGAAGCCTCGCTTTTAGACCACGACAAATCTGCACAACACTCGAAACTAGACAACGTCATCTTGGCTGGCCTCTACGTGAGTAGACTGGCTCAGCGCAGCGACTGCGTAGCGCAGGCTGCTCTTGCGTCCCTCTGGAAGGCACTGCGCTGTCTTTGCATCACCTAGCTGGGATTGTGTCAGCCCCTACGTGGCTCTTACTGCCTCTATGTCCTTCTGGAGCTGCGCTGCCCTCTCCGGATTCTCTGCTGCTTCAGCTGCTCTCTACAGCACAAATTTCTTCAGCCGATTTGCTGGAGATCCAACTTGACCTGTGTAAATTTATGTAGATGTTCTATGCTTGATGCAACTTTACTTTCACTACAACAATCACATGAACAATCAAGTAAAATGCTGATAGAACATACCAGTAGATCAACAAAAGACAAACCAGAAACAGATAAATGTGTTGGTGCGTTACGACGGTCAACAGAATGCTTCAACCAGCAAAGTCTCCTTGGTCAGCCAACCTAGCATGTGTCACAACAGCCCTCAAAACAACCACATGGTCAACTCAAAGTCAACCCCAAAAAAGTCAACGCTGCCCATAAAAGTCAATGCAAAACAACAGCAAGTAAAAGTCAATGCAGCTCGGTCTTCGGTCAACCTTTGACCTTGATTCTTGTGCGAAAATGTACGGCCTGCATAAATCGAAGTTTGCACCAAAAATCAACTCCTTTGGACCATGCGTTGACCAAAGTCAACGCTGGTCAAACTTGCATGGAAACCCTAGCTGCAGCAGAATTCTCTTCGTCCTTCATTCCCACGTGTGAACCGAAAACTGCCTCCAAGGAGCTCGAACCAATCAGAAGAGGAGAGATGATGTGTGAGGATGAGATGAGTGAAATGTCCTCCAACGTTGACTCTATTTATATCAATCATTGAGGGGGTGTGACACATTTGTTGGGGGTGTAAAACCTTAAGGCCGACCTACACATATTTTGAAAGTATTAAAAATAAATTAAAAATAAATGTTCTGCTTATCCGATCAAGATGATCTTGAGATCAATCTTACACCTCTTCGAAAGAGGAACCCAATAAAAATATTGGTGTCTTCATCTGAGCATCACAACATGGAGTTTGGACCTAGTTGTCCAATTTTAACACTCCCTTTCAACTAGGGAGAACTCCATCCACCTGTGTAATCAAACATCGTGCGTCATCCTGCCGTAACTTGCTTTGCTGGCCTCTTTATTTTAGAATAGAAGTGGGTCAGTCACAAAGACATCATTCCCGGCTGACAGATTCAACCCAGAGGTCTGAAACCTCTATAGGACTCACAAAGAGTCTCATACCAACCCGAAGTTGATTTACCTGACTCGAAGTTAGTTGGAGGTCCGAAACCTCACTATACTTGATCCCAGATCAAGTGGTTGGATCGTGCTATCCTAGATAGAGAGTATGGCAATCTCTGATGCGTCCATCAGTCTTTGCTACTAGTCTCTAGCTTTTCCCACCTCATTGGCCAAATGAGAGGTACTTCCCATGAGCCCTGAACTCAATGGGTAGGATGCATATGGGGCACAGATAATGAGAGGTGAACCAACTCAATAATCACAACGGTGGGGCCCAAGCACACCAACAAGGTTCGGCAAGCCTAGCCCTGTGGTTGCTTATAACTCCGAGAAGCTATCCCCAAAGCCCCCCAGAGCTCTCAGAGCTCATCGTCCAACAGGACCCACATCATAGGGTTGTTCCACGATACCAAGACTCTCACGGAAGGTTAGGAACTTGACCTTCCCTAGGGGCTTTGTGAGAATATTCGCGACCTGCTCATCAGTTCCTATATGATCGAGCCTTACGGCGCCTCGCTGTACCATATCCCGGATAAAGTGGTACCAACCATCAACATGCTTGGATCATTCATGGAACACGAGATTCTATGACAAACGAATCCCCCTCTGGTTATCACAAAGGATAACAGTGGCATCTAGCACATGCTCGAACATCTCACTGAAGAGCTTTCACAACAGGCCATACATGTTATAATGTATTCAGCTTCAACGGTGCTCAAGGCTACCGACTTTAGTTTCCTGCCCGAAGCAGATCTACGTGTGAAGCAACATCCAGATGTGCTCTTGCGATCCACCACACTGCCAGCCCAATCGGTATCAGTATATCAAGGAGTGTCATGCTCTCGACAGTGTATCTCAGCCCATGGTCTATCGTGCCACAGAGATATCTCCAAAGTTCCTTGGCACCAACCCAATGAATGTTATGATTAACCGTGTGTTGACTGAAAGTGTTCACTGCACAACATACGTACGGACAAGTGTTCACTAAGAACATCAGGGCCCCTATGAGTTGACGATACTCAGTAGGATATGCTAACACAGGCCCAACAACGCTGGCACTCAACTTCTTAAAGTTGAGCTCCATCGGTGTCGACACGGACTTGCAGTCCACCATACCAAATCTTTCCAGAAGCTTCACAATGTATTTTCCTTAAGAAAGGAAAATCTCGCTAGGTCTCTGCTAGACCTCCAGGCCTAGGAAATAGTGCATCAATCCTAGGTCCTTCATCTCGAACTCAACAACGAGCTCCCTCTTGCACTGATGAATGAGAGGGTCAACACCTGTCAGGAAGAGGTCATCCACATACAGCACCAGAATGAGAGGCTTCTCCCTGTCAACCTTGAAGTAAAGGTTTGGATCAACATTACTACGAGTGAAGCCCAGCTTCATCAGGTAGCTATCTATCCTTTCGTACCAGGCTCTGGGTGCTTGCTTCAGCCCATAGGGGGCTTTCTTCAACCTGCAGACATGGGTGTCCCGATCCTGGACTTCGAACCCCAGAGGTTGCTCCACATATACCTCTTCCTTTATCGCACCATGCAGAAATGCGGTCTTCACATCCATCTGATGGGGACTCCATCCTTGCGTAGTAGCGAGGGCTATAATAGATCTAATGGTGGTATATCGGGCCATAGGTGAAAATATGTCATCATAGTCTATGCCTTCCTTTTGAGAGAAGCCACGGGCAACGAATCTTGCCTTGAACTTTTTAGCACTTCTATCAGATCCGTGCTTGATCTTGTAGAGCCATTTCGAGGTGACAATTGCTTTGTCATTCGGTCTTGGAACCACATCCCAGACATCATTCTTCATTATGGACTCATACTCTTTGGGCATAGCATCCTTCCAGACTTGATGCTTTACGGCTTCCTCAAAAGATCCATGCTTGGATTGTACAATAGTACTCATGGCTGCTAGATACCCTTGGTATCTACTTAGCTTCTTGCTTTCGCGGAATGTCCCCCTTGGGGGCATATGTCCCTCAGCATCCTCGAGAGTGTCCCTGAACCATGATGGTCTCTTTCCTAGTGAAGGAGGTGGATCAATCAGGTCCATCGGTCCTTCAACATTAGTCATCGTTTCATCCTTCGGTTCCTCTTGATTTCCAAGCCTTGCTTCATGATCTTCCTCTGATCTTGGAAGATTGACTACTTTCCTCAGGGAAGCATCTTCATCAAAGGTGACATCGTGGCATATCTCCACTTACCTTTAACTAGGCACATAGACTTTATAGGCCTTCGAAGTTTCACTGTAGCCCACAAACATTCCTTTCTTCCCAGAAGCATCCAGCTTTCTTCTCTTTTCTTTCGGCTCATGAAAATAAACAGGACGTCCAAAAACTCTAAAATGTGAGACATCAGGTTTCTTACCAGAGAAAACTTCTTCGGGAGTTTTGGAGTCTAGAGCGGAATGCGGGCATCAATTTTTTCACGGAAACTTCGGTAGTCCTTGGTCACATACATTGGCATGGGCAGCTTCCACAATGGTCCTGTTCTTTCGTTCAACAATGCCATTTTGCTCAGGAGTATATACAGTTGTGGTCTCCCTCTTAATGCCAGCTTCTTTGCAATAGTTCTTGAACTCATTCATCTCATATTCAGTGCCATTATCGGTCTGTCGGATAGTATCTCATGTCATTGCTCCCAATGGACTTCCTCCAACCTGGTAGAGTGTATCAAATCTAGACCCAAACGTGATAGCTTCCTTGAAGCTCTTCTTCCACATGCGCACCTTTCCATCAATGAATGCCACATTGAAACCTTTGTCTTCCATGGCCGATATAGACACAAGGTTCTTCTTCAAATTAGGTACATAGAGTACATCTTGCAAGCGGAGGACTTGACCTTGAGACAAGTGGAAGGTCACAGTCCCTGTCCCTTTCACGGGATATGTGGCATTATCTCCAAGGATAATTTCCAAATTAGTATCCTTCTCAACCATATCAGAGAGTGCTTCCTTGAACCCAGTGACGTGCCTTGAGGCACCACTATCTATCAACCAGAGATCCATAGTGTCGGGTGGAGATGCAACAGAGAGGGCAGATATAAGAATGTATTCATTTCTTTTATCGACAACATTTGATTCCTCATACCTGGAATTTCTCGACCTTTTGAAAGGTCGCTCATTTCCGTCGGAGAGAGCCTTCCTCTTTCCCTTGAACTTGTTGTTCCTTTGATTTCCATTCCTTCGGTTGTTGTGGTTGTCATCATCATCGAGAGAATCTTTCTTGAAAGGACATTCTCTAGCATAGTGACCTGGCCTATGACAAGTGTAACACTTGCCCTTCTTTCCTTGGGCCCCTGCTCTTCCTTTGTTCTTTGGACCACCAAAGTTCTTCTTTCTAGAATGAGTAGCGTAGGCAGCATTTCCTTCATTTCCATACTCCTTCATTCTTGTTTCTTCTTGTACGCATCTCGATAGTACTTCGTCAAAGTCAGGTATCACATTGTTATTGAGAATGGTAGTGTTGAACATGTTATCGCTTGCTGCCTACACCTACCTACAGTTAGCGGGAAAAGCCTTTAACCCCACAAGGTGTGATTGGTGGCAAGGAACTCAGAGAAGGGGCTGTCACCTATTCTCGACTCTCTCCGTTTAAGCTGTCTCCTAGGTTAGCTATGGGGGGTGGTCCCTAAAGAAAAACTAAGTTAAAGATGTGAGTTTTCTAGGAGAATATTAGAGTGAGATTGGATTACTTTTTGAAGATTCATGAACATTTATGAACAACTTTGAAATAATGAAAAACCATTTAACCAGTGCCTTTACAAATACCCTGCTCAAAAGTAAAGAAATGCTCAAAGAGATGAGAACACAGTAATCCTGAAATGGAAACAAAAGACTGTTAGCACAAGATATCAGAAATGCTCTCAAGATAAATAGATTTATGAATCAAAGCATGAGAAACTATCTTGCTCATAAGGAAACATTTAGTGTTCTACTTTTGGAGAATGTAAATGAGATGATAGAAAAACTCAAATGTTAGACCAAGATCACAACATGCAATTAAATTTGCAACACCAAATAAGGGTATTTGCCAATGAAACGAGATATATCAGTCATCCATAAGCATAATGATCATTAAAATAACAACATGCAATGAAGTTGCAAAAGTAAACAAATTTCCAAGTACCATAGAATCAAACTTGTTGCAAAATTTAAGGAATTAAAATGCTTGCATCCAAAGTGCTTCTTGAGATAATATTTGCATGTGAATCTTTAACCCATCAAGATAGCAAAAAATTTGGGAACTTTGCAAGTAAATTTGATGAGATAGTGCTCTTGGTTTATTTTATTAATTAGTTCTAAAGCAAGGTTCCAATTGAACTCTAATCCTCAGACTTCACCCTCGCCCAAATATTTGGATCTCACAGTGAGGAGTCCATAGAGATAGAGGGTCCCTAAAACGTCTATTCAACCAACTTAAGTTGGAGGTAAATTTTAGAGATGCAAGTCTAGTATGAAAAGTGAAATGCCTAAATGAGATGAAAGTGAGTTTGCAAGTGCTATGTAAAAAGGTGGAGATGATTCAATTAAATATGCTTCATAGTTAGAACAATAACTAAAGTTGCCATAAATTGAAAGTGCTGTGCTTCTTTACTTGTAGTATATTGTGCAACTTATCCAAATGAGAAATAGATCACAAAACATAAGTAAGTGATGGCAAGTGAGATTGCAAATTAAGAAATTAAAGGACTATGTGATTTGTGTTACTTCCCAATTAGAGCATGCATATGTGATGTGAAAGAAAACGGAAATGTTAAAACTACTAATTCAATCCATCTACAAATTCTTTCCTTTGAAATGGAGAGATAGGGATGCCAATGGGTAAATCCCACTCTCCCACAACAAAAACAGGAATTTTATTAATTTTACAAGAATGAAATGACCATGAGGCCTTTTCTAAACCAAGGAAAGTCATTACAAATAAAAAATTGAGACCTTAGACTTTTCCTCGACGAGAATTTCTAAAAACTCAAAAGAATTCAGACTTTACAATAGGAGAAGAGAAGCTAAGCCTCTTCTATGCCCACAACCAAAGAAGAGAGAGAGTTATCTTCCTTATTTGAAATTTAGAGCCCAAAGGTCCTGCAACAATTTGTTAGTAATTTCTTGTAGTTGTTCACTCAAGTTGTCACAAGAAAAAGTTTGGAAAGAGGGCTACAAAACAAATCAAATATTAGACAGATAAAATTATAAAATATTGCACAACAATTTACAAGGGGCTAAGCCAAAGAGTTCGAGTAAACTCTCCTTTTTGCTTAGTCATCTTCAAACTCTTAGATAGCAAATGAAAGCAATGAAGTATAATGTTTTAAAAGATATTCAAATTTAGAAGTATTCGGCTTGTATACAAGTTATGTCCTAAAATCCCTGCAAAACCACTCTATAAGATAAGACTATGAAGGTTCAAAGAACAAATGAGAGCTCTTTTGAGAATGTATCAAGAGTGGGTTGGTCTCTCCAAAGACTTCACCTAACACTTGATTCTTTGATCCCAACAAGATATTCCCTCTACAAAACTTCAAACAAGAATTAGTTTCATATAGATCTAACAATAAAGAATGATAAGAAACTTTAGAGATTTATTTGAAACCAACTAGAGAATACTTCTAAATCAAATGTCAATGTAAGATAGCTCTACATTAACAAATCTACAAGAGCATATGGAAACAAATTAGATCAAAGCATGAGTAAAAGGAATTATACCAATAATCAACAATTCATCACACTCCAAAAGGAGGAACACCTCATGAATGAAACTCCAAAGTCTTTATTGATATTTCTGAAAGTGTACAAGGCAGCAACGCTTCCGCAAGCATAATAGCTAGTAAACAATATATAATATGAGAACCCATGGCTCCATTATATAGAAAGTTGGGAGCAAATCCAAATGAAGAACCATATGCCAAGTGGTGAGAGGGAGGAGATCTCAAGGCAAATTCGAATTTGGTAAGTGGAGCTCCAATGCCAAGTGTAAAATTCGAATTCTGGCAAGTGGACATCATTTTCTTCTTCCTTTATGTGTCAAATTCGAATTTTATGATGGAATGACATGTGTATATGGTTGGTAACCCATGTGGAGACAATTTCCCACAAAAATCTCCACCAAATATTCTCCCAAATCCTCCCAAATATGCACTAACTTCACAAGTTCGAATTTCCAAGTAAGCAACTCTCATTTAATGCCGGAAATTCAATTTTATTTGAGCACGTCTTTTCTTTGATTTTAGGAGTCCACATCATTTTGGGACTTCACTTTAACTCCTCCATAATTTTCCACCTCATTTCCACTTCATTTAGCATGTGTGGATATTTATTTTTTTCCATTTATTTAATTTCTGGCTTAATTAATTGCCAGATTTCCCACTAAACTTAGGAAAGGTGGGTTTTGAGGGTTCAAAACACATTTTTAACTCCTCAAAGTGTGTCATAGTAGAAATTTGAGCACGAGAGGTGTAATTTTGATTACTCATACCCCATACAACTTCTCTAGACAACACTTATTACAATTCAATTACAATTTTTATTGCAATTTTCGACTTGCGGGAAATCTAAAAAATTAAAAAATCACTACCTAGACATAACCAAATTCCACGAAATTTTTTGTGTGATCTAGTATGGTAATATATATTGACTCTAGACACTAGGACTCACTCAAGGCCTCACCATCAAGCCGTACTCCGGCTTTGGGGTAAAATTGGAGGAAAAAACTCAATTGATTATGAACTCCTGGTAGGGAGATGATAATTAACCAAGTAAAAAAAACCTCCCAGAGTAATATTCACTTGTTGGCAAGGTCCTAGGCTACCTAGGCCTATTACAGACTCAATACTGACTCAAAACTCATCATTACTAGCATCACTTATTACAATTCCCCGTAGGGTGTGGAATCTGGGTACAAGAGAAAATGATAAGAAGTAGAAGTAGAGTTTAAAAATTTTGTTCAACTAATGATATCTGATGATATCCAATGGTACAAATGTCTTCTGGTTTATCCTTGGGCATGGAGTATTCTCATTATCATCAGGTGCCACTCCAATGGTCAACAGAACACATGCTATTCGGATGGGAGCCCTCCAAGTGCGGTGAGTACCATCTCTCGATCAGCGAATGTCTCCCCAATAGCTAGCAGATTGTTCTTGATCTTGGTCAGTTTCAGAAAGTATGATTGAACGGACTCATCCCTGCCTTTCTTTTGATTTTTCAATTGATTCTTGAAGAATAGTACTTGATTTGCATTGTTGGCCTTGAACATGAGGACCAACTTATCATACATCTCTTTGGATGTGCCTAGCTCAGAGATGTAGGCTACCAGACTCTTATGAATGGATTCCCTGATGATCAGCGTTGCTTTGATCTCCCCCTTCTTGTACTTTGTTTTGGCAGTAGCAGTAGCAGTGGATGGAGGTTCTTGGATTTTACCCTGCACATAGTCCATGACATCTTGGTCTTCCAATTTAAGATCCAATATCATCTTCCAAGCATGGAAGTCATCCTTCCCAGTCAATTTGTCATCCTCCTTGAAGCCATAGTTTATGGAACCCATTTTCTTCTTCGATGATTGCTAAATAGGGCTCGTCTTCACCTCAGCTCTGATACCATGTAAATTTATGTAGATGTTCTATGCTTGATGCAACCTTACTTTCACTACATCAATCACATGAACAATCAAGTAAAATGCTGATAGAACATACCAGTAGATCAATAGAAGACAAACTAGAAACAGATAAATGTGCTGGTGCGTTACAGCGGTCAACAGGATGCTTCAACTAGCAAAGTCTCCTTGGTCAACAACCCAGCATGTGTCACAACAGCCCTCAAAACAACCACATGGTCAACTCAAAGTCAACCCCAGAAAAGTCAACGTTGCCCAGAAAAGTCAACGCAGCTCAGTCTTCGGTCAACCTTTGACCTCGGTTCTTGTGCCAAAATGTACGGCCTGCATAAATCGAAGTCTGCACCAAAAATCAGCTCCTTTGGACCATGCGTTGACCAAAGTCAACGTTGGTCAAACCTGCTTGGAAACCCTAGTTGCAGCAGAATTCTCTTCGTCCTTCTTTCTCACGTGTGAACCGAAAACTACCTCCAAGGAGCTCGAACCAATCAAAAGAGGAGAGATGATGGGTGAGGATGAGATGAGTGAAATGTTCTCCAACGTTGACTCTATTTATGTCAATCACTGAGGGTGTGTGACACATTTGCTGGGGGTGTAAAACCTTAAGGCCGACCTGCACATATTTTGAAAGTATTAAAAATAAATTCAAAATAAATGTTCTGCTCATCGGATCAAGATGATCTTTAGATCAATCTTGCACCTCTCCGAAAGAGGAACCCAATAAAAATATTGGTGTCTTCATCTGAGCATCACAACATGGAGTTTGGACCTAGTTGTCGAATTTTAACAATCTGCAATCGCTCTGATACCATGTGAAAATTTCTTAATCTAAGAAACCCTACTGCAGTATCTTGATTTACTTCTCCTACTTGAATTAAGTTACAAGTTAATTTATGAAATATTCAATAAATCAACAAAGTAAATACAGACATAGATAAATGTCTTTCGGATTAATCACATCATTAGGATTTGGTCGACGTTTCAAACCAACTAATGTGGTTCATCCTTAGGACAAGGTGAAGAAAGAAACCGATCTCTTTGAATAAATAGTAAGGATGCGTCATTGCCCGGTAATAGCTGTTAAAACTAGCCGTTAGAGACTAGCCGTTATCTGACTAGTTAGTCAATAAGTTATAATATTAAAAAGTTTTTAAGATTTCAAGAAAAATTGTTAAATAATAATTTAGAATTTAATAATTTAATAAAAAGATTAAATTATAGTTATTATAATAAGGGAAGGGGTAAATAGTAAAAGAAGGAATAACCATAAATATTTTTAAGTTTAAATATTAAGATTTTAAGAATTATAAATAACAAAGGCT
This sequence comes from Pinus albicaulis, assembly GCA_034641835.2. Lineage (NCBI taxonomy): Eukaryota > Viridiplantae > Streptophyta > Pinopsida > Pinales > Pinaceae > Pinus > Pinus albicaulis. The sequence continues at coordinate 568,924,044 of CM076578.1, forward strand.
AATAAATAATCTAGAATAAATGAATAATTAATAAAATGAGTAAAAAACCAATTATTATAATAAGCGGGGAAAGGGGATATATATATATTGGATAAATGAAAGGTAAAAGAATCATAATTATAAAATAAAATAACAAAGAATAATTCAATAAAAAGATTAAAAAACCAATTATAATAATAATCTGGGAAAGGGGGATATAAAAAAGGAAGAAGAAGAAGAAGAGAGAATTGAAGGATAAAGAAAAGAGAGGAAAAAAAAAGGGATAGAATAAAACCAAAGAGAGAGGAAAGAAATAAAGGACAAAAAGCAAAAAGAATCCAACGCAAAGGGGATAAATCACTTGGAGAGGGCCGGAGTCCAACTCCTACTTAATTTCCACCCATCTTCTCTGTTTCGATTCTTAGGATGCCTCTCAATTTCGATAGCCCCTCTCAACTTTCTATGATGGAAATGATCCACCTTAGTGATGACTCCGGAGTCTTCAATGCAAACATGGTGACATGATTTCTTAGCATGTTCTGCAAGAGCAGAAGTGCGAGAACAATTGTGCCTAATGTCTGCAGCATGCTCTTGGATTCTCTGTTTAATGGATCGATCTGTATCACCAATATAAGGAGTACCACATGAGCAGGGAACTAGATAAACCCCTTTCAAGTCCTTAGGGTCTATAGGATCCTTGACAGATCTGAGAGAAATCTTGATAGTACAGAGAGGTTTTAACAAAGAGGAGACATTGTTTTTCTTGAGGACATAGGAAATCCTGTCCGTGGTCGCTTAGATAAACGGAAGATTAACCTTGGAAATAGGATCAATCTGAGTAGACCTGTCTCTTAAGCCTTTACAGGCTTTTTGAAAGGCCTTAAGACCTTGAGATCTACTATACCCATTCTTCTCAAACACGTCAAGAAGTGATTTCTCTGCTTCCAAGTGGTTATCATCAGAAATTCTAAGAGCACGGGTAGCTAGAGTGCAGAGAACACCAAATTTTTGAGCTGGAAAATGATGCAAATCCGCATGAAGATATTGCTTAGTGTGGGTTTTCTTACGAAAAACACAATGAGAGATATAGAACCATCATCCCTTCTAGAGAGAAGAATATCTAAGAAGGGGAGGCAACCATCCACCTCAACTTCCATTGTGAATTTGATGTAATCAGACTGGGAATTTAGGTGACCCAGAAACAAATCTAACTTCTCACGACCATGGGGGCCAAATGACACACGTATCATCCATGAACCTATTCCACTTCTTAGGGCGAAATTGAGCTGAGGCCAAGGCCTTCGTTTCAAAATCCTCCATAAATAAGTTAGCAACTACGAGGGAAAGAGGGGAACCCATGGCTACACCGCAAGTTTGCTCATAAAACTCACCTTGGAAACTGAAAAAAGTTGAGGTGAGGCAAAGGCCAACCAATTTAGAAGTGTCTTGGTCCGAAATCCTCCTAATGACATCAATGGCTTCAGGGATGGGGATTTTGGTAAATAAGGAGACTACATCAAAGCTGACTAATAAATCCCCAGGCTCAAGCCTGATGTCTTTCCATTCTTTGATAAAAAAAAGATGAGTCCTTAACAAAAGAATCAGTAAGACCCACAAGGGGTTTAAGCTTACGGGCTAAGAATTTAGCTAGATGATAAGAGGGTCCACCTATTGTGTTAACAATAGGTCTTAAATACAACTAGCAGCCTACACATACAAATCAATTACTAAACAACACGCTCATATGACAAAGTGACACACAGATTTTTCGGACAAATGTCCCCAGAAAAACCCAATGCGGGAAAACCGGTGCAACTAGCTCTGGAGGGTTTTTATTATTAAGCAGATTCTAAGTACAACAATTTCTGGGCAGCAAACTGGTTTGCGTCAGCTTGACTAGCCTACGTCAGCCTCTATGCTGCTCTGGAAGGGCCTGCGTCACCCCTGAAGGGATTACGCTGCCCTTGCGCTGCCTTGACTGGGCCTGCGTGCTCTGCGTAGCTCCTTTTTCCTCTGCATGGCCCCTGCTAGACTGCATAGCTCCTTTTGCCTCTGCGTGGCCTCTGCTAGACTACGTAGCTCCTGGCTGCCTTTGCGCTGCTCTCGTATGTTGCCTCTCTGTCGCTGTTGTACTCTTGGCTTCGGGTCTAACCATCCCCTTGCCAATATTGACCCTTGCCGCACTGCAAACTGCTTCTGAAATTCTTAGCAAACCATGCCATAGAATTTCAGCTTAGCTTCAGTGCTCTGCTAATGTGTGTGTTCTCCAACTGACCCCAAGACCTTCTCTTATACTTTTCTCGTTGAAACATCAACGACCGTCTAATCTCTAATCAACGGCTAAGATTAGAAGTTGCTTGATCTGCGTCACTTAATTCATTCTCATCACATGTTTAATTTAATTCACTTTAATCTTTTAATTTTCCTAAAGTTACACTTAGGGTCAATTAAAAATATTAATTAATTAAATATCTCTTAAACCTGATGGAATTTCTTCAAACGCTTTCTGGGTCTTGGAGATTTCATGTACTCCAACTCCTGTAGAAAACTTGAGAGCTAGAGCACATCCGCTGCTACCCCAAAATCTCAACACTCCCTCTTAGTGAGGAAATGTGTTCTAGCAATACACTTCTTCCCGAAGTACTGCTCTGATCTCTGGCATCGGTCTCTGTGCTGATGCTTGGCTTGCTGCCCTTCATCACTGTGTTGCTGCTGCTCTCTGTACTGCTGCTCATGACTCTGCGACCGTCACTGCTACATCCGTACTGCAACTCCCCCTCAAATTGCTGCATCGTGCTGCCAACTGCTGCACTGCAACTCAGTTGCTTAGAGTAAGCAACTGAAGGACCCCTGCCCAATGACAGACAAGTCAGACGGGTCGCATCTCATCATTGAAGCTCCATAGGTTATTGTTCTGCGTTGTCCTCAGCGGGCCCAGGGGATTTTTGGAGGAGTTTTGAGGAGTTTCTATGAGGACCAGTGGTATTCGCTTGGTATATTCCATCATCCGCAAAGTTTGCCTTTTATTCCGGCGCATTCCGACAACTTTAGGGAAACTGAGTTATTTTTGAGCTCAACTCAATTAATGACGCTCAAGGTGGCATTCCAGGAGGAATACGTGATATAACACCTTATTGTAATAGCTCATTGGAACTAGAATGAGAATACCTACATGATGGGATGGTTGGACATGCGTTTTAGTGACCGTAGGAGACATGGCAGCTGATTTACTCTTTCTCGCATTAAAAAGAATATTTTAATAAGAGGGAAAAGTGCTCCATGATAAAAATAATAATAAAATAGAAGGCTCTAGAGGGGTCTATGAGATCTATAAAAGAAGAGGAGGAGGCCATTGAGGGATATCTTGGATTTGGTATTATTCCTTGTATGTGAGGTTGAGAACCCGATTCTCTACTCCATCGGTAGCCCTAGGACAAAAAACCTCGCGTGACTGAGAGAGATTGGGCAAGTGCCCAACTCCCCTTGGTGAATTCAACCTGAATTCACAGGTGAGCTTAGCAGCACCACTTCAGTTCAGTTCGGAGGTCGGTGCAGTGCAATAAAGTATATTGGAGTAGCAACATCAACCAGGAGAGCGTAGCCCCTTTAGGACTGCGCAGAGGCAGCCATGGCTGCGCAGTGATTGCGTAGTTCAGTGGGTGTGGGTGCCGGGAGTGAGGAGTGCAGAGGAGATTCAACAAGGGATTCGGAGGGGAGGCTAGCCACCTCCTACTAGGTCTTTTAGCAACATTCCAGAGGCACTTTCCAACAGATTGCACCAGCGGTTCGATTTCCCTAGCAGAGCAACGTTCCAAGCCCAAGAGGGCCAATTTTCATGGTCGAGCGTTCAACAAACCCTTCGCCGGTTTTTGTGTGCATTTTGAGGAGAGTCCGGTGTCCAATTCCTAGAATTTTCTGAGCATAGGAAGCAGCCCAACCATCAGTCTAAGTTCAGTTAAGAGCAACATTTTCTGGACTGGGTAGCACAGTGATTGAGCCACACAGTGTCATTCCAGTAGCAGTGTGCTTGGATTGAATTTGTCTTTCAGCCTGCCTTCAGCTGGCCTAGGTGCAATCCTTTCAGCACCTCACTTGTACTCCTTTCCAACAAATAATAAAATGGCTCAACATTGTTTACTGGCTTCCAGTTTGTGTGTTTGATGGTGTTTTTCTGTTTGCCGTAGTTTCTTGTCTATTTTTCCTTTTATTACTGTTTAATCCCAATTTGGGATATTACAGATACAAGAAAGAAAATATACAATTGAGTGATCATTCCCAAATTCAATGAAGAGTCAGTCATAGTTGAAGTAAGAGAGAGTGGATTTGTGATGATCTATCATCAACAGAGAACGTCTCAACTCTTGAAGAATGGCGATGATTGATCTACTCGTCATCCATAATATGATCTTGATGTGTACATCATAAGGAAGTGTTGTAAAGAGGAATGGCGCCAAAAGAGAGTAGGGGTAAAAGTGATTAGACATACCCAAATCAATAAAATTTTAGTTGTAGATGGAACAAGTGAGAGTGGGTTTATGATGACCCAACTCAATAAAAAATTTTCTGAAAATTTATGAATCTAACAAACAGAAATACTATTGCATTTAACTGATTTGCATTTCCTACTTCTGTTCTTCAATTAACAAGTTTCTTTACAAAATTATTCAGTAAATATTAATGCAAATACATTGCAGCCTACACAAATATACAGATCAAGTACTGAAAAATAAATGAGACAATCACACAAAGGACATACTTATTTTTGGACTTACGTCCCCGGAAAAACCCAATGTGGGAAAACCAGTGCAGCAGATCTGAGGGTTTTTATTATTAAGTAGCACTTTTCTGAGTAAAACTAGGGTGTCAAATCCGGCTCACCCAACAGAGAAAATCTCGACAGACAGATAAAATAGTGGGTTTTACCTCACACTGCAAGTTTGGGCTGATCCAGATCCGAACTGGCGAAACCCCAACTCCCTCTGCTCTTCCTCTGCGCAGTAGATGCATAGGCCTGCGTGGGGATGGGTGATGACTGTGTCACCTCTTCTCTGAATCAATCTGCCTCTCGGAAAATTGATTTTCAGCCCTCTCGGCTCAGAAACCCCGATCTCCAGCGAAATTCGGACTATCCCTTGGAAACTCTGCGCAGTCTCTGCGTGGGCCTGTGTCACCCCTTCTGGGGATTGCATCACCTCTCTTGGTGACTACACTGCTTCCTCTGCTGTCTCTGTTGACTCTCTGCTGTGTACTCTTGGTCCTTCGACCAATAACTGCTTCTGCCCCTCACTGCTGCTGAATCACTCAGATCTTATCTTCGTCCAAGCACTGCTCTGTCAGAAGAATTCGATCTCTAGATTCACTCACTGTGTGTGGTCTCCAACTGACCCTCAAGTCTTCCTTAATACTTTTCTTGTTGAGGAATCAACGGTCGTGATCAAATCTTTAATCAATGGCTAAGATTAAAACAACCTTGACCCTCATCACTTAGAAGCTTATCACCCACATTTACATTAATTCACTTTAATTATTTTAATTTCCTAAGTTTAAACTTAGGCTCCATTAAAAATAATTAATTATTTGAATAACATGCACTCCGGGCGGAATTTCTCCAAACGATTTTTGGGTCTTGGACATCTCATGTGTTCTAGCCCCTCCACAAAATTTCGGAGCTAGAGCACATCCGATGCTACCCAAAAATCAACAAAGTTGACCTAATAACTTGCTAAAAGAAGAATACCATTAGACTACTCATCATCTAGGAGGATGTGATATTGAATTGCCCATCCAATATAGTGTTGTAAGGAAAAACCTCTATATTGCTAGGAAACGTGGGTTCAGGGACGGGTGCGGGGATGGGTGTTCACTTTTTGAAATAGGGTACGTGGGTTCGTCGGGGGATATATATATATATATATATATATATATATATATATATATATATATATATATTTTATATTTTATAAACTATAATATATATAAATTTTGAAATCTTCCAACTTACATGTTAACAATTATTTAAGTTGAAACCTAACAATATGCATGTTAACAATTTTTTAAGTTGAAACTTGAAACCTAACAATCTAATAATCATCTATTGACACTGGCTGGTAAACCCAAATCCTTCTATAATACACATACACTTCGTTATTAAGTTGAAACACAATGTTGTTAAGGTCTATAATAAAGTTAATGACAGGGATGCCATATTCATGCTAGAAAAGATGATTTGATTTCTATCAGTCAAAGAATACCTATAGATGAAGGTGATCTCTAGGAAATTCATTATTATCAGTCCCTCAGAGAATGTTTCTAGATAACAGAATGCCATCCTTCTATTAATCCTTTCATGAACAACACTTTACCTTATATATTTAGTGGACCTAGTAACTACATCTCAGTAAACTATGAAGAGGCTGAAAATAGGGTTTGCAATGAAAATAACATAACGACCCTTCCAGTATGATTCTACCATATTCAGATAAAAATACGGTCCAACAATCTAGCTGCCTTAACCTGGCAATCTTTAAAACCCAACTTCAACTGTAAAAATGTCAGTATAGTGAATTGGTTAAGGATGCATTAAACTTATTAAGTAGGAGGAGATTATCTTCCATCTGATATATCACATTTATATCAGATACCTAAATTGTTTCTCTATCATTTGTTTGATACTAGAATTTTGACCTTCATAAACTTATTCAACACAACAATAAGCCATTACGTGGAATGTGAGAAGAAAAGGATTTATGGACAAAGGAAAAATGTTGTCAAGAACCCCTCACGCACCCATTTTGGGGGTGCAGAGAATCCGTTTACGCAAAAGAACCCAACCCGAAGATACTAAGTATTGGGTTCTTATGGGAAGTACTGGGTTCTTTCGGGTTCTTTTGAGAGGTACCTGTTCCAGCACACAGTTCTTGGGGACGGAAATCGGGGACGGGTTCGAGAACCCCACACCCGGGTTCGCAAACCCGTGCAACACAAAAAATCCTAAATAGTAGAATTAGGACTTTAACTCTAAGGTGGTCATCCCTTGTAGGGAAGTGATCACTGAACTTCTTATTTGTTGGAAAAAAAAAACTATTGCTTGCCTGCTCATCTAATGGAGGAGGGCAGGAAGACACATGCATTATTGCACATCTACTTGAAGAATAGTGCTAGTGAACCACCCATTTGTGTTGATTATTGGGTAGCAGTGGAAGGTATTCCCCAGCTACACAAGTTAAAAGAAAGAAAAATTAAATTTTAAATGAAAAGAAAGAAAATTAAATATAATTTGCAAAGAGATGTGCCTCTTGGGCACCCTATGTGAAAAATCCTAGATCCGGATTCTTACTGCAACAAATCTGAATTACTTCTTCTATTATGTTTCATAATTATTTCATTACAGTGAAATATCAAAGTAATTTCTGAAGCAGTCTACACAAATAATGTTGCAGAATAAATTTAAGTGCTGAAACAATTTGAACAAAATACAATGAAAAACATCCACATTTGACACAATTATTTTTGGACTAAGTCCCTGGAAAAACCCAATTCGGGAAAATCGGTGCAGCAGATCTAAGGGTTTATTATTAAGCAACAGAATCTTGAGTACAACTAGGGTGCCAACATTCGGCAAACCCTTCAGATAAATCTAGACAATCTAGTGAAAAATGTGAGATATACCTCACTCTGCAAGTCTCTGGCTGATCTGACAACATTGGTGAAGTCCTCACTGCCTCTGTGTGATTGCCTATGCTGGAATTGCGTAAGCCTGCGTGGGCAAGCTTGAGGAACTGCGTCACCTTCCTTCGCAACTGATCTAGCTGATCTAAGACTGGATTTTGGCCCTCCTGGCTCAGAAACCCTAGCCTCTAGCTATCTCTGGACTGACTCCAAGAGACATTGCGCTGCTTCTGCGTGATTTCCTGTAGGGACTGCGTCACCTCTTCAGAAAACTGCGCTATCTCTCTCTGCGTCACTATTGCCTCTCTCTAAAATGCACTCCTGGTCCTCCTGACCAGTTTTGCTTCTGCCCCTCTCTGAATCTAATCACTGAATCAAAAGCACTTAGCAAACCCCGCCCTAGTGATTCGATTCTGATCAAAAGCTGTGTCTCCTCACACAAATTCAAAAATTCTTAATGGCTCAAGTGTCTCATAAAAATGTGTTTTCCATAGGCCCCTCACCCTCCTTATATTCTTCTGTTGAACCTTCAACGGCCAAGATTAAGACATAATCAAGGGCTAAGATTAACTTGGAGGTGATCCATGACTTTATCTAGAAGATTCACACTTAGTTTAATTAATACCCTTTAATTAATCAGTTTCCCTAAGTCTAGACTTAGGAAAACATTAAAAAACGATTAATTAATTTAATTAAACCATCTCTAAGTGGAAGTTTCCAAAATCCTTTCTGGGTATTATGGAATACATTTGTCTTAGCCTGTATACAAAGTTACAAGGCTAGAGCACATCTGATGCTACCATAAATCAACAGTCCCTTTTAGTGAGGAAAGTGCTCTAGCAAACAACTTATTGTGCTGCTTTGACTTCTGGAACATCTGCTGCTATGCTGTTGATGCTGCTCACCGACACTGCACAAGAAAATGCTGCAACTGTACTGCTGCTGACTCTACATGCTACTGCCAACTGCCACTGTACTACAACTCCCTCTGAATTTTGCAACCATGCTGCTGCACTGCGTGAGCACTACTCTGCATTGCGTGAGCACTACTCTGCACCGCTTGTGCATTGCATTGTTGCTACTCATCTGCTACTGCTGCTGCACCACTGTTGCTAATTGCAACAGAAAAACATCTGAAATTGGACAAGTAAATCTGCAACTGAAAAATAAGACTGACTGTTGCTAGCTTCTACACTAGCTTTCTGAAAACACTGCGTTGTTTCTGCTCTACACTACGTGAGTACTGCACTACACTGCGTTGCTGCTGCTCAACTGTTGATAATGCTGCTCCCTCTCTGCACTGATCAGGTTCTAGTATTGCTAGCCGCTGCACTATCTTCTCATCTTCCGCTGCAATTGTCCATCCTGCTACTGTCTTTAGGCTATCGTAGCTCACATGTGATCCAAGAGTCTGGAAATACTCAAGGATCCTGCCTCTTTGTAGATTTTGGATCTACAACTCCAAGTCAGCTCACTTTTCTCCTTTCGGAATGTGAGCTAACATAGCACAATCTCCTTCCTCAATCTTGGCAGCTCCTGCTTGAGGATCTTGCTTCTCCTCTTTATCCTTTTTTTGAACAGGACATTGTGTGGCATAATTTCCCATTTCCCCACACCTGAAGCACTTGATCTTAGACAAATCTTTCTTCTTTTGCTTCTGTTTCCCTTTAGATGCAAGGGTTGTGTTTTTTTCCTCCTCCTTAACTTTCGAACCGCTGCTGCCATCCTCAATATGGATCTTGAGGAGATCTCTCCTCAGCTCTTCCTGCTGCAAGGCTGCTCACATCGCCTCCCATCCTGGGAGTCTTTCTCTACCCAAAATGCTTTGGACGAAGACCTGATAATCTTCTGAAACAGAGTTCAGAGTGAGCCTTACCAGCTCTGAGTCTCTAGGAGCAGATCCCACTGCTGACAGCTGGTCTCGGTTTTCCTGAATCCGAGATAGGAAGGAGTCAAAACGCTCTTCCTTCTTCATTCTAATATTACACATCTGCTCTTCCAGGTACATCTTCCATTGCTCGGGAGATCCTTGGTATAGGTTTTCCAGCCCTACCCACATTTCTCTAGCAGTGCCTTTTGCTGCTATGTGCGGTACGATGTGATCCTTCACTCCATCTAGGATTAATCTCTTGGCTCTTGCCATATTCTTCTTGAATTGTCTCAGATGTGCTGCATCCAAAGGTTCTGCACATGCACTCTCTATGAGGGCCTTCAGATCATGCTCATCAAGGAGAAACTCTATCCTTGATTTCCAAATAACATAGTTGGAGGCACTCTCCAATCTATCTTGGTCACGCAGTCCATTGCTGGCCATCTCCTCAACTGTCAATTTCTTTCTCTAACCCTCTGCTCAACTAGACTTACGCACTCCTTGTGGAGTAAGTCATTGCTTCTTTTGTTGCATGGGATAAACTGAGCTCCTTTGAGTAAGAAACTCTCTGAGGTCAAGAAATCCCCAACTATGTTTTCAGAAATTTTCTGACGCTTATGCACTGGCTCTTACTGCTATGCAGTAATTGCGTCCTTCAGCTACGCTGGTCTGCTACACTGCCTCTTCTGCAACTGAAAAATCTTACCCCTCTGTCAACTCTCTCAGAGGGAGCCTTTTCTATGCTGGAATGCCCTCCTGGCTTGGACAACATAATTTCTGGGAGGGTCTACTGCTGCTTACGCAGATCCCAGACTCTTCAGCACTGATCTGCTGGTTCACTTGTGTTTCACCTGCACTTCAGCTTGAATAAGCTCTGATACCATGTGAAAAATCCTAGATCCGGATTCCTACTGCAACAAATGTGAATTACTTCTTCTATTATGTTTCATAATGTAATATCCCCAACGGGAAATAGACAGTAATACACAGCAATACCAACATGCAACTATATAGGAAAAATGCTGGAAATAGAATATAGAGCAAGTACACATAAAAATACCAGAACGCTAAGCCATTTTATTAATTCTGAGAATATATATGTGGGTACAATAGATAATCAGAATGAGTGCACCTATCCTTGCACAAGGCAAGTGAAGAACCCTCTCAGAACAGGAAATGGCTGCTATAGAGACTGCGTCCCAGCTGCTGGAGAAATCTGTCGTAGAATGCTGCTGCTGCAAGGAACTGGAACTAGGGGCTGATCCCCTCACCGGAATGATCTGAAAATCGGTAGACTGTCTGTACTCACTGCTCCGGACAAAACCCAGAAACCATGAAGCAAATGGTCCACCTCCGAAAAACACCCCAGAAGCCCTCCTCAAGGAAAACGCTGTCTCTCCCAAGCACAGCGCAGATGCCAAAGGAAGAATGCTGGAAAAGGGCCACAAATCCCTCTGCAAACTCTCCAACTGAAAAGACTAACCCTCCAAGCTGAAACACGCTGAAAACTCCACGAAAATCCCCACAACTGAGCTGCTCTAACTCCAACTGCGTCCTCCCTCCAGGACTGCGCAGTCACTCAAAGAGGCCCAGCTCCTCTGCAAAACGTCCACCCAAATCTCCTGCAAATCAACTGCTCAAACTGAAGGAATACCTTGCCCGAGCAGGCACTCGAAGTCCCTCGGGGCCAAGGGCGAGATCTCCGACCGGAGACACTCAGTCGCACTAAACAGTGCTGCAGACCGACTAAACAACCGGCGTGCTCAAGTAGACAGAAGTCTAGCTCACAATATCATCAACATATCAATAATCCCAAATGGAGTGACTCTCCCACCTTTTATAGTGCTAGCTCCCCTCAAAACCCTAACTGCGTCCCCTCTCTCCATGAGCTCCTCCTATGCCTGCGCAGTTGCCTCTAGAGCCTACGTGAGGCCTCTCTCATGCTAAGTGTGGACCCCCAAGGCTTCCCTTTAAGTCACAACGTTACCTCTACTAGGAAGCACTTTATTTTATTAAAGTGAGTTGACCCCTCTTTCTCACTTTTATTTATTAATTTAACTATAGGCGGCAAAACTATACAAAAATGAAATATTCCAATTAGCGGTGCTAATTAGGAATATTACACATAATTATTTCATTATAGTGAAATATCAAAGTAATTTCTGAAGCAGTCTACACAAATAATGCTGCGGAATAAATCCAAGTGCTGAAACAATCTGAACAAAATACAATGAAAAACATCCACATTTGACAAAGTTACTTTTGGACTAAGTCCCCGGAAAAACCCAACTCGGGAAAACAGGTGCAGCAGATCTGAGGGTTTGTATTATTAAGCAGCAAAATCTCGAGTACAACTAGGGTTCCAAAATCTGGCAAACCCTTCAGAGAAATCTAGACAATATGGTGAAAAATGTGAGATATACCTCACTCTACAAGTCTACGGCTGATCTGACAGCGTTGGTGAAGCCCTCACTGCCTACGTGTGATTTCCTACGCTGGAATTGCGTAAGCCTGCATTGGCAAGCTTGAGGAACTGCGTCACCTTCCTCTGCAACTGATATAGCTAATCTAAGACTGGATTTTGGCCCTCCTGGCTTAGAAACCCCAGCCTCTAGCTATCTTCGGACTGACCCCACAAGACATTGCGCTGCTTCTGTGTGATTTCCTGCAGGGACTGCTCACCTCTTCAGAAAACTGCGCTGTCTCTCTCTGCGTCACTGCTGCCTCTCTTTGAAATGCACTCCTGGTCCTCTTGACCAGTTCTGCTTCTGCCCCTCTCTAAATCTGATCACTGAATCAAAATCACTTAGCAAACCTTGCCCTAGTGTTTCGATTCTGATCAAACGCTGTGTCTCCTCACACAAATTCGAAAATGCTCAATGGCTCAAGTGTCTAAAAAAAAAGTGTTTTCCATAGGCCCCTCACCCTCCTTCTTATATTCTTCTGTTGAACCTTCAACGGCCAAAATTAAAACATAATCAAGGGCTAAGATTAACTTGGAGGTGATCCATGACTTTATCTAGAAGATTCACACTTAGTTTAATTAAAGGGTTTAATTAATCAGTTTCCCTAAGTTTAGACTTAGGAAAACATAAAAAACGATTAATTAATTTAATTAAACCATATCTAAGTGGAATTTTCCAAAATCCTTTTTGGGTATTATGGAATAAATGTGTCTTAGCCTGTATACAAAGTTACAAGGCTAGAGCACATCCGATGCTACCATAAATCAACACCCTAAAATCACTATAAAAAGACACTTGAACTTCTCATTTTCATACACACTCATCACTCACTCATCACTCTCTCACGCGTGGGAAGTAATTTGAGGAAGAGGCCGAAGTTTCTAAGGAGTCGAATTTTTGAGACAGTCAATGTTTTGACCATTTGAATTTTTTGAGTGTAATTACTTAATGATGTTCTGGAGTGTGTAAAAGTAATATCATACCAGTGATTACTTCTCATGATGATGAGGAGCAAGAGGCTCCCAAGGATATGGGTTTAGGTCATTTTGAACTTGTGGAACATCCTTTAGATCATCAGAAAGGCCAAAAAGGGCCCATTGAGCCAGTGGACTCACATAGGGTCATTGTTCCAGAATCCAAGAAGAGGTTGGCATGGCTTCAAAGTACATTGAAGGATGCATAGGGGCATGCAACTCTTTGTGGCACCTTTGAGGAAAGCAAACATTCTAATAAGTACTCAGGATATGCAACACTGATGAGTCATGTCATTGATTTTGAGCCATCCAACTATAAGGAGGCAGCAGGCCAACAAGTTTGGAAGGATGCCATGATGGATGAATATCAGTCCATAATGAAGAATGATGTGTGGGAAATTGCGCTGAGACTTGAGGGGAAGTTAGTGGTGACTTCCAAGTGGATCTACAAGATCAAGCATGCGGTAGATGGTAGCATAGAGAAGTACAAAGCGAGATTCAGAAATTGTGCTGAGACCTGAGGGGAAGTTAGTGGTGACTTCCAAGTGGATCGACAAGATCAAGCATGCGATAGATGGTAGCATGGAGAAGTACAAAGCGAGATTCGTGGTAAGAGGGTTCTCCCAGAAAGAGGGAGAGGACTATGAAGAGGAATTTGCTCCAGTGTCCAAATACACTTCTATTAGAACTATTATTTCTATTCCTTCTATTATGGGTTGGAAATTGCATCAGATGGATGTGAAAACCGCTTTCCTCAATGGAGTGGTTGAGGATGAAATGTACATAGAGCAACCTCAGGGCTTTGAGGTACATGAGGAATCTCATGTCTGCCGACTGGAGAAGGCTTTGTACAGACTCAATGCTGATTTTTCTAGATGCAAGGAGACAAACAATTTTCAAATTGATAACTACTTCCAACGATATAATTTGACTTCTTTAGAACATTCCAATCATTAAGCAATTATACTTGAAAATTTCAACCAATAACATCAAGATCCATAGAGCGGTAAATATCACAATAAGACAATGAACAAGAGACACAATATTATGATAGGAAAACCCCACACCAAGGGGGAAAATCCAACAACCTTTCCTTATGAGAGAATGTCCAATTCAATCCAATTTGTACATCAAAATAGCATGTCTTTAACAAGATTACATAGTCAAACACTGACTAGCAAGATGACCTCCAACAAGTGCCAAGTCAACCCTCCAATATCCAATACAAACTTTAGTTATGTCCATAAATAGGTCTTTAATTAGGTCTGCCACGAGTCTCCAAGAGGGCCAATCTTTGACCTTTTCCCTCGGGTTCAAAAATCGGATGATGCAACAGATAACTGTGCCACAAAACCTTCACATATCCATAAAGATATGAGCCACAAACCCTTCACAAAGCATAGAGACATAAGCCACATACCCTTCGCATATCACAAAGATTATAGACCCTTCGCATATCACAGAGGTTACAGAGCCTTCGCATATCACAGAGGTTATTGTGAAAATTTCATCTATTGCAGCAACTGGAAATTATTCTTCTAACTGTAAATTAATTATGGAGTTTATTTACTACAACAAACAATGAATAAAATCACAACTGCAATTTTCACAATAAAAATACCGCGGAAAGCAAAATACTGGAAACTGAGAAATTCTAGCACACACACAAGAATTTTAACGCAGTTATTTTTGGAGAAATGTCCTCGAAAAAAACCCAATGCGGGAAAACCGGTGCAGCAGATGAGTGTTGAATTTTGTAGCATCAGAAAATGCTCTAAGTCTCTAATTTGGTGGAAAGGCTTAGACACTTGTATTCCAAAGAACCCAGAAACTGTTTGTGGAAATTCCACTCGATTTATGTTTTATTAAAATAATTAATTATTATAATGGGGACCCTAAGTCTAAACTTAGGAAAATTAAATTATTAAAGGGTATTAATAAAACAGAGTGTGATTCTTTTAGAGAACGAAGATCAAGTCATGTTTTAATCTTAGCCATTGTTAGACATCTAATTTGGACGGTTGATATGTCAACGAGAAGACTATAAAGGAAGGCTTGAGGGTCATTTGGAAAACACATCGATCTAAGATCGAAATTTCTGGGGCATGGTTAGCTGAGAATTTCGAACCAGAGATCTGAGCAGTGAGGGGCAGAGATTTTCTCAGTCTGGTGGAGCATCAATCAGAGAGAGGTAGAGGTGATCTAGCCTAGCCAACGTTGAAGGAAAGGGCTGACACAGTGACTGCATAATCTCACGCAGAAGAAATGCAGAGGCAGAGGTAGAGTTTTCTGAATTTTGCTGGTGGATCAGTTTCGGAGGCTGGGATCCAGAAAGTGGCACCGAGAGGCTGTTCCTTAGCATCCACAGAGGCAAAACAACTTGGAGGAGGGCTAACGCTGAGCCTGGAAGTGGGTGACGCAGTGGCTGGAAGTTCCAGCTTTGGATCTACGCAGAGGCTGCGCAGAGCCTGTTCAGGGCAGTTTTTCCTTCATCCGGATCAGCCGGAGACTCAGTGATTGAGTGAGGTATTTCTCACATATTCTTCTGCCAGTATTTCTCTCTGTAACTAAATAACCCTTGAGGGTATTTAGAGATATATTCAGACATTGCTACTGCATAATAATAAAACCCTTAGATCTGCTGCACCGGTTTTCCCGCATTGGGTTTTTTCGGGGACTTAGTCCAAAATAAAGGTGTCATATGTGTGAATGATTTCCTTGTCTAGTTTCCTTGTTTCTGAATCAATTTTAGTGTAGGCTTCTTCAATAGTTGCTTCAATAATTCAGATCTGAATTAATTATGTAATGTAATTTACTTAATAGGAGAAGTACACTCAGTTGTTGCAGTAGGATTCATTAGATCTGTTTGGATCTAGGGATTTTCACAATGAGGGTTTTATTATTATTCTTCAGCAGCAATTCTGAGTACAATAATTTCGATTCCTTACTGACAATCTGATTAGAGGAAAATACTGGTAGAATTTTTGTGAGAATTTTCTCACACTCCATCTGTTCTCTGAAATAGACGAACTTAGCTCTCCCTAGAGCTTTCGTGAGTATGTCAACAACTTGCTCTCCTATGGGAACATACTGTAGCTAGAATCCTCCACGATGTACACTATCTCTGATGAAATGTCATCGAATATCTATGTGCTTCGACCTATCATGAAACACTGGATTCTTAGAGAGCTTTATGCAACTCTGATTATCATAGTAGGCACTGGTCGCTTCCATCCTCTGCTTGAACAAGCTTACTAGCAGCTTCCTAAGCCATATATCTTCGCACGTAGCTATGATGACTGCCATATACTTAGCTTCTGCACAACTCAGTGCTACTGACTTCTACTTCCTGCTACACTAAGAAACCATCCTTGATCCAACACTGAAGCAGTACCCAGAGGTACTTTTTTTGTCCACTGAACTGCTTGCCCAATCTACATCTATGAATCCACATAGTCTGATGTCATCCCCTTGAGTATATCTCAACCCATACTCGACTGTGCCGCGTACATACCTCAGAATGTGCCTTGCTGTTGCCCAATGTACCCTCTTTGGCTCTACCATGAACTGACTTAGGGTATTGACTGCGAAGCATGTGAAAATTCCTAGATCTGACAATCTTAGGAACCCTACTGCAATTATCTGAGTTTACTTCTGTTATTATGTAAATTGTATTTACAAAATTAATTCAGAATGCATCATGAATGGTTGAAGTAAACTACTGAAGCAACCTACACTTAATTAAATATGATTCCGAAACAAGGAAACTAGGCAAGAAATCAATCACACATAGGACACCTTTATTTTGGACTAAGTTTTCGGAAAAACCCAATGCAGGAAAACCAATGCAGCAGATCTGAGGGTTTGTATTATTAAGTAGTAGCAATTTCTGAATACATCGCTGAATACCTCAAGGGTTATTTAGTTACAAAGAGAGAAATACTGGAAGAAAGAATTGTGAGTTTTACCTCACTCAATCACTAGGAAATCCGGCTGATCCGGACACTGGAAGAGCTGCCTCTGGAGGTATCTGCGCAGCCTCTGTGTAGTCATTGTGTAGGCCCTGCGTGAGCTCCTCTAAGCACTGCGTCACCCCAGTAAAGGATTGATCTGACTCCCGGAATCTCAGACCTTGGCCTCCTAGTCTCACACCTCGACTCTCGGCTTCTGGATCTGATCCAACAACTAAATATCGGAAACCCTCTCAGCCACTGCGCAACCTCTGCGTAGCCCTGCGTGGCTCTGCATTGGCTCTGCGCTCACTGTGCTGGATGTCTCTCTGCTGATGATTCTCTGACTGAGAAAATCTTTCTCCAGAAGCTACTCTGCTCCTCACTGCACTAAATCACTTAGATCTAATCTTCGTCCGAGCACTACTCCGTTAGAAGAATTCGATCTCTAGATTCACTCGGTGTGTCTTTCCAAATGACCCTCAAGCCTTCCTTTATAGTCTTCTCGTTGAGAAATCAACGGCCGAGATTAGATCTCTAATCAACAACTAAGATTATAACATGACTTGATCTTCTCTTTTTAGATCATTCTCACTCTGTTTTATTAATACCTTTTAATTATTTAATTTCCCTAAGTTAGACTTAGGGTCCCCATTAAAATAATTATTTTTTACAATAAAACATGATCCGAGTGGAATTTTCACAAACGGTTTCTGGGTTCTTTGGAATACCAGTGTCTAAGCCTCTTCACAAAACTTGGGGCTAGAGAACTTCCGATTCTACCAAAAAACAACACTCCCTCTTAGCGAGGAAAGTGCTCTAACAATATGCTTGTTGCATAATGCTCAGATCCTGAAGCATCCTCTGCGTTGTTGAAGTCTGACAAACTGTCCATCAGCCTCTGCGCTGCTATTGCAACTGTACTGCTGCCCATGACACTGCCACTGCCATTGCTGCATCTGTACTACAACTCCCTCTCAAGTGCTGCATTTGCTACGTTGCTTACACTGCCACTGCTAACACTGCATTTGCACTGCAACTCAATTGCTGGGACAAGGAGCTGAAATCACCCAAAGACTGAACAAGTGTTCAATGAGTGCACCTCGGTTTTGAAGACTCTGGCTGCTGATAACTACTGCACTGCTGCTGCTGCTCTGCACTGCACTGTATTGAGATTTTGGGTAGCATCAGGTGTGCTCTAGCTCGGAAATTTTTGTGGAGGGGCTAAGTCACACGAGATCTCCAACACCCAGAAAGCGTTAGGAGAAATTTCATCTGGTGTGTGTGATATTTAAATAATTAATTTTTTATAATGAGGACCCTAAGTCTAACTTAGGGAATTAGAAAAATTAAAGTGAATTAATTAAACACATGTGATGAAATGTTCTAAGTGACGTGGATCAAACAGTCTTTTAATCTGAGTCTTCGATTAGAGATTAGATCACGACCGTTGGTTTTCCAACGAGAAAAGTATAAGAGAAAGGCTTGGGGTTAGTTGGAGCAAACACACACATTGGAGAGCACTGAAGATAAATCGAATTTCTGGGGCGGGGTTTGCTGAGGAATTCGAAACGCGTTTGCAGTGTAGTGAGGGGCAGAGATCAGCAAGGGATGATCTGATCCAAGGTCGAGAATACAACAACAGAGAGGCAGTGAGTAGCACACAACGTAGAGCCAGCGAGGAGGACGCAATTCAGCCAACACCACGCAGAGGACTGCGTAAGCCCAGCCAGGGTGACGCAGACCCAACCAGCATAGTGTAGCATGAGCTAGGGTGACGCAGGCCCAGCCAGGGCAGCGCAGCACGAACTAGGGTGACGCAGGCCCAACCAGGGCAGTGCAGAGGCATCACAACACTAGTGAGGGTGACACAGTGGGGATGTTAGCTAGTGAGCGCTGATGCAGACGTTGTAGAGGTAGCGCTAAGGGTTCCAGTGGGCCAGAAAGGGCTAGTTATCTATAAATCTCGATTGAGGGTGTGATTCAACCATATTTTTTGTCTCCGAGTGAAAGGTACAAACTGTCGTGTAATTTCTTTGTAGGGCCAACCATTTCTGGTGCCCAGAATGTTGTATTCAAAATCCAGATTCTGCATAATAATAAAACCCTCTAGAGTTGTTGCACCGTTTTTCCCGCATTGGGTTTTTTTGGGGACATTTGTCCGAAAAGTCTGTGTAATCTTGTTACATGTGCATGCTGTTCAATAAATGATCTGTAGATGTGTAGACTGCAGTTTGTATTTGATTTATTGTTTTTCTGAATATTCAGATTAATAACTTGTTAATTATTCAAACAAGTAGGTGAAGTAGATCAAGGCACTGCAGTAGGGTTTCTGTTTTGAAACTTTCACATGGTATCACTGCATTGGAAATCAAGTTGATCCACCAACAGAGCGGTTGGAGAAAGCCCAGCCAGGCTGATGCAGAGGCCATGCAGAGGCTGACACAGAGACATCTAAGTGACATAGAGGCAGCGCAGAGCCTTCCAGGGTGACGCAGGATTAGCTTGCGTTGCGCAGTCGCTGCGTTAAGAAAGTCTGCTCACACAAAGGCCAGCCAGAGGGACACAGTCCATGTGGAGATTGTTGTGCAGTTTGCCAAAGTCTGGAAGTGGAGCTTTTGATCTTCAAAAGCTGCTAGTGTGGCACAGGTTATGTCAGTACAGAACAATGCCTAGCATAGGTGACAAGAGCGGGAGGAGAATAGTCACTCAGCAGATTTGTGCCAAACAGATCTGAGATTCGATCAGGAGGGTGATCGTAGAGGACTGATTCAGTTATTTTGGCGAAGGATTTTCGAGAGGGAAATCAGTTGTTAGAGGGAGCTCATTCTCTACAGGGTTCTTTCGCCAAGAAGTCTAGATCCAGCTCATTGCTGAGTGTAGTAGTAGTGGGAGGGAGAAGAGTCTGTGATTCGACACATTGAGCAGAGATGGTTTCTCACGGACTGAGAGATAAGGATAGGTTGGATGGTGTGTCCAACGTTGTTATCTGGGGGGCCAGGATCCTGATAGTCCTGGATGAGTATGACATCAAGGAACATGCTGAAAATGTCCTAGCTGAGCCTACAGATGTAGATCCCCTAAAGAAATTCAACGAGAATCATGCGCGAGCTAAGTGCTTGATCATGGATGGAGTCAAGGATCATGTGGTTCCACATATTGCCAGGAAGACCACGGCAAATGAAATGTGGACAACTTTGAACATGATGTATTAGGGAAGCTACGTCCAGAGGGAGATGCTTTTGGAGAATCAGATGTGGTTGTTCCAGATGCAGAAGGGTGAGGAATTCGATCCCTTTCTCTTTAGACTTCAGACTATCCAGGACCAGCTGATTGCCATGGGGACAAATCTGGATGAAGGGCTCTTGGTGAAGACTGCCCTGAATGCAGTCACCGATGAATGGGAAACGTTTGTCCAAAGCATCTTGGGCAGGGCAGTGTTACCATCCTGGGCGGACATGTGGGCAATCCTCCGTCCGGAGGAAATCAGGAGGATAACCAAGAAGCAAAGTAGCGATGGTGGGGTAAAAGTAAAGAAAGAGGAGGAGGAGGATGCAACCCTTGCATCTAAGGGACAAAGGCAGCAAGGGTAGAAGAAGAGGGACCTATCCAAGGCCCGATGCTTTAGATGTGGCGAACTTGCACACTTCGCCAACACTTGTCCGAAGAGGAAGGACAAGGAATCTTCTGATTCCAAGGCAGCAGCAGCAAAAGGGGATGATGGTAGTGACGATGACGTAGCCATGAGTGCTTATGAACCAAGGAAGTGGGGCGATATTGATATGTAGAGAAGCTACAGGTGGGAGGCAGGATCCTTGAGGTGCCCAGACTCTTGGATCACATACGTGCTACGGGAGCCTCAAGACAGCAGTGGGATGACTGGAGTAGTGGGTGCAAAAGATCATGGAGAAGCAGAGGCGAGCTGAGACGCTGAAGTTTGGAGCAGTGCAGAGGAGAGGCAGTAGCAACATGGAAGCAGCAATGCAGAGGTTGGTGGGATTTTAGTAGTGCAGAGGCAGTGCTCACGCAGTGCAATGCTTCAGAGAGACAGTGCAACGCAGCAGCAGAGGGTGCTTCAGTGATGAGATGCAGTCCAAATGACTTGTCTGTTAGTGATTTGGGTGATGGTCCTTCAGTTGCTTACTTCAAAGCAACTGAGTTGCAGTGTAATAGTTAACAGTGGCAGTGCTATGGGCAACATGATGCAACAAATTGAGAGGGAGTTGCAGTATAGATGTGGAAGTGACATGGGTAGCAGTACAATGGCAGCAACGCAGTGGATGAAGAGCAGCAGACCAAGCATCAACAGCGCAGAGACTGATGCCGAGATCAAAGCAATGCTTCAGTGTGGAAGTATTGCTAGAGCACACTCCTCTCTAAGAGTGAGTGTTGAGATTTTGGGTAGCATCGGGTGTGCTCTAGCTCCGAAATTTTGTGGAGGGGCTAAGACACAGAAGATCTCCAAGACCCAGAAAGCGTTTGGAGAAATTTCATCTGGTGTATGAGATATTCAAATAATTAATTTTTTATAATGAGGACCCTAAGTCTAACTTAGGGAATTAGAAAAATTAAAGTGAATTAATTGAACACGTGATGAAATGTTCTAGGTGACGTGGATCAAGCAGTCTTTTGATCTGATTTGTCGATTAGAGATTAGATCACGACTGTTTGTTTTCCAACGAGAAAAGTATAAGAGAAAGGCTTGGGGTCAGTTGGAGGAACCACACACATTGCAGAGCACTAAAGCTAAGTCGAATTTCTGGGGCAGGGTTTGCTGAGGAATTCGAAATGAGTTTACAGTGTAGTGAGGGGCAGAGATCAGCAAGGGATGATTTGATACAAGGCCGAGAATACAACAATAGAGAGGCAGTGAGTACCAGATAGCACAGAGCCAGCGAGGAGGATGCAATTCAGCCAACACCAAGCAGAGGACTACGCAGAGGCTGCGTAAGCCCAACCAGGGTGACGCAGACCCAGCCAACGCAGCACAGGGGCAACGCAGCACGAGCTAGGGTGACACATGCCCAACCAGGGCAGCGCAACACGATCTAGGGTGACACAGGCCTAGCTAGGGTAGCGCATAGGCATCACAGCACCAGTGAGGGTGACGCGGTGGGGATGATGGCCAGTGAGGGCTGATACAGAGGCTGTAGAGGCAACGCTGAGTGTTCCAATGGGCCAGAAAGGGCTTGTTATCTATAAATCCCAATTGAGGGTGTGATTCAACCATATTTTCTGTCTCCGAGTGAAAGGTACAAACTGCCGTGTAATTTCTCTGTAGGGCCAACCATTTCTAGTGCCCAGAATGTTGTATTCAAATTCTGCATAAAAATAAAATCCTCTAGAGCTGCTGCATCGGTTTTCCTGCATTGGGTTTTTCCGGGGACATTTGTCTGAAAAATCTGTGTGTAATCTTGTTACATGTGCGTGCTTTTCAGTAAATGATATGTAGATGTGTAGACTATAGTATTTATTTGCTTTAGCGATTTTCTGAATATTCAGATCAATAACTTGTTAATTATTCAAAAAAGAAGGTGAAGTAGATCAAGACATTGCAGTAGGGTTTCTGTTTTGAAACTTTCACATGTTGCACTGTTGTGCAGTGCGCTGCTGCTGCTCTGCTATGCGCTGCTCCAAAAGTAGGCGCTGCTACCTACTGCAACTGTCGCTCCATCACTCCTCAGCTCCCACTGAAGACTCCTCCATCCCGCTACTGCTGATATGGGCTCCCTTAGCAAGGTAATGATCCATGAGGTGGGCTCCTCAAGGATCCTGCCCAACTAAAGTTCAGAGTGAACTACAGTTCAGTATCACCCCACTTCTCACTAGGAAAAGCATGGGCACTCATGGCGAACTCATCCTGCTCGATCTTTGCGGCTACAACCTTTGGATCATGCTTCTCATCCTTGTCCTTTTTCTTCAAAGGACATTGTGATGCAAAGTGGCCCATCTCAACACATTTGAAGCTTTTCACCTTCGAGACATCTCTCTTTTGTCTCTGTTTCCCTTGCTGCCCTCTCGATGCAAGGACTGCATTCTCCTCCTCCTCCGGACTCTTAGATCCACTCCCACTGCTACCGTCAAGCTTGCACTTGACTAGATCTCTCCTCAGCTCTTCCTCCTGAAGTGCTGACCACATCTGCTCCCAATTAGGAAGTGTAGACCTGCCCAAAATGCTTTGGACAAAAACTTGTGACTCCTTCGTGACTGCGTTAAGGGCTAGCCTCACCATAGTTGCCGAAGATGGGGTGGATCCCATGACTGCCAACTGGTCCCGAATCTTCTGAAGTCTCGTAAGGAATGAAGCAAAGTGCTCCCTCTTCTGCTTCTGGATCATCCGGAGCTTTTGCTCCAAGTACATCTTACGCTGCTTGGAAGTTCCTTCGTATAGCAAGGACAAGGCCTCCCACATCTCCCTGGTGGTGTTCTTTCCAGCTACATGAGAGATTATGTGATCCTTGACACCATCAAGGATTAGTCTCTTGGCCTTTGCCATATCAGACTTGTACTTCTTAAGTTGATCTGGATTTGTAGGTACAACAACCACATTCACCATGAACGTCTTGAGATCATATTCATCCAGAAGGAATTGGATCCTTTCTTTCCAGATTACGTAGTTGAAGGAACACTCCAACCGGTCCTGATCTCTAAGACCATGAGCTGCCATCTCAGCCGAAAAAATGTCGAACTACTCCCTCTTCTTCCCCCTCTGCGCAACACTAGGTAGGTTTACACACTCCTTGTGGAGCTCGTAGATCGGCTGCCCAGATCTGCTGCTAAGATCTTGGAAAAATGATGAATTCCTTGGTTAGGAACTCACTAAGGAAGAATTCCCTGCTATGTGCTCTTTTCTTTCTTCTGACGCTTATCTGCCCAGCAACTGCCTGCAGAAAAATTGTCCCTATGGCTCTGTATGAAGTCTCTGCGCTGCTCCCTCTGCCTCGGAGAAATCTCGAACTGGAAGTCCTACCTCTTTGTTGACTCACTCAGAGAGAGACAACCTCGAAACTTCAACCTTTCTGGCTAGAATTGCGCAATCCCTCTAGGGATTCGATCTGCTGCTGCTGCAACAATTCAGCCTTCACTTCAGTGCTAGATCCGCTCTTCCTATTTCACTTCAAATTCTCTGATACCATGTGAAAATTCCTGTATTTGACTATCTTAGGAATCCTACTGCAACTATCTGAGTTTACTTCTCCTATTATGTAAATTACATTTACAGAATTAATTCATAATGCATCATGAATTATTGAAGTAAACTACTGAAGCGACTTACACTTAATTAAATATGATTCCGAAACAAGGAAACTGAGCAAGAAATCAATCACACATAGGACACCTTTATTTTGGACTAAGTCTCCGGAAAAAGCCAATGCGGGAAAACCTCAATCTCTAAATACATCGCTGAATACCTCAAGGGTTGTTCAGTTGCAGAGAGAGAAATACTGGCAGAAAGAATTGTGAGTTTTACCTCACTCAATCACTAGAAAATCCGGCTGATCCGGATACTGGAAGAGTTACCCCTAGAGGTCTCTGCACAACCTTTGCACAGTCACTGCGTAGGCCCTACGTCACCTCCTCTAAGCACTGCGTCACCCCAACAAAGGATCGATCTGACTCCCAGAATCTCAGATCTTGGCCTCCCGGTCTCACACCTTGGCTCCTGGCTTCTGGATCTGATCCGACAGCTAAATCACGGAAACCCTCTCAGCCACTGCGCAACCTCTGCGTAGCCTTGTGTGGCTTTGCGCTAGATTTGCGTTGGCTGTGCTTGATGTCTCTCTGCTGATGATTCTCCGACTAAGAAAATATCTCTCTGGAAGCTACGCTGCCCTTCACTACATTGAATCACTTAGATTTGATGTTCGTCCGTGCATTGCTCTGTCAAAAGAATTCGATCTCTAGATTCACTCGGTGTGTCTTTCCAAATGACCCTTAAGCCTTCCTTTATAGTCTTCTCATTGAGAACTTAACAACCGAGATTAGATCTCTAATCAACGACTAAGATTATAACATGACTTGATCTTCGCTTTCTAGATCACTCTCACTCTGTTTTATTAATAACTTTTAATTGTTTAATTTCCTTGAGTTAGAGTTAGGGTCCCCATTAAAATAATTAATTTTTACTATAAAACCTGATCCGAGTGGAATTTTTACAAACAGTTTCTGGGCTCTTTGGAATACCAGTGTCTAAGCCCCTCCACAAAATGTGGTGCTTAGAGCACTTCCGAATCCCGATGCCTACCAAAAATCAACAAAGCAAACGTCTGGCCTAGTGTTGACCAGGCACATGAGGGACCCAATGAGATGTCTATACAAGGTGGGATTGACATCCTTGTCATCCAATGCATCTATCTTCTTCCAATTTGTGATCATGGGTGTAGTCATGGGTCTCCAATCATGCATTTTGAACCTCTTTAGAATATCTATAACATATCTTCCTTGTCCAAGGAAGATCTCCCCATTCTACTGCCACACTTCCAATCCCAGAAAATAATGCATCAACCCCATATCCTTCATTTCAAACTCTGCTACCAGGTTCCTCTTTCAATCTTCTATGAGCCCTGATGTTCCTGTCAAAAAGAGATCATCCACATATAGAACTAGAATGAGTGTTGTTACCACTCAAACCAGCAGGGGACCTAGGAGGGGTTCTTATGGGGCAATTGCTTGGTCAAGGGCAACGATGGAGACTTAGCCCACTGTCACCACAACTAAGACGCCCTGCTCTTTACGACCTTACACTGATGGGAGGAGACCCGGAAGTTTAGGAAGTCACTTGTAAAGTATAGATTAATGAATAGGTGTGAAGTGACCCTAGAAACCCTCTCCCAAGGATAGAATCAAGAATGGGACTTGCTTGTGAAAATTCCTGAAACTGCGTAACAGAAATTTCTACTGCAGAAATCTGGTTTACTTCTCCTACTTGTGGTTTTACATATACAAGTTATTTTCAGAAATATTTAGAAAACAACGAAGTAAACACACTGCAGATCTACACATACATACAAATCAGGTACTGAAGAAATAAACACACATGACGACGAACACACAATATTTTTCAGACAAATGTCCCCGGAAAAACCCAATGCAAGAAAATCGGTGCA
The DNA here is from genome assembly GCA_034641835.2 of Pinus albicaulis. NCBI lineage: Eukaryota > Viridiplantae > Streptophyta > Pinopsida > Pinales > Pinaceae > Pinus > Pinus albicaulis. The sequence goes on from CM076578.1 coordinate 568,950,057, forward strand.
ACAACTCTTAGAGGGTTTTATTATTATGCAGAATTTTGAATACATTCAAGGGCACCAGGCATGGTTTGCCCAAATAGAGAAAATTACGGTAGATGTACCTCTATCTCTCGGAGGCTGAAAATATGGTTGATTCAGCTGAGGATGAAGAACCCCACAGGTGCCTACGCAGTCACTGCGTCACCCCTCAGTGTGGCTGCTTCACACCTTCTGGATTTGCTGAAAACGAGCCCTTTCTGGCCCACTAGAACCTCAACGCTGCCTCTCCCGACATTGCGTCAGCCTTACGGCCTTGCTTGAGCTTTGCACAGCACTGGCTAGCCCTGCATCACCCAGGCTGAGCCTATGCAGCCTTTGCGCAACTCTGGCTTGGCCTACGTCACCTTGGCTGAGCCTACGCTGCCTCTGCGCTGCTCTGGCTTGGCCTGCGTCACCCTTGCTGGGTCTCTGCGTTGCTTTGGTACAGATCTGCTTCACTGCCAATGTATCCTTGGCCTCGGATCTAAAATCCCACTGCCGATTTGCCCCTCACTGCACTGCAAGCTCACTGGAAAATTCTCAGCAAAATGCGCCCCAAAATTTTGACTTAGCTCAAGTGTTGCTACTATGTTTGTGTTCTCCAATTGATCCCAAGCCTTCCTTTAATACATTTCTCATTGAACAATCAACAATTGTGATCTAATCTCTAATCAAGGGCTAAGATTAGAAAAGACTTGATCCTCGTCACTTAGAACATTCTCACCCACATGTCTAAATAATTCACTTTAATTATTTAATTTCCCTAAGTTATGTTGAAAAGTGTAACTAAGTCGGTCTTCATGTGGACTATGTAATTATGTATATATGTAAAGAAGATGTCAAAGATAATGAAATGTATTCTTGGTGTACTTGCTTCATGGGTTTCATGAGCAAGATTTTATTATTATGTAGATAGACTTCTTCTTGATGTCTATAGGGTTTTGTCTTCTAGTATAATTAAGAGTCATGATTATGAAGTATCTAGTTTGAAGAATGCCTCCAAAACCTTGTGGAAGAAAGGCTCATAACAGCCCTCAAGACAACTCTCATTCAATGCTGGAAATGATGTAATAAAGTTGGTTGATAATCAATATTGAACTCGGCCTACTAGTCGGCCTAAAAGTTCGTTGTAAGGTCGGCCTAAAAGCACGTAACAGTGCATTTAAGGCGGCCGTCTACATTGAAGGCCAGTGGAGCCCTCCCGGTGCCGAGTCTGTGTAATTGAAATTTGCGCGAGGTCCCGTCCGTCTCCGGTGGGGGCCGGCAAGGCTTACCCTTAACACCTGGGCCCCTCACCCTCACTAACAGAACGGGATTTTGGTGTAGAGGTTGAGGCTACTTGGTATCAGAGCCGAGGTCTCGAGGTCGAGACCTGCGGAGCGTGGTGGGCTGTAATATCCCTGTTTAGGGCAGCCATCCTGTTGAGGCTCCGGTGGGCCCTGACACGCCCCGAGGTCTGCGTAATTGGGGGACTGCGCAAGGGTCCTCGTCCCGAGATGCTCCGGTGGGCTGTTGAGCTCACCCTTAACACCTGGGCCCCTCACCCTCACTAACAGTCCGGGCTTTTGGTGTAGCGGTTGAGGCTACTAAAAGTAGCCTCAGCGCTACCTCACTTGTCATGAGCAATTCAGTGGTGGGGTGGCTCAGCAACCAGAAGAGACGAAGACACGTGTCGCCTGCATTGCTTTGAAAGCCTCAGCAGCCCCATACTAAGCCGAATTTGTGGGGTGGGTAGAGGGCCCAGTGTGGGGTAGGCTGTGTGCCGGAGCATCTCGGGACGGGGACCCTCGCGCAGTCCCCCAATTACACAGACCTCGGCAACGGGGAGGGCCCACCGGAGCCTCAACAGGACGGCTGCCCTAAACAGGGATATTACAGCCCACCACGCTCCGCAGGTCTCGACCTCGAGACCTCGACTCTGATACCAAGTAGCCTCAACTGCTACACCAAAAGCCCGCACTGTTAGTGAGGGTGAGGGGCCCAGGTGTTAAGGGTGAGCTCAACAGCCCACCGGAGCATCTCGGGACGGGGACCCTCGCGCAGTCCCCCAATTACACAGACCTCGGCAACGGGGAGGGCCCACCGGAGCCTCAATAGGACGGCTGCCCTAAACAGGGATATTACAAAGCCAGACTGCGCACTATATATACCCCAGTCACTGCGGCTCATCAGGACAAGAAAAATTGCGGATTTTCTCTGTGATTTCCATAGGAAAAATTGCGGATTTTCTCTGTGATTTCCATAGGAAAAATTGCGGACTGTTCAGAGGTGAAAGTGTGGATTTAAGAGGATAAATTTGTGGATTTCAGAAGGCTAAAAGGGTGCAGAATTAAAGAAGTATATAAGTGCAGATCTGGTATAGGATTACAGTGCGGATATCACAACGTTTGTTTCAAGGAAGAATCTGCAGATATCACAGAAGTATTGCATACTCGTTTGTGATACGAAGAAGAGAAAAGAACCTGAATTATAAGAAAGGTCAAGGTTTGAATTTGTTTGAAGAAGGACTTACTAATTGTCCTAAGGTTAGACTGTGGATGCACTTACAATACCTGAAGGCAGTGACCTAAAGAAGAAAGCAGTCTTAAAGGAATAAGGTTATAAGTGTATGCAAGGTGAAGAAGATTCAACCTCCAATAGTTGACTAAGTAATAAGAAATGAAAATTAGAGATGGAGTTCTCTAGTACCAGTACAAGTTAGTGCAGATTGGAGCAGAAGAAAGGATAAGTGTTGGAGGCAGTCAAAGAAGTGAAGTATTCATAGGTCAAGGATCTCAGTCTAGGTCATGGTACTTGTCATTTGAAGATCTATAAGAAGAATTCTTTGCGGGTTTTCCTCTCCAAGAGGGAGAGGTTTTGCCCTGGCTCTAGGAGCCTAACCTTTGTGTCTTGTGTTTTTGATAATTGACTTGATGAAAGATTAACTTAACTAAAAGAAGAGAAGACATAAGTACCTCAAGTAAGTTCACAAGTAATTATCGAGAAGAGAATTTGTATTAACCTATAGCCCTCCAAATTCTCAATAGTTAGACTTAGGTTCTCCATTAAAATAATTAATATTTTGTATAACTTAGGTTTTGGCTGGAATTTCTCGAAACGATTTCTGGGTCTTGGAGATCTCATGTGTTCTAGCCCCTCCATAAAGTTTCGAAGCTAGAGCACATCCGATGCTACCCAGAATCTCAACACTCCCTCTTAACGAGGAATGTGCTCTAGCAACACTTCACTCTAGAAGCGTTACTCTAATCCAAGGCATCGGTCCCCTATGGTGCCGATGCTCAGCTGCTGCCCCTCATCCAATGTGTTGCTGCCTTCTGTACCACTGCCCATGACTCTGCCACAATCATTGCCTCATCTGTACTGCAGCTCCCTCTCAAATGTTGCATTGTGCTGCCCATAGCACTGCTACTGCTAACTACTGCACTGCAACTTAGTTGCTGAGAATTTAGCAACTGAAGGACATCACCCAAAATACTGACAAACAAGTCAGTTTGGCTGCATCTTGATACTGAAGAACCCTCTTCTGCTGCTCTGCGCTGTCTGTTGCTATGCACTGCGTAAGCACTGCCTCTGTGCTGCTGCTTGCTCTCCTCTGCACTGCTCTAGTCTTTAGCGTCCCAACACTGCCAAAGTGCCTCCATGATCCTCTGCACCAAGTAACTTCAGTCATCTAGCTACTGTCTTTAAGGGCTCCTGTAGCTCGTATGTGATCTAAGAGTTTGAGCACCTCAAGGATCCTGCCCCTTTCTCTACAGTTCAAGAGAACTACAGATCAATGTCGCCCCACCTCTTCTCTCAAGGTACATGAGCACTCATGGCCACATCATCATCACTGCCATCATCCCCCTTGGGTGTCGCAGCCTTGGAATCTGAATCTTCCTTGCCCTTCTTCTTCTGAGGACAGGTATTGGCGAAGTGTCCCAATTCGCCACATCTGAAGCACCGGACCTTTGAGAGGTCCTTCTTCTTCTTCCCTTGCTGCTGTTTTTGTCCCTTAGATGCGAGGGCTGCATCTTCCTCCTCCTCCTTCTTGATCTTGCCTCCTCCGCTGCTGCTGCCCATCTTGGACATCCTCTTGATCTCTTCTTGACGAAGAGTTGCCCACATGTCCTCCCAATTTGGAAGTTGTGCTCTGCCCAAAATACTTTGGACCATGGTTGCTTGGGAACGGGGAGCAGGAGCGCCATTTTCAAAAGCTCCCGGTCCAAAGCATTTCGAGGAGCATTTATATATATATATATATATATATATATATATATATATGTTTTATATTTTGATGCATATATGTCAACAAAAGCATGTAGAATGATCAATTAGACATAAAAAACATAAAAAAATAGATTGAATCATATAACATCAATCATCTAGAAGTTATATGTAATATCCCGAAGGGGAAATAGATAGTAATACAAAGCATATAACAAGACATATAGTGCTAGAAACAAACCATGAAGCAGATACACATGAAATAGAGAGAATGCTAAACCATTTTATTATACTGAAAAATATAAAGAAGTACAGGAGGTGATCAGAATGATGGCACCTCGACTTGCACCAGGCAAGTGTAGGGATACTCTCAGAATGTTGAGGGAAATGGCTGCTCTCTGCTGTAACTCCAACTGCTAAAATACTGCCGTGCTGCTGCAACTATTGGAACCAAAATGAGTATTTGGGGCTGCTCCCCTACTCGGAAAATGCTGATACTCTGGAATCGGCATCTACTCACAATACCCAAAAATGCCCAGAGAGCGTTTCTGAAATGGTCGACCCCCAAAAATGCCTCCCTTGAGGATCTACGCTATCCTCCCAAGGGCCATGCTGGTGCTGAATGCTATCCTCCAAAATATGGTCTCCCTCTCTGTTAAATGTCTCCAATAGGCAAGGGCTGGCCCCTTGCTCAATCCTCCAGCCTGAATCCTCCAAGATGGCTCCAATCCGGAGCTCTCCCAAAATGAACTGCGTCCCTCTCTCTCAAGATTGCGCAGTCCCTCTAAGCTCTGCTCCTCCACGAATGCAACCACCAATCCTCCTGCAAAAATGCTGATGGAATACCTCACCCGAGCAAGCACTCGAAGTCTCTCGGGGCTGAGGGTGGGATCTCCGCACGGAGACACTCGATGTACTAAACAGTACTGCAGACAAGCTAAACAACCAGCGTGCTTCAAGTCGAAAAGACAAGCTCAATATGCATAAACATGAATGATCAAATGAGGAGGCTCTCCTCCCTTTTATAACGATGGGCCTCTCTCACCCTAGGCCCCACCATCTCCTACGTGCTCCTTGGCCCACACTGTCCGTCTCACTGCGTGAGGTAGGCCCCACGCTGCCCACGTGGTCTACGTCCTCCTCTCCTTGCGCTGTCCACTTGGCCACTAGGCCCCACTTCCCCAAATATGATGTGGACTTTAGGGAAACATTTTATCCTAAGTGAGTTATTTAATATTTCACCCACTTTATTCATGCTGCAACTATAATAAGGCAAAATTGGTCAAAATTAATATTTCCAATTAGCTATCACTAATTGGGAATATTACAATCACCCTGGCAAAATGTTGCTTGACCCCAAGCAACTGTAGTGATGGATGCTGCAAGATCTTCTCACTCTCCCAAGTGGCATCCACATCCGGCAAATTCTTCCACCTCACTAAGAATTCCCGGACTGTTCGGCTCCGCAACTGTCTCTCCCTGGTATCAATAATGGCCTCTGGCTGTAGCACCAAGTGCCCCTCATCATCTGTAGGCGGAAGCTCCCCTGTCACTGTCACTTGCTGTCCCAGTGCCTTCTTCAGGCACGATACGTGAAAGATGTTATGAATCTTGCTGCCCTGGGGTAGCTCCAACTCATAAGCAACCTGCCCAACTCTGTGTATCACCTTGTAAGGCCCATAAAAATGGGGCTTGAGCTTCTCAGCTCCCTTCTGCTTCAGAGTAGACTGTCGGTATGGCTACAAACGTAGGTATACCAAGTCGCCTACCTCAAAATGTCTCTCCACCCGACCCCTGTCGGCATACAGCTTCTGCTGGTTCTGCGCTGTAGCCATGTTATCCTTGAGAGCTCGGAGGATGTCCTGACTCTCTTGGATCCAATCCTTGGCTCTCGGAGCCTTGCTGGCACCAAACATCACATCAACAAAAGATAAAGCATGGTAACCATATAATGCGTAAAACAGAGACATACCGATGGACATGTGATGTGTGTTGTTGTAGCAGTACTCTCTTAGGTGCAGCAACTTCAGCCATGCTCTCTGCTACCCACTGACATAGTTACGCAAGTAGCCCTCCAGCCACTTGTTAACTATCTTTGTCTGCCCATATGTCTGTGGGTGGTAGCTGGTGCTCGGTGTCAACTCTATCCCCATCAACTGGAAAAGCTCCTGCCAAAACCTGCCCATGAAGCGGCTGTCCCTGTCACTGACAATGGTCTTGGGAAGACCATGCAACCTGAAGATGTCCCTGAAGAATAGCTCCGCCACCTGTGCTGCTATATAATGTGCGGATATGGCGAAAAAATTCGCATATTTCGTCAGTCGATCAACGACGATGAATATACAGTCCTTGCCTTGCACCATGGGCAACCCTATAATGAAATCCACCGAGATGCTCTCCCATTTCCCCTCTGGAATGGGAAGAGGCTGCAAAAAACCTGCCGAATGGTTCATCTCCCCGTTGTTGCGCTGAAAAACCTCGCACTCCCTGACATTCTGGAGTACGTCCTCCTTGAGGCCCTTCCATGAGAACCTCTCCCTGATGGCTCTGTAGGTTTTGGTTAACCCCTGATGGCCAGACAATGGTGAATCGTGAGAAGCTTGCAATATCTTCTTCTTGAGCTGAGAGCCCTCAGTCAAGAAGATCCTATCCCTGTAGTAGATGATCTGATCCATCACCCTATATCTGTCATCTGTCACCTGTCCATCCAAAACCTCACAAGCAAACCTGTCCTTGGAGTACTCCACCAATAGTCGAGCCCTCCAATCTGCGTCCAAACTCAACAGAGACAACGTGGCTGGTCTGCGTGAAAGTGCATCAGCCACCACTTTGTTCTTCCCTTTGACATACTCGATGTCAAAGTCGTAGGCTTGGATCTTGCTGACCCACTTCTGCTGCCTCTCCTGTAGCTGTTTCTGCTCTAAGAAAAACCCGAGGCTGTTGTGGTCAGTCCTCACCCTGAACCTATTACCTACCAGGTACAGTCGGAATTTGGCCAATGCATGCATGATGGCCAACATCTCCTTGTCATATATGGCATACAACCGCTCATGTGGTAGGAGCTTCCGGCTCTCAAAAGTTATAGGGTGGCCTCCCTCCATCAATACTGCGCCTATCCCCTCTCCTGACGCATCACACTCCAGAACAAATGGCTGCGTGAAGTCTAGTAATGCTAGCACTGGACAACTGCTCATCACCTCCTTGAGCCTGTCAAAGGCTTGCTGCGCTCTGTCTGTCCAACTGAATGCCCCCTTCTTCGTCAGATCTGTAAGGGGTGCAGGAAGCTGAGAGAAACTCTTGACGAACTTCCTGTAGTAGGTGTAGATACCCACAAACCCCCGAAGTTCCGTCACGTTTCTCGGCTCTGGCCAATCCCTGATGGCCTTGATGTTCTCCTCGTGGACCCTCACTTCGTCCAACCCTATGATGTGTCCCAAGTATAGCATCTCCGTCAACTCGAACTCAAACTTGGAGAGCTTAGCATAAAACTGCTGCTCCTCCAAAATACGTAACACTGCCTCTATGTGCTGGAGATGCTCCTCCCATGTCCTGCTATATATCAACATGTCATCAAAGAAGACCAACACACACTTCCTCAGGTGGCTGCGGAAAATGTGGTTCATACATGACTGGAAGGTGGCTGGTGCATTGGTTAGCCCGAAGGGCATCACCAAGAACTCAAAATGGCCATAGTGGCACCGGAAAGCGGTCTTGGGAATGTCCTGTTCCCTCGCGCGAATCTGATGGTACCCGGATCTCAAATCAATCTTTGAGAAGAACTGTGCCCCTCTCAACTCATCCATCAACTCGTCAATCCGTGGAATAGGGTACCTGTTCTTCATGGTCTTTTTGTTCAGGGCCCTGTAATCAATGCACATCATCAATGTGTCGTCCTTCTTCTTCACCAACACTACCGAAGAAGCGAAAGGACTGGTGCTGGGCCAAATGTGTCCAAGAGCTAACAGCTCGTGGATGGCTCGCTCGATCTCATCCCGATAGGCCTTGGGGTGCCTATAGGGTGTGGTAATGACGGCCTGTATGCCCTGCTCTAGCTCAATCGTATGCTCAAATCCCCGATCCAGTGGCTATCCTGGTGGTATCTCCCCAAACACCGTGGCATACCTGTCAAGGATGGTCTGTACCTTTGGATGAACTGTCTCCCTGGTAGTCTCTGCCTCTGATGCACGCAACTCTACTGCCCACTCTATGTCTCCCTTCCGGAAGTCTGCCTCCATCCAGTGAGCTGAAACTGCCTGAGGTGGGTAAGTGTGCATGCCCCGTATCTTCTCGTGCTTCCCGGTCTTCTTGTCGTCCCACTTCATCTCCAAGGCCTCCCAATCTATGGTGATCTTCCCCAGAGTGATCAGCCACTATACTCCTAATACCACATTGGTATCTGGTATGTTAACCATGAAAAAGTAGTCAGTCACTATATAAGTGCCCATCGTCACTGCCAGCGCTGGGACATAGCTAACACACTGCATAGTCTGAGCTCCTGGGACCAACACTGAAAACCCATCGAAGCTCTCTGTCTGTATGCCTCTCCGCTCTACTATCTGTGCATCAATGAAGTTGTGGGTCGCCCCACTGTCCACTAGTACTAATACTCGCTGGCCCCGCATTGTACCTCGGGCGCGCAGCGTCAGATACTTGGGAACTCCTTGCAATGCTGCAAGGGTCCCTCCGGTAGGTGCAAAGGCTGCACCTCTTGCTCCTGGTGGTGGAGGTGGCAAATGATCCTGCGCTGTATGGCTGCCCCCTGCTCCCTCGTCATCATACTCATCTTCTTCCCCGCTGCTCTCAGAGAAGACCTCGATATAATGTGCTTTGCCAGCAGCACCTCTGTGTCCTGGTGCCCACGGCTGCTGACAGGTGAAACACAATCTCTTCTTCTTCAATTCCCTCCTGGCATCATTATCCAACTGTCCCCTATCCTGATTTCCCCTTGGAGGCGGAATCCTCACATCCTTCCCCTTAGGCTGGAAGGCCTGTCTGTGAGGGTAAGGCGTCCTGGTCCTGGGTAAGGCATCCTGCAAGTCCTGTGTCCTGCCAACTGCGTCATGGAGCGTGGTCGGTCTAGTGGATCTGACCAATCCCCGAAGCGGCTCTGCTAGCCCATCAATGAACATGTAGATCATCTGTGCCGCGAATAGATCTGGGACCATCACCGAGAGTCTCAGGAAATCTGAGATGTATGCATCCGGACTCCCGGTCTGCTTGAGCTTCGTCAGCTCAACAAAGTGCTCCTCCGGATCCCTCCGATCAAACCTCTCTATCAATCTCCGGGTGAACTTGGCATAAGCTGTCACTGTCGAGTGTCCGAGTGTAACCATCCCGTGGAACCACCAATCTTGGGCCTCGCCATCTAGATGCAGCGCTGCCACCTTGATGGCCTCCGTCTCCGCCATCTGGTTGAGCTGGAAGTATATGTCCAGCTTCTCCACCCAAACCTTTGCCGAACTGTGTGATGAACCATCAAACATAGGCAAATGGAACTTGCTCATCGTACGCTGAGTGTCTCCGTCGTGATAATGCCGGTGTCCCCTATGATGGTCGCGGGGTCTGCTGTCTCGCTGGAGCTAGACAAAATCACGAAATGAAAGGGCATCCCTGAACTCCTGCCTGTATGCCTGGTACTTAGCAAAGTAATCACCCATGTGGCCAGGTTCTTGCTCCTGTTGTGCTCCTGCCCCTGTGTCTGCAGCCAGAAAAGTGGGCATAGTGGAATGTGTGGGTGCATGAGATGCCATGTGCTGAGTGGCATCATGCTCCTGCAAATGGTGGGATGTGCCTGATCCCTCACTAATCTGGAAACCCCTTGGGGTTTCACGCTGCCTAGCCTCTACAACAGTGAATCTCTGTCCCATCCCCTCAATCTGCCTTGACAGACCCTGTACTGACTTGAGGAGCATTTCCCCAAACTTCTTTGCGTCACTATCATCTGCCATCGGTTCCTCCTGCTCTGCGTCCACTACTGGAACGCAGTCACCCTCTCCATAGGTGATTTGCAACCTACGCTCTTGGTCACAGTTCTTCCTACCTCTGTAGCAAATATACGACTTCTCTTTCGGTGTCATAGACAACTCGCTCCACAGGCTGAGCTAGGTCTATGAGCTCTGATACCACTGTAATATCCCGAAGGGGAAATAGACAGTAATACAAAGCATATAACAAGACATATAGTGCTAGAAACAAACCATGAAGCAGATACACATGAAATAGAGAGAATGCTAAGCCATTTTATTATACTGAGAAATATAAAGAAGTACAGGAGGTGATTAGAATGATGGCACCTCGACTTGCACCAGGCAAGTGTAGGGATACTCTCAGAATGTCGAGGGAAATGGCTGCTCTCTGCTGTAACTCCAACTGCTGAAATACTGTTGTGTTGCTGCAACTGCTGGAACCAAAATGAGTATTTGGGGTTGCTCCCTACTCGGAAAATGTTGATACTCTGGAATCGGCCTCTACTCACAATACCTAGAAAAGCCCAGAGAGTTTCTGAAATGGTCGACCCTCGAAAATGCCTCCCTTGAGGATCTACGCTATCCTCCCAAAGGCCACGCTGGTGCTGAATGATATCCTCCAAAATATGGTCTCCCTCTCTGTCAAATGTCTCCAATAGGCAAGGGTTGGCCCCTTGCTCAATCCTCCGGCCTGAATCCTCCAAGATGGCTCCAATCCGGAGCTCTCCCAAAATGAACTGAGTCCCTCTCTCTCAAGACTGCGCAGTCCCTCTAAGCTCTGCTCCTCCACGAATGCAACCACCAATCCTCCTGCAAAAATGCTGATGGAATACCTCACCCGAGCAAGCACTCGAAGACTCCCTGGGCTGAGGGTGGGATCTTCGCACGGAGACACCTGGTGTACTAAACAGTACTGCAGACAAACTAAACAGCGAGCGTGCTCCAAGTCGAAATGACAAGCTCAATATGCATAAACATGAATGATCAAATGAGAAGGCTCTTCTCCCTTTTATAACAATGGGCCTCTCTCACCCTAGGCCCCACCATCTCCTATGTGCTCCATGGCCCACGCTGTCCCTCTCACTGCATGGGATAGGCCCCACGCTGCCCACGTGGTCTACGTCCTCCTCTCCTTGTGCTGTCCACTTGGCCACTAGGCCCCACTTCCCCAAATACGATGTGGACTTTAGGGAAACATTTTATCCTAAGTGAGTTATTTAATATTTCACCCATTTTATTCATGCTCCAACTATAATAAGGCAAAATTGGTCAAAATTAATATTTCCAATTAGCTATCACTAATTGGGAATATTACATTATAATCTTCATCAACCACGCCCACAAGTTGGAAGCATACAACATATTGACTCTTGAGTCTCGCGAATCATCAATCCGAAGATTTCAAGCTTTCAAAATTCAATATATAACATTTATCATCATTGATTTCAAATTTCAATATCTAACATTTATCATCATTGATATATATCATAATTCATTTATCATCATTGATTCATTGATTTCAAAATTCAATATACATTTATCATCATTGATATATAACATTTATCATCATTGATTCATTGATTTCAAATTTTAATATATAACATTTATCATGATTGATATATATCATTTATCATAATTGATTCATTGATTTCAAAATTCAATATATACAATTTATCATCATTGATATATAACATTTATGATCATTGATTCATTGATCACCATATAACTTTCATGAAGCATCATATTCATAATTCATAATGACTTGTAAACTTATAAATGCCAACTTCAAAGTTTCACCTTTCAAATTCAAACTTCAAACTTAAATTGTCATTAAATATATGAAAGAGTCAAGTTTCAACTGTTCAATTGTCAACAGTTATAAAAGATAAAAACTACTAGAAAATAGAAAAGACTAGTAAACAACAAATCTATTTTATCTATTGGCTGGCCTCTTGCCACGCCCACGAGAAATGTCTAATTTGTGCGAGCCACGAGGAAATGATGGTCTTTGTAATATCCCCAAAGGGAAATAACCAGTAATAAACAGAAATTTGCCAAACAGATATAAAATATGCAATGCTGAATCAGATCACTGAATAATGACACATAGAATACCAGAAAACTGAGCCATTTTATTAATCTGAAAGTATATAGAGAGGAGTACAAGATAATCAGAATGAGTGCACCTATCCTTGCCCTAGGCAAGTGGAGACCCTCTCGGAAAAATAAGAAATGGGCACTACGACGCATCCCGGTACACTGGAAGGTAAAACTGAAGTGCCCCGAATCATACTAGGAATGAGATGAAAATCTACCGATCACCTATACTCGCTGCTCCGGACAAAACCCAGAAACCGTGAAGCAAATGGACCACCTCCGAAAATCGCCCCCAGAAGCCCCCCGCCTACAAAAACGCTGTGCCTTCAGGAACAGCTCAGAAGCTCAAGAAATATGCTGGCAAAAGGGCTGGATCTACCCACAAATCCTCCAGATGAGATGACCAACTCCTCGAGGCTGAAAACACTGAAAAATGCTGCCAGAACCCCACATAAAGACCCTACTCATCAGATCTGCGTCCTCCCTGACTGGATCTGCGTCCTCTCTGCCCAGATCTGCTGGATCTGAGTCATACAAGGCTGGATCTGCTACTATCTCTCCAGATCTGCGTGCTACAAGGCTAGATCTGCTGCTAGCTCTTCAGATCTATGCTGGATCTGACAATATCTCCTCAGATCTGCAACTCCCCAAGCTGGATCTAGTGCTAAACCTCCAGATCTGCAACATACAAGACTAGATCTGCAAGTATCTGCTCAGATCTACCCTCTCCAAGGCTGGATCTATCAATGGCCTTCAGATCTGCAACCCTTTCCTTCAGAAATAGACAGCGTCCTCTCTCTAGGGCTGGTCAGCGTTCTCCTTCCTCCTGATGAGACATCGTCCTCTCTTCTCTGAACTGGGCAGCCACAAGAGGGCTTTCTCCTCCTCAGATATGCTTCAGAAACTGCTGCTGCTGCTACTGGAACTGAAAAGTATACTCAGGACAAACCTTACTAGGGCGGGCACTCGAAGTCCCCCGAAGCTAAGGGTGAAACCAGAAAAACCTTACCAGGGCAGGCACTCGAAGTTCCCCGAGGCTAAGGGTGAGATCTCCGACCGGAGACACTCGTGCACTAAGCAGTGCTGCAGACCGACTAAACAACCGGCGTGCTGAAGCAGACAAAGTCTAGCTATCAATAAGAATATCAAATCATGGATGCCAAATGAAGTGGAAACCCCTCCTTTTATAATGCTAAACTCCCTCCAAAACCTTAACTGCGTCCTTCACCTTGCAGTTACCCTTGGGTCAGCGTGAGGCCTCCCCTCATATACGTGTGGACCCCCAAGGCCCCCTCTTTAAGTTACAACGTCAATCAACTAGGAAAAGAACACTTTATTTTATAAAGTGAGGTGACTAAAGTGAGGTGACCCCTCTTATTTCTCACTTTATTTATTATGTCTAGCTAAAGCGGCAAAATAAAGCAAAAATGAAATATTCCAATTAGCAAGGCTAATTGGGAATATTACAGTCTCCCCCGGCAAAGCGTTGCTTGTCCTCAAGCAACTGAAGTGATGGATGCTGTAAAGTCTGCTCGCTCTCCCAAGTGGCATCCTCATCCGGCAAAAATTGCTTGTTCTCAAGCAATGCAGCAATGCTTGAACAAGCCTACTCTCTAGCTGATGCTCCCCACCGATACTGCAAAATGTGCCTGGGTCCCACTGAAACCTCTCTGTCTCCTGCATCACCCTGATACGAAGGGATATCTCAATGCCAGGATCCCAAACTGATTTCTCATGATACCAGCCAACCAACAATCCGCCCGGGTCCCATCGCCACCATGGCCAATAATAGCCCAAGTCCCATGGCTCAGATTGCTCACTGCCTCTGGCTATGAATGAAGACCATGACCGCTGCTGCTCTGCATCTATGACTGTGTAAGCTGGCCCATCAACTGTGAACCAACTCGTCACCTCTCTCCAATCAAGGCATGGAGTCGAAAATATAATGAGGAATATCTCCCTCCTGTGGATCCTCCATCTCCAAGCAATCACCCAGACAAAATGAGCCACCTCCCAACAAGGCAACTCCTGAAAATCTCCTTCCACCTCCAGCTCTGGTAATGAAGGTGGGCTGAAAATATGGACTTGGCAAGCATCATAGCTTACCCCATGCTGTCCCTCTCTCCACTCATGACAAGTGTAGAGTCTATGCTGATCCTGGGCTGCAAAATCATTGCCCTCCAATGGAAAAGTGAAAAACAATCCACCATAGAAGGTTCCTCTATCAATGGAGAACAAGCTGGCCCAACACAAACCATCCATGAAGAATATGACATGGTCATCATGGATCATCCTAATGAGATGTTTGCTGAAGGTGTCACATGAGGATATATGATGCAAACAATCCCTCACAAGGATACAGCGCAGTCTCATCCCCTGCAACCTCAGAAAATCACATGGCAAGCAATGTACAAGATCCATCACATCTACTAATGGATAGTAAATGTCTGAATATGACAACAACATAAGACCAAACACTTGCCCATAGCTGTACAATGGATGAATATCAATCCCATGGCCCAGCTCAAAAGAGAACACATATGTAGTAGTGGTGGCCATGCCTCCTCCCATGCTCCTATTAGAACATGTAGTGCAGAAAATACTCAAAGGCACATTCAGCTCATGTGTCTCCCTCATCATCAAGCCTCCTATACAAATCTGGCCAAATGCTGGAATTAAGATGGTACATGGATCCATAGATGAGTCCTCCATAGTGTCTAGGCATGCTATGAAGAAGAATGAACCATGTGCTGCAAGAAGATAAGCCTCCTCATGCTTGGAAACCCAAGTCAAGAAGAATATGCCATAGATGTCTCTATCATCATTACCTCCTCTTTGTGCACCAAATATGAAGTGATCCTGGGACCTATGGGTTATAGATCCACCATATCTCTGCTGCGCACACTTCATCCATAATGTCCTGCTCCAAGGTGACAATGCTGTGAGCTCATGCAAATAAGCTCCTGTCAATACAAGACTCTGTCCTTTGACATGCTCCCTGTCAAAGACTCCTCTAATACTGTTGCAATAAGTGTGGAATACTCCCCAAGATGGAAGTGCTTCCCCGTCATCATCAAAGATCAAGGAGATAGTGCCATCCCCTCTTCCTGCAACATCATGCAAGGTGTGAGAGCAGATCTGCCCTTGCTCTCCCAGAAACAAACCAAGCAACCAAACAATTTGCTGCCTCCCCATACTTCTATCATACAACTCATGTGATGAAAACATAACAAGTATCATAGCAACACCATGTATACATACTCCATGCTGCTCAATGATGCAAGTATCCAGCCATCTTTCCTCCACCCTCCGACTCTTAGGAAGAGTGTTTGCCAAGAGATGGCCAAACTCTTTCAAGAGTAACCAGCGCAGCCAAGCCTCCTGCTGCCTGGTAGCACAGATCCGCAAGTAGCCTCCTAGCTCCTTGCTCATCATCCCCATCCACTCAATCGCTTGTGGATGCCTCCTTCTCCTCATCCTGTCACTCCTCCCATGAGGGCTACCATCCTCCCAAATCAAATTTCTGATTTTGCACTTCATGGGATTTTGGAATGTAAACTTCTCAAGGATCAATGAGACCCTATCAAGACTCAAATAGGTGGTAGGCAAAAACCTCCCATCACGATGTGTATGGCTCAAGGGATGTCCAACACAAGCATGAAAGATGTTATCCATCCGAAGATGTCCTCCATATTCTATCTGCTCTCGTGAGAAGGGAACCAAATCATTGTGTTCCATAGCCCGCTCCACCGAGTACCAACTCAAAATCTCTCTCCATCCAATCTCAACATATGGATGCTGTATCCTGTACAACTCTGATCGTCTCATACCACTATCCAAGTCAATATCTGAGATCTGACTAGGTGGCTCTGCCTCTCTCTCTCCAATGGGAAGAGATGACCCAACAACTCTGCTAGTCCCCTCCATGCATACCTGAAGGGGAATGATCTGACGCTGCAATGTGCTCTCGGGTTGTACCATCAGGGAATCCAGCTGTTCCCCAATGTGGACCAACTTGGCCGCCGACTTGGCACAAGTCACTCTCATACCCTCCAGCTCCTGGTCCTGCAACAAAATGGTCTCTCTAACTGACACGGCCTTCTCCCTCAGATCTCGAAAGTCCGTCCGAAGCCGATGACACTGCTGTCTGCGGCCATCATCCAATACCTCTGTATCTCCTAGTGCCTCATCGGTAATGGATATATCTCCTGATACCTCACCCATCTGTGTGCTGCTACCACTCGAAGACTCGGACACGGCTCCAGTCATCACCTCAATGGATGGCTCTACCGGGGTAGGCTCTATCTCCTCCACTACGATATCAACCGGCACGGTCAAGGAGGGCTCTAATGATGGTGAGCCCTGTGTCACACTAGGTGTGTCCTCGAACTCCCTGCAATCCTGCGTGTCCTCATCCTCCAAGTGCGAGGTAACCATTTTAATGGTTTTCCTCTCCGATACTCGGTCAAGCTGGAAAGAGGTATCCAACTTGTCCACCCAAGCTCTTCCTGAGCGCCTGGATGACCCGTCAAATGTCGGTAGATGGAATTTGTCCTCTGTGCGCTGTAAGCCCTGATCATATGAGGGCTTGTTCCCTCTGTGAAAGTCGTGAGGTCTACTATCATGCTGGGGCTGAACATAATCTCTACTAGCTGTGCGGTGGTCATCACGGTGGTATCCGTGCCCTTTGTGCTGGTGCTGCTCAGGGGGTTTGATACCGCATCGGAACTGGATATATTGATCAAAAGGGAGAGCATCCATGAATTCTTGTCCCATGCTCCGCCAATCCGCAAACAGAGTCGCATGTTGAGCTAGATTCACCTCTCCTGGTTCTGTTCGCTCCTCTTCCTCTACCGGGAAAGTAGGCATGGTAGGCCGCGTGTCCATGGAATCGACCTTCTGCGCTGTCACAATGGGAATAGCATCCGGTATGTAACTAGACGCGCCCGATCCTTCCCCCACCTTAAAGACCCTAGGGGGTTCTTTCTGCGTCCCCTTTGCAACCTTCTTGGTTACCTCCCGCATGAATGCATCCATCTTTGCATCCATCTTCTCCGTCAACTTCTCAGTCCACTTTGCCAACATGGCCTCCATTGGATTCCGCTGATCTGTCTCCCTAAATCTCCTCTTATCCACATCACCTGCCATCAGCTCCTTCTGCTATATGTCTACAGGCTCCTCAGAAACTGCACGGCTGCTGTAAAACCATACTGTGGCTTAACTTCAACCTCCGATTTATCCACTGAAAACTATTCAGAAAATTCCAGGAATTTGGGAAAGTGATCCTCGCCCAAAACCCAGAAAAACCCAGAAAACGTTTTTCCTAATTCCAAAATTGAAAATTTGACCCTTTTCATTTTGGCCTTTCCGTGCATTGGAATTGTTGCCTGCTACTGCTCTGTATGATTCAAACCTTACTAGGCGGGCACTCGAAGTCCCCCGAAGCTAAGGGTGAAACCAAAAAAACCTTACCAGGGCAGGCACTCGAAGTCCCCCGAGGCTAAGGGTGAGATCTCCGACCGGAGACACTGGGTAACTAAACGGTCTTTAACGGAACCGACTATTCAATAGCCGTGATGTTGAAAGCGAGACAAGTCTAGCTATCAAGAAGAATATCAAATCATGAATGATCAAAATGAGGTGAGAACCTCTCCTTTTATAATGCCAAATTCCCTCCAAAATGTAACTGCTCCCTTACTCTTCTCTGACCTGCGCAGTTTACCTTGGGTCAGCCTGATGCCTCCCCCCATCATAATCACGTGGACCCCCAAGGCCCCCTCTTTAAGTTACAACGTTGGTCTACCTGGAAAAACACTTTATTTATAAAGTGAGATGACTAAAGTGAGGTGACCCCTCTTATTTCTCACTTTATTTATTATGTCTAGCTAAAGCGACAGAATAAAGCAAAAAATGAAATATTCCAATTAGCAAGGCTAATTGGGAATATTACAGTCTTCTAGTACTCTCAGGAGTACCACGTCCACGACCATGACTAGAAGGTGGAGGCTGAATCTGCAAAGGAGCAATAGTTGGATATCGAGGACTGGCACTGGCACTGGCACCCGCACTGCTACTGGATGGTGGGACTGGCCCTGTGTGTGGCGGTGCTGCTGATGCTTCATCATCATCCCTAAAAAATTCTGCTTCCAATTCTTCTATATGTACCGTGCCATCCTTCAAATTATCATCCTCTGGGTTGTTGTCCCAGACTCTGTATCACTGATCCTCATATGCTTGATCACAATAATGGCTCAACAACCTCAGGTTGTAATGCACATAAACCAAGCTTTCAGCTCGGTTTTCATTTAGCCTATTTCTTCTCACATTATGTATGAAGCTGTAGGTGCTCCAACACCTCTCTGTAGAAGAAGTATTCACAACCTGTGAGTGAACTTTTTTTCCAACTATGGCAAAAGTCCCATGCCGCCATATGCTTCCCACCATGTGAGAGCATCAAATTTGTCTCTGTCTTCCATTTCATGGAAAGAACCAAAGTTAGCAGCGCAACTGAAGTATTTGCCTAATTCAAGGCGCAATCTAGCACACTCCTCCCTGTTGGGTACCAACTTGTCTAATGCCTTCATGTATCCTTGTTGTACCTCTGGATCTGTGTGAGGTTTGATCCTAACCCCACCTCCAGGTGCAGGTTGGCCCAACCAAGATGGAGAGTAGTATTTTTGCATAAGGATATATGCCAAGGCATGTAGTGGAACATTGAGTTTATTCCACCGTGCACACACACAGTCGTGAATCATTGCATACAAGTTGGGATCATTATCCTTAACAACATCTTTTATTTCGCCCAACATGCTATCCATCTACTCATAAACCTCCCCAATCACTGGTTTATCTGTATCTGCAAACCAAATCATGTGATAAATGGGCTTGGTGAAGTTCAAAATTTCCCTCACACGTGCCCAAAACAAACGGTCAAGGGCGGTCTCCTCCACATGTTCAAAACCTTGCTTGTCAACTATTGTCACTGCCTTGTCCTTTAATACCTACCAATGTGGGCTTGATACCATTGCAACTAATGACTCTTTTACCTTCAAAAGGCGCCTGAAGGTGAGGTAATAGCTAGCAAATCTAGTCTTTGCTATCTTCAACAACTCCAATTTGGAGTGAGTACGGAAAAGCCCATGGGTATTGCTATGATTTGTAATAAATTTTATCATTTTTTAACCTCTTTTGTACAAATCACCAAGCCATTTGAATTGAGGTTGTTTGTTTTTAATGATATCATGCATCAAAAGGTTCATTATGTGAACCAAACACCCAGACCAAAATATGTTGGGGTATTTATCCTCAATAATTGCTCCTGCTGCCTTACAGTTAGCAACATTATCAGTGATGACTTGTATGACATTGTATGGCCCAGTCTTTTCAATTATTGCAAGTAATGGTTCTGCAATGTTAATGTTGGTCTTGAATTTGTCTGAATAATCATATGCTGACAAGAAGATTGCACCACTAACCAACACAGCCAAAACACTTATCAATGGCTTTCCTTTTACATTGGTCCATCCATCAGAGACAATGGACACCCCATGCTCATTCCACGAATTTGTCATTCTAGCCAAAGAATGGTTTATTTTAGCTTTTTCATGATCAAGACCCATGGTTCTGGCCTTGTCATACCCAGGGCTCCTGTATCCTTTGGGGGCATCATTAATGGCAGAAACCATTTCATGCCAATATGGTGAGCGAAGAACATTGAATGGCACCCCACATGCATATAGAAACTGGAATTTTTTTGAATCCACATCATTCCTACACCGTTCATCAAGGAAATCGGATATGGTTCTACGCCTTAATCCAGCTGTGCCACTACCTCCATAAAAACTGCCATAGGTGGAAGTTGATGGACTTCTTTGTCCATGATGTGATGCACCTGATGGAGTATAAGAATCAATGAAACCCCTAGATCTTTTAGATCTCTATAGGGCAGCCTCCTCTTCGTTTCTATATTTCTCTCTCTCTGTTGTTGGCACACTAACACAAATTTTGATTCCTAGATTTTTGTCTCCATCCCCTAGCATTTTCCCACAAAGGTGCCTTCTTGCACAGGTGTATGAACCATGGTATTCTTTATTGCAATGGGGGCAAAGAAATTTAGTGCTTCCACCACCTTTCCCTCCTTCCTGCCTCTGAACATATTTCCACAAAGGTGTCTGAGTTTGTTCTTGTCTAGTTGGGGTATCTGTGGCCTCATGTTCTCCACTCACCCCTTCCTCCTTAGCATAATCCTCCTCCTCTTCTTGATTTTCATCAAAACCACCATAACTCACTTTTTCATCCTCCTCTTCTCTAATGTGCCTCTTTCTTCTACTCTCCAACACCATTATTACAAAGAAAGGAACCAGCGTGATGAAAATCCCTAGCCATATAGCCATGATGTTTCAAGTTTCAAGTTTCTAGCCTGCAAAAAAAATGGAGAAATGCCAAATGGGAATAGGAAATGCAACATAGGAAAAAAAGAATTCAATTTTTAAGTTTTCAACACAATAAAATGCAACATTCAGAAAAAAAAATCAAGTTTTCATTTTTGAACAACTTAAAAATTCATCCTAGAAAATACAAAACTAGATTAGAAGACCTACCTCTTTCTTGCAATCCTCCTCTTGCTCTCTTGTAGCTTGCTCCTTGCTCTCTCCAACCTCTCCTTCTCTCCAAGCTCTCCAAATCTTGCTCCAAGCTCTCCTTCTCTCCTCTTACTCCCTCTCACTCAACTAAAACAATAACACAAAATGAGGGGAGGGTGGGCTTTTATTTACCCAACCCTCCCTCTTTCTCCAAAAAAAAAACGAATTTTTTAAGGAATTTCTTTCACGCCGCCGGGGAGCGTTTCTTTTGCCGGGGAGCGTTCAGGAGCGAACGCTTCCGGCATTTAAAAAACGCTCCCGAAGCGTTTTTTAAATGCCGGAAGCACTCGGGAGCATTCGCTCCCGAGTGCTCCCTGAAATGCTCTCGAAAAGGCAGGGAGTGTTTTTACAGGCTTGAAAGCGCGCTCCCGAAATGCTCTCCTCAGTAAGCGTTTTTGGGAGTGCGTTTTCGAGCGCTCCCAAAATGCTCCCGAAAGGAGCGCATTTCGGGAGCGGGAACAGGGGGGGGGTGAAGCTTGCCCGCAACCTTGCTTTGGACAAAGGTCTCCCAATCATCGGTGACTGCATTCAGGGTAGTCCTCACCATGAGACCATCGTCAAGAGTTGCCCCCATAGCAACCAGCTGATCTCGAATTGGCTTTGTTATCGCTTGCCGCCTACACCTACCTACACCATCACTCTGTCAGCTAGTGAAAGCTTCAGATTCCCAGTGGTTAAACGCTAAGGGGGGTGGTCCCTAAAGGAAAACTAAGTTAAAGATGTGAGATTTCTAGGAGAATTGATTAGAAGGAATTACTTATCAAAGATGACTTGATTTCCAATATGTAAACAAGCATATAAGTATATAAGCAATATTCAATGACGTGTTCAAAATATAGACCAGTGCTTTAAAGTAGATAACAAATGCTTGCTCAAAAATAAAAATCAAGATATAATGACAATAATCCCACAAAGGAAGTGTTAGACCAAGATCACAATATGCAATTTAATTTGCAACACCAAATAAGGGTATTTGCCAATGAAACGAGATATATCAATTATCCATAAGCATAATGATCATTAAAATGACAACATGCACTGAAATTGTATGTATAAGCAAATTTCCAAGTACCATAGAATTAAACTTGTTGCAAAATTTAAGGAATTTAAAAATGCTTGCATCAAAGTGCTTCTTGAGATAATATTTGCACGTGAATATTTAGACCGTCAAGATAGCAAAAGAAAATTTGGGAACTTTGCAATGTAAATGTGATGAGATAGTGCTCTTGGTTTATTTTATTAGTTAGTTCTAAAGCAATGTTACAATTGAACTCCTGTCCCCAGACCTCACCCTCGCCCGAAATTCGGATCTCACAATGAGGAGTCCATAGGGGTGGAGGGTCCCTAATGTCTATACAACCAACTTAAGTTGGAGGTTAATTTTTAGAGACGCAAGTCTAGCATGCAAAGTGAAATGCCTAAATGATATGGAAATGAGTTTGCAAGTGCTGTGTAAGAGATGGAGATGATTCAATTAAATATGCTTCATAGTTAGAACAATAACTCAAGCTGCCATAAATTGAAATGCTATGCTTCTTTACTTGTAGTATGTTGTGAAACTTATCCAAATGAGGCGTAGATCACAAAACATAAGTAAGTGATGGCAAATGAGATTGCAATTTAGGAAATTTAAATGACTATGTGATCTAAGCAATTAACGAAATGAACATATGAGTTATTCACATGCAACTAGACTAGATTAGCAAACAAAATGATGAATGCAAGTGATTTAGTTTGAGAAAATTAAAAGAAAAACTAAGCAAAAGAAAGTTACCCACTCAAGAAGATTTCCTCCCTCTAAATGAGTAGGTGAGATACCATGGGAAAAACTTCCCAAGCTCCCTCAAGAACAATTAGCTCTTTATTAATGAAAATGAGGCCCTCTTATAGAAATGAGGGGATTGGGAAGAGCTTACAATAAGCATTTTAAAATTGCTCCTTCCCAAAGTTACAAGTGTAAGGTTTAAAAAAAAATCTACTTGTGAGATGTTTACAAAGTAAAGGCTTAAAGCCTTGAGGTGAATGGCAGTTACAATTCTTCAAAAGAATGAGGCTTTAGAAGTAGAGGTGAAGTGATAAGGCGGAACTTGGATTTGAGGTTCCAAACGAAATAGTGTTCCTTAGCCTATGCTTTAGCTCCCTTTCTTCAAACTTAGATTGCTTCCAAGAACACCTACAGGCAAACAAGCAAAAGAGTTAGCATGCAAAAGAAATATCGCTGAAATATGTGAGAGGAAATCTCATGCATGCGAAGGAAAAAGTTAGAAACTAAATGCAAGTATAAAATACACTTTATGTTACAAATTCCCTCGCTAAGATCAGCTTGAAAGAGTTGATTTAGTGAGTGAGAATTAGGATTTAAACTCAACAACTTAGCCTCAAATGCTAGATAAAATAGATATGTGCACAAATGAGAGAAGAAATATATGAGATTTTTTTTAGAGATGGAATAGAAGCAAAAGGCTCATGAAACCCCCTTTTAGATAAATCTCTTGATGTCTTATGAGATTGTTGGCTTGAACAACTTATGAGACCTCTGATATCCTTGGAGCTGACTTATTCGAATCGAAAAAAGTCTTCACACTCCAATGGACTTGGCAACCTGTCCTTTGAACACACCAATTTCTGCAAACCAATTGTTAGTGCAAAAGAAACTTGGCATATAGAGGCCACGCTGAGCTTGTCATTTCATCGAAAATAACAAGCTACAACAAGAGCGCAAAACATACCAAGTCCAAAGGAGATCTGA
This sequence comes from Pinus albicaulis, assembly GCA_034641835.2. Lineage (NCBI taxonomy): Eukaryota > Viridiplantae > Streptophyta > Pinopsida > Pinales > Pinaceae > Pinus > Pinus albicaulis. The sequence goes on from CM076578.1 coordinate 568,973,732, forward strand.
GATAGCTACAAATCTCCCCTCCCTAGACAATAGTGCCTTCAGGCAAATGCAAAGAAAAACAACTAGATTACAATAAATAACAATATCAAATGAAACAAGTATACCTCATCAACCAAAGAATGCACCACAAGAGAAGCTAGTAACCCCAAAGACTTTTCTTTATTCAGCTCAATAACAATTTCGGCATAATAACAATAAGCCCAAGCTTCAAAAATCCACCCCTACAATGAGAGCCCAAGGCTCATTTAAATAGAACTACGGGAGCAAATCCCAATGAAAAAATGAATGACAAGTGGAGAAGGGAGATAATCCCAATGCAAAACGAATTTGCACAAGTAGCATAAGAACTGTCCAAGTGGAACCAACTGCTGTAGGTGACTGTTGTGAACTGCTGTAGGTGGCTTCCAAAATGGGCAGCGTACACTTCTAACTGCCTGTGCATATTTATTAACTCACAAAACCTTCCACAAAGCTGATCCTTAACTGCTGCATATTTACTACTAACCACAGCTCCAAACAAATCTGTGTATTAGCTTTTGATTGGCTGCCTCTAATCAACACGTACATGCTGGAGTAGACTGCTGTAGGTGGTCTTCTTCACTGGCAGCGTACACTTCCAACTGTTATGTGCATCTTATTATGTCCAAGTGTGAAATATGTGGCAATAAATGGGAGCAATATCCCACGAAACTAGCCATAATACAATTATCATGTAACCCACGTGTACCAAATCAACGCCAATTAGATCTGTGTTAAGATCAACATATGACCACCTCTAATTGCTGCGTACAAGATGTAGTTAACTGCTGCGTTGATTTTCTGAGTGCCAACATGTGGGGACAAGTGGGAGACAAAGTCTGTCCCATGTGGCAGTCTTGTCCCCCTTTTAATTTGACACCAAAGTGGTAAGCAATACATGCCAAAACTCTGTTGTACGTTGCACTTTTGGATCAAAGAGATATACGTATGACAAAGTGGGGGACAAGGTTTGCCATGTCACCTTTCTTGTCCCCCCTTAAAGTTGAATAAATTATTTAATGTATTCCACCTTAATTCCCTGTTCTAACTTTATGCTTTAATCTCTTCATATTTAAATCAAAGCTGAACCTTTACCATACGTTGCCTTATGAACTCAACGTGGAACTTTGACTTGGCACATTTGGCTTTGACTTGTATCTTATGTGGTGGGCCCCACATTGCTGCTACATCACCCTTGACCTTCACTGAATCTGCCATGTCAAAATTTTGACTTATTTTGACTTTGGAAAATTTTCCAAATTTTTCCAATTATGAATTTTTTTGAATTTTTTCCACTGACATTAGGAAAATCGGTTTTTGAGGGACCATAAGTCGTTTTTTGACCCTCAAAGTGGGTCCTAGGATAATGCTGGGTCTCTGAGGATGAATTTCGACTGGTCACACGCCCCAGACATTTCCTAAGGCCACTTAATTACATCATTACATAGAAATTAATTAAAAAATCCCATTTTGCGGGGAATTTTTAATTATTAAAAAATCCTACTTAGACTTAGTCAAATTCCGCGAAATTTCAGAGATGACCTAGCATGGTAATATACATCGACTCTAGACACTAAGATGCGTTAGGGGCTCAACCTTCAAGCCGTCACCTCGGCTTTGGGGTAATGCAATGAGTGAAAAAACCTAGAAAATTATTCGCCGCTAAAAAGGAGGAATAATTGACCAAGTAAAAAAAACACTCCAAGGTGTACTCGCTTGCTGATCGAGTCCCAACATCCTAGGCCTGTTACATGGCTTTATTCATCATGCTAGTGACATTTATACAATATCCCCGAAGGGCTGCGGAATCTGAAGACTAAAGAAGAAAATGATGAGAAGAAGAAGTAGAGTTTAAAAACTCTGTTGAACATGATGATATCTGCTGGCACAAGTGTCTTCTGGTTCATCCTTGGGCATGGAGTCTTAACATTATCATCAGGTGCCACTCCAGTGGTCAACAGGCTTCAATCGAATGAGGAAGGGATCAATTTCCTCTCCCTTGTGCATCTGAAATAGTTGCAGCCGATTCTCCAGAAGCATCTTCCTCTGGACAGAAGTACCTTGATACAATGTGGTCAAGGTTGTCCACGTCTCAGTTGCCGTATTCTTCTTGGCAATGTGTGGGACCACATGATCCTTTTCCCCATCCATTATCAAGCGCTTGGCCCTTGCTTGCGCTTCCTCATAATTATTTAACGGATCAACATTGACCGGGATGACCACAACCTTTTTGGCATAATATTTGATGCGATACTCATCCAGGACAGGTAGGATCCTTACCTTCTGGATGACGAAGTTAGATGCTCCATCTAACCTGTCTTGATCCCTCAATCCATGGGAGGCCGTCTTTGTTCAACGGTGTCGAAACAAATACTCTTCTCCCTTCTTTTGCTGCTGCTCTTAGTAAGAGACCGGATCTGGGTTTCTTGGCGATAGAAAACCCTCTAGAGAATACGCTCCCACTGACCAGTGATTTCCTTCTCGGAAATCCTCCCCCAATTCTGCCAAATCAACCCTCTCCAATCACTCTATTGATCGGAGCTTAGACTTCTTGGCGAGAAAGTCTGCTAAGGAACTGCTTCCCCTTACTTTGTCAACCCTGCTAGACATTGTTCTGCATCGGCAAAAACAATGCCCCACTAGCAACTTTGAAGATCATAAACTACACCTCCAGCCACAACAACAGGCACAATGTCACGCCCTCTCGGACTACGTCACCCTCTTGGGCCTGCGTCAACCTCTGCATTAGCCTTCTGGGCCTACGTCAGCCTCTGTGTCAGCTCTACGTGAGCTAGAGAGGCTCTGCGTCACCCCTGCCAGGTCTACATTGCCCCTTAGGTGCTGCACTGCCTCTTTCTAGATCTAGGTTGTCTCAGCCGCCTTCCTGCAGCAAAAATCTTCGTCACCTCGCTGATGGCTTCAACTCCCCTTGATCTGCAATAGCTCTGATACCCTGTGAAAATTCTTGAAACTACTTAACAAAATTTTCTACTGTAGAAATCTAGTTTACTTCTCCTACTTGTGTTTTTACATATACAAGTTATTTTCATAAATATTCAAAAAACATCAAAGACACACTGCAGATCTACACATACATAGAGATCAGGTACAGAATAAATAAGCACACATGACAAAGGACACACGAGATTTTTCGGACAAATGTCCTCGGAAAAACCCAATGCGGGAAAACCAGTGCAACAACTGTTAGAGGGTTTTATTATTATGCAGAATTTTGAATACATCATTCAAGGGCACCAGACATGGTTTGCCCAAACAGAGAAAATCACGAGAGATGTACCTCTATCTTTCGAAGACAGAAAATATGGCTGATCCAGCTTAGGATGAAGAACCCCACAGGTGCCTATGCAGTCACTGCGTTAACCTTTAGTCTGGCTGCTTCACACCTTCTGGATCTGCTGAAAAAGAGCCCTTTCTGGCCCACTGGAACCTCAATGTTGCCTCTCCCAGCACTGTGTCAGCCTTACAGCCTTGCTTGAACCTTTGCGTAGCACTGGCTGGCCCTGCGTCACCTAGGCTGAGCCTACGTAGCTCTGGCTTGGCCTGCGTCACCCTGGCTATGCCTACGCTGCTCTGGCTTGGCCTGTGTCACCCTTGCTGGGTCTCTGCGCTGCTCTGGTACGAATCTGCGTCTCTGCCAATGTATGTAATATCTCGGAAGGGAAATAGACAGCAATACAAGCATACGACAATATAGAAAATGCCAGAAATAGAACATAAAGCAAATACACATAAAAATGCCGGGAATGCTAAGCCATTTTATTAATCTGAGAATATAAAGAAATACAATAGATGATCGGAATGATAGCACCTATTCTTGCTCAAGGCAAGTGAAGAACTCTCTCAGAAAAGACAGGAAATCGCTGCTCTAAGAAACTGCGTCCCAACTGCTGGAAAACTGCCGGAAACTGCTGCTGCTGGAATGAACTGGAAGCTAGGGGCTGCTCCCCTTGCCAGAATGAGCTGAAACTCTGCAAATCACCTGTACTTGCCAACCCGGACAAAACCCAGAAACCATATCAATAATGGTCAGCCTCCGAAAATCACCAAAGAAACCCTCCTCTAGGAATTATGCTGCCTCTGCAAGGCTCAGCGCAGATGCCAAATGAAAATAGCTGAAACAGGGCCACAAACTCCTTAGGAACCCTCCTACTGGCAAAGAATGATCCTCTACTTCGGATATCAACTGAAACTCCTGTAGAACCCCGAACCGGAACACCTCCAAGAAGAACTGCGTCCTCTCTCCTAGGGACTGCGCAGTCACAAGAAGAGCCTAGCTCCTCAACAAAACAACCAACCAAACCTCCTGCTAAAGACTGAAGAAATAACCTTACCCGAGCAGGCACTCGAAGTCCCCCGGGGCTAAGGGCGAGATCTCCGACCGGAGACACTCAACGCACTCAACAATGCTGCAGACAGGCTAAACAACCAGCGTGCTCAAGAAGACAAATGTCTAGCTCAAATATCATCAACAACAAGAATGCCAAATGAGAGGGCTCTCCCACCTTTTATAACGCTGGCCTCTCTCCAAAACCATAACGTGGTCTCCCTCTCCTCCACGTGCTCCTCCTCAATCTGCGCAGAAGTTCCTAGAGGCTACGTGGGCCCCCTCCTCTGCGTGGTGTTGGACCCCCATGGCTCCCCATAAGTTATAACGTTGTGCTACTAGGGAGATACTTTATTTTACTTAAGTGAGTTAGACCCCTCTTCTCACTTTTATTTATTAATAAACTATAGTCGGCAAAACTATACAAAAATCGAATATTCCAATTAGCTGTTGCTAATTAGAAATATTACAGTCTCCCCCGGCAAAATGTTGCTTGACCTCAAGCAACTGAAGTGATGGATGCTGCAAAATCTTCTCATTCTCCCAAGTGGCATCCTCATCTAGCAAAAATTGCTTGTCCTCAAGCAACGCTTGAACAAGCCTCCTCTCTAGCTGATGCTCCCCACCGATACTGCAAAATGTGCCTGGGTCCCACTGAAACCTCTCTGACCTCTGCATCACCCTGATACGAAGGGATATCTCAATGCCAGGATCCCAAAGTGACCTCTCACAGTACCAGCCAACAAATAATCCTCCCGGATCCCATCGCCACCGTGGCCAATAATCGCACAAGTCCCACGGCTCGGACTGTGCACTACCTCTAGCTATGACCAATGCTCTAAGAGGTGAAGACCACCAACAAGCATCAATGCTCCCGGGCTCCTGCTGCGATGTACCTGTAGCTGCATATGCTACCCCTCCAACTGCATACCAACTCATCACCTCTCTCCAATCCAAGTTGTGACTCAATCCCATGCTGATCCTGCTCTCCTGAAATCGGGATGGAGTGCTGAAGAAATGATGTCCTGTGCCGCCCTGCCAGCTGGAATCTATAACCTCTGTTATGTCCAAGGGCCCCCGCTCGAGTGTGCTCCCTACGAAGAATACCGTACCATCTAGAGGGTACCAACTCATGATCTCCCGCCAGTCCATCCTGGAAGAAGAATCCGATGTAGCAATAACAACGACATATGGAACACGCCTGAAGTGTTGCCGCCAACCCGTAATCAACTCCCACTGCTCTGCCCTGTCTGCCAATGAGAGCTGCCTGTAGAAGGAAACCCCTCTCTCTATAATGGGCCAAAGTGGACAAGATATGCTGCAAGCTCCATCGATGTACTCCTGGAGAGTACTACTCACTGAAAGCACTGCAGCTCGACCGACTGTGTGTACATCTATCTGTATCTCATCAATGTGTCGGCCAAAAGATGAATGCTCCACCATATCCAACAGCTCCTGCTGTCTACTAGCCCCTTGCATAACAATCCCATCAACCTCCAACATCTCTAGAGGATATGGATCTACAACTGCCGTCATTGTACTCAGTGTCAATGCATTTGACTGCTCACTCTGTATACTGGAATGCAGCTCTGGTCTATTGTCTCCATCCCTGCGTCACTGCTCTCGCTCCCTAGAAGCGACCTCAACTAATCCTATGGACTCATATGAAGAAGAGTCCTCACTCTGGCATACAGTAGGAAGGCCCTTCTGTTCTTCCTCTGCCACCTCATCTGCATTGAATAGGCCATCCACCCTCTCGATGAAGTGTCGATACAATGTCTGGAGTCTAGACGCATGCTGGAATGCTACCTCTGCTGAAACCAGTATCCTCTGCTCATGCATGATCTCAACATGCCCTGAGGGAAGAATGATGCATGTCTCCCTCATGACCCGCTCCCCGGGTGTAGGCTCAGCGATGACCGATGTGCCACCCCTGTAGAGGATCATCTCATCCGTCGACCTGTGGCTGTCAACTAGCAAAACAACCCAGTGCCACTGCTGAGAGGTCTCTCGCCTAGTGTGCTGAGTGTCATCCAAATATCTTGGGTGAGCCTCGCGTACCCCGCTGCTTATGCCCAAAGTGCCAAAGGACAACAACAAAATCGACTGTGCCAGTGAGTAATGTAGAAGAGGGTCGGATACGTGAGTCCCCTCTGATACCATCAAGTATCGCTCATATGTCTCCTCATCGATCCTGGGTGAACTACTCCCAAAGGTAAGCTTGGTGTCCCTATCTGTGAGTCTCCCTGGATGCAACACTCTAAAACCCTGCTGTGCAGCACCGTATGCCCTCGCATACCACTGATCATCCATGTACTCCTTGACATGCCACTGCACATTGAGGCATACCTCTATATATTGTTGGATACCCCAAGCTACTGTTGCACCACCCTGTACGGCCTCGTGCCATGACTGTGTCCAGGCATCGGTCACTCCTTGCATGCTCTCAATGTGATGTAGGACACTCCTACTCCACAATGCAATCCCACACACTACGGTCCAACACCATGCAACTCCTTGTCCACCGAAAGTCCACTGCTCAATGCTAGAGGCTCCCACACATCCCTGGATGTGGTGTTCTAGAGCTGTGCCTCTACATGTTGGACTTCCTCCAATCGGTATCATCATCTCCACCGTCGCGTCACTATACCCGCCGACAAATGGATCATCACTCCAAATCCTCCTCGAGGGGTCCGAGAAGTGAATCTCCCTATGTGTTAGTAGTGTTACCACCACTTCTCGGCTCCGCTGCGTCCTCTGTGCCCCACACAAAGGTGAAGAATCCTTGGCCCCATACAAGGCGCCATCTGGTGGCCTGCCAATGCCACCTCCTCCGACAGGCTCCTGCCAAGGTATGTTGACCACCCCGTGATCCCGTGTATAAGTGTCATACCAAGACAACCTAGGAAGTCTTCCCATAAACTGGTTGGCCACTGAAGCTAACCAAAACTCCCCTAGCAAATGTGCATGCTCAACTGCTAGGCCAACTGTACCCTCCAAGACATAGTCAATCGACCTGCCTGGAAAATGATAGGTGATCCTACCTGGATCCCAATGCCAATCTGGGGTTCCTGTACTCCCAGCACCTGGAAACTCCTGCTGAACTATACTTGGGTCCACCACCATCTCCATAACCCACTCCACCGGGTACCAACTCAAAATCTCTCGCCATCCAACCTCAACATGTGGATGTTGTACCCTGTGCAACTCTGGTCATTTCATACCGCTATCCAAGTCAACGTATGAGATCTGACTAGGTGGCTCCGTCTCTCTCTCTCCAATGGGAAGAGGTAAAACAACGCTGCTAGTCCCGTCCATGCATGCCTGAAGGGGAATGAACTGACGCTCAAACGTGCCCTTTGGTTGTACCATTAGGGAATCCAGTCGTTCCCCAATGCAAGCCAACTTGGCCGCCGACTTGGCACAAGCCACTCTCATGCCCTCCAACTCCTTGTCCAGCAACAAAATGGCCTCCCGTACTGACGTGGCCTTCCCTTTCAAAACTCGAAGGTCTGCCCGAAGCTGATGATACCGCTGTCTGCGACCATCATCCAATCCCTCTGTATCTCCTAGTGCCTCATCGAATGTGGATACATCTCCTGTCGCCTCACCCATTTGTTGTGTGCTACTACCACCCGAAGACTCGGACACGACTCCGGTCATTACCTCAATGGATGGCTCTGCTGGTGCAGGCTCTACCTTCTCCACTACGATATCAACCGGCACGGCCAAGAAGGTCTCTAATGAGGGTGAGTCCTCTGTCACACTAGGTGTATCTTCGAACTCCCTACAATCCTGTGTGCTCTCATCCTCCAAGTGCGAGGTAACCATTTTGATGGTTTCCCTCTCCGATACTCGGTCAAGCTGGAGAGAGGTATCCAACTTCTCCACCCAAGCTTTTTCCGAACGCTCGGATGACCCGTCAAATGTCGGTAGATGGAGTCTACCCACTGTGCGCCACAAGCCCCCGTCATGTGACTTCCTGTTCCCTCTGTGAAAGTTGCGAGGTCTGCTATCCCGCTGGAGCTAAACAAAATCTCTGAATGGAAGGGCATCCTTGAACTCCTGCCCATATGCCTGATACTTAGCGAAATAATCACCCATGTGGCTAGGCTCTGGCTCCTGCTGTGCTCCTGCCCCTGTGTCCGCACCCAGAAAAGTGGGCATGGTAGAACGTGTGGGTGTATGTGATGCCATATGCTGAGTGGCATCATGCTCCAGCAAATGGTGGGATGTGCCTGAACCTTCGCCAATCTGAAAACCCCTTGGGGTTTCACGCTGTCTAGCCTCCACAGCAGTGAATCTCTGTCCCATCACCTCAATCTGCCTCAACAGATCCTGTACTGATTTGAGGAGCATCTCCCCAAATCTCTTTGCACCATCATCACCTGCCATCGGCTCCTCCTGCTATGTGTCTACAGGCTCCTCATGAAATGGCACTGCTGCTCCAAAACTATACTGCGGCTTGTCTTCGGCCTCTGATTTACCCACTGAAAACTACTCAGAAAATTCTAGGAACTTGGGAAGGTGATCCTTGCCCAAAACCCAGAAAAACATCAAAAGGGTTTCTTCTAATTCCAAACTTCAAAATTTGACCCTTTGTATTTTGGCCCTTTTTCCAATTTCGTTTTTGGTATTGCAACTGCTATTGCTCTCCAAAATTCCAGCAAACCTCTGTATGATCTCTTTCCTGATGTCATAGACCACAGGCTGAGCCAGAACTATGCTTTGATACCACTGTAATATCCCGAAAGGGAAGTAGATAGCAATATGAGCATACAACAATACAGAAAAATACCAGAGATAGAACATAAAGCAAATACTCATAAAAATGCCGGAAATGCTAAGCCATTTTATTAATTTGAGAAATATGATGAAATACAATAGATGATCACAATGACAACACCTACTCTTGCTCAAGGCAAGTGAAGAACTCTCTTAGAAAAGACAGGAAATGGCTGCTATAAGAAACTGCGTCCCGCTGCTGGAAAACTGCCGGAAACTGCTGCTGCTGGAATGAACTGGAAGCTAGGGGCTGCTCCCCTTGCCGGAATGAGCTGAAACTCTGCAAATCACCTGTACTCGCCAACTCGGACAAAACCCAGAAACCATATCAATAATGGTCAGCCTCCGAAAATCACCAAAGAAACCCTCCTCAAGGAATTACGCTGCCTCTGCAAGGCTCAGCGTAGATGCCAAATGAAAATAGCTGAAACAGTGCCACAAACTCCTCAGGAATCCTCCTACTGGCAAGACTGATCCTCTACTCCGGATATCAACTGAAACTCCTGCAGAAACCCCGAACCGGAACACCTCCAAGAAGAATTGCGTCCTCTCTCCTAGGGACTGCGCAGTCACAAGAAGAGCCCAGCTCCTCATCAAAACAACCAACCAAACCTCCTGCTAAAGACTGAAGAAATAACCTTACCCGAGCAGGCACTCGAAGTCCCCCGGGGCTAAGGGCGAGATCTCCAACCAGAGACACTCAACGCACTAAACAGTGCTGCAGACAGGCTAAACAGCCAGCGTGCTCAAGAAGACAAATGTCTAGCTCAAATATCATCAACAACAAGAATGCCAAATGAGAGGGCTCTCCCACCTTTTATAACGCTGGCCTCTCTCCAAAACCCTAACGTGGTCTCCCTCTCCTCCACGTGCTCCTTCTCAATCTGCGCAGAAGCTCCTAGAGGCTACGTGGGCCCCCTCCTCTGCGTGGTGTTGGACCCCCATGGCTCCCCATAAGTTATAACGTTGTGCTACTAGGGAGATACTTTATTTTACTTAAGTGAGTTAGACCCCTCTTCTCACTTTTATTTATTAATAAACTATAGTCGACAAACTATACAAAAATCGAATATTCCAATTAGCTGTTGCTAATTAGGAATATTACAATGTATCCTCGGCCTCAGATCTTAAATCCCACTGTTGATCTGCCCCTCACTACACTACAAGCTCACTGGAAAATTCTCAGCAATCCGCACCCCAAAATTTTGACTTAGCTCAAGTGCTGCTACTATATGTGTGTTCTCCAACTGATCCCAAGCCTTCCTTTAATACATTTCTCGTTGAACAATCAACAACCATGATCTAATCTCTAATCAAGGGCTAAGATTAGAAAAGACTTGGAACATTCTCACCCACATTCTAAATAATTCACTTTAATTATTTAATTTCCCCAATTTAGACTTGGGGTCTCCATTAAAATAAATAATATTTTGAATAACTTAGGTTCTGGGTGGAATTTCTCCAAACGATTTCTGGGTCTTGGAGATCTCATGTGTTCTAGCCCCTCAACAAAGTTTCAGAGCTAGAGCACATTTGATGCTACCCAAAATCTCAACATTGCTTGCCTTTCAAGCAAGACACTTGATCTTCTAGGGGTAGGGTATGAGGATTAGAGGGTTGAGGGTGAAGGATATAACTTGTATAGATGCTTCCCGATCCCTAAAATCCTATAAGAACTTGGATTCCCAAATAGTCCTTGATGAATAATCTTTTGACAACAATTGGGATCACACGGGCCAAAGTGGAGCCAACCCAGGTTCGAGGATGGAATTTGGCAACCAATGGTGTTTCTATCTTGGGAAAGGTGAGAGGAAAGGATCAAACAAGAATTTTACTTCAAAAGGTCAAATTGATCCTGCCAGGTACTAGCCTTGGGAAACACAGGGCAAAACCTGATCCTAGATCTAGGGCTTGGGATATCTCGAGATTCCACTGTCGGAATGTCTTCAAAATTTGAGGAGACATGGGGAATCCACCAACGTATTTGACCCTAGGAGATTGGATTTTTCCTATGGCCAAATTTCAGGGAAAGTGATGCCCTAGGTGACCTAATGGGGCTAGAACTAGGAAAACGGAGAAAAGGTAAAAATAAGGGTTAAAATGATCACGCTGTGAAGGATCGGTGACTAATTTCACTTGGGGATATGGATTCAAGGATAATTAAGAAGATGGAATGCATTTCTATCGTTCAAGGAGGCTTCAAAGTCAACTTCGTCCAATGTTAAACGCTAGAGAAGAAAAGTGACTTTAAAACATTTATACTTCTTGCAAATGGTGAAGGCTTATCAAAATAACATGATATATAGGAAATTTCATTCATATAACATGGCACATACACATATATACGCTAAAATAGACACATAATTCCACATTTAACATATGCAACAATTAGCCCTAATCAGAGTGAAGTTCAAATGTATACAGCAACAAGAAAAATGACATCAAATTTGCACTTACACGTTATAGAATATATCCAACTAGCATCACATTCGCAATATAAGAAGCTCCAAGATAGAGAGAACCCAAATCCATACATCAAAATTCATCCATCATCCAAAAATCTCCACCAAGGAAAAAATGCGAAATTCTCTTAAGATAGAGATCTCAATCCAAGTGATGATACAAATGAATCCATCTAACTCCTATTTATACACCTTTTAGGAGTTCTGTTTAGCTAATGAGCCTACATTAGCCCCTGAACATAAAATAATGTGCAAATAACCTAACTTTTGGTGACAAGCCCACCAAACTAGCTCATAAATGGAATAGTAAGCTTCTCACGAGGTCAAATAATAATATATGCATGTCGTGGGGCCCTCCAAAGGCCTAATAATATCCAGAAGTGCCATAATGATGAATAAACTCCTCAAAATGTGATGGATAAGGGGGTGGCCCCTTGTTCTCCAAGTAGTAGACCTGCGGTGCTCCCAATGGGTGTGGGGGCACACCAATGACCCCATGGGTCTCCATATGAGTTGAAGATGCCTGTAGATTATCTGTAAGGGCTCAAATGATGGAATGAGCGCTACCATGCCATCGTACAAGTCCTGGGACACCTGCCAAGTGTGTGGTGCTCCTGTGGGGCCTGCTGGGCATAGTGTACCAGGGGCATCATCCTCGTCCCAAAGGTGGATCTCTAGTAATCTTTGGACATCGGTGGGGATCCATGGAGAGCTATCTGCTGCTGTGGAGGCCCATGGCTCTCTACACACACCCTACATGTGCCAATTGCGAAAATTCCTAGATCTTACAATCTAAGGAATCCTACTGCATCAACTGAGATTACTTCTCCTATTAAGTAAATTACATTTACATTATTAATTCAGATCTGAATTATTGAAGTAACTACTGAAGCAACCTACATTGAATAAATATGATTCCGAAACAAGGACACTGAGCAAGAAATCAATCACACGTAGGACACAATTATTTTTGGACTAAGTCCCGAGAAAAACACAATGCAGGAAAACCGATGCAACAGATCTAAGGGTTTGTATTATTAAGCAGTAGTTGTTTCTGAATACATCGCTGAATACCTCCAAGGGTTATTCAGTTACATAGAGAAATACTGGCAGAAAGAAATTGTGAGTTTTACCTCACAAAATCACTAGAGAATCCGGCTGATCCGTTCACGGGAAAAGTTGCCTCTGGAGGTCTCTGCGCAGCCTCTGTGTAGGCCCTACATCACTTCCTCTAGGCACTGCGTCACCCCAGCAACAAATCGATTTGACTCCCAGAATCACAGATCTGGGCCTCTCGGTCTTACACCTCGGTGTCCTGCTTCTAGATCTGATCCGATAGCTGAATCTTAGAAACCCTCTAAACCTATGCGCAGCCTTGACTGGCTCTGCGCAGCCTCTGCATTACCTTGACTGGCTCTGCGTTGGGTCTGCTGGACGTCTTCCTACCTCTCTCTGCTAATGATTCTCCGACTGAGAAAATCTTTCTCTCCGTAAGCTACTCTGCCATTCACTGCATTGAATGACTTAGATCTGATCTTCATCCGAGCATTGCTCCGTCAAAAGAATTCGATCTCAAGATTCCTCTGTGTATGTCTTTCCAAATGACCCTTGAGCCTTCCTTTATAGTCTTCTCGTTGAGAAATCAACGGTCGAGTTTAGATCTCTAATCAATGACTAAAATTATAACATGACTTGATCTTCGCTTTCTAGATCATTCTCACTCTGTTCTATTAATGTCCTTTAATTATTTAATTTCCCTAAGTTTAGATTTATGGTCTCCATTAAAATAATTAATTATTTTAATAAAACATTAATCGAGTGGAATTTTCACAAACGGTTTCTGGGTTCTTTGGAATACCAATGTCTAAGCCTCTCCACCAAATTTTGGGCTTAAAGCACTTTTTGATGCTACAAAAATCAACACTCCCTCTTATCGAGAAAGGTTCTCTAAAAATATGCTTGCTGCATATTGCTTTGTCCCTGAACCATCCTCTGCGCTGTTGATGTCCATCAACCACTGCACTGTTGCTGCAACTGTACTGCCGCCCATGACACTGTCACTGCCATTGCTGCATCTATACTACAACTCCCTTTCAAGTGCTGCATCTGCTATGTTGCTAACACTGACAGTGTCATGGACCCCTTGGCCATAATGATAAGGGTTAGAGCTCATGTTTGGATTTTTCCCACGTGCTATTTTAATGTCCCAACCATCTTGTTCATTTATAATATTCCTTTATTTTGCTTCTTGCTTGTGGTCATGATATACTTTTAACATTCTTTTAGCTGCATCAACCTCCGGGCAACATTTCTAAGCCCAATCCACACATGTGGACAAGGGGAGGGGATGTACCAATGCTTTGTGGACCCAGTGGTCATGTGGACTCAGAGAAGGAAGATGGTGAAATAGGGTTTGTAATGTGAAGAGGGGAGTGAAAATTTTGAAATGGAAAAACGAGACTGAGCTACCAAAATCGAGGTTTCCCAGGTGGTGCCCTTCCTGAAGCTATAAGCCAATAGGGGAGATCCCATGGGACTAGGATTGAGGATTAATCCCCCATTTAATGTGAGAGAACAAAACTACAGTCAAAACCCTTCATCCTTCCAAATCACCCAATAATCCATGCCCAAAGTGCTCAAGGGAAAACAAGCATACGCACCCGATGCATAATGAAAGACATACCTTTAGGATTAAATGGCCCGCCTTCAAACATATGCTCTCGACATATGAGCGAGGGGACATATGACTGGCTCAGGGAACGGAGATCAAATGGCACAATACATCGGCTACACATTTGGCTGTCAAGGGCTGCTGGTTGCCGACTGAAGACAAATCTAGGAGAAAATTCACCTATGGGTCACCCACTTTTTGTGGGTAATAAACCTCTTCATGTTTTCTCACCCTAACAAGGGACATATCTGTAATCAGTTCTATTTTCTTATTCTGTTGGTGGAAAACTAAATTTATGGAGCTAGAACTATTTCAGGCTTCAACAGTGCCAAAGTTTGATGATATGCAATTTCAGAGATTTGTGAAGCTAGGTTTGCTATTACAAGATTACATAATTCACGTGTCAAATTACCATATCTAGAGAAAATGCACCAACGCAACAAAAATAGGATTCTATAATCGCTTTTTCTAGATGAAACTATAAGTAATATTATTTGAAATATGATATCTTGCGACTTTTCTATTGTTTGTTTCATATAATGACAATTTTTTAGTTTATTGCAAGCATGTCTATTTAGCAGGTCAGCCAATGTTGCTTTTTCACTATTCACTATGAACAGGTACATCATGTATATTATCATCTCTAAGTGTTGTGAAAATTCCTAGATTTGACAATCTGAGGAATCTCACTGCAACTAATTGAATTTACTTCTCCTATTATGTAAATTGGATTACAAAATTAATTCAGATTTCTTCATGAATTATTGAAGCAACTTACACTTAATACTTTATGATTCTGAAGCAAGGAAACTGAGCAAAAATTAAATCACACATAGGATACCTTTATTTTGGACTCAGTCCCCGGAAAAACCCAATGCGGGAAAACCAGTCCAGCAGATCTGAGGGTTTGTTATTATTAAGCAGTAGTTTCTGAATACAAGTCTAGGATGCCTTTCTGGCAATCTCTGTAGAGAATATGACTGACAAAAAGTTCGTGAGAGAAATCTCACACTGATTTGGAAGCCCGACTGACCAACAACCCTGGAATTGCAAGCCCACTACTGCGCTATGCAGTCTCTGTGTCACTCTGTGTGGGAACTGTGTGGCTTCTGTGTCACTGGTCTTCTGTTGGTTGGATCTGCCCTTCTGGCCTCTTCCAGTCTCACAACCCGACTCTCCGGCACTGGATCTGGCTGACCCTCAATTGAATCTCGAATTCCCTTGAGACTGTAGCGCTGCTTCTGCGTGGGACTGTGCTGGCTCTGCCTAGCTACTACGCTGCCTCTGCTGATCTGCTCTTTGCCTTCTCTGCTTTGTATTCTTGGTCCCGGGGAAGATCCTCCGACCAATAACTGTCTCTGCCCCTCACTGCAATTGGAATCACTTAGATCTGATTTTCGTCTGAGCACTTGCTCCGTTAGAAGAATTTGATCTCTAGATTCACTTAGTGTGTCTTTCCAAATGACCCTCAAGCCTTCCTTTATAGTCTTCTCTTTGAGAAATAAACGACCGAGATTAGATCTCTAATCAACGACTAAGATTATAACATGACTTGATTTTCGCTTTATAGATCATTCTCACTCTGTTTTATTAATACCCTTCAACTAAGTCACAGGACACGTCTTCCAGGATCACGTGTCCCGTATTTCACGTGTTGGACACGGAATACAACCTAAAACGTGTCAAATACGTTTTTGGGCGTGTCCTCCAAAACTGAATACGTACCATCCGTTTTTGAATGCGTGTCCTTAGTTAGAATACTCGTGTCCTAGGTTTGGAATACCCGCCCTAACGTATTCCCGCGTTTGGACACGTTTTCCACGAAAAAATACAAAAATGATAAAAAAAATCGTTAGTTTTCATTTATGTTCGGTGTGATTTCTGTTGCTGTCGTTGTGGTTGCTGCTGCCTTGAACCTTCGTTTGTTGATGCTGCCTCTGTGCCTTGAACCTTCGTTTGCTGATGCTGCCTCCGTGCCTTGAACTTTCGTTTCCATTGCCTGCTGGCTGCATTCCCGTTCCAGACTCCGGTGATGTTTTTCATTAAGGTTGTCGTTGCTGCCCTGACTGCCTTGGCACTGCATTGCCCCCGACTGCCGAGACAGAGGCACGCGTTAAAACTTAACGCCAAACGGTTACACACTGCACAGGTATGTAATATATACCAGCATAGATCCATCTAAAACATGGATCTAACATGAGCCGAAAGGGATCAAATTCCTTTTGTTGCAAACTTATTTTAGAATACAAAAATTTGTTATTGTTTAAATTTCACTTTTGATTGTTATAGAGATTACATAACACGTGTATTGAAACATTTTATATTAATTCATATTAAATTATTTTATTCATAACTCACATTGGATATTTGATTCTATCATACATTAAAATATTTTCTTTTAACATTTTTTTCTATATATAGATTTATATAAAGTTGATATCACTTATTAAAATATTTTTTAAAAATGTAAGGTTTAAACATCTTACTCACATATTTTTTTTACTTCTAATTACTTTACATGATATTAGGTCATATGGACAACTAATTAAAAATGCATAGCATATATTTATTCAAACACTTTCTTTAAGTTCTATATATATATTTTATTTCTATAAAGTTGTATAAAATTATAATATCAACACTTAATTGTTTGGTTAATAGATTTTTAATTGTTTAAATTATTTTTATTATTTTTTGAGGACCTGACATACTTAACATCTCCCTCATATTGGATTGTAGAATGAGCCTTTCGGCTCAATGAGCCTTTTGGCTCAATTATAATCAAAGATGAAAAAATCGCGATATTATCGCGATAATTTGAAATTATCGCGATTTTTTCAACCAAACGATAATATCGGCGATAATTTGAAACGATAATTTGAAATTATCGTTATCGCGATAATTTCGAAATAATCGCGATTATTTCAGTAAAAATCGTGGGCCCATCAAATAGCAACCCTATAAGTTCAAAAATCGATTTTTTTTTTTGTCATTTTTGCAACCCTCTCATTTTCCTGACACACCCTGTTGGCAGTTCATGGTAATGTTAAATTCTTAAAGTAAAAGTGATATTTCCTTTATTTTTCATTTTCATCCTTTTACTTAAATTTTTAACATTACCATGAAATGACTCGGGATGTTTAAGAGTGGTTTCGACCTCATTGGATTTCATATGGAGAAACTAGAATTTTAGATTTCACTCAAAATTCAGCAGACTTAATGGTTTTCAGGGTTCCATGGTTTGGGGATTTGCATTGTTTCCATTTGATTCTATTATGTGTAAGGGTATGAGATTGGCATTTGATCAAGAGTATGAAGTCCTTTAAGAACCTTGATGTTGATGGCATTGATTGTTGAACTTTGTTGATGTTGGTGGTATTGATTGTTGAACTCCCCTACTGTGGCCTTAACAAGAATGTACCCTTCACTCAAAGGAAAACAACTGGTTAGGCATGTTAATCTTTTTCTACCGCATTTTAATGTTGAGCAATCCAAGTCTGAAGACTTTGAGCTAGATGATGTTTATGTATCTCTTGTTGATGATCCCATTTCTAGTAGCGATGAATCAATGATGAGTTTCATGAGGAGGAGGAGAAGGAGCAACAATAGGAGGAGGAGGAGCAACAATAGGAGGAGAGGTGACACCACCTACCCCTGCTATCGGTAGAGGACGTGGTCTACCTCCTTTAGCTCCTAGTGCTTCAGGATCTGGAGCACAACAGAGTCCATTGCCAGCCCCGCCAACTTCTTCGTCTAGAGGGAAAGCTGTTACATTTTCTCGCAAGAGGGGCAGAGGAAATCAGTATTATAGGTTATTTGGTGCATTCCTTTGTATATAACATTATGACTCATGATATGAGATACATCATTATATTTTTTGTTGATATTTTGAGGTTGAGTTGAGACTCAGGACTTAGTATTTAGGACAGGATTCAGTTTTATGTGTGATGTAGCACTAGACATGATATTACACATCTTATATATTAGTTTTTTTTTCATATTTATGTGTCAATACATTTATTTTATGCTGTAGATGCTTTAAATATTAAAAAAATTGAAAAAAAATGAATATTTTTGTATGTGCCGATTTTTTCCCGATAATTACGATTTTTTCCGATTTTTTCCCCTCGGCGATAATATCCCGATAACGATTTTTTCATCTTTGATTATAATATCAACACTTAATTGTTTGGTTAATATATTTTTAATTGTTTAAATTATTTTTATTATTTTTTGAGGACGTGACATACCTAACATCTCCCTCATACTGGATTGTAGAATGAGCCTTTCGGCTCAATCATATATCATTGCATTCGAGGGTCATTTTGAAAAAATTGGGTCCATAAATTCTGACGAAAACAGCCCTGAGATGGACCAACCCACATTATGGATTTTCCCGGAGGTCATTTTGTACTATTATTCTGTCAATAAAACATAGTCGCCATATCTGTTTAAATAAAATTTAAAGCCCCGAAAGAGGAGGGAATTTTTATCGTTTGTCTTAAAACAAATGATACTTCATAAGTCTTGCTGCTTGCACATTAATACAATATTTGCTCATAGGCTTACAGTGAAAAGCCGGGGATAATACAAGCAGATTTTTGGGAAAGAACCCGGGCTGCAAGGAAGAAAAACACAATCATGTACCGAAACCAAAATATCATAATCACGCAAACCAACCTAATCATGCATATACAGAAATAAGAAATCATAATAATTAGTATATAGTACAAATTTTAAAATTTAAATTTATAATATTTATGTTATTCATTATTGTTGTAACTTTGTAAATTGTAAGGCTGTAAGGCCAGAAAATACATGGCAAGTTGGCAACTTGGCAAGGAAATGGCACAGCCGCACAAACAAATTAACAATACATACATCCACGATTCCACAGTGACTGAGAAAATTACAGTTTGGGTTAAAAATTAAAATGAATTACAGTTTGGGTTAAAATTTTAAATTGTTTGATTGAATTATTATTCAAGAATCAAGATTAGAACAGCTACAGCCTACCAGTGACCACTATATTAGCTCGGATCACTGTTGGAAAGCTCGGAATTATGGGCATTTTTCTTGTGAAAAAATACCTCACCGTGTCACCTCAGATTTGTCAGACTCATCACCCAGACTTGTAGCACAAATGTCAAAATACTATCACAGTCTTGTGAAGCTCGGACAACAAGCCCTTTATAATTTATAATTTAATAATTTATAAATTTAAAATAACTTAATAAGCAGAACAGTGTTCTTAAATAACTTAATAAGCAGAACAATGTTCTTTATAAGCAGAACAGTGTTAATGTTCTTTATAAGCAGAACAGTGTTCTATAACCCATTCCATAATGCAATTTTCTTGTTTTGATCTCTTCAACGGAATTCTTATGTGCTTGTAGCCTTGAAGTTGTAAGTTGTAACTTTTAAGTTGTATAATTGTAATTTACTAATTTGTTAATATTAATTTATAAATTATTTTATATATATATATAAAACGTGTCCCTCGTGTCCTGTTTTCGAGGTCACGGTGTCTCGTGTCGAATACTCGTATTTATGTGTCCTCCGTGTCTCGTGTCCTCGTGTCATGTGACTTAGCCCTTCAATTATTTAATTTCCCCAAGTTTAGACGTAGGGTCCCCATTAAAATAATTAATTTTTACAATAAAACATAATCCGAGTGGAATTTTCACAAATGGTTTTTGGGTTCTTTGGAATACCAGTGCCTAAGCCTCGAACTTCCGATGCTACCAAAAGTCAACAATTGCCCCACTAATGTGAATTATGTATATTATAAATAGTTGCTTGCCATTTTGCCTTTTTCTTCTATAAAACTAGACAATTTTAACTGTTTTGAACTAAATTTGTGACTAATATTAATTTTGATGGCCTTTTTCCTGAATTATCTCTGTGCTGATTAATCAATTTTATTGTGCTTTATAGAGTAGTCTCTGTGCTTAGGTCAATTTGCATGTGATGAATTCACATTGGTAGCCAAATCCACAAGGAGGGTTTAGATGCGTACAAGTGATAACATTCCATTTGACCACAATGTTCTAACTTGATTTATTTAAATAATGCATTCTAATTTGTTATTATTTCTAAAATTGTTGAAGGAAGAAGTTCAGAAAAATGTTTTTTTCCTCTTTCTTTGGCACACAGGGAAGTTGATGAACTAGCTGACATTGATTGGGATAGCCTGAGGTTTGAAATCCAAAAAACAGATTACATGTACCTTATGAAATGTTGCCAAGATGGAGAGTTCTGTGAAGGCGACCTTCGTCCGTTTGGTAATATTGAGCTAAGCCCATCAGCTGGTGTCTTGAATTATGGACAGGTTTGTGAAGTTATGTTCTTTAATCTCATAGGACATACATTATATCAGTCATTACAATCATTTCCCAACACTAGCATTTTTTCTTTTCTCAAATACAACATTTAATGCCTGTGATTTTTATTCTAAAAGAACTTGAACTTTAGTAGGTTCTTTTCAAATATTGACCAATACAATTTGCAAGATTTCATTTCACTGAGCAAATTTTCACATTTCATTCTGGTCTTTTTGGTACATATGCAGTGTGCGATTCAAAATGAAGTGGCTTCTTGTTTTCAATTGACATCCTTTAACCAGTCGCTAAGTCTGTTTGGTTGGGTTTTCTGGCAAAGCCTATTAGTGGATAGGATTTTTTCAGACATTCTAGGAGCTACCAAGGTGCATTCAATATCCATCTATGCATCTTTTGCAGGCCAAGGTCTCCATTAGATAATCTTTTCCCTAGTACACAAGTCTCTTGTGCTTTACATATCCAACAAAAGGCAACATTGTGAGATGCTTCACCTACAACAGAATAGTTTCTGCCATCTGGGGCAGATCTTTTTGCACTGCTAATTCCACACTCGTAACTTCTTACTTCCACAGACGCTAGATCCACCAACTTGTGGATAAAAGGAATCTTGTCGCTGATTTCTTTTAGGTTTTCTTTCTTCTCTTTCTGTTTTCCAGTGTTTGACAAGAGTCAGCTTGTAAATAACAAGGAATTGCATCCAATGTCGAAGTTCTTCCCAGGAAACTAGATGGTAGGGAAAATTTATATTGTTAAGAGTCATGACTATTTCTGTGGAAAACTATATTCTTATGGTTGAATATCTGCCAGAGTTAGGTTTTCTCTAGTTATGTTTTAAGAGAAAAAATATGACTTGAGAAAACAGTTTTCTAAAGCTTTTATTTATTCTCTCCCCTCAAGGAAATATCTTTATTTTACATATAAGAAAAATACATGTTTTGGTCCTCGAGGGAGTCCCAGACAACAAGGCTCAAGGCCATTACAAGGATATGCTCATTATGAGCTCAACATGTCATATGCAGAATTGAACCAGTGTGGGGAGGACAACAACATTTCTTTCTCCCAACCACCCGAGCTACATCCATTTGACTGAAAACAGTTTACTAAAACTTACAAGCTATAGTTACTTGATGTGAGAATTTCGAAATTGAAAATATAGTAAGAATTCTTCAATATATGCCAAATCAAACTACACATTTCTCAAAGTTCAAGGGGAATAGAAAGTCTGAGTAACAGTGTTGCAGTATAAGGGAGCAAAGAAGCTAAATCTATAGAGCCAGAAAGCAACTCCAAGACAAATCCTGGTTAAATATAACTGAATAAAACAGGAATAATATGCATGAAAATGTGCATGCTAATATGTACTATGTACTACCATGGGCAGGTGAAGAGTATCTGAACTTCTCAAGTATTTGATCACTGTATTTCTTGATGGGCATGTCTTGGCTGTCAAATTTTAAATTTGTCCTGCTATTTACCTTTTGGATTGAAATATACCTCGATACATGTTTTTCTGCTTCTGTATGATACTAACTTGTAAGTTATGTATTACACACTCTATTTCCTAATTATGACCTTCTTGACCCCTTGGAAATGCATTTTGTTTGTTATGTCACCATGGTTTGTGGCAACGTTGCACGAAGCGGGGACGTTTTTTGGAAGCCGGGACGCGGAAGCGTCATTTCCAAAAAATCTAGGAAGTGAAGCGTCTTGGAAGCATCTACTATATATATATTTTATTTTTTATTTTTTATTTTTTTGCATTTATATTAAAAAACATCCAAAATACCAAATTACTTGTAGAAGATATGGAAGCATGCATATTTGTACATAAATCAAGATAGATATGAACATCCATTGTACATTAATGATTAATTATTTGAGCATCAACCATTTAGATGCATCAACCATCTATAATCTAGATTCTTCTCCTCTTGTCTAGCCTTTGCCTCTACCTCGATTATCTAGGGACATTAGTCAAAATTACCCAATTTTGATCAAACTACCTAATGCAAGCCTTAAAACATGATAGAAAGAACTTAACATGCTTGATCGATGATTTTAACTTGATTGAAATGTAATTTTTTTCTAACGACATGACAAAGGAGTTCAACAATTAACACCACCAACACTAGGGTACATATTGTAATATTCCCAATTAGCCTTGCTAATTGGAATATTTCATTTTTGCTTTATTTTGCCGCTTTAGCTAGAAATAATAAATAAAGTGAGAAATAAGAGGGGTCACCTCACTTTAGTCACCTCACTTTATAAATAAAGTGTTCTTTTCCTAGTAGATTGACGTTATAACTTAGAGAGGAGGCCTTGGGGGTCCACATGAGTATGATGGGGGAGGCATCAGGCTGACCTAAGGTAAACTGCGCAGGTCAAGGGAGAGTAAGGACGCAGTTGAGTTTTGGAGGGAGTTTGGCATTATATAAGGAGAGGTTCTCACCTCATTTGGATCATTCATGATTTGATATTATTATTAAGAGCTAGACTTCTGTCTGCTTCAGCACGCCGGTTGTTTAGTCGGTCTGCAGCACTGTTTAGTGCAACCGAGTGTCTCCGGTCGGAGATCTCACCCTTAGCCTCGGGGGACTTCGAGTGCCTGCCCTGGTAAGGTTATTTCTGGTTTCACCCTTAGCTTCGGGGGACTTCGAGTGCCCGCCCTAGTAAGGTTATTTTCTGAGTAACACCCTTCAGTTTCAGTGGGATTTGGTGGCACTTTTCAGCAGGAGAATTGGAGAGGAAGAAGCCCTCTTGTGGCTGCGCAGATCTGAGAAGAAGAGGACGTTGTTCCAGGAGAAAGAGGACGCTGATCAGCCTTGGAGAGTGAGGACGCTGTTCCAGGGAGGACGCAGTCCAGATCTGAGCAGGGAAGACGCTGTTCCAGGAGGAGGAAGGACGCAGAGCAGCCTTGGAGTGAGGACGTTGTTCCAGCAGGAAGAGGAGGACGCAGATCTGAAGGCACATTGATAGATCCAGCCTTGGAGATTGTAGATCTGAGCAGATATTTGCAGATCTAGTTCTGTATGGTGCAGATCTGAAGGTATAGCACTAGATCCAGCTTGGGAGATTGTAGATATGAGGAGATATTGGCAGATCTAGCCTAGATCTGAAGAGATAACATCAGATCCAGCCTTGGGGGTTGCAGATCTGAAGAGATATTGTCAGATCCAGCATAGATCTGAAGGGTTGGTAGCAGATCTGATCTAGGAGGACGCAGATCAGGAGGGATAGGACGCAGATCTGGTTTGGAGGCTTCAGATCCAGTAGGTCTAAGCATACAGGAGGCAGATCCACCAAGTAGGACGCTGATCGGAGAAGCAGGCTTGTGTTAGAAGGGCTTGACAGCGTTTTCCAGCATCCAGGAGCTTCAGTCTTCAGAGCAGTCTTCAGCCAGCTAGGACGCTGTCATTGTTGTAGCCATTATTTGTCTGAGAGGGACTCCACTTGCCTAGAGCAAGGATAGGTGCATTCATTCTGATTTTTCTTATACTCCTGCCTATATGTTCTGAAATTAATAAAATGGCTCAGTTTTCTGGCACTCCATGTGTATTTGTTCCATGATCTGGTTCAGTATTGTATTTTCTATATCTGTCTGGCATATTTCTGTTTATTACTGGTTATTTCCCCTTGGGGATATTACAGTGGTATCGGAGCATAGATCTGGCTCAGCCTGTGGTGCTAGCAGTCTATGACGCCCGGGGATAACCCCTACATCCATCGGAAGAGTCTCTTCGGGGGAAGTGATTCTGATTCAGAGACAGAACAGCGGAATCCAATGGAAGACATAGCTGAGAAGTTGGATACACTCATCCATCACATGCAGGATGTAACTGTAGAGGTAGCACAGAGAGAACCCCCTAGGGTTCTCCAGGTGGGAGAAGGATCGGGCGTGTCTCGCTACATACCAGACGCTATTCCCATTGTGACAGCGCAGAGACCCTATATGCCCACATTCGAAGACGCAGAGACAGGAGTGCGGGGTGGTGCACCGAGGGTCAATCCCGCACCCACGCGACCCACCATGCCTACCTTTCCGGTAGAGGACGAGAGGTCGACAGCACCAAGAGATGGGGGTCCAGCTCAACATGCGGCCATTTTTGCAGACTGGCAGGGCCTAGGTCAGGCGTTCATGGATGCTTTCCCCTTAGAGCGCTATATCCAGTTCCGATGTGGCGGCAAAGCCCATGAGCAGGACCAACACAAGGGACGTGGATCCCACCGTGATAGTCACCGTGCAGCAAGTAAATTCCATTTGCCGATGTTTGATGGTTCGCAGAAGACTACGGCAAAGTCCTGGGTGGAGAAGTTGGACATCTATTTTCAGCTTAACCAGATGCCAGAGAGGGAGGCCATTAAGATGGTTGCATTGCATTTAGAGGGTGAGGCCCAGGACTGGTGGTTTCATGGGATGACAACACTGGGACATTCCACAGTGACGACATATGCTGAGTTCACCAGGAGAGTGGTGGAGCGTTTTGACAGGAAGGACCCGGAGCAGCCTTTCTTTGAGCTAACCAAGCTCAGACAGACGGGGAGTGCAGAGGCATACATCTCAGACTTCTTGAGGGTTTCAGTGATGGTACCTGACTTATCGACAACTCGGATGGTCTATATGTTTGTGGAGGGGCTGTCAGAGCCACTTCGTGGCCTAGTTCGGTCAAACAAACCGGCTACACTACAGGATGCTATCAGTAGGGCCCGTGACCTACAAGATGTCTTGCCTAGGACTCGGCCACCTTATCCCCAGAGACAGGCTTTCCAGCCTAAGGGTAAGGACACGAGGGTTCCGCCTCCCAAGGCGAATCCAGGACGAGGACAGTTTGATGATGAGGCCAGGAGAGAGCTGAGACGGAAGCGATTATGCTTCACTTGCCAGGAGCCGTGGGCACCGGGACACAAATGTACGGCAGGGACGGCACATTTCATAGAGGTCTTCTCCGAGAGTGGCGGAGAAGAGGAGGAGGAGGATGATGAGGAGACAGGTGAATGTTACGCAGCACAGAGTACCTTGCCACCTCCACCACCGGAGACAGGTGGGGCATCATTTGCACCTACTGGGGGAGCTCTAGCAGCCTTGAGAGGAGTCCCCAAGTACTTGACCTTGCGTGTGCGGGGAACAGTGCGTGGACAGCGGGTTTCGGTCTTAGTTGACAGTCGGGCCACCCACAACTTCATTGATGCCCAGATGGTTGCGCGGAGAGGCATACCGACGGAGGGCTTTGATGGGTTTTCCGTTTTGGTACCAGGAGATCAGACCATGGCATGTGCTCGATATGTACCAGAACTGTCAGTGACGATGGGCACCTATACATTGACCGATCACTTCTTTGTGGTGGACATTCCGGACACCAATGTGATATTGGGAGTTCAGTGGCTTATTACTCTGGGGAAGGTCACGACTGATTGGAAGGCCTTGGAGATGGAGTGGGATGATCCCAAGACGGGGAAGCATGAAAGGATACGAGGGCAGAACACATATCCACCCCAGACAGTATCGGCACACAGCATGGAGGCGACATTCCGCAAGGGAGATATAGAGTGCGCAGTAGAGTTGCGGGCATCAGAGGCAGTAGATACAGGACGGACGGTGCACCCTGATCTACAGACTCTCCTCGACAGATATGTGGTAGTTTTTGGAGACATTCCGCCAGGACAGCCACCAGATCGGGGGTTTGAGCACACGATCGAGCTGGAGCAGGGGATACAGGCAGTGATCACCACACCGTATAGGCATCCCAAGGCCTATCGGGATGAGATAGAACGGGCCATTCAGGAGTTGCTAGCCCTTGGGCACATTCGACCCAGCACCAGTCCTTTCGCTTCTTCAGTAGTGCTGGTGAAGAAGAAGGACGGTACATTACGCATGTGCATTGATTACGAGGCTCTGAACAAGAAGACCCTGAAGAACAGGTACCCCATTCCCAGGATCGACGAGCTGATGGATGAGTTGAGAGGAGCACGGTTCTTCTCAAAGATTGATTTGAGGTCCGGGTACCATCAGATACGCATGAGGGAACAGGACATTCCCAAGACTGCTTTCAGGTGTCATTATGGGCACTTTGAGTTTCTGGTCATGCCATTTGGGTTGACCAATGCACCTGTTACTTTCCAGTCTTGTATGAACCATATTTTCAGGGATCATCTGAGGAAGTTCGTGCTGGTTTTCTTTGATGATATCCTTATATACATCAGGACCTGGGAGGAGCACCTACAGCACATTGAGACGGTCTTGCACATTCTGGAGGAGCAGCAGTTCTTTGCCAAGCTCTCCAAATGTGAGTTTGGATTGACGGAGATGCTATATCTGGGGCACATCATAGGAGTGGACGGGGTGAGAGTCCACGAGGAGAAGATCCGGGCTATCAGGGACTGGCCAGAGCCACGGAATGTAACAGAACTTCGTGGGTTCATTGGTATTTGCACTTATTACAGGAAGTTCGTCAAGGGCTTCTCTCAGCTTGCTGCACCCCTCACGGAGTTGACGAGGAAGGGAGCATTCAGTTGGTCGGATACGGCACAGCGGGCTTTTGATAAGCTCAAGGAGGTGATGAGCAGTTGTCCCGTGTTGGCATTGCCAGATTTTACGCAGCCCTTTGTCCTAGAGTGCGATGCATCAGGAGAGGGGATTGGAGCAGTATTGATACAGGAGGGTCACCCGATTGCGTTCGAGAGCAGGAAGCTCCTTCCACACGAGAGACTATATCCCATATATGATAAGGAGATGCTGGCCATCATGCATGCGTTGGCCAAATTCCGGCAGTACCTGGTAGGTGGCAGATTCAGGGTGAGGACAGATCATAACAGCCTGAAGTACTTTCTGGAGCAGAAACAGTTGCAGGAGAGGCAGCAGAAGTGGATCAGCAAGATCCAGGCTTACGACTTTGACATAGAGTATGTCAAGGGGAAGAATAACGTGGTGGTTGATGCCCTTTCCCGTAGACCAGCCACGCTATCACTCATGAGCTTGGACGCTGACTGGAAGGCTCGACTACTGGTTGAGTACTCCAAAGATAGATTTGCATGCGAGGTACTGGATGGACAGGTAGCAGATAGCAGGTACAGGGTGGCCGATGAGGTCATCTATTACAGGGACAGGATCTTCTTGACTGAGGGATCTCAGCTCAAGGAGAAGATACTCCGGGCTTCACATGATTCACCATTGGCGGGCCATCAGGGGTTCACCAAGATGTACAGGGCCATCCGGGAGAGGTTTGCATGGAAGGGCCTCAAGGAGGACGTACTCCGGCATGTCAGGGAATGCGAGGTTTGTCAGCGGAACAAAGGAGAGATGAGCCATCCCGCGGGGTTGCTGCAGCCACTTCCCATTCCGGAGGGGAAATGGGAGAGTATTTCGATGGACTTCATCACGGGGTTGCCCACAGTACAGGGCAAGGACTGCATCTTCGTAGTAGTTGACCGGCTAACGAAGTATGCTCATTTTTTCGCCATTTCGGCACATCACACAGCGGCACAAGTGTCAGAGTTGTTTTTCCGGGAGGTTTTCAGATTGCATAGTCTACCCAAGACCATTGTTAGTGACAGGGACAGCCGTTTTATGGGTGGATTTTGGCAGGAACTCTTCCGACTAGTGGGGACCGAGTTGACACCGAGCACTAGTTACCATCCCCAGACGGACGGGCAGACGGAGATAGTTAACAAGTGGCTAGAAGGCTACTTACGTAACTACGTCAGCGGGCAGCAGAGAGCGTGGCTGAAATGGCTACATCTGGGCGAGTACTGCTACAACACAACCCACCATATGACTATCGGTATGACACCTTTCTATGCATTGTATGGATATCATTCCCTATCTTTTGTGGACATGATGTTTGGTGTTAGCAGGGCTCCGCGAGCCAAGTTATGGATCCAAGAGAGCCAAGATATCCTCCGGACTCTCAAGGACAACATAGCCACAACACAAAATCAGCAGAAGTTGTATGCGGATAAGGGTCGGGTGGAGAGACACTTTGAGGTAGGGGACCTAGTCTACCTACGGTTACAGCCATACCGACAGTCTTCGCTCAAACAGAAGGGGGCAGAGAAGCTAAAGCCTCGTTTTTATGGACCATACAGGGTGATACGCAGGATCGGGCAGGTTGCATATGAGTTGGAACTGCCCCAAGGCAGCCGGATTCATAACATCTTCCATGTATCATGCCTGAAGAAGGCATTGGGTCAGCATGTGACAGTCACTGGGGAGCTACCGCCTACGGACGATGAGGGGCACTTGGTGCTACAGCCGGAGGCCATTATTGACACCAGGGAGAGACAGCTGCGTAGCAGGAAGATCAGAGAGTTCTTGGTGAGATGGAAGAATTTGCCGGATGAGGATGCCACTTGGGAGGATGAGAGGATCTTACAGCATCCATCACTTCAGTTGCTTGAGGACAAGCAACGTTTTGCCGGGGGAGACTGTAATATTCCCAATTAGCCTTGCTAATTGAAATATTTCATTTTTGCTTTATTTTGCCGCTTTAGCTAGAAATAATAAATAAAGTGAGAAATTAGAGGGGTCACCTCACTTTATAAATAAAGTGTTCTTTTCCTAGTAGATTGACGTTATAACTTAGAGAGGGGGCCTTGGGGGTCCACATGAGTATGATGGGGGAGGCATCAGGCTGACCCAAGGTAAACTGCGCAGGTCAAAGGAGAGTAAGGACGCAGTTGAGTTTTGGAGGGAGTTTGGCATTATATGAGGAGAGGTTCTCACCTCATTTGGATCATTCATGATTTGATATTATTATTAAGAGCTAGACTTCTGTCTGCTTCAGCACGCCGGTTGTTTAGTCGGTCTGCAGCACTGTTTAGTGCAACCGAGTGTCTCCGGTCGGAGATCTCACCCTTAGCCTCGGGGGACTTCGAGTGCCTGCCCTGGTAAGGTTATTTCTGGTTTCACCCTTAGCTTCGGGGGACTTCGAGTGCCCGCCCTAGTAAGGTTATGTTTCGAGTACACCCTTCTGGCCGTAGCAAGTAGCAACAGCTTCTCGGGTGCGCATTTGGAGAGGAAGAAGCTCCCTTGTGGCCGTGCGTTAGCTTCCGAGGAGGAGGGACGCTCGCTTAGGAGAAGAGAGGACGTCGATCGCCTTGAGAGTGATGTCCCGTTCGTGGAGGACGTGAAGCCTCCGGGGACTGGAAAGGTAGAAAACGCTGTTCCAGGAGGAGGAAGGACGCAGATCAGTCTTGGAGTGAGGACGCAGTGCAGCAGGAAGAGGAGGACGCAGATCTGAAGGCACATTGATAGATCCAGCCTTGGAGGTTGTAGATCTGAGCAGATATTTGCAGATCTGGTTCTGTATGGTGCAGATCTGAAGGTATAGCACTAGATCCAGCTTGGGAGATTGTAGATCTGAGGAGATATTGGTAGATCTAGCCTAGATCTGAAGAGATAACATCAGATCCAGCCTTGCAGGTTGCAGATCTGAAGAGATATAGTCAGATCCAGCATAGATCTGAAGGGTTGGTAGCAGATCTGATCTAGGAGGACGCAGATCAGGAGGGATAGGACGCGTATCTCGTTTGGAGGCTCTATCCAAGAGACTTAAGCATGGGTTGTGGAGGCGTATCCACCAAGTAGGACGTCGATTCGAGGAGCGTGCTTTGTGTTAGAAGGGCTTGATTGCCAAAGATCCGTGAGCTTCCACCAGAGACAGCCAGCCAGCTAGGACGCTGTCATTGTTGTAGCCATTATTTGTCTGAGAGGGCCTCCACTTGCCTAGAGCAAGGATAGGTGCATTCATTCTGATTTTTCTTGTACTCCTCTCTATGTACTTTCAGATTAATAAAATGGCTCAGTTTTCTGGCACTCCATGTGTATTTGTTCCATGATCTGGTTCAGTATTGTATTTTCTATATCTGTCTGGCATATTTCTGTGTATTACTGGTTATTTCCCCTTTGGGGATATTACACATATAGGGCTTGGTGCTCTTGATTAAATGCTAATCACATACCCTCATACATGATATAATCGTCAAATATTCCCAATTAGCCTTGCTAATTGGAATATTTCATTTTTGCTTTATTTTGCCGCTTTAGCTAGACATAATAAATAAAGTGAGAAATAAGAGGGGTCACCTCACTTTAGTCATCTCACTTTATAAATAAAGTGTTCTTTTCCTAGTAGATGAACGTTGTAACTTAAAGAGGGGCCTTGGGGGTCCACGTGATTATGATGGGGGGAGGCATCAGGCTGACCCAAGGTAAACTGCGCAGGTCAGAGAAGAGTAAGGGAGCAGTTAAATTTTGGAGGGAATTTGGCATTATAAAAGGAGAGGTTCTCACCTCATTTTGATCGTCCATGATTTGATATTCTTATTGATAGCTGGACTCTTGTCTGCTTCAGCACGCCGGTTGTTTAGTCGGTCTGCAGCACTGTTTAGTGCACGAGTGTCTCCGGTCGGAGATCTCACCCTTAGCCTCGGGGGACTTCGAGTGCCGGCCCTGGTAAGGTTTTCTGGGTTCACCCTTAGCTTCGGGGGACTTCGAGTGCCCGCCCTAGTAAGGTTTTTCTGAGTTCCATCTTTCAGTTCCAGCAGCAGAGCAGCAGCAGTTTCTGAAGCATATCTGAGGAGGAGAAAGCCCTCTTGTGGCTGCGCAGAGCAAGAGAAGGAAGGACGCTGATTCTCGAAGGAGAAGGACGCTGTCTCATCTGGAGAGAGGACGCTGATCCTTGCAGGAGAGGAAGGACGCTGTCCAAGGAGGACGCAGTTCAGGATTGGCAGAGAAAACGCTATTTTGGGAGGCAGAAGGACGCTGTCTAGCCCTAGAGTGAGGACGCTGTCTAGCCCTAGAGTGAGGACGCTGTCCATTTCTGAAGGTAAGGGTTACAGATCTGAAGGCTTATTGTTAGATCCAGCTTTGGGAAGGATAGATCTTGCAGATCTAGTCCTGTATGTGGCAGATCTAGTCTTGTATGTTGCAGATCTGGGGGTTTTGTACTAGATCCAGCTTGGAGAGTTGCAGATCTGAAGAAATATTGGCAGATCTAGTCCAGATCTGAAGGGTTAACATCAGATCCAGCCCTAGAGGCTGTAGATCTGAAGAGATATTGTCAGATCCAGTATAGATCTGAAGGTTTGGTAGCAGATCTGATAGGGGAGGACGCAGATCAGGAAGGGAAGGACGCAGATCTGGTTTGGAGGCTTCAGATCTAGCAGATCTGAGCATTCAGGAGCAGATTTACTTGGTAGGACGCTGATCTGATGAGTAGACTTGGGAGAGGCAGGCTCAACAGCGTTTTCTAGCCCACAGTAGCTGATCTATCTGTTTGGAGGTTTGGGTGACTAGTGCTCCATCTATTTCTACGCTGTCACTAGCAGAGTCAGCGTTTTTCATTGGAGAGGGTTTGCAGTTGGAGATCAGCCAGTTCATCAGTCTTCAGCCCCAGTACCAGCGCAGTTCATCTTCAGCACGGAAGCGGCCCCTGGGGACGGCTCCTTGTTACGACCATTTTGTTGAGAGGTCTCCACTTGCCTAGGGCAAGGATAGGTGCACTTACTCTGATTTATTGTACTCCTCTCTATGTACTTTCTGATTAATAAAATGGCTCAGTTTCTGGTATTCCATGTGCTATGATTCAGTGATCTGGTTCAGTATTATATTTTCTATATCTGTATTGGTGTATTTCTGTTTATTACTGGTTATTCCCCTTTGGGGATATTACAAATCGAATGAAATGCCACCATACCATTGATCCTGAATTCCTAAAAACTGTTAACTCTGCTGAATTTTGAATAGGATATGAAATTCTATTTTCTCCATATGATGTCCGATTAGGCTGGAACCACTCTCAAACATCCAGAGTCATTTCATGGTAATGTTAAAAAATTAAGTAAAAGGATGAAAATGAAAAATAAAGGAGAATGTCACTTTTTCATCCATATCCCATGAGGGTCTAAGGAGGTGAAAGAGAGCTTATATCTTTTTCATCCTATCCCTAACTCAACACTAACCCACCCTCTAACCCAACAACAGTTAAAAATTATTATTATTTTTTTTTTAAAAGTCATTTTTTTTTTCCTGCGTTAGTCGGATCCGTACAGAAACGCCGACGATCCGTACGGATCCGTACTGGAAGCATAGCGGATCCGCCGTACGGAAACGCCGATCCGGCCGTACGAATCCAAAATTCCAGGAACCGCAAATTTTTTTCCGAAACGCGTTTCGGTGTACGGATGCCGTACGGAACCGGCGGCGATCCGTACGGATCCGTCTCGGAAGCATAACGGTCCGTCGTGCGGAAACGTGGATCGATACGTACGGATCCAAAATTCCGGGAAACCGCAAATTTTATTCCGACACGCATTTGAGTCTCCGGATCCCGTACGGTGCCGTCCAGACCGCCTTTCGGGGGTGGGCGCCGCGGGGGGGGAGGACGTTTCCTGCAACATTGGTTTGTGGTATGGGGTAAGGATTCAACTCTTGTTTTATGCTATTTGCGTTTTCTCCCTATGATCATGTTGCTCTTAGAAGATGCACATTATTATTTTGTTTTGCATAATAGCAAAAGTGTCCTCAGACACACAAATTTTATTAATAAGGAAAGGAAAATTACATAAAATATGCAAGATTTTACACACAATCACTCAACTCTCTTGCAAAAGAAGAGAAAGAAGCTTTAAATAAGCTAATATCCTAAACTAATTTTGTTATGGAGCACTTATTTCATTTACAAGTGTCCATTTACATTTAATGCTCTCATAAAAATACTCCTAGCTATTTTCCTGTAATATTCCCAATTAGCAATAGCTAATTGGAAATATTAACTTTTTGATCAATTTTGCCTTCTATAGTTAAAATATAAATAAAAGTGAGTAAGAGGGGGACATAACTCACTAAAATAAAGTACACTCCCTAGTAGACACAACGTTGTAACTTAAGTGGGCTAAGGGGGGCCAAGAGACCACGTAGAGGGGGACCCACTTAGACCACATGGGTATAGACAGCGCAGTTGAGTTGGCAACATGGACCAAATGGAGGCTATGTAGGAGATGGTGGGGCCTAGGGTTGAGAGAGGCCCATCGTTATAAAAAGGAGGAGAGCCTCCTCATTTCCTCATTCGAGTTTATGCATATTGAGCTGGTCACTTCGACTTTGAGCACGCTAGTTGTTTAGCTTGTCTGCAGCACTGTTTAGTGCATTGAGTGTCTTTGTTCGAAGATCTCGCCCTCAGCCCCGGGAGACTTCTAGTGCTTGCTCGGGTGAGGCATTCCCATCAGTATTTTGCAGGAGGATCGAGTTGTGGCATTTTTGGAGGAGCATTGCATCTATGGACTTCACAGTCTTGAGAGGGAGGACGCAATCCATCTTGAGGGAGCTATGGTTTGGTATTATTTCGGGGGTTTTGGGTCAGGATATTGAGCAAGGGACCAGCCCTTGCATATTGGAGGTTTTTGGTAGAGTGGGAGGCCATATTTTGGGAGGATTCATTCAGCTTTAGCACAGAGCCTTGGAGGATAGCGTAGATCCCCAAGGGAGGTATTTTCGAGGGTCAACCATTCCAGAAACACTCTCTGGGATTTTCTAGGTTTTGTGAGTAGAGGCTGATTCCAGAGTTTCAGCTTTTTCCGAGTAGGGGAGCAACCCCAAATACTCATTTGGTTCCAGCAGTGGCAGTAGTAGAGCAGTTCTCCAGCAGCTTGGATGCAGATGAGAGAGAAACCATTCCTTTGTCATTCTGAGAGTATTTCTTCACTTGCCTGGTGCAAGTCAAGGTGCCATCATTCTGATCACCTCTTGTACTCATTTCTATTTCTCAGTATAATAAAATGGCTTAGCATTCTCTTTATTTCATGTGCATCTGTTTCATATACTATTTCCAGCATTTCATGTATTGTTGTATGCTCCGTATCACTACCTATTTTCCCTTTGAGACATTCCAGTTGCTATTCCGTCTGTTGTGTTTTTACCATACTCAATAGACAGAGTTTGGTGAAGACTAGATAGCCTCCGAGATCTCACCTCTTTTTCGGAGGTGAAATATACGGTAGCACCCTCCGGTCCATCTACGGTTTCGAGTTGTTGTGTTTGAGAGATGTCCACGAAGAGGATATTACATTTCTAAATTGCCTCTGAAACGACACCTTTCTAAATGTCATATCTTTTACAACAATTAGCTATTCTAAAATATATAAATATTTAATTAAATATTCTAAATAATTGAATATTAGACTCTAAATAATTGTAATATTCCTTTTTTTTGGTGTCACCTATGACAAGGCTAGGATGGACTCCCAAAGTTAGAAGCAGACTGGTCACAGATACAGGTTGGTGTCATCAGCAGGCCTAGAGGCTTTTTGGAGGAGTTTTGTGTGGGGTCTCTTTGTAGTGTATTGGTTTATTTTCTCCTACTTGATTTAATTTATACAAGTTATTTCCAGAATTTAGATTTAGAAAATACCGAAAATAAACACAACTACGGCCTACACATGCAGATCATTTACTGAATAATTCACTCATGCAACAAAGTGACACACGGATTTTTGGACATTAGTCCCTGGAAAAACCCAAAGCAGGAAAATCGGTTGAGCGGAATGTAAGTTTGTTGTTGCGATGATTCTGTGATCTCACGTCCCCGGGTTTCCAACCTTGGAAAATGGTAGAATAAAAGATACCAAGATTTAAGTTTCTGAAGATCTAGTGCCAAATTCTTGGGCGAGTCCCTCAAAGCGGGTTTACGAGGACTCGGCTTGGGACCGGCCCTAGAAACCCTCGGCCACCCACGAAGCCGGTGTACGACCACCACTCTTTTGTAGTTGAAGGGGAAATAAACAGTAATATAAAGCACACAAACAAGGTATACAGCAACTAAAGACAAATCACGAGACAAAATACACAATATGAAGAACGCTGAGCCATTTTATTAATACTGAGAAATAAGAAAAGTACAAAGGTGATCAGAATGATAGCACCTCGACTTGCTCAGGGCAAGTGTAGAAATACTCTCAGAACCATGTATGGAATGGCTGCTCCCTCTATCAACTGTGTAATCTCCAAGCTGCTGGAAAATGTTGCCGTGCTGCTGCAACTGCTGGAATGAAATGAGTCTTTGGGGCTGTTCCCCACCTCGGAAAATGCTGAAACTCTGGGAATGACCTCCTCTCCCAATACCCAGAAAAGCCCAGAGAGCTTTTCGAGAATGGCTGACCCCGAAAAATACCTCCCTTGAGGCACTGCGCTATCCCTCAAGGGAAAACGCTGACCTTGAAGGCAACACTACAAAATATGGCCTCTCCCTCTGCAAAATGTCTCCAATAGGTAAGGGCTGATCACTTCCCTAATCCTCTGGTCTGAATCCACCCAAATCACCTCAATCCGGAACTCTCCCCAACTAGAACTGCGTCCTCCCTCTGCAAGACTGCGTTGTCCCTCCAAGGAATGCTCCTCAATGACTGAAGCTCTGATCTCCCCCTGCAAAATACGATAGGACTCCTCACCTGAGCAAGCACTCGAAGTCTCCCAGGGCTGAGGTTGGGATCTCCGCACGAAGACACCCGGTGTACTGAATAGTACGTGCAGACTAGCTAAACAGCAAGCGTGCTCAATGTCTAGAGACAATCTCCAAAATGCATAATCAACAATGAGAGAAATGAAGTAGCCTGTCCTCTATTTATCTTAGGTGAGCCTCCCTCTCTCCTTAGCCCCACCATGCTAACGTTGTTCCTCTTTCGCCCACGCTGCCAACTCATCTGCGCTGGCTGGGCCCACGCTGTCCAAGTGTGTCCCCCTCCCTACGTTGTCTCTTGGCCCCCCTTGGCCCACCTTGAAAATATATTGTATTTCCTAGGGGACTTTAAGGAGTGTTCTTTATCTTAAGTGAGTCACACTCCCACTTTATTTATATTTTAACTATATAAGGCAAAATTAATCAAAATTAATATTTCCAATTAGCTATAGCTAATTGGGAATATTACAGTCTCCCCCGGCAAAATGTTGCTTGTCCTCAAGCAACTGTAATGATGGATGTTGTAAGATCTGCTCACCCTCCCAAGTGGCATCCTCATCCGGCAAATTCCTCCATCTCACTAGTAATTCCCAAACTGTTCTGCTCCTCAGTTGTCTCTCCCTGGTGTTGACAATGGCCTCCGGCTACAACACCAAGTACCCCTCATCCTCTGTAGGTGGAAGCTCCTCTGCCACTATCACCTGCTGTCCCAATGCCTTCTTCAGGCATGATATGTGAAAAATATTATGAATCTTGCTTCCCTGGGGCAGCTCCAGCTCATAAGCAACCTGTCCTACTCTGCGTATCACCCTGTATGGACCGTAGAAGCGTGGCTTGAGCTTCTCAGCTCCCTTCTGCTTCAGCGTGGACTGTCTGTACGACTATAAGTGAAGGTAGACCAAATCCCCTACCTCAAAATGCCTCTCTACTCGGCCCCTGTCTGCATATAGCTTCTGTTGGTTCTGTGCTATAGCCATGTTGTCCTTGAGAGCTCGGAGGATGTCCTAGCTCTCTTGGATCCAATCCTTGGCTTTAGGAGCCTTGCTGGCACCAAACATCATATCAACAAAAGATAAAGCATGATATCCATACAATGCATAAAATGGAGACATACTGATAGACATGTGATGAGTGTTGTTGTAGCAGTACTCCCCTAAGTGCAACCACTTTAGCCAGGCCTGCTGCTGCCCACTGACATAGTTGCACAAGTAGCCCTCCAGCCACTTGTTCACTATCTCGGTCTGTCCGTTTGTTTGGGGATGGTAGCTAGTGCTCAGTGTCAACTCTGTGCCTACCAAACGAAAGAGCTCCTGTCAAAATCCACCCATGAAGCGGCTGTCCTTGTCACTGACGATGGTATTTGGGAGACCATGCAACCTGAAGATGTCCCAAAAGAATAGCTCCGCCACCTGTGCTGTTGTGTAATGTGCGGATATAGCAAAGAAGTGAGCATACTTCGTCAGTCGATCAACGACTACGAATCCAATCCTTGCCCTGCACCGTGGGCAACCCTGTGATGAAGTCCATCGAAATGCTCTCCCATTTCCCCTCTGGTATGGGAAGGGGCTGCAATAAACCTGCCAGATGGTTCATCTCCCCTTTGTTGCGCTGGAAAACCTCGCACTCCCTGACATGCTGGAGTACGTCCTCCTTGAGGTCCTTCCAAGAGAACCTCTCTCTGATGGCCCTGTAGGTCTTGGTAAACCCCTGATGGCCTGATAGTGGTGAATCATGAGAAGCCTGCAATATCTTCTTCTTGAGCTGAGAGCCCTCAGTCAAGAAGATCCTGTCCCTGTAATAGATGATCTCGTCCATCACCCTGTACCTGTCATCCGTCACCTGCCCATCCAAAAACTCACAGGAAAAACAGTCCTTGGAGTACTCCACCAACAATCGAGCCCTCCAATTCGTGTTTATGCTCATCAGGGACAACGTGGCTGGTCTGCGCGAGAGTGCATCAGCTACCATGTTGTTCTTCCCTTTGACATACTCGATGTCAAAATCATAAGCCTGGATCTTACTAACCCACTTCTGCTGCCTCTCCTGCAACTGCTTCTGCTCTAAGAAAAATCTGAAATTTTGTTGTAGTGTTTGTCCTCTCACGAGCACATTGCCCGGAGTGCTATGGGAATTTGGCCCAAGGCATGCAGATACTTTAACATCTCCTTTGTAATATCCCGGAGGAAAGAATAATGATAATACAAAGCATACAACAAGATATAAAATGCTAGAAACAGATCATGAAGCAGATACACATGAAACAGAGAGAATGCTAAGCCATTTTATTATACTGAGAAATAGAAATGAGTACAAGAGGTGATCAGAATGATGGCACCTCGACTTGCTCCAGGCAAGTGTAGGAATACTCTCAGAATATCAAAGGGAAATGGCTGCTCTCTGCTCTGCGTCCAAGCTGCTGGAACACTGTCGTGCTGCTGCTACTGCTGGAACAATATGGGTATTTGGGGCTGCTCCCCTACTTGGAAAAATCTGATACTCTGGAATCGGCCTCTATTCACAATACCCAGAAAATCCCAGAGAGCGTTTCTGAAATGGTCGACCCCCGAAAATGCCTCCCTTGAGGATCTACGCTATCCTCCCAAGGGGCACGCTGGTGCTGAATGCTATTCTCTGAAATATGGCCTCCCTCTCTAGCAAATGTCTCCAATAGGCAAAGGCTGGCCCCTTGCTCAATC
This sequence comes from Pinus albicaulis, assembly GCA_034641835.2. Lineage (NCBI taxonomy): Eukaryota > Viridiplantae > Streptophyta > Pinopsida > Pinales > Pinaceae > Pinus > Pinus albicaulis. Next base: position 569,012,499 of record CM076578.1, read on the forward strand.
CTCCGACCTGAATCCTCCAAAATGGCACCAATCCGGAGCTCCCCCCGAGGAATCGGGTACAAGTCACTCCTCTCCAAGGTAGGTCCCTGGATGCTTTCTGCTCCTCCACGAATACGATCACAGATCCTCCTCGCAAAATGTGATGGAAATACCTCACCAGAGCAAGCACTCGAAGTCTCCGGGGCCCAGGGGTGGGATCTAGAACGGAGACACGATACAACGACGATGCCCCTACGGAACAAGCTAAACGACCGGCGTGCTCCAATTCAAAATAGACCAGCTCAGTTGTACACATAAACATGGACAGTCAAATGAGGAGGCTCTCCTCCTTTTTATAACAATGGACCTCTCACCCTAGGCCCCACCATCTCCTACGTGCTCCTTGGCCCACGCTGTCCCTCTCATCTGCGTGAGGTAGGCCCCACGCTGCCCACGTGGTTTGCGTCCTCCTTTCCCTGCGCTATCCACTTGGCCACTAGGCCCCACTCCCTCAATTTCGAAGTGGACTTTAGGAAACTGCTTTATCCTAAGTGAGTTAATTAATATTTTACTCACTTTATTCACGCTCCGACTATAATAAGGCAAAATTAGTCAAAATTAATATTTCCAATTAGCGATACAGTCTCCCCCGGCAAAATGTTGCTTGACCCCAAGCAACTGTAGTGATGGATGCTGCAAGATCTTCTCGCTCTCCCAAGTGGCATCCTCATCCGGCAAATTCTTCCACGTCACTAGGAACTCCCGGACTGTCCTGTTCCGCAACTATCTCTCCTTGGTATCAATAATGGCCTCCGACTATAGCACCAAGTGCCCCTCATCATCCGTAGGTGGAAGCTGCCCTGTCACTGTCACCTACTGTCCCAGTGCCTTCTTCAGGCACGATACATGAAAAATGTTATGAATCTTGCTGCCCTGGGGTAGCTCCAACTCATAAGCAACATGCCCAACTCTGCGTATCACCCTGTAAGGCCCATAAAAACGGGGCTTGAGCTTCTCAGCTCCCTTCTGCTTCAGAGACGACTGTCGGTATGGCTGCAAACGTAGGTAGACCAAGTCCCCTACCTCAAACTGTCTCTCCACCCGACCCCTGTCAGCATACAGCTTCTGTTGGTTTTGCGTTGTAGCCATGTTATCCTTGAGAGCTCGGAGGATGTCCCGACTCTTTTGGATCCAATCCTTGGTTCTCGGAGCCTTGCTGGCACCAAACATCACATCAACAAAAGATAAAGCATAATAACCATATAATGCATAAAACAGAGACATACCGATGGACATGTGATGTGTGTTGTTGCAGCAGTACTCTCCTAGGTGCAGCCACTTCAGCCATGTTCTTTGTTGCCCACTGACATAGTTACGCAAGTAGCCCTCCAGCCACTTGTTAACTATCTCTGTCTGTCCATCTGTTTGTGGGTGGTAGCTAGTGCTCGGTGTCAACTCTGTCCCCACCAACTGGAAAAGCTCCTGCCAAAACCCGCCCATGAAGCGGATGTCCCTGTCACTGACAATGGTCTTGGGAAGACCATGTAACCTGAAAATGTCCCTGAAGAACAGCTCCGCCACCTGTGCTGCTGTATAATGTGCGTATATGGCAAAAAAATGTGCATATTTCGTCAGTCGATCAACGACGACGAATATACAGTCCTTGCCCTGCACCATGGGCAACCTTGTGATGAAATCCATCGAGATACTCTCCCATTTCCCCTCTAGAATGGGAAGAGGTTGCAACAAACCTGCCGGATGGTTCATCTCCCCCTTGTTGCGCTGAAAAACCTCGCACTCCCTGACATGCTAGAGTACGTCCTCCTTGAGGCCCTTCCATGAGAACCTCTCCCTGATGGCCCTGTAGGTTTTGGTAAACCCCTGATGGCTGGACAATGGTGAATCGTGAGAAAACTGCAATATCTTCTTCTTGAACTGAGAGTCCTCAGTCAAGAAGATCCTGTCCCTGTAGTAGATGATCTCATCCATCACCCTATATCTGTCATCTGTCACCTGTCCATCCAAAACCTCACAAGCAAGCTTTTGTCCACTATGTCCTTGGAGGTACTCTAGCTATGATCGAGTCCTCCCAATCGTCAACTCATCGAGAACAACATGGTTGATGCTGCCGTGGTCCTCGGCCACCGTTGTTCTTCCCTTTGACATACTCGATGTCAAAGTCATAGGCTTGGATCTTGTTGACCCACTTCTGCTGCCTCTCCTGTAGCTGTTTCTGCTCTAAGAAAAACTTCCAAGAAATTTTGTTGTGAGTCGATTCTCACCACGAACACCATTACCTACTAGGTCTTTTGTAAGATTTGTCTATGTGGATGATGGCTAACTGTCTCCTTATCGTATGTAACTTGATAAATATGTGGAAGGCTTAAGCTCTCAAAAGCTATAGGGTGGCCTCCCTGCATCAACACTGCGCCTATCCCCTCTCCTGATGTATCACACTCTAGAACAAATGGCTGCATGAAGTCTGGTAATGCTAGCACTAGACAGCTGCTCATCACCTCTTTGAGCCTGTCAAAGGCTCGCTGCGCTGTGTCTATCCAACTGAATTCCCCCTTCTTCGTCAGATCTGTAAGGGGTGCAACAAGCTGAGAGAAACTCTTGACGAACTTCTTGTCGTAGGTGTAGATACCCACAAACCCCCGAAGTTTCGTCACGTTTCTTGGTTCTGGCCAATCCCTAATGGCCCTGATCTTCTCCTTGTGGACCCTCACTCCGTCCACCCCTATGATGTGTCCCAAGTATAGCATCTCTGTCAACCCAAACTCGCACTTGGAGAGCTTAGCATAAAACTGCTGCTCCTCCAAGATACGCAACACTGCCTCTATGTGCTGGAGATGCTCCTCCCATGTCCTGCTATATATCAATATGTCATCAAAGAAGACCAACACAAACTTCCTCAGGTGACTGCGGAAAATGTGGTTCATACATGACTGGAAGGTGGCCGGTGCGTTGGTTAGCCCGAAGGGCATCACCAAGAACTCAAAATGGCCATAGTGGCACCTGAAAGCGGTCTTGGGAATGTCCTGTTCCCTCACGCGAATCTGATGGTACCCGGATCTCAAATCAATCTTTGAGAAGAACTGTTCCCCTCTCAACTCATCCATCAGCTCGTCAATCTGTGGAATAGGGTACCTGTTCCTCATGGTCTTCTTGTTCAGGGCCCTGTAATCAATGCACACCCTCAATGTGTAGTCCTTCTTCTTCACCAACACTACCGAAGAAGCGAAAGGACTGGTGCTAGGTCGAATGTGTCCAAGAGCTCGCGGATAGCCCGCTCGATCTCGTCCCGATAGGCCTTGGGGTGCCTATAGGGTGTGGTAATGACGACCTGAATGCCCTGCTCTAGCTCAATCGTATGCTCAAATCCCCGATCCGGTGGCTGTCCTGGTGGTATCAACGGTTAAGATTACATTTAGACTTGATTTTCTTTTTATAGAAGTTTCACCCACAATTTAAATTAATACCCATTAATTATTTTAATTTCCTAAGTTAGACTTAGGGTCCTCATTAAAAATAATTAATTTATCAAATAGAACTGTTTCTGGGTGGAATTTCCCAAAACAATTTCTGGGTTATTTGTAATGCATGTGCCTAAGCCTCTCCACAAAGTTTGAGACTTAGAGAACATCCGATGCTCCACAAATCAACACTCCCTCTTAGCGAGGAATGTGCTCTAGCAACTATACGTTGCTGCACATTGCTTTGACTCTAAAGTATCTCCCTCTGTGTTGCTGATGTCTGACATGCTGCCCATCAATCAATGCATTGCTGCTGCAACTATACTGCTGTTGACCATGCCACGCTCAACACTGCATCTAGACTGCAACTCCCTCTCAAATGTTGCATTTGCTGCTAGCATTTCCACTGCTAACACTGCATTGCACGTTAGCTGCTGAGAGAAGCAACTGAAAAACATCCAAAAATTCTGAACAAGTATTCAGGATGCATCTCGATGCTGAAACTGTGACTGCTGCTAGTCCTACACCGTCCCTTTGAAGCACTGCGATATTGCTGCTTTGCAGTGCGTCCCTTTGCGCTGCTGCAATTCTGCTCTGCACTGCTGCTGCTCTACACTGCTGCAACTCTGCTTTGCTTTACTCAGATTTAGCGCTGCAAACCACTGCATTTATTTTTTCTGCACTTCTCTGCACCGACTGAAAAACTCCTCTAGCCTGCTGCTGCTGATCTTGGGCACTCGTAGCAAGGTTATGATCCAAGAGTTGGACTCATCAAGGATCCTACCCAACTGAAGTTCTTGCGAACTTACAACTCAATATCGCCCCATCTCCCTCTTGGAGATGTGTGGGCACTCATGGCATACTCATCCTCATCGATCTTCGTGGTCGCAGCCTTCGGATCGTGTTTCTCGTCCTTGTCCTTTTTCTTCAAAGAATACTGGGTAGCGTAGTGACCAAGTTCACCACACCTGAAGCACTTAATCTTAGAGACGTCTTTCTTACGTCTCCGATGCTTCTGCTGCCCTTTGGATGCATGGGCTGCATTTTCTTCCTCCTCCTGCTTCATATTCGATCCATTGCCACTACTATCATCAAGTTTACACTTGATCAGGTCCCTCCTTAGCTCTTCTTGCTGAAGAGTAGCCAACATCTCTTCCCAGCTCGACAAGGTGGCTCTGCCGAGGATGCGCTGGACAAACACCTGCCATTCTTCAAAGACTGCGTTAAGAGCTAGTCTCTCCATTGTTGTAGGAGAAGGGGTGGCCCCCACTGCTGCTAGCTGATCATGGATTTGCTGAAGTTTCGACAGGAATGGAACAATATGCTCCCCTTTTTGCATCAACATCATTCTCAGTTTATGCTCTAAGTACATCTTCCGTTGTTTGGAAGAGCCTTCATACAACACTGCCAAAGCTTACCACATCTCCCTGGTTGTGTCCTTGCCAGCTATATGGGATAGTATGTGATCCTTGAATCTGTCAAGGAACAAACTTTTGGCCTTTGCCATATCAGCAGTGTACTTCTTTAGCTGATTTGGATCTGTAGGGACATCTATCGTATTCGTCACAAAAATCTTGAGATCGTACTCATCTAGAAGGCATGTGATTCTTGTCTTAAAGATCACGTAGTTGGAGGCTCCCTCCAACTGGTCCTGATCTCTAAGCTCGTGAGCTGTTGTGGTCGTCAAGAATGTTGAATTTGTTCCTCTTCTCCCCCCCTTTGCGCAACAATGGACAGGCTTACGCACTCCTTCTGGATTTTGTAGATCCGCTGCTCAGATCTGCTGCTCAGATCCTGGAAAAATGAAATTCCCTGGCTAGGAAATTCCTAAAGAAGAAAATTCCCTCACTATGCTGCTTCTTCCTCTTCTGACGACTTTCTTCCCAACAAATCAAAATCTGCCTGCAGAATGAGGCTCTACGCTGCTTCCTTTGGCTAGGCAAAATTCCGATCTGGAAGCCCTCTCTCTCTGTCGACTCACTCAGAGAGAGACTTTCCCGGAAATTTCAGCCCTTCTGGCCTGGACTGTGCAATCCCTCTGGGGATTCGATTTGCTGCTTTCTGCAGCTCTTCGGCCTTCGTCTCAGCGCTGGATCTGCTCTTCTTATTCCACAATCAACACTCTGATGCCATGTGAAAATTCCAATTCTTAGATCTGGAATCCTACTGCAACAAATTGAACTACTTCTCCTACTTGTAAATTAGATTTAACAAGTTATTCTGCAGATTACTTCTGAAAGCATTGAAGCAGTTACTGAAGAAACCTTCTCTTAAATTATATGTGAAAACAATAAACTGAGCTAGAGAAATAACACACACAAAACACCATTATTTTTGGACAAACGTCCCCGGAAAAACCCAATGTGAGAAAACCGGTGTAGTAGATCTGATGGTTTTATTATTAAGCAACAGTTATATCTGAATACATCTCTGATTTTCTCACCGAACAAATCAGTTACAGAGAATACTGACAGAGAAAAATGGCGAGTTTACCACACTCTGGAAGTCCCCGTTGATCCGATAGCTGAATTGACGAAACCCCAGCACCCTTTGCGCTGCCTTTGCACAGTAGCTGCATAGGCTTGCGTGGGGACATATTTGGAACTGCGTCACCTCTTCTGCATGATCTTTCAACTCTCCGGAAAATTGATCCAACCCTCTCGGCTCAGATTTGGATTTCCTAGTTGAAACTCGAACTTTATGCTCAAAAACTGCGCTCCCTCTGCATGTGGCCTATGTGGCCCTACACCTCTTCTGGGTGCTGTGTCACCCTCTCTGGGCTTTGCGCTGCTTCCTCTTCGTCTTTCTCTGCCTCTATGCTCATGATCCTTGGCCCCGAAGAAGATCCTCCTGCCACAACTGCCTCTGCTCCTCAACTACATTGAAGAGTCACTTAAATCTGGTTTTCATCTTAAGCACTGGTCACTTCAGAAAATTCGATCACTTGATCCTTTCGGTGTATTTTACAAATGACCCTCAAGCCTTCCTTTATAGTCTTCTTGTTGAGACTTCAACGACTGAGATCAGATCTCCAATCAACGATTAAGATTACATTTAGACTTGATCTACTTTTTCTAGAAGTTTCACCCACAATTTAAACTAATACCCATTAATTATTTTAATTTCCTCAGTTAGACTTAGGGTCCTCATTAAAAATAATTAATTTATTAAATAAAATTGTTTCTGGGTGGAGTTTCTCAAAACAATTTATGGGTTATCTGTAATGCATGTGTTTAAGCCTCTCCACAAAGTTTGAGACTTAGAGCACATCTGATGCTACCACAAATCAACAAGATGTTGTACTTGGGGCATGTGATTGGGGAGGATGGAGTGAAGGTGCATCAGGAGAGGATTCAGGCTATACTGGATTGGCCCACACCCAGGAACGCGACGGAGTTGAGGGGGTTCCTGGGCATTTGTACATACTATAGGAGATTTGTAAGAGGGTTCTCACAGCTTGCAGCGCCTTTCACAGATTTGACTAAGAGGGGAGCTTTTGAGTGGACACAATTAGTAGAGGAGGCTTTTCAGCGCCTCAAGAGGGTCATGAGCAACTGCTCGATTTTAGCCTTTCCAGATTTCACGCGGCCCTTTGTGCTGGAGTGTGATGCTTTTGGTGAGGGAGTTGGGGCCGTTTTGACGAAGGGGACCATCCAATTGCCTTTGAGAGCAGGAAGATGCTACCTCATGAGCGATTGTACTCAGTCTATGACAAGGAAATGCTGGTTGTGATGCATGCACTGGCCAAATTCAGACAGTATTTGGTGGGCAACCGATTCAAAGTGAAGACTGATCACAACAGTCTTCGATTTTTCTTAGAGCAGTAGTCACTGGAAGAGAGACAACAAAAATTGGTGAGTAAGTTTTAGGTTTATGACTTTGAGATTGAGTATGTGAAGGGAAAACATAATGTGGTAGCAGATGCCCTCTCTAGGAGACCCGCAATGCTGTCCTTGATGGATGTTACACAGGATTGGAAGGCTCAATTGTTGGTTGAGTACTCCAAGGATAGACAGGCTTGTGACATCTTGGATGGCAGACACAGGGATGACAGATTCTGGGTGATGGATGATGTGATCTACTACAAAGACCAGATCTAATTGTTGCTAGGATCTCAGCTGAAGGAGAGGATTATGCAGGCATCCCATGATTCTCCCTTAACAGGGCACCTAGGCTTCTTCAAGACATACTGTGATTTTAGGGAGAGGTTCTCTTGGTGGGGGCTCAAGGGAGATGTGTCTAGGCACGTGAGGGAGTGCGTGGATTGGCAGAGCAACAAAGTAGAGCTGTCACACTCGACCGATTTATTACAACTGCTTCCCATTCCAGAGAGGAAGTGGGAGAGCGTATCCATGGATTTTATCATCGAGCTTCCAACTGCTCAAGGACGGGATTGCATCTATGTAGTGGTTGATAGATTGACCAAGCTTGCCCATTTCTTCGCCATTCCATCGAGATCTTCAACCTCCCAGGTGGCTGAGTTATTTTTTCGGGAGGTCATCTGTTAAATTTGGGCAACTGGGTCCAAACTCCGGGTTGTGCTGCTCAGATGAAGATCCCAATAATTTTATTGGATTCCTCTTTCGGAGAGGTGTAAGATTGATCTAAAGATCCTCTCGATCGGATGAGCAGAACATGTACTTTGAATTTATTCCACTTATGTGCTAGGTCGGCCTGGAATATAATATAGACTTAAATGTCCTAAAGAACCTGTCACACACCCCCAAAGATGCCTATATAATGAAGAGACTTGGAGTTCATTATACACACAATGTGTGGAGGATTTTCTTCTCTCTGGAAGGCGATGGAGCTGCGTTCTTGGTGCTGGATATCTGTGGAATATTCTTTGTCTGGGTTGTCTTGGGGTTGTGTGTGACACACTTGGCTGAATGACCTATTGGAGACTTTGCTGGCAGAAGCATCTTGCTGATCGCCGTAACCCTACCATTCATTATCTCTGTTTTGGCTTGTCTTCCATCAATCTATTGGTATGTTCTATTTGCTTTAGTATTGTGCCCTAATCTGAAATGGCATAGAACAGTTTCTAAAATTAACATGGGATTAGAGGTAGGAGAAGACTAAGCCCAAATTTAATTGAGAAATTGTTTTTCTGGTGTCTGAGCTACTGGAGGGAGCAAGGCATTAAATATCAAGAAGATTTGGCATTTTGAAAATTTGACAGGTGGTTATATAAGGTTGGAAAACTCTTGTTGTTCTTCCTCGGTAATTGAAGTCGAAAACGGGACAAACTTGCATTTTGCCCAAATGGCAGGCGTGTCTGTAATTGCACAAATTAATCTGCAAATCAATTATAGCCAAAGCAAAAAAAAAAAAAATAGCATAGAAAGTTCCAGGAGGAGATCAACAGAGACATCCGGTATATGCGAATTGCGTTGACGACCGAATCATCATCAGCGTACATGGAGCACAAAATTTGTAAGAGTTTGCATGGATCCGATTCGTGGATTGATACATGTGTTTTTCACCGGTCCGATTAAAGAGATCGTTGACTAGCTGTGTGCACTTGTTGCTGTTGCTTTTGACGTCAGAATGATGTGAATCACAAAGGCCGAGTGCCATCAACTGTGAGAGCGTAAATCCTTGAGGGCTGCTCATTATAATTGCTGGATCATAGGAAGTGCGACAATTGCTTAGGGCCGAATACATTAGCGCCACAGCAATATCAACATCTCAGAAGTGATCATGTGAACGGAACCCAAGAAAGACGTTGAGCATATATAAAATTCTGTAGCGAAAGATGGTTAGCGTATTGGTCCAGTCTGATTAGGGGAACCATATAAATTGAGCCGCGTGTACAAAAGCAAACGTAAGGTGTGTAGTCGTCTTGTGTAGCGTGAGAACACGAAGCAAGCGACTCCACTAAATTACCTGTTCATATAAGTCGTGAAGGCCGCTACTGGCTGTGTGAATTCATTTGGGTGCGCACATCCATTTTTTTTAAGACTACGAGTGGCAAAAATTCCATACAATGGACATTTTGAAAGTCGAATCGATGAGGAGGTTGTAAGGCGTGAGTTGGAACATGATCAATTATGATCTTGTGTTTTTCAATTAAATTATGGTGCGATGGTGTAGTCTGTCGTAACCAGTGGATTTGACTCTTGAGTACGCATACAAGAAAATCATGTTCAAGTCAAACAAAAATCACGATTTTACGGGGTCGTTAACCAAACATGGAAAGAGCTGGGCGCTATGCGTGGCCATTTGCTACTAGAAGAGAACCGAGGGCTTGAAGCATAGACAAGAAGAGGTTGCCAACGTGCATAGTCGACTCATTCTATCTAGTGTAGGGGTACAAATTTGTGGATAGATTGACTGGCTCTGTTTGTAGCTTGCATTTATTCAGGGACTCATGACTCATCTCGTCATCTATTCTCTCCGCAACGTATCCCTGTTGTCATAACATGGCATGGCATCGCAAATTGGCAGCAGGACACCGAATACCTGTTCGTTTTATATGGGCATCGCTTTGTATGGGTATCATTTTTATGGGAATCAAAGTCTCGGCATTCCATCAATTCTTTGTCTTGGCATCACATTGGATTACAGTTTTGCTAAATATTGTTTACCACAACAGCAAGCCTTGTATGGGCCATTTTTAGCCCTTATCCTCAGCGTAAAGGAAGATTGTCCCCTCTAGCCAGTGACCTTAAGGAAGATTGAAGTGGAGCATTTTTTATGGTCCTTCCATGTCAGAATGAAGGCTGAGTAAAGGCTGAGTCTCCTCAAGGATCATTGCAGTAAATTGCAGGCGGTTATCACAGTTTCTTTTTTTACTATGTGCTCACTTTGTATTGATCTCACGCCTGAAGTTGGACATATATCCTTGATGCCCTATTTGAGGGTTTCTTATGTGCAAGGGAAGCTAAAGTTTTATCCCTTAGTGGCCCAGATCTATGCATAAACAAAGGAACACATGGAACATTTACTGATGACTTGAGGGACAGTGAAGTGCATCATTTGACAGTATTATGATATTGACACAGTTGACTAGTGACAGTGGTTGTGAACCAGCATATACCTGAACTTAATCTATTGGCAGTGACCTTAGAAAGTGTCTTGACTAGATTTATCCTGTTGGATGTTGGGGCAGAAACACTGATGAGCAGGAGTATCCTTATGACTGTGCGAAAAGAAAGGTGTCATATAAGGGATGGACTGGCATGAAGAAGGGTCAATTCAGAGTTTGGAACCACTGTTTGATTAGTTCTTAGATCTGTGCAATTTAAGAAACAAATTGCAGATTTGAGATCTGAAGAGTTGAAGCCCTAGATTAGACAACCATTAACTGTAGTTGGGCAGATCTGGAAAATAAGAAGCAGTGCAGAATGCAATGCCAGATGTAGTAGATGAAGCCCTCAAGTGCAGAATCATGAGGGAAGGAATCATGATTGGGATCCCTAGTTCTGTGGGTTGCAATAAAGAAAATCTTAGAGGGTTGTTTGAGGAAGCTACAACAGATCTCCACAGAACATCAGGTAATTGCTGTAAGCTTGAAATCTTCAGTACTGTTAATGATGAAGAAAACAGTGATGACAATTCAGAAGGTAACTCTGTAACCGCCATTTTGAGGAGCTAAATCTGTGATTCTATGTCACTGTCATTATGAAAGTGACATAGACAGACACCCATGTTTACGAGATTCAAATAGCAGTAAGCTTGTGACAGTATCAGTTTTACATTACAGCGTAATGATAAAACTGAGAAGTTTTGCAGCCTTCAGTCACGTTGTTGGAGTCTTGAACCATGATTAGCAAAGCCTGTTTGGATGGTTTGACTATGGGAAAATAAGACCCCTTTCCAAGTTGGTGTTTGGGATGCCCTCATTTAAAATAGATGTCTTCTCTCTCGAGAGAATTTGGCATTAAGAGGGAGAATACATCTGTATATGCTCCTGACCTAATATCATTGCTGAACGAAAGAAGATCCTCATGGCTCAAAGACATATGGCTTCAGAGGGGGAAATTCTGGAAGAAAACCAAGAAGCCATATAAATACCAGGGGTATATAGCTGCCATGAGTACAATATGAGCCTAGATCATTTGAAGAAACTATAAAGCATCAAAGTCTGCAAGGATGCGAGGGTGATGTCTAGGATATGGTTCATAGACCACAGATCAACGCTGTTGTCACCTCGATATAAGATCAAGCATGGATCTAATGGGAAAATGTGTTGCCTGAGACTTCTCTAGGAAGGCACTGATTATTATTTCACCTATAATCTATTATTTCCCTTGCTGCTACGCAAGGACGGAATCTTCATTAGATGGATGTAAAGATTGCTTTTTGGCATGGTGCGATAAAGGAAGAGGTGTATGTAGAGCAACCTTTGGGGATCAAAGTCCAGGATCGGGACGCCCATGTCTGTAGGTTGAAGAAAGCCCTCTATGGTCTGAAGCAAGCACCCAGAGATTGGTACGAGAGGATAGATAGCTACCCGATGAAGCTGGGCTTCACTCGTAGTAATGCTGATTTGAACCTTTACTTCAAGGTTGATAGAGAAAAGCCTCTCATTTTGGTGCTGTATGTGGATGACCTCTTCCTGACAGGTGTTGACCCTCTCATTCATCAGTGTAAGAGGGAGCTCGCTGCTAAGTTCGAGATGAAGGACCTAGGACTGATGCATTACTTCCTAGGCCTAGAGGTCTGGCAGAGACTTGACGAGATTTTCCTTTCTCAAGGAAAATACATTATGAAGCTTCTGGTATGGTGGACTGTAAGTCCATGTCGACATTGATGGAGCTCAACTTTAAGAAGTTGAGTGGCAGCGCTGTTGGGCCTGTGTTAGCAAATCCTACTGAGTATCGTCAACTCGTAGGGGCTTTGGTGTTCTTAGTGAACACCTGTTTGGACGTATGTTGTGCAGTGAACACCTTGAGTCAACACATGGTTGATCAAAACATTCACTGGGTTGGTGCCAAGAAACTATTGAGATATCTCTGTGGCAGGATAGACCATGGGCTGAGATACACTGCTAGGAGCATGACACTCCTTGGATATACTGATGTCGATTGAGCTGGCAGTGTGGTGGATCGTAAGAGCACATCTGGATGCTACTTCACAAGTAGATCTGCTTCGGGTAGGAAACGAAATTCGATAGCCTTGAGCACCGCTGAGGTCTAATACATTGCAGCATGTATGGCCCGTTGTGAAGTCACTTGGTTGCGAAAGCTCTTCGTTGAGTCACCCGAGCATGTGCTAGATGCCACCGTTATCCTTTGTGATAACCAGAGGGGGATTCATTTGTCATAGAATCCCGGGTTCCACGATTGATCCAAGCATGTTGATGGTTGGTACCACTTTATCCAGGATATGGTACAGAGAGGCGCCGTAAGGCTCAATCATATAGGAACTAATGAGCAGGTCGCGGATATTCTCATAATGCCCTTGGGGAAGGTCATGTTCCTAACCTTCCGTGAGAATCTTGGAATCATGGAACAACCCTATTTGGAGGGTCCTGTTGGACGATGAGCTCTGGGAGCTCTGGGGGGCCTTGGGGATAGTTCCTCGGAGCTATAAGAAACCACAAGGCTAGGTTTGCCGAACCTTGTTGGTGTGCTTCTGCCCCACCGTTATGATGATTGAGTTGGTTCGCCTCTCATGATATGTGCCCCGTATGCATCCTACCCATGGAGTTTCGGATACACACCCCCAAAGATGCCTATATAATGAAGAGACTTGGAGTTCATTATACACACAATGTGTGGAGGATTTTCTTCTCTCTGGAAGGCGATGGAGCTGCATTCTTGGTGCTACATGTCTGTGGAGTATTCTTTGTCTGGGTTGTCTTGGGGTTGTGTGTGACACACTTGGCTGAATGACTTATTGGAGACTTTGCTGGTAGAAGCATCCTGCTGATCGCCGTAACGCTACCATCTGTTTTGGCTTGTCTTCCATCGATCTATTGGTATGTTCTATCTGATTCAATATTGTGCCCTAATTTGAAATGGCATAGAACAGTTTCTAAAATTAACATCATCTGGTTGCATGGTCTTCCCAAGACCATTGTGAGTGACTAAGATACCAGATTTATGGGGGCTTATGAGTTAGAGTTAGAGTTGCCTTCAAAGAGCTGGATCAACAATGTGTTTCATGTCGTGTGCCTAAAGAAGGCGTTGGGGCAGCAGGTCGTAGCAACAATCGAGTTGCCTCCATTGGATGATGAGGGGAGTTTGGTTTTGACACCAGAGCTCATATTGGAGACCTGGGAGAGGAGGTTGAGAAATAGGGTGATCCAGGAGCATTTGGTCAAGTAGAAGGATTTGCCGGAGGAGGACGCTACATGGGAGAATGAGCAAAATTTGCAGCATCTAGCTCTATAGTTGCTTGGGGTCAAGAAACATCTGGGAGGGGAGGACTGTAATGTCCCTTCCTAATTATTTTCCTAATGTTTAAGGAACCATTTTTGGCAATTTTGATTAATAATAACCTAACCCAGTTTTGGTGAAGGGAGCATAGGAGGAGTGCGTTTATTTGCATTTAGTGGATTGTGGGGGCCACTCACCGACATAAAATATGCACTGAAGGAAGGGAATTCGAATTCCCTAAGGTGAAGTCGAAATTAGATGGGGCCCACATGAAGCTCATGGCCAACAATTATAAATAGGAGTGAAGCAGCATTGGGGGTCTTTTGCCAATTCAAAAATCATATTTGCCTTAGCTGTTTAGTTGAGCCAAGTTGTGTTGTTTAGCACAAGAGCTTCCCAAGGAGTGAAGCTCAACCTTTCTTGGGTGGACCTAGAGTGCCACCCTAGGAAGGCTTCTTCCCTATCAGTGAGACTAGAGGAGACATATTAACAGGATTCTACGCATTTCTTGATACATCCCACACAGTTCTGGAGCAACTATTGAACAGAGGAAGAGGCCACGTTGTTAGTGGAGGAGCAACGAAGCTGGGTTGTAATATTTCCAATTAGCGATAGCTAATTGGAAATATTAACTTTGATCAATTTTGCCTTCTATAGTTAGAAATATAAATGAAGTTGAGTGAGAGGAGGACATAACTCACTAAAATAAAGTGCACTCCCTAGTAGACTCAACGTTGTGACTTAAGTGGGCCAAGGGTGGCCAAGAGACCACGTAGAGGGGGACCCACTTAGACCACGTGGGCCATGACAGCGTAGTTTAGTTGGCAACGTGGGCCAAATGGAGGCTACGTAGGAGATGGTGGGGCTTAGGGTTGAGAGAGGCCATTGTTATAAAAAGGAGGAGAGCCTCCTCATTTCCTCATTCGAGTTTATGCATATTAAGTTGGTCACTTCGACTTTGAGCACGCTAGCTGTTTAGCTTGTCTGCAGCACTGTTTAGTGCATTGAGTGTCTCCGTTCGGAGATCTCACCCTCAGCCCCAGGAGACTTCGAGTGCTTGCTCGAGTGAGGTAGTACCGTCAGTATTTTGCAGGAGGATTGGTGTTTGGCATTTGTGGAGGAGCAGTGCATCCATACTCTGCGCAGTCTTGAGAGGGAGGACACAATCCATTTTGAGGGAGCTCCGGAGTGGCATTGTTTCGGAGGATTTTGGTCGGGAGATTGAGCAAGGGGCCAACCCTTGCCTATTGGAGACTTTGGCCAGAGCAGGAGGCCATATTTTGGAGGATTTTGTTCAGTCTCACCGTGGCCCTTGGGAGGATAGCATAGATCCTCAAGGGAGGTATTTCGGGGGTCATCCATTCCAGAAATTCTCTCTGGGCTTTTTTGGGTATTGTGAGCAGAGGCTGATTCCAGAGTTTCAGCTCATTCCGAGTAGGGGAGCAGCCCCAAATACTCATTGTGTTCCAACAGTAGCAGCAGCACGGTAGTTTTCCAGCAGCTTGGACGTAGAGTAGAGAGCAGCCATTCCTTTGATATTCTGAGAGTATTTCTACACTTGCCTGGTGCAAGTCGAGGTGCCATCACTCTGATCACCTCTTGTACTCATTTCTATTTCTCAGTATAATAAAATGGCTCAGTATTCTCTCTATTTTATGTGTATCTGCTTCATGTTTAGTTTATAGCATTTGTATCTTGTTGGATGCTCCGTATTGCTGTCCATTTTCCCTTTGAGACACTCCAGTTGCTATCCCATCTGTTGTGTTTTCCCATACTCTATAGACAGAGTCTGGTGAGGGCCAGGTAGCCTCCAGATCTCACTGTCTTTCTAGGGGTGAAATATCTGGTAAATGCCCCTTCAGTCCATCTCTGGTTTAGAGTTGACTGTGTTTGAGAGATATCCTTGAAAAGGGATATTACAGTGGTATCAGAGCTCATAGACCTGGCTCAGCCTGTGGAGAAAGTTGTCTATGACACCGCGAGAAAAGCCGTACATTTGCTATAGGGGTAGGAAGTACCGTGACAGAGAACGTAGGTTGCAGATCACCTACGGAGAGGGGAACTGTGTTCCAGTAGAGGACACAGAACAAGATCTAGTAGTGAACGCAGAACAGGGGGAGCCAATGGCAGATGATAGTGATGCAAAACAGTTTGGGGAAGCACTCCTCAAATCAGTGCAGGATCTGGCGAGGCAGATTGAGATGATGGGTCAGAGATTCACTGCTGTGGAGGCTAGACAATGTGAAACCCCAAGGGGTTTCTAGGTTGGTGAGGGGTCGGGCACATCCCACTATTTGCAGGAGCGGGATGCCACTCCGCACCAGGCATCACATGCCCCCATTCGTTCCACTATGCCCACTTTTCTGGGTGCAGACATTGGGGCAGGAGCACAGTAAGAGCCAGAGCTTGGTCACATGGGTGATTATTTTGCTGAGTATCAGGCATATGGGCAGGAGTTCAAGGATGCCCTTTCATTCAGAGATTTTGTTCAGCTTCAGTGGGACAACAAACCCCGTGACCATCATAGAGGGCATCGGCATTATCACAAGGGAGAGACCCAGTGTACAGTGAGCAGGTTCCATTTGCCTAGGTTTGATGGTTCATCAAACAGTTCGGCAAAGTCTTGGGTGGAGAAGCTGGACATATACTTCCAGCTCAACCAGATGGTAGAGACGGAGGCCATCAAGGTGGCGATGCTGCATTTGGATGGTGAGGCCCAGGATTGGTGGTTCCATGGGATGGTTACACTCGGACATTCGACAGTGACCACATATGCCGAGTTCACCCGGAGATTGATAGAGAGGTTTGACCGGAGGGATCCGGAGGAGCACTTTGTGGAGTTGACGAGGCTCAAACAGACCGAGAGCCCGGAGATATATATTGCAGATTTCCTGAGACTTTCAGTGATGGTGCCCAATCTATCCACAGCGCGGATGATATACATGTTCATTGAGGGGTTAGCAGAGCCGCTTCGAGGTTTGGTCAGATCCACCAGACCAGCCACACTCCAGGACGCAGTTGGCAGGACCCAGGATTTGCAGGATGCTTTACCCCGGACCAGGATACCTTACCCCTAGAGACAGGCCTTCCAGCCAAAGGGGAAGGATGTGAGGATTTCACCTCCTAAGGGGAATTCGGGTAGGGGACAGTTAGATGATGATTCCAGGAGGGAGTTGAAGAAGAAGAGGTTGTGTTTTACCTGTCAGGAGCCGTGGGCACCAGGACACAGATGTGCTGTTGGCAAAGCACATTTTATCGAGGTCTTCTCCGAGAGCAGCGGGGAAGAGGATGAGTATGAGGATGGGGAGGCAGGAGACAATCAGGCAGTGGAGGACCATTTGCCACCTCCACCTCCAGGAGCAGGAGGTGCAGCTTTTGCACCCACAGGGGGGACCCTTGCAGCATTACGGGGAGTACCCAAGTATTTGACGCTGCGGGTCCGAGGGACAGTACGTGGGCAACGATTTTCAGTGCTAGTAGACAGTGGGGCAACCCACAACTTCATCGATGCGCAGATGGTTGAGCGGAGAGGCATACCGACAGAGAGCTTCGATGGATTTTCAGTGTTGGTCCCAGGAGATCAGACGATGCAGTGTGCCAAATATGTTCCAGAGCTGGCTGTGACGATGAGCACCTACACAGTGACTGACCACTTTTTTGTGGTTAACATACCGGATAACAATGTGGTATTGGGTGTACAGTGGTTGATTACTCTAGGGAAGGTCACCACAGATTGGGAGGCCTTGGAGATGGAGTGGGATGATAAGAAGACCAGGAAGCATGAGAAGATACGTGGGATGCACACTTACCCACCCCAGACTGTTTTAGCTCACTGGATGGAGGCAGACTTCTGGAAGGGAGACATAGAGTGGGCAGTAGAGCTGCGTGCATCAGAGGCAGGGACTACCGGGCAGTCAATTCATCTTGAGATACATACCATCCTTGACAGGTATGCCATGGTGTTTGGGGAGATACCGCCAGGACAGCCACCAGATCGGGGATTTGAGCATACTATTGAGTTAGAGCAGGGCATTCAGGCCGTTATCACCACACCCTATAGGCACCCCAAGGCCTATCGGGACGAGATTGAGTGGGCCATCCAGGAGTTGCTGGCTCTTGGACACATTCGGCCTAGCACTAGTCCTTTTTCTTCTTCGGTGGTGTTGGTGAAGAAGAAGGACAGCACATTGAGAATGTGCATTGATTACAAGGCCCTGAATAAAAAGACCATGAAGAACAGGTAGCCTATACCGCGGATTGATGAGCTGATGGATGAGTTGAGAGGAGCACAGTTCTTCTCGAGGATCGATTTGAGATCCGGGTATCACTAGATTCGCGTGAGGGAACAGGACATTCCCAAGACCGCTTTTAGGTGCCATTATGGCCACTTTGAGTTCTTGGTTATGCCTTTCGGGCTAACCAACACACTAGCCACCTTCCAGTCATGCATGAACCATATGTTCCGCAACCACCTGAGGAAGTTTGTGTTGGTCTTTTTTGATGATATACTAATATATAGCAAGACTTGGGAGGAGCATCTCCAGCACAGAGGCAATGCTGCATATCTTGGAGGAGCAACAGTTCTATGCTAAGCTCTCCAAGTGCGAGTTTGGGTTGACGGAGATGCTATATTTGGGACACATCATAGGATTGGAGGGAGTGAGGGTCCACGTGGAGAAGATCAGGGCCATCAGAGATTGGCCAGAGCCGAGAAACGTGACGGAACTTCGAGGATTTGTTGGTATCTGCACTTATTATAGGAAGTTTGTCAGGAGTTTCTCTCAGCTTGCTGCACCCCTTATAGATTTGACGAAGAAGGGGGCATTCAGTTGGTCAGATACAGTGCAGCAGGCCTTTGACAGGCTTAAGGAGGGGATGAGCAGCTGCCCAGTACTTGCATTGCCGGATTTCACGCAGCTGTTTGTCCTAGAGTGTGATGCATCGGGGGAGGGGATCGGTGCAGTATTGATGCAGGGAGGTCACCCGATAGCTTTTGAGAGCCGGAAGCTCCTTCCACATGAGCGGTTATATGCCATATATGACAAGGAGATGTTGGCCATCATGCATGCCTTGGCCAAATTCTGGCAGTACCTGGTGGGTAACAGGTTCAGGGTGAGGATTGACCACAACAGCGTCAGGTTCTTTTTAGAGCAGAAGCAGCTACAAGAGAGGCAGTAGAAGTGGGTTAGCAAGATCCGGGCCTATGACTTTGACATAGAGTATGTCAAAGGGAAGAACAACGTGGTGGCTGATGCACTTTCACGGAGACCAGCCGCATTGTCCTTGATGAGTCTAGACGTAGATTGGAGGGCCCGATTTTTGGTGGAGTACTCCAAGGACAGGTTTGCTTGCGAGGTCTGGATGGACAGGTGACGGATGATCGATACAGGGTGATGGATGAGATCATCTACTACAGGGACAAGATCTTCTTGACTGAGGGCTCTCAGCTCAAGAAGAAGATACTACAGGCTTCTCATGATTCACCATTGGTTGGTCACCAGGGGTTTACCAAAACCTACAAGGCCATTAGAGAGAGGTTCTCGTGGAAGGGCCTCAAGGAGGACGTACTCCAGCATGTCAGGGAGTGCGAAGTTTGCCAGCGCAACAAGGGGGAGATGTACCATCCAACAGGGTTGTTGCAGCCTCTTCCCATTCCAGAGGGGAAATGGAAGAGTATTTCGATGGATTTCATCACAGGGTTGCCCGCGGTGCAGGGCAAGGATTGTATATTTGTCGTCGTTGATCGACTGACAAAATATGCACACTTTTTCGCCATATCCGTGCACTATACAACAGCACAGGTGGCAGAGCTGTTCTTCCGAGATATCTTCAGGTTACATGGTCTTCCCAAGACCATTGTCAGTGACAGGGACAACCTCTTCATGGGCGGATTTTGGCAGGAGCTTTTTCGGTTGGTGGGGACAGAGTTGATACCAAGTACCAGCTACCACCCACAGACAGATGGGCAGACGGAGATAGTTAACAAGTGGCTGGAGGGCTACTTGCGTAACTATGTCAGTGGGCAGCAGAGAGCGTGGCTGAAGTGGCTGCACCTAGGAGAGTACTGCTACAACACCACACATCACATGTCTATCGGTATGTCTCCGTTTTATGCCTTGTATGGCTATCATGCTTTATCTTTCGTTGATGTGATGTTTGGTGCCAGCAAGGCTCCGAGAGCCAAGGATTGGATCCAAGAGAGTCAGGACATCCTCCGAGCTCTCAAGGATAACATGGCTACAACGCAGAATCAACAGAAGCTGTATGCCGACAAGGGTCGGGTGGAGAGACAGTTTGAGGTAGGGGACTTGGTCTACCTACGCTTGCAGCCATACCGACAACCGACTTTGAAGTAGAAGGGGGCTGAAAAGCTCAAGCCCCGCTTTTATGGACCATACAGGGTGATACGCAAGGTTGGACAGGTTGCCTATGAGTTGGAGTTGCCCCAAGGCAGCAAGATTCATAACATTTTTCATGTATCATGCTTGAAGAAGGCTTTGGGACATCATGTGATAGTGATGGAGGAGCTCCCGCCTACAGATGATGAGGGGCATTTGGTGCTACAGCCGGAGGCCATCATTGATGTCAGAGAGAGGCAGCTGCGGAGCAGAACAGTCAGGGAATTCTTGGTGAGGTGGAAGAATTTGCCGGATGAGGATGCCACTTGGGAGAGTGAGAAGATCTTGCAACATCCATCACTACAGTTGCTTGGGGTCAAGCAACATTTTGCCGGGGGAGACTGTAATATTCCCAATTAGCGATAGCTAATTGGAAATATTAACTTTGATCAATTTTTCCTTCTATAGTTAGAAATATAAATAAAGTGAGTGAGAGGGGGACATAATTCACTAAAATAAAGTGCACTCCCTAGTAGACTCAACGTTGTGACTTAAGTGGGCCAAGGGGGGCCAAGAGACCACGTAGAGGGGGACCCACTTAAACCACGTGGGCCATGACAGCGCAGTTTAGTTGGCAACGTGGGCCAAATGGAGGCTACATAGGAGATGGTGGGGCCTAGGGTTGAGAGAGGCCATTGTTATAAAAAGGAGGAGAGCCTCCTCATTTCCTCATTCGTGTTTATGCATATTGAGCTGGTCACTTCGACTTTGAGCACGCTATCTGTTTAGCTTGTCTACAACACTGTTTAGTGCATTGAGTGTCTCCGTTCGAAGATCTCACTCTCAGCCCCGGGAGACTTCGAGTGCTTGTTCGGGTGAGGTAGTCCCATCAGTATTTTGCAAGAGGATTGGTGTTTGGCATTTGTGGAGGAGCAGTGCATCCATAGACTGCACAGTCTTGAGAGGGAGGACGCAGTCCATTTTGAGGGAGCTCCGGAGTGGCATTGTTTTTGAGGATTTTGGTCGGGAGATTGAGCAAGGGGCCAACCCTTGCCTATTGGAGACTTTGGCCAGAGCAGGAGGCCATCTTTTGGAGGATTTTGTTCAGTCTCAGCGTGGCCCTTGGGGAGGATAGCGTAGATCCTCAAGGGAGGTATTTTCGGGGGTCATCCATTCCAGAAATGCTCTCTGGGCTTTTCTGGGTATTGTGAGCAGAGGCTGATTCCAGAGTTTCAGTTCATTTCGAGTAGGGGAGCAGCCCCAAATACTCATTGTGTTCCAGCAGTAGCAGTAGCACGACAATTTACCAGCAGCTTGGACGCAGAGCAGAGAGCAGCCATTCCTTTGATATTCTGAGAGTACTTCTACACTTGCCTGGTGCAAGTCGAGGTGCCATCACTCTGATCACCACTTGTACTCATTTCTATTTCTCAGTATAATAAAATGGCTCAGTATTCTCTCTATTTTATGTGTATCTGCTTCATGTTCAGTTTATAGCATTTGTATCTTGTTGGATGCTGCATATTACTGTCCATTTTCCCTTTGAGACACTCTAGTTGCTATCCCATCTGTTGTGTTTTCCCATACTCTATAGACAGAGTCTGGTGAGGGCCAGGTAGCCTCCAGATCTCACCTTCTTTCCAGGGGTGAAATATCTGGTAAACGCCCCTCCAGTCCATCTCTGGTTTAGAGTTGACTGTGTTTGAGAGATATCCCTGAAAATGGATATTACATGGGTGCTGATTTGAGGGGCTACAGGAGCATTTCTTGATCATTCCTAGGTGGAAGGATTGCAGCTATAGCAGAGGAGACATTTCCACACGCAGAACACACTTCTAGAGATCAAGACCGCGTCACTCTCTACATGACTGCGCAATCACTTGAGCAAGGTTGCGGGGGAGCGCCTCCCCCCTATCAAACCACTCCCGGAGCCAATGCTTAGAGGGTGATATTAATGACAAATATCCCTATACGAATCTAGAGGTAATGATAAAGATACCTCTGGTTCAATCTATGTTTTTTATGTCTAATTCATCATTCTACATGCTTTTGTTGACATATATGCATGAAAATATAAAAAATATAATATATATATATATATTAAAAAAACGCTCCCCGAAACGTTCCCAGATCGGGAGCTTTTGAAAATGGCGCTCCCGCTCCCACTCCCCGTTTTTGCTCCCGCTCCCAACTAACCTTGCACTGGAGTGAGGTATTTTGTGGCAGCACAATCTCGAGGAGTTAGGAGCCAAGGTGTTGAGAAGTTGGTTGGAGGTTCATTTGGAGGAGATTGTTGGAGTTTTGGGAGCAGAGATTGACAAGTTCAGCCACAGTGATAGTTTTCTGGTTTGGATGAGGGCCAAGCTGTGAGTGACCAATTTTGCGAGGTCAAAACCAAGGGAAATCCTTTCTGGGTTTTTCTGGGTTTGGGGCAAGGAGTTCACCCTCAATTTCCTGGAAATTTCTGGGCAATTTAGATTGGGCAAACCAGAGGTTGAAGTTGGGCAGTGGTGCAGAATCAGAGGGACAATGCAGCTTTTTGGAGAGCAGAGTTATTGCAACAGTTGGGACTTTATGCTTTATCACCCGAGGCTTGTAGCTTGCCTTGTGAAAGCCCATGTGCACTTTCTCCAACTCATATTGTACTCCAACACTGTTATTTAATGAAATTGTGTTAGTTTGGTGTTTTGGGAAAATTTCCAGTTTTATATGATTGTTTGCTAGAAATTTATGTGTTTTTATATTGCATGGCTTTGTTTATCATTGTAAATTTCTACTAGAAATATTACACGAGGACCTCACATGCAAATTGGTCCTTGGAGTACTCCACTAGTAGCTGGGCCCTCCAATCTGGAGCAATGGTCATCAAAGAGAGGGAAGCAAGCTTCCAAGAAAATGCATCTGCCACCATGTTGTGCTTCTCGTTGACATACTCAATGTCAAACTCGTACGCTTGGAGCTTGCTTAGCCACTTCTATTGCCTCTCTTATAATTGTTTCTGCTCCAAGAAGAACCTAAGGCTATTATGATCGGTCCTGACTCGAAACTTGTTCCCCACCAGGTACTGCCTGAACTTGGCTAGCGCATGCATGATGGTTAGCATCTCCTTATCGTATATGGGGTACAATCTCTCGTGCGACAACTTCCGGCTCTCGAAAGCTATGGGGTGCCCTCCCTGAATCAACACGACCCTACCCCTTCTCCAGATGCATCACATTCCAACACAAAAGGCTGAGTGAAATCAGGAAGTGCTAACATGGGGCAACTGCTCATAACTTGCTTGAGGTGGTCAAAGGCCTATTGCACTATTGGTTCCCATGCAAATGCTCCCTTTTTCGTCAGATCTGTAAGGGGTGCTGCAAGCTGAGGGAAGCCCTTCACGAATTTCCTGTAATAAGTACATATGCCCACGAACCCTCTTAGCTCCGTAGCATTCTAGGGCTCTGGCCAATCCCGAATGGCCCTAACCTTCTCCTCATGCACTTGTACGCCATCCACCCCAATGATGTGCCATTAATAGAGCATCTCAATGAACCTGAACTCGAAATTAGATAGCTTGGCATAGAACTGCTGCTCCTCTAGGATACGCAACACTACCTCCACGTTTTGTAAGTGCTCATGCCAAGTCCGGCTATAGATCAGCATGTTGTCAAAGAATACCAACACGAACTTCCTCAGCTGCAATAGGATTCCAGTTGGAGGAATTTTCACACAGCCCACTCAACATCTCCATGCTTCAAGTCTGCCTGCATCCTGTGGGCCAAGACCATATGTGGTGGGTGTGAAAATTCGGTGACCCGAATCCTATTGCATCAACTGATATTATTTCTTCTAATTGTTAATTCTATTTAATAATTTATATGTTGTTTCCTACGAAAAATATCGAAATAAATACACTGTAACCTTCACAAATAAAAACTGCGGAAGAAATAAACGTTGGAAGAAATGCTCGCAGAGACATAAAATAACACAGTTATTTTTGGACGTAAGTCCCCGGAAAAACCCAAGTTGGGAAAACCAGTGCAACAGTGAGGGTTTTATTATATTATGCAACTATGAAATTTTAGTACATCTATGGATGCCTAACTGGCACTCCAAACGTCAAGAAAAACTGAGTAAAATAGTGAAGGGAATTACCCTTATCCCACAGGCAATCTCTGGTTGGACTTTCCCTATTAGAAACGCGACCTCTTGGTGCACTTCGTCAGCCTCTGCGTTGCTCTCTGTAGTTGGTTGGAGGAAGTGCTTCAAACTGGGTTTTGATGAAGTCGTTCTACCTCTGGAAGCTGTGAAAATTGTCTCTCCGGCCTTCTGGGACTCCTTCCCGGCCTCTTGAATTGAGAACCAATTTTTCTCCTCCCCAAATCGATTTGCCTGACTAAAGTACTACGCAGTCCCTCTGCGTTGCCTCTCTGGGATAATTCAACTCACTTGCTGCTACCTCCCTGGATCTGGAAAATCTTTCCTCCGACTCACTATCTTTGCCCCTCACTCACTGCTTCGATCTCACTGAAACTCTCTCCGACACCAAACTGCTACTACTCTAGAAATCGATTTCCTAGTGAAATCGAACTGCTCAAGTGATTTCTCCAAGCCCCATCGACTTCTTATAATCCTTTGTTGAGACTTCAACAACCAAGATTGGACCTTAATCGATGGCTAGGATTAACTTGAAATCGATCCATGTGAGTCTCTAGAACATTCACACCTTGACTTAATTAATTTTGATTAATTAAGTGTTCTAGTACTGTTGCACCTCTGATAGCGATACTCTGCTTTTGCACCATCTTCTGTCACAGTGCTGATGTCCGGATACTGCTTCCCACCAACCACTGTGCAACTCTGATTTGCGTTACATATGTGTTGCTTCTAACCCTGTTGAACTGCTACTAACACTGCATCTGCACTGCAACTCCCTCTGATCTGTTGCTGCTGCCACTACAACATTGCAACTGAGAAGCATCTGAAATACTGAACCAATTGTGCCCAATATGATGCATCTCTCACCTGAGTCCTGACTGCTACTAGCATCTGCTCCGTCATTAAAGGCTCTACGATGCTGCTGACTCTGCACTATGCCCACTGCACCGCTGCCAACTCTGCACTGTGCTCCTCAGTATCTGACTGCTACTAATCTCTGCAACTGTCACTCTGGCATCTGACTGCATCAATTGTCACTGGTCCATCCTGCTACTGAATATTGTGGGCCCCTGTAGCTAGGTATTGATCCAAGAGGTGGGCTCCTTAAAGACCCTGCCCATCTATAATGCTCTATGGCTACAAAAGCAAGTGCCTCCACCTAACTCCTTGAGGTATGTCTGCAAACATGGTGAAGTCTTCCTCTAGCCTGGAGGACAACCTATCAATTTCGGTAGAAGCCGCCTACTAGTCCTACTTCTCCTCCTTGTCCTTCTTCTTGATAGGACACTAGGTGCTGTAGTGGCCTAGCTCGCCACACCTAAAGCACTTGACGTTAGACAAGTCCTCCTTTCGCTGCTCCCCCTGTCCTTGACTGGGACCCTTTGATGTGAAGGCCACATTCTCCTCCTCCTTCACCTGCTTCGACCCGCTGTTGTTGTTGTCACTGTTGGAGCTCCTTAGCAAGTCTCGTCTCGACTCGTCCTGTTGTAAATTGGCCCATACCCTGTTCCACCTTGGCAGGGTGTCTTTGCCAAAAATACTTTGGACAAATACCTGCCACTCCTCGGCGATACTGTTGAGTGCCAATCGTACTAGCTCTGTGGGTTGAGGCTCTACCCCAACAGCTGGAAGTTGATCCCGGATCTCCTGAATCCTAGTGAGGAAGGGGTCTATGCGTTCCCCTTTCTGCATCCGACACATCTCAGCTTCTCCTTCAAGTACATCTTCCGTTGCTCGGAAGAGCCCTAGTACAACGTGGAAAGTGTATCCCACATCTCTTTGGTCATTGGCTTGGACGTTATGTGTGATATAATGTGATCCCAAACACCATCAAGGATCAACCTTTTTGCCTGCGCCATCTCCTTTCTGTACTGTTTGAGTTGATCCACATCCGTGGGAACTGCTACCACATTATTGATATAAGACTTGTGATCAAACTCATCTAGAAGGAAGGAGATCCTTGCCTTCCAGATAACATAGTTGGAAGCTCCATCCAACCTGTCCTGATCTTGAAGCCCAACTGTGGTCATCTCAACAACAAATGTTGAAAATTTCTCTTCCCTTCTGCTCAGCTGCTGCTCAGAGATTCAGATTCCCTTCTAGAGTGAGAAACTCTGCTCACAACGACTGCTGATCTACAAGGGAAATCAAACTTCTTGAGACTAGAAGTTCCCTAAGGAAAATTTTCCCTCAGTGTGTGCTCTTCTTCCACCTGACGCTAGTTCTGCTCTAGCAAACTACTGCAAAACTACTGCGCCCAGCTAGAGATCTTCTCTGCAAGAAAATACTGGTTGCTCCCTCTGCCTCTGGAATTCCTCGATCTGGAGAAATCGAATTTTTCTGCCGCTCTCTCAGAAAAATTGATTTTCCTCAAGAAATACGACCGCTTGGCCAAGGTGACTGCGCTGCCCTCTAGGGTTTCGAATTGCTGCTCACACTGAACAACGAAACTCCTTGTTTCTTCGCTACTGAGCTCTCTCGCTGATCATCTGCCCTCTGATACCATGTGAAAATTCGGTGACCCGAATCCTGTTGCAACAACTGATATTATTTCTTCTAATTATTAATTCTATTTAACAATTTATCTGTTGTTTCCTACGGAAAATATCGAAATAAATACATTGCAACCTTCACAAAGAAAAAATGCGGAAGAAATAAACGCTGGAAGAAATGCTAACGCACACATAAAATAACATAGTTAGTTTTGGACGAAAGTCCCAGAAAAACCCAACTTGGGAAAGCCGGTGCAACAATGAGGGTTTTATTATATTATGCAACAGTGAAATCTAAGTACATCTATGGATGCCCAACTGGCACTCCAAACAACAAGAAGAACTAGGTAAAATACTTAAGAGAATTACCCTTCTCCCACAGGCAATCTCTGTTTGGACTTTCCCTATCAGAAACACGGCTTCCTGGTGCACTGCATTAGCCTTTGCGCCGCTCTGCATAGTTGGCTAGACGACTTGCCTCAAACTGGGTTCTGATGAAGTCGTTCTGCCTTTGAAAGTTGAGAAAATCGTCTCTCCGGCCTTCTGGGACTCCTTCTCGACCTCTGGAACTGAGAACGAATTTTTCTCCTCCCAAATCGATTTGCCTAACTGAAGCACTGCACAATCCCTCTATGCTGCCGCTCTGGGATAATTCAACTCACTTACTACTGCCTCGCCGGATCTGGAAAATCTTTCCTCCGACTCACTATCTTTGCCCCTCACTCACTACTTCGATCTCACTGAAACTCTCTCTGTCAACAAACTGCTGCTACTCTGGAAATCGATCTCCCAGTGAAATCGAACTGCTCAAGTGATTTCTCCAAGCTCCATCGACTTCTTATTATAATCCTCTGTTGAGACTTCAACGACCAAGAGTAGACCTTAATCGATGGTTAGGATTAACTTGAAATCGATCCATGCGAGTCTCTAGAACATTCACACCTTGACTTAATTAATTTTGATTAATTCATCATATTCCCTAAGTTAGGCTTATGCAATATTTAAAAACTACCTAATAATCTAATTAAGTCATTTCTAGGCGAAATTTCCAGGAACGATTTCTGGGTTTTGGATATCTCATGTATTCTAGCAACAATGGCTTGCCATCTAGCCCTACAAACTCCATCTCCAACTTCCGCTAGTCAATGGTGACTCTACCAAGTGAATAGAGCCACTGGACCCCCAATACTACGTTGGTGTCTGATACTTCCACCACAAATAAATGGTCTATAATGGAGTAGTTCCCCATGGTCATTGTCAAGGCAGGAACATAGCAGGTGCATTGCGTGGGCCAGTGCCCCGACACTAGAACTGAAAACCCCTTGAACTCCTCCGTCGTAATGCCTCTCCTTTGAACCATCTGGGCATCGATGAAGTTGTGGGTGGCCCCACTGTCCATTAGTACTGAAACAAGCTGCCCCTGAACTGTCCCTCGGATCCTTAGGGTCAGAAACTTGGGTACCCCACGCAGTGATGCGATGACCCCTCTAGAAGGTGCAAAAGAAGCTCCCCCTGGTGGTGGTGGCCCTCTCTCCTGAGGTGTTGTGTTGTCATCTCTCCCCATCTCGTGTTGATTTTTGTAGCATCAGAGAGTGTTCCAAGTCTCAAAATTTGTGAGGAGGCTTGGACAACAGAGTTCTAAGGAACCTAGAAACCGTTTGTGGAAATTCCACTCGGTTCATGTTTTATTAAAATAATTAATTATTTTAATGGAAACCCTAAGTCTAAACTTAGGGAAATTAAATAATTAATGGGTATTAATAAGACAAAGTGTGAATCTTGTAGAGAACGAAAATCAAGTCAAGTTTTAATCTTAGCCATTGATTAGACTTCTAATCTGGGTTGTTGATTCATCAATTAGAAGATTATAAAAGAAGGCTCGAGGGTCATTTGGAAAGCAAGTCGGGCACACACTCAGTAACCCAAATGAAGTCGATTATGAAGGAATAGAATTCGATTCAGAGGGAGAGTTGCAGGGCAGAGTTGTAGAGGCAGAAGAAGGAGAGGAAGTCAACAGTGAAAGAGGAGAGAGGGACGTGTTAATCGCTTGCCGCCTACACCTACCTACAGTTAGCAGGAAAAGCTTTTAGCCCCACAAGGTGTGGTTGGTGGCAAGGAACTCAGAGAAGGGGCTGTCACACTAATCTCGACTCTCTCTGTTTAAGCTATCTCGTAGGTTTGCTATGGGGGGTGGTTCCTAAATGGAAACTGAGTTAAAGATTTGAGTTTCTAGGAGAATATTAGAGTGAAAATGGATTACTTTTAAAGATTCATGAATAACTTTGAAATAATAATTACAAACCATTTAACCAGTGCCTTTACAAATAATGTGCTCAAAAGTAAAAGAAATGCTCAAAGAGATGAGAACACAGTAATCCTGAAATGGAAACAAAACACTGTTAGCACAAGATATCAGAAATGCTCTCAAGATAAACGAATGTATGAATCAAAGCACATGAAGCTATCTTGTTCACAAGAAAACAATTAGTGATCTAAATATAAACTAGATGATAAAAAGACTTGAAAGTTAAACCAACATGCATTTAGCCTTGCAACATGAAATAAGAGTAGTTGAAAGGGAATGAGATTCATCAACCATCCATGAACATGATGAACATTAAACACGAAATGGAGCTTTCTACAGTAGATAATGTCCAAGTACAAGAAAATTACGCTAAAGTTGTTGCAAAAGAGATTACAATACTTGCATGAAAGGAAATGCTTCTTAAAAAAGGGAAATGATATTTCATGTGAGACTCTGAATCATCAAGGAAGCAAATTTCAAGAACTAACAAGTAAGCTAAATGTGAGGAAAATGCTCTTGGTTTATTTTATTAATTAGCTCTAAAGCAAGGTTACAATTCAATTATTTAATCCTCAGATCTCACCCTCACCCAAAAATATGGATCCCACAGTGAGGAATCAGTAGAGGAGTAGAGGGTTCCTAAAAACATCTATTCAACCAACTTCTGTTGGAGGTAAAATTTTAGTGATTTGCTTGGGGCATGTAAGTAAATTAATCAACAATGAAAATTAACTTTCAAACTTGAGATGTATTTGCATGTCATGAAGTAGAATGCTACTTTATGGAGAAAATTTGCCCAAATACTTATTGCATGTAAGATGTAATTAAAGGTGAAGCATAAGTGGTTTTGGAACAAAATTCATGACAAATTTAAAAGTGCATGCATGCAAAAGTTTGAACCTGCTATGAAAGTAGAAAGACTGGAAATCTGTAGCAGATTAGTTTTAGGTGCATGAAAAATGAGTGTAATGCATGATTGTGTTAATTCCCCAATTAAATGATGTGCATGCAAGTGAAAAAAATCAAAGATCAAGCCACAAAGTCTCTCCAAAAAGATGGAGAGATAGGGATACAAATGGGTAAAACCCATGCTCCCAAAACCAAGAATTTTATTAGTTATTACAAGAAGGAGAAAACTATGAAGTTTTCTCTAAAATATAGGGAAAATCTTCACAATGCTGGCTTGAGCCATAGATCTTTCCTTGTTGAAAATTTCTGCAATTTGAGGCCCACAAAAGCCCAATAATATGCAGATTTTTTGAGGAAGAAGAAGAAAGTCAAAGGCTCTTTGAGTTACACGGCCAAGAGAGAGAGATAGAGACCCCAAGTGAACTCGACCTCCCTTAAGAAGAACTTGGTTTCGTCCAATAAATGTCCTCTAATGCTCACGGCCAAGGGAAGGAAATAATCTAGAAGTTGGAGCCCCAAGGTCCTGCATGCAAAATTGTAAGTTGTTTTCTGAAAATGAAATCTGCAACAAGACAACAAGTTATAGAAAATATATAACAACAAATGTTAGCTCAAAAAAAATCACAAAGTAATATTACAAAAATAATGTAGAAGAGGCTAGGCCAAAGGGTCTGAGCAAGCTCTCCTCTTTGGCTAGCCATAGCTTGGCTTTTTGAAATAGCCAGATATTAAAGAAATGAAGAGCAATACTTGAGAAGTAAATTATTTTAAGTTTGATTTTTTGATGCAAGAAATAAGAGTTTTGAGAAACTTGAAAGAACCTCTGCAAGACAAAATAAAATATAGATTAGACTTTGGAAATCAACACATGCGGGTTCTCCTTGAATATTTTCAAGAATGGGTTGGTTCCTTCGAGAACTTCCCCTCACGCTTGAAAAGCTTGACCAAAGATGGATCCTTCTACACAATCTCACCACAACATATTAAATCCACATGAAATTAAATAAAAGCAATGGAAAGAACTCGTATAGATATATTTGACATCAAATAGAAGATTTCTTATCCTAAAGCGATCAAGTAACTCTTATGCTAATATGAGATAGCTGCATAATAACACAACTTGAAACAAACATGAAGGAAACAATAGCATGAGGAAATAAATGGAAGCATAATAACAAGTCAAGAATTTACCATATATGCAAGGAAAAGAACACCATCACAAGTTACCCCAAAGGCTTTTGTATTATATTGCAAGTACGTGTACAATTCGACATCGTGTCCTCAAGCCCAATAGCTCGTATTACATGATACCATATGAGAACCCATGGCTCCATTATATAGAAAGTTGGGAGCAAATCTCAAAGACGAATGCATGTGAGAAGTGAACTTGGAGCAAATCCCAAGTAAAGATAAGCCAAGTTCCATATGGAGATGACTAAGACACCCAGAGCAAAATCGAATTTCTTTTGTGCACACCAAGGGAAATCGAATTCCCCATATGATTTAGTGAACTCATCCATAAGCCAAACGGAGTCTCGTGCTACACCAAGTCCACCACTACAAACTCGAACCAACTGAAACCGTACCTGTAGATGACCCCAGTCATCTTCTGCGTAGGTCCCTGAGAACTGCGTGTTTCCTCTGAGTGATTGCTCAGTCTAAGCTCAAGGAATAGCATAAATCCTCTGAGTGACGTGTCGAGTGTTGTTGCCCTCTAGATAGCTTGTGAGAAGAGGTCCCCACTTGGTCTTCAGTCAACTGATACTGTAGAATATTCCCTTTATGCTCAACTGCCTTTAATAAATTCGATTTTCCTTGTGTGTAACTGCCGCTTTATCTCTGGGAAATTCGATTTTGAATAAATAAATGATGAATTAATGATGCAGTGTGCTCTGTCATCCTCTACATGTCCGTTGACTCAACCCTTTGACTTAGAATAATTTCCAAGTCATTTCCACATCATTTTGTAACGTGGAATAATTTATTTTTCTCTATTCTATTTAATTTTAGCCTAATTAAATGCTTTGAGGGTCCAAAACTCATTATTAACACTTCAAAGTGTGTCATAGTAGAAGTTGAGGGTGAGAGGTGTAATTTTGATTACTCATACCCCATACAACTTCTCTAGACAACACTTATTACAATCCAATTACAATTTTTATTGCAATTTTTGACCTGCGGGAAATCTAAAAATTAAAAAATCACTACCTAGACCTAACCAAATTCTACGAATTTTTTTGTGTGATCTAGTATGGTAATATACATTGACTCTAAACACTAGGACTCACCCAAGGCCTCACCATCAAGCCGTACTTTGGCTTTGGGGTAAAATTGGAGGAAAAAACTCAATTAATTATTGAATCCTGGTAGGGATATGATAATTGACCGAGTAGAAAAAACCTCCCAGATTAATACTCACTTGTTGGAAAGGTCCCAAGCTACCTAGGCCTGTTACAGACTCAATACCGACTCAAATTCATCATTACTAGTATCAATTATTACAATTCCCTGTAGGGCGTGGAATCTGGGTACAAGAGAAAGATGATGAAAAATAGAAGTAGAGTTCAAAAACTCTATTGAACTGATGATATCTAATGGTACAAATGTCTTCTGGTTCATCCTTGAGCATGGAGTCTTCTCATTATCCTCAGGTGCCACTCCAGTGGTCAACAGGGCGCAGAGGGCCATAGAAGGTAGCGTAGAGCAGCAAAGCAGTGTGACCACGCAAAGTGACGCAGTCTAGCGCAGGGATTGCACAGAGAAGCATGCAGAGTGATGCAGAGGGAGACAGTGGGTCTTTTGGGTGTCATAAAATCTCCAGCAGGAACCAAAGAATTTCTCTCAGGTGTTTTCTAAAGAAATTTGCTAGTCTATTTCTTGTAAAAAATTCATTGTTGAAGGATAATATATAAACCCTCATCTGCTGACCGGTTTTCTCGCATGGGGTTTTTTCGAGGACAATTGTCCAAAAATAAGTGTGTACATGTGATTGTTTCTTATGCTTATATTTTTTGATGTTCCTTTCTCTGCGTATACATAAGTGAATGCTGCAGTAGTATTTATTTCGAAATTTACTAAAAGAATTCTGTAAATAACTTATTGAAATAATAAGTACGAGAACTAAATCTATCACTGTAGAAATAAATTTATGGATTGAAATTTTCACATGGTATCAGAGCTAGAGATGAGTAATAGGAGCAGAGAATCGACGATTGAATGCAGAATAGAAGTTGTTGCGGCAGCTTGAAAGGGTTCACGCAGTTCTCCAGAGAAGAATGGTAGCATGGAAGAATAGATGGATCACGATGTTTCTCTTCTGGCATCCAGATTGGAATAAGAATTTGCTTGTGTGTCAAGCTCTTCTTCTCCTGAGCTCTGGTACATTGACAATGGGGCTTCTGGTCACATGACGGGAGTACGAGAATGTTTCTCAAACTACCAAAAAGAGTAGATGAACTTTAAAATAACCATGGGCAATAAGGCAAAATGTACCCCTATTGGAAGAGGTACCATAGTATTTCAAACGGAAGCTGATAATAAGCTTCAGGCCATGAATGTATTGCATGTGCCTGGTTTGGGGATGAATTTACTCTCGGTGTCGCAACTTCAAAACAATGGCTATGACGTTTACTTCATTGGAAATAGAGTATACGTCAAACACCCAAGTTGGAAGAAGAAAACACAAATCGGAGTCAGGAGCAATAAACTCTACAAGTACAGCTCCAATTCCCAATGGCACTGATAGGCAGCGCTGATGAGAAGGACTTGAATGAGCTATGGCACAGGAGAATGGGGCACTTGCATCATGGGGCATTAAGGATTGTCAAGAAGACTATCACGGGAGTTTCAGAACTGAGCACCAAGCGAGACGATGTCTGCAGAGGGTGCGTATTAGGAAAGTATGCCAACACAGTGTACCATAGAAGCAGAAATAGGGCTAAGAGTGTGTTGGGCTTAATACACTCATACATTTGCGGGCCAATGTCCACTAGAGCTCTTAGCGGTGCCAAATATTTCGTCACCTTCATTGATGACCATTCCAGGAAGACCTGGATTTACTTTCTGAATACCAAGGACGAAGTCTTTGGCTGATTCAAGGAGTTTAAGGCTCTAGTAGAGAATCTGACAGGGGAGTGGATCAGGACATTGCGATCAGACAATGGTGGAGAATACATGGATACAAATTTCATAGAGTTCTTCGCAAGGGAAGGCATCAGAAGAGAGTGGATTGCTCCGTATAATCCAGAGCAGAATGGTATTGCAGAGTGGAAGAACAGAACTATTGTCGAAGCTGCAAGGGCGATGTTGTACGATTAAGACATGCCCAAACTTCTGTGGGTTGAAGCTTGAAATACAACTGTATATGTACAGAACTAGATTCCTCATAATGCATTGGGTATGATCACTCCAGAAACTGTCTTCATTGGCAGTAAGCCTAGAGCGAGCCACTTTAGGATCTTTGACAGTGCGGCATATTGTCATGTGCCTGATGAGAAGAGGAAGAAGTTAGATATGACTGTGGAAAAGGGATATCTAGTGGGATATAGTGAGAACGCAAAGGCTTACTGTATATATATTCCTGAGAGCATGAAGATTGTGATACGGCGGGATGTGAAGTTCATGGAGGAAAGAGCTTTCAGAAAGTCCTGAGAGATGCCTTTTGCTATGCAGTTTGAGGAGGATCCATTGGTGCAACCACAACGACCTGCGGAGGGTAATATGAGTGCCTCTCCAAGGCATGGGGATCCAAGGGATACGTCTTCCGAGGATTTGCAGGAAGGAGAGCAGGTGGATCCACCCACTACCAGTGGTAAGACGAGTAGGGAATTGTGACAAATTTTGAGGGATGCAGAAGAATTTGTCGGAGCCCCTCAAAATGAGAAGAGGCAACACAAACGACCTAAAAGGTACCAAGCTTTGGTAGCGCAGGTTGGGGAACTATCTAGTTTTCGAGAGGCAGCTCAGCACTAGGTATGGGTTGATGCGATGGTGGAGGAATATAGCTCCATCATGGCAAATGATGTCTGGGATGTGGTTCCCAGGCCTCAGGACAGATCGATTGTAGGTTCAAGATGGATCTACAAGATCAAATATGTTGTTGATGGCAACATCAAGAAATTTAAGGTCAGGTTTGTGGCTAAAGGGTATGCTCAAAGGAAGGGATAGATTATGAAGAGACCTTCGCCTCAGTAGCTCGTTATACTTCTACCAGATTCGTGATATCCCTTGCTGCGCAGATGGGATGGGAAATTCACCAAATGGAGGTCAAGACTGCGTTCTTGAATGAGGTGATAGAGGAAGAAGTAATATATTGAACAACCAGAGGGCTTTGAAACGCATGAGAAGAAAACTCATGTGTGCAAGCTCAAGAGGGCCTTATATGGGCTGAAGCAAGCCCCTAGAGCTTGGTATGGTTGAATTGGCAGCTACTTGCAGAAAATGGGATTTGTCAATAGTGACGCAGATCCCAATCTCTACTATCTAAGAGTAGTTGGATGAGCCTCTTATACTAGTGTTGTATGTAGATGATCTATTCTTAACAGGATCATCTAGGCTCATCAAGGACTGCAAGGAGAATCTTGCTGCGGAATTTGACATGAAGGATCTAAGGCTGATGCATTATTTTCTAGGGTTGGAAGTTTGGCAGCAGAAGGGTGAAATCTTCCTTGGTCAAGGAAGATATACAACAGAAGTTCTGAAAAGATTTCAAATGGAGGACTGTAGACCCATGGCTACTCCAATGATTACCAACTAGAAGAAAATTGACACGTCCGAAGATGATGAGGCTGTTCCTACATTGTATAGGCACCTCATAGGTTCTCTAATGTATCTGGTAAACACGAGACCATATATCTGTTATGTTGTCAATACTCTTAGTCAGTTCATGGTGGAACCTAAGAGGGCTCCTTGGGCAGCAGCCGAACATGTTATAAGATATTTACGAGGAACAGTTGACCTTGACTGAAATACACTAGAGGAAATGACATCAGGTTGAGTGGGTTCACTGACGCAGATTAGGCTAGGAGCCCAGTAGTTCGGAAAAGTACCAGTGGGTACTGTTTCAGTATTGGATCAGGGATGACCTCCTGGTGCAGCAGGAAACAAAAAATTTGTAGCCCTGAGCTCCGCAGAAGCTAAACATATGGCAGCAAGCACAATTGCGTGTGAGGCCATATGGCTTCGGAAATTGCTTGTGAACTTACTCAAGGAGAAGATGGAGGCGACCAACATTCTATGTGATAATCAAAGTTGCATCAAGTTCTCTAACAATCCCGTGTTTCATGATTGGTCGAAGCACATTGACATTCAGTGTCATTTCATCAGAGACTGTGTCCAAACGGGAGCTGTACAATTGGAGTAAACTCCTACAGGAAAACAAGTGGTAGATATCCTCACGAAAGCTCTGGGAAAGACCAAGTTTGTCTATTGGAAAAGATGGGGATGATCAAGAACCCATTTCAGTAGCAGGAATGGATAGGATTAGGATTCAGAGGGAGTTGCAGTACAGATGAGGCAGTGACAGTGATAGTGTCATGGGCAACAGTACAGAGGGCAACAACGCAGCAGATATGGGGCAATAGCCAGGGATTAGCAATGCAGAGGATGCTTCAAAGCAGAGCAACATGCAACAGGCATTTTGCTAGAACACTTTCCTTGCTAAGACAGAGTGTGAATCTTCTAGAGAACGAAGATCAAGTCAAGTTTAAATCTTAGCCATTGATTAGACTTCTAATTTGGGTTGTTGTTTCATCAATGAGAAGATTATAAAAGAATGTAATATCCTGTTTCGGGGATATCTCTAAAACACGGCAAACTCCAACCAGAGATGGACTGGGAGGGCATTTACCGGATATTCCGCCTCTGAAAGAGGACGAGATCCGGAGGCTCCCTGGCCCTTTCTAGACTCTGTCTATAAAGCTACTTGAAGAATCCCACTCAAAAGCTCTGATTCCACTATAATATCCCGAAAATGGATTTCTCAGCAACCCATCCCTGAAAAATAGCTGTACAATGGATGAATATCAATCTTATGGCCCACCTCAAAAGAGAACAAACGTTTGGCTGTGGTGGCCATATCTTCTCTCATGCTCCCTTTAGAACATGTAGTGCAGAAATTGTGAGAATTCTTCCCACTCAAGGACACATCCAGCTCATGTGTCTCCCTCATAATCAAGCCTCCCATACAAATCTGATCTATATCAGCAAATGAAGACATGATCAACAACAAAATAAAGAAAATGCTGAAGGTTACAAGTGATGCAAGAAGGTACCAACAGCTTTCCTAGTAGTGACAGCGCAGTTTTACAAGTTGCTGCTTGATAAAAATACATGGCAAAATGTTTCTTTTTACATGGTTAATCATGCATGTCTTTATATGATACATGCTATAGTGCAGCAACTGAACATACATGTGGTGATAAAACATTTGCCCAAGGCCACAAAAGAGATGGTTGCCTCCATCATGTAGATTGGCCCAATACAATTCTTGGAGCAAATTGACAAGCTTGCCCTCTTGTGAAGCAATGCACTGCATAAGAATGGTAAGAGTGTGCAAATCAATGAATGTATAAACAAACCCCTCACCATATGCTGGAAGTAAGATGGTACATGGGTCCATACACGAGTCCTCCATAGTGTTTTGGCCTGCTATGAAGAAGAATGAACCATGTGCTGCAAAAAGATAATCCTCCTTATGCTTGAAAACCCAAGTTAAGAAGAATATGCCATAGATGTCTCTATCATCATTACCTCCTCTTTGTTCATCAAGTGCAACAAATATGAAGTGATCCTGGGACCTATGGGTTATAGATCCACCATATCTCTGTTTGGCACACTTCATCCATAAGTCTTTACTCCAAGGTGACAACGCTGTGAGCCTATGCAAATAAGCTCCTGTCAATACACAACTATGTTCTTTGACATGCTCCTTGTCAAAGATTCTTCCAATAATGCTGCAAAAAATGTGGAATACTTCCCAAGATGGAAGTGCTTCCCAATCATCATCAAAGACCAAGGAGATAGTGCCATCCCCTCCTCCTGCAACATCATACAAAGTGTGAGAGCAAATCTGCCCTTGCTCTCCCAAGCAAAGCAACAAAGTATTTTGCTGCCTCCTCATACTTCGATCATACATATCATGTGATGAAGACACATCAACATCATGCATCCATTCTCTATGCTGCTCAATGATGCAAGTATCCTGCCATCTTTTCCCCATCCTCCCATTCTTAGGAAGAGTGTTTTCCAAGTGATGGCCAAACTCTTTCAAGAGTAACCAACGCAGCCAAGCCTCCTGCTGCCCGGTATCATAGATCTGTAAGTAGCCTCCTAGTTCCTTGCTCATCAACCACATCCACTCAATCACCTGTGGATGCCTCCTTGTTCTCCTCATCCTGGTACTCCTCCCATGAGGGCTACCATCCTCCCAAATCAAATTCCTGTCTTTGCACTTTATGGGATTTTGGAATGTAAGCTTCTCAAGGATCAATGAGACCCTATCAAGAAT
The DNA here is from genome assembly GCA_034641835.2 of Pinus albicaulis. Classification (NCBI taxonomy): domain Eukaryota; kingdom Viridiplantae; phylum Streptophyta; class Pinopsida; order Pinales; family Pinaceae; genus Pinus; species Pinus albicaulis. The sequence continues at coordinate 569,050,972 of CM076578.1, forward strand.
CAAATAGGTGGTAGGCAAAAACCTCCCATCATGATGTGTATGGCTCAAGGGATGTCCAACACAAGCATGAGAGATGTTATCCATCCTAAGATGTCCTCCATCTTCTATCTGCTCTTGTGAGAAGGAAAGAAAAGCATTGCATTCCATGGTGTGTCGAAGTGCATCTCCAATGAGATCTCTCCTTGAGACCTCCCTTTCATCCATAGTCTTCCAAAACCAATGGGGTCTTGGATCTAAAAGTAGAAGTTCCTCTTTGAGCTGAGAAGAGCTCATTGAGAAAGTGTCATCTTGAAGGGAGAAAAGGTTTCTTACTCCAAGATGTCTACCATCAATCTTCAAGGCTTCAAACCCCAACCTCCAATGTGATGTACAATCCAACGATGGCTCATGAGAATGATGGTTTGATTCCTTCTTGAGTGTTTCCATGTTGCACAACGCAGTGCAACCAAGCTGCTCTATAGTAGCAATGAGATTTGACCCTTGGTCATGCAAAAGTAAATCTCCACATTGATCAAAAGAATTTGCTGCAACAATGGAATGTGGAAATCTTTTCATACCTTGATGTGCATTTGGAACTTCTTGTAGGGCTGCAAGAGTCCCTTCCTCAAAAGTGTTGGCTGCCCCAACTGTTGATGCATGTGGCTGCTCCTCCATGAGTGGGATAGCGTTATCACAAGCCTCTTCAAGAGGTGATGTGATCTCTTCTTTCTTTGCTCTTTCTCCATCAAAGGTTTGGATCAACCCTTGAGTGAACTTTGCAAAAGTCTCCACCCTTGCATGGCTCAAGTGGCTGCACCACCAATCATAGGCTTCACCCTCCAAATGTAGCGCTGAGATCTCAACAGCTTCTTCCCCTGCTACAGGATGTAGTAGGAAAAATGCCTCCAACTTCCTCACCCAAGTTCTTGCATTAGATGACCCATCAAAGGTAGACAACAAAAATCTATTGCCTTTGATTTCTTTTCTGCTGCATGGCCTCTTCTCTTCCTTCAGCTGGATGAAATGAGGAAAATCTAGAGTCTCCCTGAAGGCTCTAGGTTGAGATCTATACTCAACAAGGTAATCACTGAGAATCTGATGATCCAAATATCTTCCATGCTCAATATCTTCTTCTTGATGAGAATAGGAAGCGCATGGTACTTCCTCTTATTTTTCTTCAATCTTCTTGACCTCCTCAAAGGTGGATGCATTTCCTCTGGATCTGAAAATAGATGAGAATAAACACATCTTTTTCAATGTTCTGATCTTCTTGGGCTTAGACTCACAGGGGTCAGTGGATCCCTCATACATGGGAAAAGGTGACCTCCCAGTGGTATGCTGCAACTTTGAACTCTGCGTGCTAGATCCCCCATTGTTCCATTCACTTTCATCCTGCCTGAGCTGACAGTAATCTTTGAAAGGCAAAGCTGCTCTGAAGTCTTCCCCCATGGACTGACATTTGCGGAAATAGTCTCCAAAGGGTATACGATTATGTTGCCTCCCTTTCTCACTCGGTACTGGAGGTAAGAATGTAGGCATTGTGATCCTTGTTGGCCTCCTGAAGGCTGGTGAATGCGGGTCACACTGTTGTGAGATCCCCATATTTGTCACCTCTACGGCCTCTGGTGGGTAAGATGTCCCCACGGTTTCTCTTCCGGTTGTCATAGATAACTAGCTCCATAGGTTGAGCCAGAACTATGCTCTGATACCACTGTAATATCTCGTTTCGGGGATATCTCTAAAACACGACAAACTCCAACCAGAGATGGACTGGGAGGGCATTTACCGGATATTCCGCCTCTGAAAGAGGATGAGATCCGGAGGCTACCTGGCCCTTTCCAGACTCTGTCTATAAAGCTGCTTGAAGAATCCCACTCAAAAGCTCTGATTCCACTGTAATATCCCGAAAATGGATTTCTCAGCAACTCATGCCTGAAAAATGCATTCTTCAGGAATGTGTGCTTCAGCTATCATAAAAAGTGTTTAAAAACACTCAGCAACCCACTCCAAATACTGCAGCAACCTATACTCAGTTTTTATGGGCAAAAAGGTGGGGAAAAGTGAGGATTTTGGCCCTAAAATGAGTGTATAAGAAAATCTGCGTAAAATGAAGGGTCAAGGTTCTGGAATATGTTAGATTAGGCCAAGAGGGATATGCATGTCTAATTTCAGCAAAAACAAAGGCGTTTTACTAAGTTAAACAGTTCTTCCTTCCCGACTAGTCAAGAAAAACCCTGATTTCCCATGACTTTGAGTATGCAGAAATTTACTGAAGCAAGGGCAGCGTATTTTCTGAAGGTATGAGATGTAAAACAGTATGAACAAACAGAGAATGAGTTTAGGAATAGGGCATAGGCACTAAGAAAGGTTAAACAACAGTTTTATATAGAAAATCCCTCAAGATTGAGGTGCTGCAAGACAAAAGAATGACCCAGAAACCCTTCAGCGTTATGTTCAGAAGCTGTGAGACAAGAAGATGAATATATAGCCAAGAATAATGTATAGCAGCAAGAGAGTGTACAAGTCTTGAGGAAACAACCTCTCAAGAAAAGCAATGCAAGCCTCAATAATACATGTATATGAAAATGAAGAACACTGCTATTTCTGCATAAACTCAGGCTAGGAAAACGCAGTCTATGATAGAATGCTGCTCCAAAATGATGTCAATACATGGATATGACAATATATGGCCCAAACACAATAGAGGAGCAAAGCTCTAACCCTTAGAAACAGTAATACATCAATCCTCCAAGGGATTGGCTGAAATACACAAAATAGCAAAAATGCCGGAGTTGCTGGGCAGCCGCTGCAACTCAAATCTGGAACGCAATAGAGAAGGCTGAAGATGATGCACAAACTGAAGTAGACCTCCTCCAATGGATCTCCAAAGTGGAACGTTGATCCTTACACTTGAGATCTTACCCTCAAAGCAATCTGCAAACCCTCACTGCAGTTACACCATGAAAATAACGCAGTCACTAAGAGGGACTGCGCAGTGAGTGGAATAGAATACTTTGGCCAAGTGCCAAGATCTGCAAATCAGCTCCAATGTCTCCCAATCTAATCCTCCAAAGGAAGGTAAGACTCTCCCTCTGAAGAACAAGAGAAGGAAGTGGTGTTGTGGAGTCTCCACGGCAACACCCTACAACACAGTATTATGTTGCTGCAGCAATAATGCTGTCTTGGAGGATGATGCTTCGGTCTCCAGCCAAAATAATGATGGGACAACCTCACCCGAGCAGGCACTCGAAGTCCTCCGGGGCTGAGGGTGAGATCTCCGAACGGAGACACTCGGTGCACTAAACAGTGCTGCAGACTACATAAACAACTAGCGTGCTCAAGAAGTCGAGATGACCAAATCAATATCATAAACATATGCCTGAATGGCAATAGCTCTCCTCCCCTCCATTTATATAGCAATTGGAGACTCCTCATGGGCCCTTCCTCTTGAAGCTTCCCTCCTACGTTGTCATGTAGTGCTTTCCAACTCATACCCTGCGCTGGTTGACTTGGTCAAACCTCTTTGCAAATATCTCCTTTCACACATGAGGGTGTGAAATCTGGTTCCAAGGCTGATCCCTTTTCATACTAGAGGGATTTTATTTATGTTTTTATTATCTTTGGGCCTCCTTACCCAATTATTCATCTCCTAAATGACTTTAGACAAAATTTAATGTTCCAATTTATTGAAGAAAAATTTGGAACATTACAAAGAAGGCTTGAGGGTCATTTGGAAAGCAAGCTGGGCGCACACTCAGTAACCTGAAGGAAGTCGATTATGAAGGAATAGAATTCGATTTCAGAGGGAGAGTTGCAGGGTAGAGTTGCAGACGCATAAGGAGAAGGAGTCAACAGTGAAAGAGAACAAGGAGAGAGGGACGCAGAGGGCCACATAAGGCAGCAAAGAGCAACAACGCAGTGTGCCCACGCAGAGTGACGCAGTACAGTACAGGGACTACGCAGAGAAGCACACAGAGTGATGTAGAGGGAGACAGTGGGTTTTCTAAGTGTCAGAAAATCTCCAGAAAGAACCAGAGAATTTATCTCAAGTGTTTTTCAAAGAAATCCGCCTCTCTATTTCTTGTAAAAAATTCATTCTTGAAGAATAATATATAAACACTCATATGCTGCACCAGTTTTCCTGCATTGAGTTTTTTCGTGGACAATTGTCTAGAAATAAGTGTGTACATGTAATTGTTTCTTATGCTTATATTTCTTGTTGTTCCTTTCCCCGCATATACATAAGTGAATGCTGCAGTAGTATTTATTTTGAAATTTACTGAAATAATTTTGTAAATAATAAGTAGGAGAAGTAAATCTATCGCTGCAAAAAAATATTTCTGGATTGAAATTTTCACATCTCGAAGTATGTCTCCTCCTCTACATCGTTGTCACATAAGATATCTATGTAATGGGCCTTGTTTGCTGCAGACCTATGGCTCCTAACAAGTGAAACTTAGCTTCCTCCTCCAGAGGTATCTCTGTGTGTCCTCATCCACCTGCCCATGTCCCTGATTGGATCTCGGTGGTGGGACCCTCATATCTTTAACCCTCTGCAGGAAACCTAGTTTGGGTGGCAGAGGTGCCCTAGCTCTGGGTAGGGCATCCTGCAGGTCCCTAGCTCTCCCCCCTGCATCCTGCAACGTAGTGGGTCTGTTGGACCTCAGTAGCCCCCGTAATAGCTCTGTTAGTCCCTCTATGAACATTTAAATCCCCCTAGACTCTCAACCTCTCCTCAATAAACCCAAAATAACCCACGAAGGGTTTGGCCAAAGTTTGACCTTTGAAAATCGACACTCTTGGGCTTGGGTGGCTTTGCTACTGGGAAAATCGACCGACCTGAAGAATCTGCTACTGAATATTGAGATTTTGTGTATTTGGGGTAGCATCAGTTGTGCTCTAGGTCCCAAATTTTGAGGAAGGACTAGAGTTCACCTGATCTACAAGACCCAGAAATGGATTTGGGAAATTTCATCTAGTTTAGGGGATATTAATTAATTAATTATTTTAATGTATTTCCTAAGTTAAAACTTAGGAAAATAAAATAATTAAAGTGAATTTAATTAAACATGTGATGAAATTGTCTTAAATCACACGGATCAAGCTTTCTTTTAATCTTAGCCATTGATAAAAGATTTAATCTTGGCCGTTGATTTGTGAACGAGAAAAGTATAAAGGAAAGGCTTGGGGTCATTTGTAACACACACAGAGGCAGAGCACTGAAGTTAAGCTGAGATTCTAGGGCGGGGTTGCTAAGAATTCTCAAGTGTTTCAGTTGCAGAGAGAGGAATTTAGACCAAGGGGATGATTTGATTCTGGGGTCTAGAATACACAAGAAGCAGAGAAGAGATCAGGAAAGACAACGCAGAGGAAGGCAGCAGCAGCAGTAGCAGACGACAACAACAGCAGCAACAAGGACAACGTGATTTTCAGGAAACCCTTCAGGGGTTACGCAGAGACCCTTAGGGGCAGCGTAGTGACTGCGGCCACCTGGGTCCGGGGGTACCTAGCCTTCCCGAGTGACAAATACCGAGCATTTGAGGCTAGCCAAGGTCGTACAATGCATTCTGGAAGAAGGGGTTTCCGCAGGTCGACGCAGTTGTCTTCACTGCGGTGACCCGCTCAGGCCGTATCCGGGCCGTCTTCTAAATCTCGCTTGAGGGTGTGGATCACCAAGATTTTGGTCCCTAGACTTGCCGGCAACTTTCGCATCTAGAGTTTTCCGCAGGGCTTTCCCGTATCCGGAACCCGCAGTTGTGTATCTCGTAACATTCTTAGCGAATAGAGCTTCCAATAGCCTAGAGACCGGTTTTCCCACATTGGGTTTTTTCCGGGGACAGTTTGTCCAGAAATAACTGTCACTTTGTCTATGTGTGCATGTGCTTATTCTAGATCTGAATTGGTAGAGATCTGTTATGTGTTTTGCTTTGATGTTAACTTGAATTTATTCAGTTGATAACTTGTATAAGTAGTAGAAGCTTAATCGGATTAACGGAAATAAGTTCTGCATAAGAATTAAGATTCAAAAATTTCTACATGGTATCAGAGCAATTGCAGATCTAGAAGGGTCACCAGCTAAAGCATCTGAAGGATCTAGCTGCAGAAAGTAGCTGGAAAGGCAGCAGAAAAGCAGATCTGAAGGGACAACGTAGTTTTCAGGAGGAGATTCACGCAAAGGGAAGGGTGACGTTATTCGGCGCTGTGTCCTAGCAAGCCCATGCAATTACTGCACAGAGGCAGCTCAGAAACAACACTGGTTAGGTCTGAAGCTAGCCAGTGGGATTCAGATCTGAATATGTCAGATCCAGAAAATGTCTGCAGAAAAGTTGCAGAAATTCATAAGAGCTGCTGGGGTTAAACTTCTAAAGTTTTCAGATTTTTAACCTTAGCACAAGTGACAAAGTTTGGGAAGAGATCAGCTTCTCAGAGAGTTTCTTGCCAAGGGAAACTTGCAGTTTGGTCAGAGGATCAAAAAAGAAGTTGAATCATAGCTGATTTGGTAGATTTCCAAGGAGGAAATCAAGTGTCAGAGGGAGCAGAGGGTTCCCAATTTTAAAAGGACCCTAGATCCAAGATCTCTAGCATAGAGAAGAGGAACTCCGACACATTCCGAGCAGATGGCTACTCATGGACTGTGTGATCAGGATAGGCTAGAGGGCCTTTCAAACTTTTCCGGTATGGAAAGCTAGGATCTTGATTGTCCTAGAGGCATATGGTCTAAGAGACCATGCAGAGCAGACCCTGGCCACACCGATAGATGCGGATCTCCTACGGAAGCATAGAGAAGCTGCTGGGCATGCCAAGTGGCTGATAATGGACAATATCAAGGACCATATTGTACCACACATAGTTGAGAAGAAGACAGCTAATGAGATGTGGAAGGCCTTGACTTCCCTATATGAGGAAAAGTTTGTCCAAAGGAAGATGTTGTTGGAGGCCCAAATGAGGTCATTCATGATGACCAAGGGAGAAGACATCGAGCATTTCTTCTTCAGATCGCAGTCAATCAGGGATCAGCTGACTGCAACGGGTGCAACCATAGATGATGCAGTGATAGTCAGGACAACCCTCAATGCAGTCACGGATGAGTGGGAAACCTTTGTCCAAAGTATCTTGGGCAGAGCGGACGTCCCAGATTGGGACAACTTGTGGTCGATCCTGCAGCAAGAAGAACTACGAAGGTTCACCAAGAAGCAACACAACCCTGCGTTGAGCAAGGTTAAGAAGGAAGAGGAGGAAGATGCAACCTTGGCATCAAAGAAGCAGCCGAAGAAGAAGAAGGATCTTTCTAAGATCAAGTGCTTCCAGTTTGGCGAAATGGGACATTTTGTCAGCCATTGTCCAGAGAAGAAAAGGGACAAGGAAACATCTTCTTCTAAGGTAGTTGTGGCAGATGATGGGTCAGGAGATGATGTAGCCATGAGTGCTCATGAACCACGGAGGTGGGGTGACATGGACATGTAGAGGAGCTACATGGAAGTAAGATGAGATCCTTGAACAACTCATCTCTTCGATCACAAGTGAGCTACGATAGCCGTCAGACAGTAGCGGGACAAGTGGAGAAGTGGGTGCATAGATCACAGATGAGGCAGAGGCAGTGGCAGATCTGGAGGCTGGGAGGAGCAGCACAGAGCATAGCAGCAACATCGTAGAAGCAGTAGTAGTGCAGAGGCTGATGTGACTTCAACAGCGCAGTGCAATGTTGCTTATGCAGTGCAGAGTTGCAGCAGCACAGAGAGCTTTAGAGGGACAACGCAGTCCAGCAGCAGCGTGATAGATTTCAGCACAAGGAGCTGATGTGACTTCAGTAGTGCAGAGGGAGTCTGATTACGCAGGCAGAGCTGTAGCTGTGCATCGTTATTTAAATGCCAGCACAAATCTGTAGCCTATGGAGCGTCAGTGATGAGGATGCAACCCATCTGGCTTGTTTGTCAAAGATTGGGTAGGAGATTCAGTTGTTTCTTTCAACAACTGAAGTTGCGGTGCAGTAGATCAGCACTGGCAGTGCTATGAGCAGCACAGATGCAACATATTGAGAGAGAGTTGCAGTACAGTGGTTGCAGTGGCAGTGTCAGAGTCATGGGCAGCAGTACAGAATGGCTGCAACAGTGCAGAGTTGAGTGGCAGGAGGCCAAGCTTCAGCAGCACAGAACCAGTGCCCAAAATCATGTAATGCATAAGTGTGATGTATTGCTAGAGCACACCCTTGATGCTAAGAGGTAGTGTTGAGATTTTGTGTATTTGGGGTAGCATCAGTTGTGCTCTAGGTCCCAAATTTTGAGGAAGGACTAGAGTTCACCTGATCTACAAGACCCAGAAATGGATTTGGGAAATTTCATCTGGTTTAGGAGATATTAAATTAATTAATTATTTTAATGTATTTCCTAAGTTAAAACTTAGAAAAATAAAATAATTAAAGTGAATTTAATTAAACATGTGATGAAATTGTCTTAAGTCACACGGATCAAGCTTTCTTTTAATCTTAGCCATTGATTAAAGATTTAATCTTGGCCGTTGATTTGTCAACGAGAAAAGTATAAAGGAAAGGCCTGGGGTCATTTGTAACACACACAGAGGCAGAGCATTAAAGTTAAACTGAGATTATAAGGCGGGGTTGCTAAGGATTCTCAAGTGTTTCAGTTGCAGAGAGGGGAATTTAGACCAAGGGGATGATCTGATCTTGAGGTCTAGAATACACAAGAAGCATAGAAGAGATCAGGAAAGACAACACAGAGGAAGGCCGCAGTAGACGGCAGCAGCAGCAGACGGCAACAACAACAGCAGCAAGGACAACGTAATTTTCAGGAAACCCTTCAGGGGTTATGTAGAGACCCTTAGGGGTAGCGTAGTGACTGCGTCACCCAGTCTGGGGTAACGCAGTCCCTTCAAGTGACAACACTGAGCATTTGGAGGCTAGCCAAGGCTGACACAGAGCCCAACAGGGGCTTCAGAGGCTGACGCAGTGTCTTTCAGTGGAAAATTTGGGGTTTCTAGGCCTAGATCTGGCTGAGTTCTGTAAATCCCGTTTGAGGGTGTGGATCAGTCAGTATTTTTGGTCTTAGATCAGCCAGGTGCTGCAGATATAGAGTTTTCTCTGTAGGGTTTTCCAGATCTGGAATTCAGAGTTGTGTATTCAGAAATATTCTTAATAATAGAGCCCTCCAGCAGCCAGAGACCAATTTTCCCACATTGGGATTTTCCAGGGACAGTTTATCCAGAAATAACTGTGTCACTTTGTCTATGTGTTCATGTGCTTATTCTAGATCTGAATTGGTAGAGATCTGTTATGTGTTTTGCTTTGATGTTAACTTGAATTTATTCAGTTGATAACTTGTATAAGTAGGAGAAGCTTAACTGTATTAACATAAATAATTTCTGCATGAGAATTAAGATTCAGAAATTTCTACACTGAATGCCTCCAATATGCCTGCAATCCTTGTTAGAAGGCTTCCCAAGCCATCCCTCCAAGTTTCCACGTCAAACTCCCCTCAGTCCTCAACCTCCCGGAGTGACTCTACCAAGGACTGCGCAACCCCTGCTCCGTTGCAGCTTCCTCTATGCTATGGTACGACCTCCCTACTGCTGAACTAATTCGGAACTAAGTGGGACTCCCTCCTTGGGCTGGCATTCAAAGTCCACCGAAGCACGGGTTGGGATCTCCGCTTGGAAATACCAGTGTGCTAAACACCACATGCAAACATGGCTCATTGCTCAAGCGTGCAATGTCAAGAAACAATTTTTGAAGTGATCAATGAATGCGCAAATGAGTCTCCCATGCCTCTTTTGTCCAAATCCTCCCCAACGTCCTTTTGTGCCGAACTCATGCCTCTCTCACACATCTTTTCTCCAATGAGTGCGTAGTCCCTTTGTGGGCCGCAATTTCCTCCAGGTGGCCCCCACCTTCCACTATAGCCGCAATATTTATCCCCAGCCTAATGTTTGGGGTGTGCTAATGATCAAAATCCAACGTGTGGTCCCCATACCCACCTTTCCTAAGTAAAAATAGAAGTGGTGACAAAATTGACAAAATTTAATATTCTACTTAGCAGAATTGCTAAGTAGGAATATTACATTGCCTCTGGTAGAACTGTTGCCTCTACTGAAGTTGTTCCCTCTTCCTTGAATTCTGTCACGACCTTGTCCTCTATGTGCTCCTTGATTTTGATTGATGTCCCCTCTTCCTCTACCTCCAGAACTATCAGTTGAATATTTACTTGTGCTAGCTTCTCTAAAGAAGACATCTTCCCCAATCTGTTTCTTCTTTCCAAAAATTTTGTCATGTTGAGCTAGTATTTCACTTAACTCATCAAATTTTAACTTCTCTAGAAGTTTCCAAGCAAAGCACCATCACATACATCTTGCCAAAGTTCATTGTAAATCAAAGTGCTTTCTATGTGTCTTTTCCATGTCTTGTAATTCTTTGAGCCTTTAAGTTTGTCAGTTTCAGAAAAAAATATACCAACTTGGACATTGTAAAAGTAAATGTATGCACCAAGATGGATCATGCACCACAAAAAGAAGATGGACAACACACCACACATAGCGCCACAATGTAACATCCCAAATGGGATATTTTAACTAAAATTGCAGAAATAAACTTAAGTAGCAAAATAAATGGAAATATGCACACAACCTCTAATAGAACACAATGGAAGCCGATAAAATCATTGAGCCATTTTATTAATCCATGGTAAAAAGTACATCAACATAAAGGAATAGCGGAACCTGAGGTTGCCAAGCAAGCGGAGCAAACCCAAAAAGATCTCTGGCCCGACTGATTAATGACGCTGGCAATGATGTAGATGGCTCGGCAAGGAGGTTGCTACAAATCGGCTACGGGAAAACTGACCTCTCCAAACTCCACTGAAGCACTGTGAGATCTCTGAGTGAAACCTCCTCAAGGATATTGGGTTTCCGTCCAATACTCACAAATCACCCGAGGGTTTCCGTCCTGGGGCTACGGCTGAAGTAGTGAACCACGTTCTCAAACCTCTCATACACAAGAAAATGATCTACTCCAAAGATATCTCCCAATGGCCTCCTCCCTTTCTTTTATAGATCTCTTGGAGCCTTCTAGAGCATTATTTTATTATTATTTTATTCATGGAGCACTTTTCCCTTTTATTAAAATATTCCTTTTTAATCCAGAAAAGGGTAAATCGGCTACCACGCCTCCTCCGGTCACTGAAATCCGTGTCTAACTGTCCCACCATGTAGGTATCCTCGTCCCGGTTCCAATGAGCTATTACACTAAGGTGTTCCATCATGTATTCCTCCCGGAATGCCACTTTGAGTGTAATCAGTTGAGTTAAGCCCAGAAATAACTCAAATTTCTAAAAGTTATCGGAATGCACCAGAACGAAAGCCAAACTGCTCGGATGATGGAGTATATCAAGCGAATGCCTCCGGAAACCATGAAAACTCCTCAAAACTCCTCCAAAGAGCTCCTGAGCCTACTGGTAGCACCCATCCATACATGTGACCTGTTTGCTCCTAACTTTGGAAGTCCAACCTGACCCGGTAGTAGGTGACACCAAAAAAAAAGGAATATTACAGACCTTCCGCCCTAAGATTGCTTGCCCTCAAGCAATCCAGATATGTGGGCCACTCTATCGGCCTGATGCAACTGAGACCCAATGCCCGGATCCCATACAAACCTCCTGGTGCAACTATGTGCTTGTGTCAAGCCACCTGGAATAGACCCTTCAATGCCGGGATCCCAAACTGATCTCTCACTGTACCTGTCATCAAATAATCCTCCTGGATCCCCATGCGACGGTGGCCAATCATCGCCCAAGTCCCACGGCCCAGACTGCGCACTGCCTCTAGCTATGACTGATGCTCTAAGAGGGGAAGACCACGTCTCCTGCTGTGCTAGATCTATGTCGGTGTAAGCTGCCCCATCAACTGTGTACCAACTCATCACCTCTCTCCAATCCAATCCCTGATTAAATCCACTGTTGATTCTGCTCTCCTGAAACCAGGATGGGATGCTGAAGAGTCTGCCCCACTGCCAACTCGAACCTGTATCATCTGTCATGTCTAAGGGCCCTTGCCTTGCTATGCTCCCTATGAAGAATATCGTACCATCAAGAGGATACCAACTCATGATCTACCGCCAGTCCATCCTGGAAGAAGAATCCAATGTAGCAACAACTGCATATGGAACACGCCTAGAGTGTTGCCGCCAGCCTGTAATCAACTCCCCCTGCTCTGCCCTGTTTGCCAATGAAAGCTGCCTGTAGAAGGAATCCCTTCTCTCTATAATGGGCCAAAGTGGGCAAGATATGCTGCAAGCCCCATTGATGTACTCCTGGAGAGTGCTACTCACTGAAAATACTGTAGCTCTGCTGACTGCGTGTACATCTATCTACACCTCATCCCTTTGTCGACCCATAGATGGATGCTCCACCATCTCCAACAACTCCTCCCACTCCTGATCAAGAATGTCATGCTCCTGCTGTCTACTAGCCCCCTACAGAACAATCCCATCAACCTCCAACATCTCCAGAGGATATGGATCTGCAACTGCTGTCACCGTACTCGATGTCAGTCAATTTGTGTGCTCCACCTCAATGGCTGACCCCAATGTTAGCCACATATCCATCATAGATTCAATGTGGGCGCCCATCTGGCTCTCCCCCAAAGGAATATCATGCCTGATGTGCATAGTATCCTCCTCTGCTAACTCAGGCTCCATCATGTGCTGCTCTGGCTGAATCGTCACAAGTGACTCATCACCCAGAGTATCTCCCGTAGAGTCCCCTGACTGCTCACCCTGCACACTAGAAGACAACTCTAGTCTACTGTCATCATCTCTGCATGACTGCTCTCGCTCCCCAGAAGCGTCCTCAACTGATCCCATGGACTCATTTGGAGAAGAGTCCTCATCCTGACATACAGAAGGAACGTCTACCTGCTCTACCTCTGCCACCTCATATACACCTCTCAAACATGAGTGATGAGGCCCCAAGGTTCTTTGCAAATGAAGCAAAGTCCCCTCCTCCTCAGCTCATTTCTGCTGCCTGATCCACCAAATTGGAGCAACTCCTCCCTGGTCAACTGTCTCTTGAATAGCCCAATATTTTGCTCGACCAGCCCTTGGGCTAGCCCGTAAGCAGCAGGTGAGATGAACTGCTCTCTCCTCCAAATGCTCAACAACCGGGTCTGCAACTCTCGGCCAATGGTCTCATGGTCTCTCATACATGACGACAAGATGGATTGCATGTGTGCTATGACAGTATCAGGATGATGTCTCCTAATGCTGAAGAAGCATTGGAACATCTGCAGGATCAAGTCATCACACTCAAGGTCAAACATGATGACATAAGTCTCGAATGTGGCCATACTCCATAAAATCTCAAGCCTCTTCTCGAAGGTAGAGCCTGCGCTATTGTCCAAATTCTGAAAAGCCTCTACAATTAATCTCATAATCCTTCTCATAACATCATCATTGTATGGAGCTATAGGTGCGGTCAACTTCATCATGTTACTAAGGCAAGTTGCAACTGGGAGTGTGACCCCTTCACAAGGCTCCTCCATGAATTTGGGTTGTATAAGAGCAAGCATCGCAGGTTTTAGAGCCCAAATCAATTTCTTCCCTTCCGCTTGGTCTATTGTGGACAGGAGTTCATTAAACTCTTCCAGTTTGGACAAAACTGTCCATGACATCTTCATGTGTTTCAGATCTGTCCCAAGTGCAAAAATTTTGTGACCAACCCCCAATGCATAAATTCCTCTAGAAAAGGGTCTACTGTTTGGTTTTGTTTTTTGGTCTTCTGATGCATGGTGGTTTAAGGAAGCAACTTCTATTTTTATTTTCATCAATCTGTTTAGGAATCCCTCCATGGTTCAACCAATGATGTGGTCACTGTTTTTCTGAGTGTGTTTTGGGTGTAATTTCTTTGAGAAGTATTTTCAGGCTGTTAGGTAGCAAACTTGCTATACGTGACTGACGTTATTTATTCCCAAAATCATTTATAGCATTCCACACATACCCAGCAGACTTTAAAATAATTTCATACTAAGAAAATAATATTCCGCTGATATTGAGACAACATAGACCACCCTTCTCTACATCCAAAAAATGAATAAACAGTGAGTAATTAAAGTTGTGAAACCTGGGTTAGTGCACAGTGTTGAGTCTTCAATATGATTCTCAGCTCGCATGCAATCTTCAGCCTTAGCACCTCAACGTACCTTATCTCTTTGTCCTCTGACACTGTTACAACCACATATACTCCACAGTGCACACTCAACCAACAATATATATATGCCCAACAAGTAGAGTAAGGCGCTCAGCCTCAATCAACAAGAGAACATGGACACTACAGTCCCATCTCCACCTCCAGCAAGAATACAGAGACTGAGAGTCCCTTCCAACAACTCCGATATTTTTCTTCAGCAAATGTATACGCTTATATTTCCACAGAAAAGGAATGCAGATTCTTTAAATATGAAACTCGACCTCTAATTTCTCTTTCTGAACGCGTTCTCCAATTCCTGAGTGCACAGATTATGGCCAACAACAAAATATGTATAATTCAGACTTAACCTCTTAATGTAATTCACCCTTGCCCAACTTGGCTTGACTCCGGAAAAATGAAGTCGTCTGATCCAAAGTTAATGTGGGCTTTGGCTACCAATTATACCCGACGCTGGCATTCTAATGAACTCTGCCTGGAACATTCAACCTGAGAAAAGGAAATCGTGTCTGGCAAAATTGTCTCACTGTTCTCAGCTCTCAGGAAATCAACGTGTCACTGCACATATTTGAAGATTTGATCTCAGAGATTTAACTCGGCTGGTGACCCAATTTTCAGCAGTTAGAGAGATTGATTTAAGTTTTAGTCAATTCCGGATGCAATCGCACAACAACTATCATGCAGACGTGTTTCTCATCCAGCCGCAAACATCACACGATTTTGTCCAAGGAATCAAGGGAGAATCCGTCCCTTTATTCTCAGATGCCTGCAACAGCACTCGATTTATCAAAACCAAATTTAGCCTCGATCCATCTGGTCCCAATTGTGGCAAACTAGAGATTTCAACACCAACTATCTCTGGAAAATTGGTCAACCCTTGTCTGCACGTAGAATTCTCGTACCACCAATTTCGATGGAAACTCTCAGAGCATTTGCAGGCATTGTCTCTATTAATGATGACCCTCGCGGAAATATGGACCAACTCTCTGCCCGTCGGTCGACCAACGATTCTTGCTTGCTAGCACGAGTATTTTGGCAACTATAAGGCGACGTCACAATGCCTGTGAGTCAGCAACGATGGATCCCCCAATCTGTGTGCCCATTCGGCCACGTACAACTACCTCCTCCAATGGCACGTTACAGCAATGGTGCAGCCTTCGTTTTGCCCCCGATTTGCTATTGGAAAAACATCTTGTTCAAAGCACTAGGCTCGACAACTTCGCCGGAAATGCCAAATGCTACTCCCGGTCTTACGATCTAATCGCACAGTTACACCATCGCATGTATGACCGATTCATACACCAATGATTTAGTTTATCGATCTCCACAACCTTCACGAGCTCCTGGGCGTAACACTGAGCTAGATTTTTCGTCAAGCAGTAAACTTGACCTCCAGGCTGTGCACAACCACTTATTTCCTCTTGAACTCTGTCTCATGACTATAACGAGGCTCAACCAATGCCATAGCTAAAATGACCACACAACGCATTCTCTTGGTATCCAAGCTATAACGCTTTGCTGTTAGTACGATCTGAGTTTGCTATCAACAGAGATAGCCAAGATCCCATATGCGTTGATGCGCACAACAACATTATCTTCAGTACTCAGGAAAAATATGCGCTTGGGCTTCACCGGCAATGAGCTCGGCAATAATTAGAATATATTGCTCTTCTTCTGTAATTGATTTGCAGGGAAAACCCTCAAAACTGAAATTCCGCATGCTGAGCCAAGACCAAGGCTCTGCAACAAACCCTTAGGCTGGCAAGATCACCAGCTCTGATACCACTGTAATATCCCAAATGGGATATTTTAACTAAAATTGCAGAAATAAACTTAAGAAGCAAAATAAATGGAAATATACACACAGCCAGTAATAGAACACAACGGAAGCCGATAAAATCACTGAGCCATTTTATTAATCCATGGTAAAAAGTACATCAACATAAAGGAACAGCGGAACCTGAGCTTGCCAAGCAAGCGGAGCAAACCCAGAAAGATCTCTGGCCCAACTGATGAATGACGCTGGCAATGATGTAGATGGCTCGGCAAGGACGCTGCTGCAAATCGGCTACGGCAAAAATGACCTCTCCAAACTCCACGGAAGCACTGTGAGATCTCTGAGTGAAACCTCCTCAAGGGTATTGGGTTTCTGTCCAATACTCACAAATCACCTGAGGGTTTCTGTCCTAGGGCTACGGCTGAAGTAGAGAACCATGTTCTCAAACCTGTCACACACAAGAAAATGATCTACTCCAAAGATATCCACCAATGGCCTCCTCCCTTTCTTTTATATATCTCTTGGAGCCTTCTAGAGCATTATTTTATTATTATTTTATTCATGGAGCACTTTTCCCTTTTATTAAAATATTCTTTTTTAATGTAGAAAAGGGTAAATCGGCTACCACGCCTCCTCCGGTCACTGAAATCCGTGTCTAACTGTCCCACCATATAGGTATCCTCGTCCCGGTTCCAATGAGCTATTACACTAAGGTGTTCCATCATGTATTCCTCCCAGAATGCCACCTTGAGTGTAATCAACTGAGTTAAGACCATAAATAACTCAAATTTCCGAAAGTTATCGGAATGCACCGGAACGAAAGCCAAACCGCTCGGATGATGGAGTATATCAAGTGAATGCCTCCGGAAACCATGAAAACTCCTCAAAACTCCTCCAAAGAGCTCCCGAGCCCACTGGTAGCACCCATCTGTACATGTGACCTGTCTGCTCCTAACTCTGGAAGTCCAACTTGACTCGGTAGTAGGTGACACCAAAAAAAAAGGAATATTACACACAACAACAAAAAAATGATCTATCGGGGCATGGCCTTGACCCTCGTGTAGTCGTATGAGGAGAAAAGTGATTGAGCTTTGCACTTGGCTCTAGTCAACCTCTCTAAAATTTTACAATGAAATTTTCAAAATTTGACTTTTACAATGCTCTTGCAATTTGACTTCTTTGACTGTAGCTAGTTAACTTTTCAGATCCCCCCTTGAAGTAAAGACATTACTTTGAGTTACAACTTTATCACTCCAAAAATACAAAAAAACTACACCTTATTACTCCAAATATTACAAAACTCCCCAAAATTCAACTTATCACTCCAAAAAAATATTAAAAGGCATACTTATCTCTGTATTAAAATTACAAAATATACACCTTTAAAAAAAAATTAAGATCAATTTATAAGACTGATTTATAAAAAGGTAAAAGCACTTTACTTTCCCAAAGGTACTCCTTTACTCTTTTCACACTTTTCAAACATGAAGTTAAGGTTATATATAAAAAACTTAAATTAAACTCTTAAAGCCTTGAAAACGTGTTTTTTCAAATTACAGTCCAAGTTATTGAAAAACGACTTACGACCTTTTATATTTAATTATTATGCCTTTGTCTTGGACGTAGGTCAATTCTTCGTTGCAGGTTTTCTAGGCAAGCGACTTTGTAATATTCCTAATTAGCATTGCTAATTGGAATATTTCATTTTTGTATAATTTTGCCGCTTTAGCTAAAAATAATAAATAAAGTGAGAAATAAGGGGGTCATCTCACTTTATAAAATAAAGTGCTTTCCTAGTTGATGGACGTTGTAACTTAAAGGGGTGGCCTTGGGGGTCCACACGCACATGAGGAGGCCTCACGCTGACCCAAGGGTGACTGCGCAGGTCGAGGAGGGTGAAGGACGCAATTAGGGTTTTTGGAGGGAGCTAGCATTATATAAGGTGGGGTTTTCACTCCATTTGGCATTGTTGATATGATATTGATATTGAGAGCTAGACTTCTGTCTACTTCAGGACGTCGGTTGTTTAGTCGGTCTGCAACACTGTTTAGTGCAAACTGAGTGTCTCCGGTCGGAGATCTCGCCCTTGGCTCCGGGGGACTTCGAGTGCCTGCTCGAGCAAGGTTTTTCCTTCAGTTCCAGTTGGTGATTTGCAGTGGTTTCTGGTGGACGTTTTGCAGAGGAGCTGCCCTTTTGAGTGACTGCGCAGTCTAGGAGAGAGGACGCAGTTTCAGTTGAGGAGGACGCAGTCTTTGTTGAGCAGCTTTGTTGGGTGGTTATTTGGCAGTGGTTCCAGCGTTTTCCAGCTTTGAGGAGATTGCTATTTCATCCGGAGGTTTTGCAGGAGGATTCAACCCCTTTTTCCTAGCGTTTCCTTGGGCTTCTGCGCTGTTCCTGGGAGAGACAGCGTTTTCTCTGGAGGGGGTTTATTTGGTGGATTTTCGGAGGTGGAGCATTTGCTTCACGATTTCTGGGTTTTGTCCGGAGGGTTGAGTTCAGCTAGCCTTCCAGTTTTCAGCTCATTCCGGTACGGGGATCAGCCCCTAGTTCCAGTACATTGCAGCAGCAGTTTTCTACGGCAGTTTCTCCAGTCAGCTAGGACGCAGTCTCTGTTGCAGCCATTTCTGATTCTGAGAGGGTCTCCACTTGCCTAGAGCAAGGATAGGTGCACTCATTCTGATTATCTTTGTACCCATATACATATATTCTCAGATTAATAAAATGGCTTAGTGTTCTGGCATTTTATGTGTATTTGTTCCATATTCTAGTTCCGGCATTTTGTTCTACATAGTTGCTTGTTGTTTTTCTGTGTATTACTGTTTATTTCCCGTTGGGGATATTACAGTGGTATCAGAGCATAGTTCTGGCTCAGCCTGTGGTGCTAGCAGTCTATGACGCCCGGGGATAATCCCTACTTTGACCGGAGGAGACACAGAGACGTTGAGGGTAGGTGGAAGTTTCCCTTCGGGGGGAGGGATTCTGATCAGGAGCCACCTGAGACAGATTCAGAGGGGGAGCAGCCTGTGAGGGACACAGAGCAGCGGGACCCGATGGCAGACGCAGAGAGGAAACTGGATGCACTCCTCCATCACGTGCAGGAGATATCACAGAGGCTCACGGCCGTAGAGGTAGGACAGAGAGAACCCCCTAGGGTTTTCCAGGTCGGTGAGGGATCGGGTATGTCTCACCACGTACCAGTGCATGATGCTATCCCCATTGTGACGGCTCAGGCACCCACGCGATCCACTATGCCCACATTCTTGCCAGAGGACACAGGGGCAGGAGTACAGGGAGGTGCACGGAGGGATATTCCAGCACCCACGCGATCTACCATGCCTACCTTCCTGGCAGAGGACGCAGGGACAGCAGCACAGCGAGAGATGGATCCGGCTCGGATGGCTGGCATTTTTGCAGAGTATCAGGCTTTCGGACAGGCATTCATGGATTCTCTCACCTTCAGAGACTATCTCCAGGTCCAGTATGGCATTAGATCCCGTGATCATCACCAGGGGCACAGGCACCACCGTGATGACCACCGCGCAGCTAGCAGATTTCATTTGCCCACGTTTGATGGCTCATCGAGCAGTTCGGAAAAGTCTTGGGTGGAGAAGCTGGACATCTATTTCCAGCTTAACCAGATGTCGCAGTCAGAGGCCATTAAGGTGGCTACATTGCATCTGGATGGTGAGGCCCAGGACTGGTGGTTCCATGGGATGACGACACTCGGGCATTCTGCAGTGACGACATATGCCGAGTTTACCCGGAGGGTTGTAGAGCGCTTTGACAGGAGAGATCCGGAGCAGCACTTTGTTGAGCTGACAAAGCTCAAACAGACTGGGAGTGCAGAGACATATATTTCAGACTTCTTGAGGGTTTCAGTGATGGTGCCTGATTTATCCGTAGCACGGATGGTTTACATGTTTGTGGAGGGGCTGTCAGAGCCACTTTGTGGCCTAGTCTGGTCGAACAAACCGGCTACCCTTCAGGATGCTATCAGCAGGACTCGGGACTTACAGGATGTCCTGCCCAGGACTCGGACACCTTATCCCCAGAGACAGGCCTTCCAGCCTAAGGGTAAGGACACGAGGGTTCCGCCTCCCAAGCCGAATCCTGGACGAGGGCAGTTTGATGATGAGGCCAGGAGAGAGTTGAGGAGGAAGCGGCTGTGCTTCACTTGCCAGGAGCCATGGGCACCGGGACACAGGTGTGCGGCAGGGAAAGCACATTTCATAGAGGTTTTCTCCGAGAGCAGTGGAGAAGAGGATGATGGGGATGATGTGGAGGCAGGAGATTGTTATGCAGCGCAGAGTACCTTACCACCTCCACCACCCGCAGCAAGTGGGGCATCGTTTGCACCCACTGGGGGAGCTCTAGCCGCATTGCGGGGAGTTCCCAAGTACTTGACACTGCGCGTACGGGGGACAGTGCGCGGACAGCGGGTTTCAGTCTTAGTTGATAGTGGGGCCACCCACAATTTTATTGATGCCCAGATGGTTGAGCGGAGAGGCATACAAACAGAGGGCTTTGATGGGTTTTCTGTCTTGGTCCCAAGAGATCAGACCATGGCATGTGCTCGATATGTCCCGGAGTTATCAGTGACGATGGGCACTTATACATTGAGAAATCACTTCTTTGTGGTGGACATTCCGGACACCAACCTGATACTGGGTGTTCAGTGGCTTATTACTCTAGGGAAGGTCACGACAGATTGGAAGGCCCTAGAGATGGAGTGGGATGATCCCAAGACGGGGAGGCATGAGAAGATACGGGGGCAGCACACATACCCACCTCAGACAGTGTCAGCACACAGTGTGGAGGCGACCTTCCGCAAGGGAGATATAGAGTGGGCAGTGGAGTTGCGGGCTTCAGAGGCAGTGGATATAGGGCAGACAGTGCATCCTGATCTACAGTCTATCCTCGACAGGTATGCAGTGGTTTTCGGGGATATTCCACCAGGGCAGCCACTGGATCGGGGGTTTGAGCACACGATCGAGCTTGAGCAGGGGATACAGGCCGTGATTACCACACCGTATAGGCATCCCAAGGCCTATCGGGACGAGATAGAGTGGGCTATCCAGGAGTTGCTGGCCCTTGGTCACATTCGGCCCAACACGAGTCCTTTCGCTTCTTCTGTAGTGTTGGTGAAGAAGAAGGACGGCACATTGCGCATGTGCATTGACTACAGGGCTCTGAATAAGAAGACCCTGAAGAATAGGTACCCCATCCCCAGGATCGATGAGCTGATGGACGAGTTGAGAGGGGCACGGTTCTTCTCGAAGATTGACTTGAGATCCGGGTACCATCAGATACGCGTGAGGGAACAGGACATTCCCAAGACCGCTTTCAGGTGTCACTATGGGTTCTTTGAGTTTCTGGTCATGCCATTTGGGCTGACCAATGCACCTGCTACCTTCCAGTCATGCATGAACCACATTTTCAGGGGTCATCTGAGAAAGTTTGTGCTGGTTTTCTTTGATGACATACTTATATACAGCAGGACTTGGGAGGAGCACCTCCAGCATATTGAGACAGTCTTGCACATCTTGGAGGAGCAGCAGTTCTATGCCAAGCTCTCCAAGTGTGAGTTCGGATTGACAGAGATGCTGTATCTGGGACACATTATAGGAGTGGACGGGGTGAGAGTCCACGAGGAGAAGATCAGGGCCATCAGAGATTGGCCAGAGCCGCGGAATGTGACGGAGCTTCGAGGATTCATTGGTATTTGCACATACTACAGGAAGTTCGTCAAAGGCTTCTCTCAGCTTGCTGCACCCCTCACAGATTTGACGAGGAAGGGGGCATTCAGTTGGTCGGACACGGCACAGCGAGCTTTTGACAAGCTCAAGGAGGTGATGAGCAGTTGTCCTGTGTTGGCGTTGCCAGATTTTACGCAGCCCTTTGTCCTAGAGTGTGATGCATCCGGAGAGGGGATTGGTGCAGTTTTGATGCAGGACGGTCATCCGATTGCTTTTGAGAGCCGGAAGCTCCTTCCACACAAGAGGTTGTATCCCATATACGACAAGGAGATGCTGGCCATCATGCATGCATTGGCCAAATTCCGGCAGTACCTGGTGGGTGGCAGATTCAGGGTGAGGACAGATCATAACAACCTGAGGTACTTTCTGGAGCAGAAGCAGTTGCAGGAGAGACAGCAGAAGTGGATTAGCAAGATCCAGGCCTACGACTTTGACATAGAGTATGTCAAAGGGAAGAATAATGTGGTAGCTGACGCCCTTTCTCGTAGACCGGCCACGTTATCACTCATGAGCTTGGACGCTGATTGGAGGGCTTGACTGTTGGTTGAGTACTCCAAGGATAGGTTTGCATGCGAGGTTCTGGATGGGTAGGTAGCGGATGACAGGTACAGGGTGGTCGATGAGATCATCTATTACAGGGACAGGATCTTCTTGACTGAGGGGTCTCAGCTCAAGAAGAAGATACTCCAGGCTTCACATGATTCACCATTGACGGGCCATCAGGGGTTCACCAAGACATACAGGGCTATTCGGGAGAGGTTCTCATGGAAGGGCCTCAAGGAGGACGTACTCCAGCATGTCAGGGAGTGCGATGTTTGCCAGCGAAACAAGGGAGAGATGAGCCATCCTGCAGGGTTGTTGCAGCCTCTTCCCATTCCGGAGGGGAAATGGGAGAGCATATCGATGGACTTCATCACGGGGTTGCCCACGGTGCAGGGCAAGGATTGCATCTTCGTAGTCGTTGACCGGCTGACGAAGTATGCCCATTTTTCGCCATATCCGCACATCACACAGCAGCGCAGGTGGCTGAGCTGTTCTTTAGGGAGATTTTCAGATTACATGGTCTACCCAAGACCATCGTCAGTGACAGGGACAACCGCTTCATGGGCGGATTCTGGCAGGAGCTCTTCCGACTAGTGGGGACCGAGTTGACACCGAGCACTAGTTATCACCCCCAGACGGACGGGCAGACAGAGATAGTTAACAAGTGGCTGGAGGGCTACTTGCGTAACTACGTCAGTGGACAGCAGAGGGCATGGCTGAAGTGGCTGCATTTGGGCGAGTACTGCTACAACACAACGCACCATATGTCTATTGGTATGTCACCTTTCTATGCTTTATATGGATATCATTCCTTATCTTTTGTGGACATGATGTTTGGTGTTAGCAGGGCTCCGAGAGCCAAGTTATGGATCCAAGAGAGCCAAGATATCCTCCGAGCTCTCAAGGACAACATAGCCACAACACAGAATCAGCAGAAGTTGTATGCTGATAAGGGTCGGGTGGAGAGGCACTTTGAGGTAGGAGACTTGGTCTACCTACGGCTACAGCCATACCGACAGTCTTCGCTCAAGCAGAAGGGGGCGGAGAAGCTGAAGCCCCGTTTTTATGGGCCATACAGGGTGATACGCAGGATCGGGCAGGTTGCGTATGAGTTGGAGCTGCCCCAAGGCAGCAAGATTCATAACATCTTTCATGTATCATGCCTGAAAAAGGCACTGGGCCAGCATGTGACAGTCACCGAGGAGCTACCACCTACAGACGATGAGGGGCATCTGGTGTTACAGCCGGAGGCTATTATTGACACTAGGGAGAGGCAGCTGCGGAGCAGGAAGATCAGGGAGTTCTTGGTGAGATGGAAGAACTTGCCGGATGAGGATGCCACTTGGGAGGATGAGAGGATCTTGCAACATCCATCACTTCAGTTGCTTGAGGACAAGCAACGTTCTGCCGGGGGAGACTGTAATATTCCTAATTAGCATTGCTAATTGGAATATTTCATTTTTTGTATAATTTTGCCGCTTTAGCTAAAAATAATAAATAAAGTGAGAAATAAGGGGGGGCATCTCACTTTAATAAAATAAAGTGCTTTCCTAGTTGATGGACGTTGTAACTTAAAGGGGTGGCCTTGGGGGTCCACACGCACATGAGGAGGCCTCACGCTGACCCAAGGGTGACTGCGCAGGTCAAGGAGGGTGAAGGACGCAGTTAGGGTTATTGGAGGGAGCTAGCATTATATAAGGTGGGGTTTTCACTCCATTTGGCATTATTGATATGTTATTGATGTTGAGAGCTAGACTTCTGTCTACTTCAGCACGCCGGTTGTTTAGTCGGTCTGCAGCACTGTTTAGTGCGAACTGAGTGTCTCCGGTCGGAGATCTCACCCTTGGCTCCGGGGGACTTCGAGTGCCTGCTCGAGCAAGGTTTTTTCCTTCAGTTCCAGTTGGTGGTTTGCAGTGGTTTCTGGTGGACGTTTTGCAGAGGAGCTGCCCTTTTGAGTGACTGCGCAGTCTAGGAGAGAGGACGCAGTTTCAGTTGAGGAGGACGCAGTCTTTGTTGAGCAGCTTTGTTGGGTGGTCATTTAGCAGTGGTTTCAGCGTTTTCCAGCTTTGAGGAGATTGCTATTTCATCCAGAGGTTTTGCAGGAGGATTCAGCCCCTTTTTCCCAGCGTCTTCTTGGGCTTCTGCACGGGAGAGACAGCGTTTTCTCTGGAGGGGGTTTATTTGGTGGATTTTCGGAGGTGGAGCATTCGCTTCACGATTTCTGGGTTTTGTCCGGAGGGTTGAGATCAGCTAGCCTTCCAGTTTTCAGCTCATTCCGGTGAGGGGATCAGCCCTTGTGTCCGCACTTGTAGGCGTTAGCTATTCTACCAAGAAGCCCACCGCCCAGACGCAAGCCTCTCGCAGCCATTTCTTATTCTGAGAGGGTCTCCACTTGCCTAGAGCAAGGATAGGTGCACTACTTCTGATTATCTTTGTACCCATATACATATATTCTCAGATTAATAAAATGGCTTAGTGTTCTGGCATTTTATGTGTATTTGTTCCATATTCTAGTTCTGGCATTTTGTTCTATATAGCTGCTTGTGGTTTTTCTGTGTATTACTGGTTGTTTCCCGTTGGGGATATTACAGACTTCGTGGCTGGCGACTTCCACGCAGTTCCTTCCATGATTGCAGATCTCTTTCATGCTGGTCTTTAAATTAGATTACTTCCTCCATGCTAAACAACACTGGCTCGACGTATTTATTTCCATGGTTTTGTTGGCTGATCTCAACACAACTGCTCCTTTGAGTTTCCAAACATAAACACTGATCTCCACGCTACTAGTCTCCTCGCTGGTCTCCCACTCTTTCACTCTTACGCTCTCCAAAAGTTCTCGAGCGATTCATGAAATGGTGTCTTCTTTTAAAAGCTCTGTGCTGCTCTGAACTGTCAAAGCATCTTTGTTATGACTCCTTGGAAAATGTTTGTGGAAGTCATTAATACTGCAAAATCTGTGAAAGTGGGCGATTGTACAAGATCCAAGAAGCATGAAATGAACTGGAACACTGGGTAGATCAACTCCCTTGTGCTTCAACTAACAATCAACTCGTTTATTATCGAGATTTCTTAGTTTATTGGGATTTAGTTGGTCCCTTTCCAAGAATTCCTCTGGAGTAAACTCATCAGGGCGATTGATATGGACCGGAGTTGGATAAAACAAAGAGAGATAATAATAATGCCAAAAATGGGGGATTTAAAAAATATTTTAATAGAGTCAAAAAACACCCCTTTTTATTAATAATTTTAATAATTATTAATAAATAAAAATGAAACTATAACTGATTCAAACAGTAAGATTTCTTTTCCTTAATAAAATTGGGAATTTTTCATACCATTCAACCATTGAACAATTTGATGGGGCTTTCCAAGAGCCTGCAGAGCTGGAATCTCCTCTTCACACCATGTGCATCACTGAAGCTTTGATACCACAATAATAGCAGAAGTGTCCTCTGACACAAATTTTATTAATAAAGAAAAAAAATTACATAAAAGCTGCAAGAGTTTACATACAATCACTCAGCTCTTTTGCAAGAGAAGATAAACAAGCTTTAAATAAGCTAGTGTCCTAAACTAATTTTGTTATGGATCACCTATTTCATTTACAAGTGTCCATTTACATATAATGCTCTCATAACAACACTCCTAACTATTTTCTTAAATTAGTTCCTAAGAAACAACACCTTTCTAGATGTCATATCTTTTACAACAATTAGCTATTTTAAAATGTCTCCAATATTTAATTAAATATTCTAAATAATTGAATATTAGACTTCAAATAATTAAACTCTAGTGTATGTATTTTGGATCATCTACAATTGCAATCACTGAGAATATTAGGAAGGTGCAGATTTTTATAGAGAGAAGTTTATGGGTTTTTGTGTATATAATTTTCATATTTTATCTTGCGTGCTGAAACTCTTCTAATGACATAGTCCTGTTGGTATTTTAGGGTTTATTTGAAGGATTAAAAGCACATAGGACATATGATGGGCGAATCCTGCTCTTTCGTCCAGAAGAGAATGCCTTGCGAATGATAATGGGTGCAGAACGTATGTGTCTGACAGCCCCATCAATAGAGCAATTTGTAGAGGCTGTAAAACAGACAGTCTTGGCCAACAAGCGCTGGGTAACAATGTTGTTCACTTTGAATGCTTTTAATGGCTCTTGTTTTTCAATATCAAAGTTGTTGTATCTTTAATAGAGTTAATTTGAAATATTTATGCATGTTGCTTGCAGATACCACCTGCTGGCAAAGGTTCTCTTTATATCCGCCCACTGCTTCTTGGTACTGGAGCTATACTAGGACTTGCCCCAGCTCCAGAGATCAGTTTTCTTATATATGCTTCTCCTGTAGGAAACTATTTCAAGGTCGGTTTCTATAATGCTACCTAATTAATCATGATCATGCTTTTCTGTTGTTACTCTGCAATTTCCTAAATAGCAATTTCTCGATGGATAAAAGTTCCTATCAACTGAAATTTTCTGTTTTGGCACATACTAGAAATAATAAATACATCAAGGACAATATTAGTTAACAATTTCCAAAAGTTTCCTTATCCATATGCCACTAGTTTTGCAAACACTAAATTAGTAAATAATAAATAGCCCATGTTATACTGGTAGCCACTAGGTTTGATCTTGGGCCTTGCCCAGATTACTCCAATGAGTTAACAATTCACCATGGTAAATTAATAATAATAATAAATATCCCATAGAATCTCACTCACTGCCCAATACATCTCTGACTGTTAGAGTTTTTTTTTTTTTTTTAAAAATCAAAGTGATCATCGAGTGATCCAGGACAAGTGCATTGTGACTAGCTGATAGGCGTTCATAGCTACATGCAGATCTACAAGAGTTTTCTCTGGGTTAAGTTATGGATTTTCTGCTATTTTATCTAGATGGAGCTATAAGACTGTATCCTTCTGTGGGCCTTTGACGTTGTTCTCTAGAGTCTAACTTCCCTTTAAGGCACAACTGTAGACACCTCCATCTATGAAATTTGTAGGTAATAACCATGTATATCAAAGAGTGGTGTAATTTAAGGTGTAAATGAGGATAATACTCTGTGAAACGAACAAGTATCCTGTCAAGAATAAGTCTTTGCAATGAAAGATAGATTTTCAGAGAGGAGAAGAGTAGAAAAAAACCAAAAAAAAAGACATACGGGTGCTCATCTATATAGGCCATTGTTTCCTTGAAGATATTAAGCATCCAACTAAAATGCAACTCTGTGATATTGTCTTTAGGGAAATTGCCTGGGGTCTTCAAGAATCAAGCCAGCAATGGATGGACAAATCCAGCCATAACAGTGATAGAACTCAGAGTTTAGCCAAAGAATAAACTTCGAACTGTATTGGATGATAAAAAAAAAGGTACACCATGACTACTAGTATTTATCCAAAAGGCAATCCTCATTAAATATTAAACCATTTACTCTCCACTCACTTTGACCTTTTGACTTGACTTTTAACGGTTACATCGATTAAATTATTATTTTTACCCCTAACGGCTAATTGATTTCTGATCTATTAAAGGCTCATTAGCACTCGTGTGTCATCATTATATACTCTATGGTCGCTGATGATGGATGGAGTGTCCACCCGAAACATTGGACAGGATTAAAAATTCTATACATAGTTCCATCAGGAAATCTTCTACAAATCCATCACATTTCAAATCATTTTATAATATGACCCAAATTTTATGACTTTTTTTTATTTATAACATATTCTAAACAAATGTTTAACTATTGACCTTACTCCTAAAATCTAAGAAGACTTATTTGATTCCTCCAAAGGGAAGAAGCGTTGAACTCCAGTGCTGTCCCGTATCTGGAAATTTCTTCTGGAATTGATACTCTGAAATCCATTTAGTCCCAGTACTGTGGATTAGAAAATCGAAATTTGTATCTTGTAGCAGAGGTTGCTATAACTCTAGGGGAACATCAGTTAGACGTTGAATGCTTGTCTCTAAAGTGAAATCTCCATACGACTTAGGTAAATCTACATTGATCACATCATGAATACCTAAATGAGAAGGGATATCCAATTTGAAGGCGTTGTTGCCAATTTGCTGAATAATGGCATCTGGGCCATATCTGCTTCAGTTTATGATGAATATTCTTCTTGAATCTTCTTTTATCTAAATAAAGCCAATCTTTGTCTCCAACTTGAAAATGATGAGGGCCCTATTTCTTATCCATCTCTACTTTATGATCTTCTTTAGTATGATGAAGACTCTTAGTACTGATTAAACTACTTGATATGAGAGATGAATTGTTTAATTTTATGTTGTTCTTTATCCATGTGCTTAGTATTTGTATGTGGTAGTGCCAATGGGGATAGGAATGATTGGACATTCTTAAGATCTCATTTGCAACATTTGGAAACTACAGGATATTTCTCCATTGCTTTTGATGCACATATACATGGTCAAATTGTTTACTGAAGTGGAAATCTAAACCTTGAGAACAATCAATTATTGTTAGTTTTTGTAGCGTCGGATATGTTCTAGCCACGAGATTTGGTGGAGAGGTTAGAATACATGTATTCTCCAAAACCCAGAAATCGTTTCTAGAAATTCCACCTAGAGACGACTTAATTATATTTATTAGTTAGTTTTTAATATTTCCTAAGTCTAAACTTAGGGAATATGATTAATTAATCAAAATTAATTAAGTCATTGGGTGAATGTTCTAGAAATGTTCTAGTTAATCCTAGCCATTGATTAATGTTTAATCGTGGCCGTTGAAGTCTCAACGGAGGATTATAAGAAGACGATGGGGCTTGGAGAATATACACCAAATCAGTTGAGCATTCGATTTTGCTGAGAAATCGATTTCCAGAGTAGCAGTTGTGTGTTGCCGGAAGTGATTCAGTGAGATCGAATCAGTGAGAGAGGAGCAGAGATAGTGAAGCCGGAGGAAGATTTCCAGATCCGGTGAGTAAATTTGCAGAGAGGCAGCAGAGAGGCAACGCAATGCCCTCTAGAGGCAAATTCCGTTTTGCTGGGGAGAAGGCGATGTGAAAATTTCTGAATACAAAATTACAGAAACCCTACTGCAATATCTCAATTTACTTCTCCTACCTCTGATTTAACTATACAAGTTATTTTCAGAAAATATTCAGAAAATATCGAAGTAAACACAACTAGCAACCTACACAAATACAAATCATTTACTGGACATCACGCACATATGACAAAGGACACATGATTTTTCGGACAAATGTCCCCGGAAAAACCCAATGTGGGAAAACCGGTGCAACATTTCTAAGGGTTTATTATTACTAAGCAGAAGTATTCTGAATAGATCTAGGGTGCCATAATCTGGCTCACCCAACAGAGAAAACCTCAGCAACAGAGAAAAAATGTGAGTTTTACCTCACTCTGCAAGTCCCGGCTAATCCAGATGAGTCACTGGTGAAACCCCAGCTAGCTCTGCACAGTCTCTAAGTTGCCGCTGCGTAAGGCTGCATGGCCCTAGCTAAGGGATTGCGTCACCCTTGCTCTGCGTTGATCAGCTTCTCCCAGAATCTGGTTTCAGCCTCGCCGGCTTAGAAACCCTGATCTCCAGCTTTTCAGACTTTTCCTTGGCAGCTCTGCGCTGCTCGTGCGTGAGCCTTGCGTGGGCCTGCATCACCCTCTCTAGGGTCTACATCACACCCTCTGATGGTTGTGCTGCCTCCACTGCGTCTCTGCTGCCCTTGCTCTACGTTGTACTCTTGGTCCTTCGACCAATCACTGCATCTGCCCCTCACTGTTTCTCTGAATCACTCAGATCTAATCTTCGTCCAAGCACTGCTCCATCAGAAGAATTCGATCTCTTAGATTCTGTGTGTGTCCTCCAACTGACCTCAAGCCTTTGCTTTATATTTTTCTTGTTGAAAAATCAACGATCGTGATCTAATCTCTAATCAACGACTAAGATTAGAAGAAGCTTGATCCACATCACTTAGAAAGTTCTCATCACATTTGTAAATTAATTCACTTTAAATTTTCAATTTCTCTAAGTTAGACTTAGGGTCCCCATTAAAAAATTTAATTATTTGAATATCTTTTACACCAGATGGAATTTCTCCAAACGCTTTCTGGAACTTGGAGATCTCATGTGTTCTAGCCCCTCCACAAAGTTTCGGAGCTAGAGCACATACGGTGCTACCCCAAAATTTCAACACTCCCTCTTAGCGAGGAATGTGCTCTAGCAATACTTCACCACTGAAGCATCACCCTAGTCTCTGGCATTGGTCTCCGTGCTGCTGATGCTTGGCCTGCTGCCCTCCATCCATTGCGCTGCTACTCTTTGTACTGCTGCCCATGTCACTGTCACTAACACTGCTACATCTATACCGCAACTCCCTCTCAAATTGCTGCATCATGCTGCCTATAGCATTGCCATTGCTAACTGTTGCACTGCAACTCAGTTGCTGAGAAGTAAGCAACTGAAGGACCATCACCCAATCACTGACAAACAAGTCAGTCTGGCTACATCTCATCACTGAAGCGCACTCTGTTGCTGCTCTAGACTGTCACTCTGAAGCACTACGATGTCTGCTACTCTTCACTGCGTAAGCATTGCCTTTGCGCTGTTGAAATCCCATCAGCCTCTGCGCTGCTGCTGCCTCTCCTTTGCGCTGCTCCAGACTTCAGTGTCCCAGCTCTGCCTCTGCTTATCCATGATCTTCTGCACCCACTGAATTTAGTCATCTTGCTACTGTCTTAAGGCTCCCGTAGCTCGTATGTGATCCAAGAGTTTGGGCACCTCAAGGATCCTGCCTCCACCATATGTAGCTGCTCTATAGATCTATATCGCCCCACCTCTTCTCTCGAGGCACATGAGCACTCATGGCCACATCATTTTCGCTGCCACTGTCCCCTTTCGCTGCTGCTGTCTTGGAATATGAAGCTTCCTTGTCCTTCCGCTTAGGACAAGTGTTGGCGAAGTGTCCAAGTTCGCCACATCTGAAGCACCAGACCTTGGATAGGTCCTTCTTCTTCCCTTGTTGCCGCTGTCCCTTGTATGCTAGGGCTGTATCTTCCTCCTCCACCTTCTTCACCTTGGCTCCTCTGCTGCTGAATTCCCTCTTGGTCACCCTTTGGATCTCTTCCTGTCGAAGGATTGCCCACATGTCACCCCAATTTGGGAGTTGTGCTCTGCCCAAGATACTTTGGAGAAAGGTTTCCCACTCATCAGTGACTGCATTCAGGGCAGTCCTCACCATGAGCCCATCGTCCAGAGTTGTCCCCATGGCAATCTGCTGATCTTGGATAGCCTGTAATTTGAAGAGGAAGGGATCGATCTCCTCTCCCTTTTGCATTTGGAACATCCGCATCTGGTTCTCTAGAAGCATCTTCTGCTTAACGGAGCTTCCTTGATATAGCGTGGTCAGAGCTGTCCACACGTCATTTGCTGTCTTCTTCTCGGCAATGTGCGGGACCACGTGATCCTTCACTCCACCCATGATCAAGCTCTTAGCTTGCGCCTACTTTTCGTTGAACTTCTTTAGAGCATCCGCATCAGTTGGCACGGCTAGGACATTTTCCGCGTGATCTCTAATACTGTACTCCTCCAAGACTCTCAGGATTCTGGCTTTTCAGGTTGCAAAGTTAGACACACTGTCTAACCTATCCTGATCTCTCAGTCCGTACGATGCCATCTCTACTCAAACTATCGAAACAGGTCCGCTTCTCCCTCCTACTGCCGTTGCACTCAACAGAAGATCGGATATGGGTTTCTTGGCGATAGAAACCCTCTAGAGAGACTGCTCCTTCTGACAACTGATTTCCCTCCCGGAAATCCTCCGCCAATTTTGCCGAATCAGTCCTCTACGATCACCCTGTAATATTCCCAATTAGCAATGGCTAATTGGAAATATCGATTTTGGTCAATTTTGCCTTATGTATTTAAATTATAAATAAAAGTGAGTAGAGGGGGACATAACTCACTCTAAAAATAAAGTGCACTCCCTAGTAGACACAACGTTGTAACTTAAGTGAGCCAAGGGGGCCAAGAGACCACGTAGAGAGGGGACCCACGTAGACCACATGGAGGGACTGCGCAGGTTGATATTGAGCACGTGGCAAAGGGAGGCTACGTTGGAGGAGGTGGGCCTTAGGGTTTGAGGGAGGCCAACGCTATATAGAGAGGAGAGCCTCCTCATTTTGGTCATTCGATGTTTATGATATTGAGTTGGTCACTTCGACTTCTTGAGCACGCTGGTTGTTTAGCTAGTTTGCAGCACTGTTTAGTGCACTGAGTGTCTCCGCTCGGAGATCTCAACTTCAGCCCCGGGGGACTTCGAGTGCCTGCTCGGGTGAGGTTGTCCCATCAGTATTTTGCAGGAGGATTGGTGTTTGGCATTCGTGGAGGAGTAGTGCATCCATAGACTGCACAGTCTTGAGAGGGAGGATGCAGTCCATTTCTTGGGAGCTCAGGATTGGGTTTCTTTGGAGGTTTCGAGCTTAGAGATTGAGCAAGGGGCCAGCCCTTGCCTAGTGGAGGATTTTGGCAGAGTTTGAGGCAGTATTTTGGTGGATTCACTGCAATGTCAGCGCAGAGCCTTGGAGCATAGCGTAGATCCTCAAGGAGGTGATTTTCGGGGGTTGGCTATTTCAGAAACGCTCTCTGGGCTTTTCTGGGTTTGGTGAGTAGAGGTGGATTCCAGAGTTTTAGCTTTTTCCGAGTAGGGGAACAGCCCCAAATACTCATTTTGGCTCCAGTGGTAGCAGCAACACAGCAGTTCTTCGACAGCTTGGACGCAGATCAAAGAGCAGCCATTTCTTGGTCATTCTGAGAGCTTTTCTTCACTTGCCTGGTGCAAGTCTAGGTGCCATCACTCTGATCACCTACTGTACTCACTTATATTTCTCAGTATAATAAAATGGCTTAGCATTCTCTCTGCATTTCTTGAGTATCTGTTACATATTCTATATATGCTATTGTATGCTTGCACTACTGTTATTTTTCTCTTCGAGCATCCCAGTTACTATACCACTTGGTGTGTTTTCCCCATACTCTTAGACAGAGTCTGGAAAGGGCCAGGTAGCCTCCAGATCTCACCCTCTTCTCAGAGGTGAAATATTTGGTAAATGCCCTCCCAGTCCATCTTTGGTTGGAGTTTGTAATATTCCTAATTAGCATTGCTAATTGGAATATTTCATTTTTGTTTAATTTTGCCGCTTTAGCTAAAAATAATAAATAAAGTGAGAAATAAGAGGGGTCATCTCACTTTATAAAATAAAGTGCTTTCCTAGTTGATTGACGTTGTAACTTAAAGGGGTGGCCTTGGGGGTCCACACGTGTATGAGGGAAGGCCTCACGCTGACCCAAGGGTAACTGCGCAGGCCAAGGAGGGTGAAGGACGCAGTTAAGGTTTTGGAGGGAGTTTAGCACTATAAAAGGAGGGGTTTCCATTTCATTTGGCATGTTGGATTTGATATTGATATTGAGAGCTAGACTTCTGTCTGCTTCAGCACGCCGGTTGTTTAGTCGGTCTGCAGCACTGTTTAGTGCAACCGAGTGTCTGCGTTCGGAGATCTCACCCTTAGCCTCGGGGGACTTCGAGTGCCTGCCCTGGTAAGGTTATTTTCTTGGTATCACCCTTGGCCTCGGGGGACCGAGTGCACCTTACCTGGTGAGTTAACATCGAGCATCATCCTTCGGTTTCGGTGGTAATTTGCGGTGGTTTACGGGTGGAGATTTGGCGGAGGAGATACCCCTTCTTGAGGCTGGCGCGGTCTGGTGGAGGCATCGGATCCGGCCTTGGATCACGCGGATCCTGGAGATATTGGCGGATCTAGCCTTGGAGGACGCGGTCTGGAGAGATAGCATCGAGATCCGGCCTTGGAGACGCGGATCTGAGGGGATATTGGCGGATCTAGCCTTGGAGGACGCGGATGCGAGAGATATTGGCGAGATCTAGCCTTGGAGGACGCGATCTGGAGAGATAGCATCGGATCCAGCCTTGGAGGACGCGAGCGAATGCGAGGAGATATTGGCGGATCTGTAGCCTTGGAGGGCGCGGTCTCGGGGAGATAGCGGCGGTCCGACCTTGAAGGGACGCGAGATGCGGGTGATAGGACGCGCACGGGTCTGGATAGGGAGGACTCAGATCCAGCACATCTGGGCAGAGAGGACGCAGATCCAGTCAGGGAGGACGCTGATCTGATGAGCAGAGTCTTGTGTGTGGGGTTTGGCAGCGTTTTTCAGTGTTTCCAGCCTTGAGGAGCTGATCATCTCATTCGGAGGATTTGTGGCCAGCGTTTCATCTGTCTTCTGCGTTGTCACTAGCAGAGACAACGTTTTCATTGGTGAGGGTTTGATTGGTGGTGGAGCATCAGTTTAACATTTTCTGGGGTTTGTTTGGAGGATTGAGATCAGCCATCTTTCTAGTTTCCAGCTCATAGTTCCAGGGCATTCCAGCAGCAGTTCTTCATAGCAGTTCCTCAGCCAGCTAGGACGCTGTCCCTATCTGCAGCCATTATTTGTTCTGAGAGGGTCTCCACTTGCCTAGGGCAAGGATAGGTGCACTCATTCTGATTGTCTTGTATTCCTATCTATGTGTTCTCAGATTAATAAAATGGCTTAGTGTTCTGGCATTCTATGTGTACTTGTTCCATTATCTGGTTCCATCATTTTGTTTTATATATCTGTTTGGCATATTTCTGTGTATTACTGGTTATTTCCCTTTGGGGATATTACAGTGGTATCAGAGCATAATTCTGGCTCATCCTGTGGTCTATGACATCGGGAAAGAGATCATACAGAGCAATAGCAGTTGCAATACCAAAAACGCAGTTGGAAAAGGGGCCAAAATATAAAGGGTCAAATTTTGAAGTTTGGAATTATGAGAAACGTTTTCTGGGTTTTTCTGGGTTTTGGACAAGGATCACCTTCCCAAATTTTTGGAATTTTCTGAGTAGTTTTCAGTGGGTAAATCGAAGGTTGAAGTTCAGCAGCAGTATGGTTTTACGACGGTAGTGCGAGTTTACGAGGAGCACAGCAGACACATAGCGAAGGGCCGGTGGCGGATGATGATAGGAGGTTGAAAGGCGGTCATCCGTCACATGCAGGAAACGTCCACCGCAGAGGATGCGGGGAGACGTCACAGAGGCTCCTGGCCATGGAGATCAGTCAGAGAGAACTCCCTAGAGTTCTTCAGATCGGTGAGGGATCGGGTGTGTCTCGCCATGTAACAGTGCACGATGCTATCCCCATTGTGACGACTCAGGCACCCGTGCGATCCACTATGCCCACATTCTTGCCAGAGGACACAGGGACAGCAGTACAGCGAGAGATAGATCCGGGTCGGATGGCTGACCTTTTTGCAGAGTACCAGGCTTACGGACCGACGTTCATGGATTCTATCACCTTCAGAGGCTATATCCAGTTCCAGTATGGCATTAGACTCCGCGATCATCATCGGGGGCACCGACATCATCATGGTGGAGACTACCACCGCATAGCTAGCAGAAATTATGTTCAGCTCCAGCGTGATAGTAGACCTCACAACTTTCACAGAGGGAACAAGCACTCACATGATAGGGGATTACAGCGCACAGTGGACAGATTCCATCTACCGACATTTGACGGGTCATCCAGGCGCTCAGAAAAAGCTTGGGTGGACAAGTTGGATGCCTCTTTCCAGCTTGGCCGAGTATCGGAGAGGGAAACCATTAAAATGGTTACCTCGCACTTGGAGGATGAGGGCACACA
Organism: Pinus albicaulis; assembly: GCA_034641835.2. Taxonomy (NCBI): domain Eukaryota; kingdom Viridiplantae; phylum Streptophyta; class Pinopsida; order Pinales; family Pinaceae; genus Pinus; species Pinus albicaulis. The sequence continues at coordinate 569,086,948 of CM076578.1, forward strand.
GGATTGCAGGGAGTTCGAGGACACACCTAGGGTGACACGGGACTCACCATCATTAGAGTCCTCCTTGACCGTGCCGGTTGATATCGTAGTGGAGGAGATAGAGCCTACCTCGGTAGAGCCATCCCGAGGTAATAGTGGAGCCATGTCCGAGTCTTCGGGTGGTAGCAGCACACAACAGATGGGTGAGGTGTCAGGAGATGTATCCACCTTCGATGAGGTAATAGCAGGTACAGAGGTATTGGATGATGGTCGCAGACAGCAGTATCATCGGCTTCAGACAGACCTTCGAGTTTTGAGGGAGAAGGCCGCGTCGGTACGGGAGACCATTTTGTTGCAGGATCAGGAGCTGGAGGGTATGAGAGCGACTTGTGCCAAGTCGGCGGCCAAGTTGGTCCACATTGGGGAACAGCTGGATTCCCTGATGGTGCAACCAGAGGGCACAATGAAGCGTCAGATCATTCCCCTTCAGGTATGCATGGATGGGACTAGCAGTATTGTTGGGTCATCTCTTCCCGTTGGAGATAGAGAGGCAGAGCCACCTAGTCAGGTTTCATATGTTGACTTGGATAGTGGTATGAGACGATCAGAGTTGCACAGGGTACAGCAGCCACGTGTTGAGATTGGATGGCGAGAGATTTTGAGTTGGTACCCAGTGGAGTGGGTTATGGAGATAGTGGTGGACCCAGGTGTAGTTCAGCAGGAGTTTCCAGGTGCTGGGAATACAGGAACCCCAGCTTGGCAATGGGATCCAGGTGGGATCACCTATCATTTCCTAGGCAGGTTGGTTGCCTGTGTCTTGGAGGGTACAATTGGCCAAGCAGTAGAGCATGTGCATGCGCTAGGGGAGTTTGGGTCAGCTCTAGTGGCCAACCAGTTTATGGGTAGACTCCCTAGGTTGTTTTGGTATGACACTCGTACACGGGATCATGGGGTGGTCAACATACCTTGGCAGGAGTTTGTCGGAGGAAGTGGCATTGGCAGGCCACCACATGGCGCCTTGTATGGGGCCAAGGATTTTTCACCTTTATGTGGGGCACAGAGGATGCAGCGGAGCTGAGCAGTGGTGGTAACACTACTAACCCATAGGGAGATTCACTTCTCGGACCCCTCGAGGAGGATTTGCAGTGATGATCCATTTCTCGGCGGGTATAGTGATGCGACGGTGGACATGATTGGTGGTAGTCTGATATGTAGAGGCACAGCTCTAGGACATCACATCCATGGACGTGTGGGAGCATCTAGCAGTGATCAGTGGACTACTGGTGGACATGGAGCTACATGGTGGTGTACCGTAGTGTGTGGGACTGCATTATGGAGTAGGAGTGCCCTACATCACATTGATAGCACGCGGGGAGTGACAGATTCCTGGACACAGTCAGGGCACGAGACGGTACAGGGTGGTACAGTAGTATCATGGGGTATCCAGCAGTATTCAGGGGTATGCCTCAGTGTGCAGTGGCATGTCGAGGAGTGTATGGATGATCAGTGGTATGCGAGGGCATACGGTGCTACACAGCAGGGACTTAGAGCATTCCTTCCAGAGAGACTCATGGGTAGGGACAGCAGGCTTACCTTTGGGAGTAGTTCACCCAGGATCAATGGAGAGACAGAGGAGCGATACTTGGCAGTATCTGTGGGGACTCACACACCTGATCCGCTTCGACATCACTCACAGGTACAGTTGATTATGTTTTCGATCTTTGGCACTTTGGGCGTGAGCAGCAGGGTATGCGAGGGTCACCCGAGATATTTGGATGACACTCAGTACACTAGGCGAGAGACTTCTCAGCAGTGGCACTGGGTTGGTGCGCTAGTTGACAGCCGCAGGTTGGGGGATGAGATGGCGGAGGTAGAACAGGAGGGCATTCCTTCTGTATGCCAGGGTGAGGACTCCTTTTCACATGAGTCCATAGGATCAGTTGAGGTCGCTTCTGGGGAGCGAGGGCAGTCATGCATGGATGGTGACAGTAGACTGGAGCTGTATACTAGTGTCCAGGGTGAGCAGTCAGCTGCATTGACATTGAGTACGGTGTCAGCTGTTACAGATCCATACCCTCTGGAGGTTGAGGGGATTGTTATGCCGGGGGCTAGTAGACAGCAGGAGCTGTTGGATATGTTGGAGCATCCATCTTTGGGTCGCCACTAGGATGAGGCACAGATAGATGTACTCGCAGTCGGCAGAACTGCAGCGTTTTTAGTGGGTAGCACTCTCCAGGAGTACATTGAAGGAGCTTGCAGCATACCTTGCCCACTTTTGCCCATTATAGAGAGAGGGGCTTCCTTCTACAGGCAGCTTCCATTGACAGACAGGGTAGAGCAGTGGGAGTTGATTACAGGCTGGCGGCAACATTCCAGGCATGTTCCATATACCGTTGTCGTTGCTACATCAGATTCTTCTTCGAGGATGGACTGGCGGGAGATCATGAGTTGGTACCCTCTAGATGGTACGGTATTATTCGTAGGGTGCACAGTCGAGCAGGGGCCCTTGGACGTGACAGAGGTTATAGATTCCAGCTGGCAGGGCAGCACAGGACATCATTTCTTCAGCACTCCATCCCGGTTTCAGGAGAGCAGGATCAGCATGGGATTGAGTCACCACTTGGATTGGAGAGAGGTGATGAGCTGGTATGCAGTTGGAGGGGTAGCATATGCAGCTACAGGTACAGCGCAGCAGGAGCCCGAGAGCATTGATGCTTGTTGGTGGTCTTCACCTCTTGGAGCATTGGTCTTAGCCAGAGGCAGTGCACAGTTCGAGCCATGGGACTTGTGCGATTATTGGCCACAGTGGCGATGGGATCCGGGAGGACTATTGGTTGGCAGGTACTGTGAGAGGCCAGTTTGGGATCCTGGCATTGAGATATCCCTTCATATCAGGGTGATGCAGGAGATAGAGAGGTTTCAGTGGGACCCAGGCACATTTTGCAGTATCGGTGGGGAGCATCAGCTAGAGAGTAGGCTCGTTCAAGCATTGCTTGAGAACAAGCCATTTTTGCCGGATGAGGATGCCACTTGGGAGAGCGAGCAGACTTTACAGCATCCATCACTTCAGTTGCTTGAGGACAAGCAACGTTTTGCCGGGGGAGACTGTAATATTCCTAATTAGCATTGCTAATTGGAATATTTCATTTTGTTTAATTTTGCCGCTTTAGCTAAAAATAATAAATAAAGTGAGAAATAAGAGGGGTCATCTCACTTTATAAAATAAAGTGCTTTCCTAGTTGATTGACGTTGTAACTTAAAGGGGTGGCCTTGGGGGTCCACACGTGTATGAGGGGAGGCCTCACGTTGACCCAAGGGTAATTGCACAGGCCAAGGAGGGTGAAGGACGCAGTTAAGGTTTTGGAGGGAGTTTAGCACTATAAAAGGAGGGGTTTCCACTTCATTTGGCATGCATGATATGATATTGATATTGAGAGCTAGACTTCTGTCTGCTTCAGCACGCCGGTTGTTTAGTCGGTCTGCAGCACTGTTTAGTGCAACCGAGTGTCTCCGTTCGGAGATCTCACCTTAGCCTCGGGGGACTTCGAGTGCCTGCCCTGGTAAGGTTATTTTCTGGTATCACCCTTAGCTTCGGGGGACTTCGAGTGCCTGCCCTAGTAAGGTTATTTTAAAACATCATCATGGGTTCGGTGGTGGTGGGTGGTTTGCGGTGGAAATTTGGCAGGAGAGATACCCCTTCTTCGGGGGCACGCGCGGTGCGGAGAGATAGCATCGAGATCCCGGCCTTGGAGAACGCGGTCTCGGTGTTGGCGGAGATCTGTGGCAACGGAGGACGCGGAGATGCGGGGGGAATGGCATCGGATCCGGCCTTGGAGGACGCGGTGCGAGGGGGATATTGAGCGGTCTGCTTGGAGGACGAGTGCGAGGAGATATTCAGCGGTCTAGCCTTGGTGTGATGGCAATTGCGGGAATAGCATCGAGATCTCTTGCGGAGGGGGGCAGATGCGAGGAGATATTGGCCGGTCCGCGCGGGACGCGGATGCGGGAGATAACGACGAATCCGGCCCGGGGGCCCAGCAGATGCGGGTGATGGGGCAGCGGTCTGGATAGGGAGGACTCGGATCCGGCAGATCTGGGCAGAGAGGACGCAGATCCAGTCAGGGAGGACGCTGATCTGATGAGCAGGGTCTTGTGTGTGGGGTTTGGCAGCGTTTTTCAGTGTTTCCAGCCTTGAGGAGTTGATCATCTCATCTGGAGGATTTGTGGCCCGGCCCCGTTCCGCTCTGTCTTCTGCGCTCTCACTAGCGAGAGACGGCGTTTCCAGTGCGGGCTTGATTCGGGTGGTGGAGTAACATCGGTTTCACCTGTGCAGGGTTGTGCGGGAGGATTGAGATCGACCATCTTTCTAGTTTCCGGCTCATAGTTCCAGTGTACGTGCTGACGGCCCGAGTTCTTCATGGGTTCTTGACCGGCTAGGACGCCGTCCTATGCAAACCATTGTTGTTCTGAGAGGGTCTCCACTTGCCTAGGGCAAGGATAGGTGCACTCATTCTGATTGTCTTGTATTCCTATCTATGTATTCTCAGATTAATAAAATGGCTTAGTGATCTGGCATTCTATGTGTACTTGTTCCATTATCTAGTTCCAGCATTTTGTTTTTTTTATATCTGTCTGGCATATTTCTGTGTATTACTGGTTATTCCCTTTGGGGATATTACAGAGTTTGCTTGTGTTTGAGGGATATCCTTGAAAAGGGATATTACATTGGTATCAGAGCATAGATCTGGCTTAGCCTGTGGAGCTAGTTGTCTATGACACCGGGGGAGAAACCCTACATCTGCTACAGAGGTAGGAAGTACAGAGATATTGAGCGTAGGTTGGAGAACACCTATGGAGAGGGTGACTGCGTTTGGGTGGTGGATGTAGAGCAGGAGGAGCCTGTGATAGACGCAGAACAGGAGGAGCCTGTGGTAGATCTAGAGCAGGAAGTACCGATGGCAGATGATAGTGATGCAAAGAGGTTTGGGGAAGGACTCCTCAAGTCAATCCAGAATCTGTCGAGGTAGATTGAGATGATGGGTCAGAGATTCACTACTGTGGAGGCTAGACAGCGTGGAACCCCAAGGGGTTTCCATGTTGGTGAGGGGTCGGGCACATCCCACCATTTGCAGGAGCGGGATGCCACTCCGCACCAGGCATCTCATGCATCCACACGTTCCACTCTGCCCACTTTTTTGGGTGCAAACACAGGGGCCGGAGCACAGCAGGAGCCACAGCCTGGCTACATGGGTGATTATTTTGTTGAGTACCAGGCTAAGTCACGAGACACGTCCTCCAGGGTCATGTGTCCCGTATTTCAGTGTCGGACACCAAATACGACCTAAAACGTGTCCAATATGTTTTTGGTCGTGTCCTCCGAAATTGAATACGTACCCTCTGTTTTGGCATTCGTGTCCTTGGATAGAATACTCGTGTCCTAGGTTTGGAATACTTGCCCTAACGTATTCCCTGCATTAGGACACGTTTTCCATGAAAAAATACAAAAATGACAAAAAATTCGTTAGTTTTTTGGCTATCAAAGCTATCAATTGGCTATCAACTGGCTCCGTCCCTGCTGCTGTAAAGGATGAGGAGACTATCCAACAAGCACATGGAGATTGGAAGATGGAACATTTCAAATTTGTGTTCCAGCTGTAGGCAGACATCAAGCGAGAAGTTCTTCTTGGAGAACACTTCTTTTATTAATCTCAGGTTTTTAAATGTTATGTAAGGTAGTTTTGCTATTATATCAGAATGTGAGGACCCAAACTAGTCTGTTTCATAGTTATATTTTCAAAACAATAATATCAGATCAGCTTTATTGGCACCATTTTTGAAATTTTAGGATTTCTTGGAACACTGACTTCTGAAAGTCCCATTTTGTATGTATTATCATACTATACGGTGCAGCCTTGGAAACTTTTTAATGCAAATTTTAACCATTTCAGTCGAATTAATTTGAAAAAAATTAAATAAATAAACTAAAACTAAACAGAACCAGATCCTGTAGCCTCTGATTGATGATGCTTCTGGAGCCTACGACTAATCACCACCTACCTTGAATCAGATAAGCTAAATTTCATCTCATTCGTGTGGGGAAAAGGGATCAATTAAAAAGAGGAATAAATAAAATGGAAGCCATTATGAATAGAACAAACTGATAAATAGACAGACTCATTCTGCTCTCTAGAAGGAGTTCAAAATTCCTTCTTTTCCGTTTTAATGAGGCTGCAATCTCGACTCTCGATCTAGGGAAGTGTTGTTCCTTCTCCCTTGAAAGAGTGATGCCTTTCCTTGTTTTCTAGGTGCGTTGAATTATTTCATGTCTATAGCCTGTGATTAATGATTTTTCTCGAGCCTGCGACTAATGTCCACCTACCTTGTATCAGATAAGCTGAATTTCATCTCATTCATGTGTGGAAAAAGAAATCAACTCACAGAGAAATGATAAAAGTTGAAGCAGTGAAGCCATTGTGAAAAAAACGATTAGGCATGGGAATAGGGATGGGGTTATTTGAGTTAAATTTTAATGACTCATGAGTCATTGACTCATTGACTAATGACTATTGTTATAGCTTATGGTTTTAATGTGCTTGTAGCCTTGTAAGTTGTATAATTGTAATTTACTAATTTGTTAATATTAATTTATAAATTATTAATATATATATATATATATATATATATATATATATATATTTTAAATATAAATAAAACGTGTCCCTCGTGTCCTGTTTTCGAGGTCACGGTGTCTCGTGTCGAATACTCGTATTTACGTGTCCTCCGTGTCTTGTGTCCTCGTGTCATGTGACTTAGGTACCAGGCATATGGGCAGGAGTTCAGGGATGCCCTTTCATTCAGAGACTTTGTTCAGCTCCAGCGGGACAGCAGACCCCTCGACCATCATAGAGGGCACCGACATTATCATGACGGAGACACCCAGCATACAGCGAGCCGATTCCATTTGCCTACGTTTGATGGTTCATCAAACAATTCGGCAAAGTCTTGGGTAGAGAAGCTGGACATATATTTCCAGCTCAACCAGATGGCAGAGACAGAGGCCATCAAGGTTGCTACGCTGCATTTGGACGGTGAGGCCTAGGATTGGTGGTTCCATGGGATGGTGACACTCGGGCATTCGATAGTGACCACATATGCCGAGTTCACCTGGAGACTAATAGAGAGGTTTGACCGGAGGGATCCGGAGGAGCACTTTGTTGAGCTGACGAGGCTCAGACAGATCGGGAGCCCGGAGACATATATCGCAGATTTCTTGAGGCTTTCAGTGATGGTGCCCGATCTATCCGCGGCACGGATGATATACATGTTCATTGAGGGGTTAGCAGAGCCGCTTCGAGGTTTGGTCAAATCCACCAGACCAGCCACACTCTAGGACGCAGTTGGCAGGACTCGGGATTTGCAGGATGCTTTACCCTGGACCTGGACGCCTTACCGCTAGAGACAGGCTTTCCAGCCAAAGGGGAAGGATGTGAGGATTCCGCCTCCTAAGGGGAATCCGGGTAGGGGACAACTAGATGAGGATGCCAGGAGGGAGTTGAAGAAGAAGAGGTTGTGTTTTACCTGTCAGGAGCCATGGGCACCGGGACACAGATGTGCTGCTGGCAAAGCACATTTTATCGAGGTCTTCTCCGAGAGCAGCGGGGAAGAGGATGAGTATGAGGATGGGGAGGCAGGTGACAGTTAGGCAACGCAACACCATTTGCCACCTCCACCTCCAGGAGCAGGAGGTGTAGCTTTTGCACCCACAGGGGGGACCCTTGCAGCATTGCAGGGAGTACCCAAGTATTTGACGGTGTGTGTCCGAGGGACAGTACGTGGGCAGCAAGTTTCAATTTTGGTAGACAGTGGGGCAACCCACAACTTCATCGATGCATAGATGGTTGAGCGCAGAGGCATACCGACAGAGAGCTTCGATGGATTTTCAGTGTTGGTCCCAAGAGATCAGACGATGCAGTGTGCCAGATATGTTCTAGAGCTGGCTGTGACGATGGGTACCTACACAGTGACCAACCACTTTTTCGTGGTCAACATACCGGATACCAATGTGGTATTGGGTGTACAGTGGCTGATTACTCTAGGGAAGGTCACCACAGATTGGGAGGCCTTGGAGATGGAGTGGGATGATAAGAAGACCGGGAAGCATGAGAAGATACGTGGGATGCACACTTACCCACCCCAGACTATTTCAGCTCACCGGATGGAGGCAGACTTCCGGAAATGAGACATAGAGTGGGCAGTAGAGTTGCGGGCATCAGAGGCAGGGACTACTGGGCAGACAGTTCATCCTGATATACAGGCCATCCTTGATAGGTATGACACAGTGTTTGGGGAGATACCGCTAGGACAACCACCAGATCGGGGGTCTGAGCACACTATTGAGCTAGAGCAGGGCATCCAGGCTGTCATTACCACACCCTATAAGCACCCCAAGGCCTATCGGGATGAGATTGAGCGGGCCATCCAGGAGTTGCTGGCTCTTGGACATATTCGGCCTAGCACCAGTCCTTTTGCTTCTTCGGTGGTGTTGGTGAAGAGGAAGGACGACACATTGAGAATGTGCATTGATTACAGGGCCCTGAATAAAAAGACCATGAAGAACAGGTACCCTATACCGCAGATTGATGAGCTGATGGATGAGTTGAGAGGAGCACAGTTCTTCTCAAAGATCGATTTGAGATCCGGGTACCACCAGATTCACGTGAGGGAACAGGAAATTCCCAAGACCACTTTCAGGTGCCATTATGGCCACTTTGAGTTCTTGGTTATGCCTTTCGGGCTAACCAACTCACCAGCCACTTTCCAGTCATGCATGAACCATATCTTCCGCAGTCATCTGAGGAAGTTTGTGTTGGTCTTTTTCGATGATATACTGATATATAGCAGGACTTGGGAGGAGCATCTCTAGCACATAGAGGTAGTACTGCATATCTTGGAGGAGCAACAGTTTTATGCTAAGCTCTCCAAGTGTGAGTTTGGGTTGACGGAGATGTTGTATTTGGGACACATCATAGGAGTGGACGGAGTGAGGGTCCACGAGGAGAAGATCAGGGCCATCAGAGATTGGCCAGAGCCGAGAAACGTGATGGAACTTCGAGGATTTGTTGGTATCTGCACTTATTACAGGAAGTTCGTCAAGCGTTTCTCGCAGCTTGTTGCACCCCTTACAGATTTGATGAAGAAGGGGGCATTCAGTTGGTCGAATACAGCGCAGCGGGCCTTTGACAGGCTCAAGGAGGTGATGAGCAGCTGCCCAGTACTTGCATTGCCAGATTTCACGCAGCCGTTTGTCCTAGAGTGTGATGCATCGGGAGAGGGGATCGGTGCAGTGTTGATGCAGGGAGGTCACCCAATAGCTTTTGAGAGCCGGAAGCTCCTTCCACATGAGCGGTTATATGCCATATATGACAAGGAGATGCTGGCCATCATGCATGCCTTGGCCAAATTCCGGCAGTACTTGGTGGGTAACAGGTTCCGGGTGAGGACTGATCACAATAGCCTCAGGTTCTTTTTGGAGCAGAAGCAGCTACAGGAGAGGCAGCAGAAGTGGATCAACAAGATCTAGGCTTATGACTTTGACATTGAGTATGTCAAGGGGAAGTACAATGTGGTAGTCGATGCACTTTCACGTAGACCAGCCATGTTGTCTCTGATGAGTTTGGATACAGATTGGAGGGCTCGACTTTTGGTTGAGTACTCCAAGGACAGGTTTGCTTGTGAGGTTCTGGATGGTCAGGTGACAAATGAAAGATACAGGGTGATAGATGAGATCATCTACTACAGGGATCGGATCTTCTTGACTGAGGGCTCTCAGCTCAAGAAGAAGATATTACAGGCATCACATGATTCACCATTGTCCGACCATCAGGGGTTTACCAAAACCTACAAGGCTATCAGAGAGAGGTTCTCATGGAAGGGCCTCAAGGAGGACGTGCTCCAGCATATCAGGGAGTGCGAGGTTTGCCAAAGAAACAAGGGAGAGATGAGCCATCCCGCAGGTTTGTTGTAGCCTCTGCCCATTCCGGAGGGGAAATGGGAGAGCATTTCGATGGACTTCATCACAAGGTTGCCCATGGTGCAGGGCAAGGACTATATATACGTCGTCGTTGATCGGCTGACGAAGTACACACACTTTTTCGCCATATCCGCACACTATTCAGCAGCACAGGTGGCAGAGCTGTTCTTCAGAGAGATCTTTAGGTTACATGGTCTTCCCAAGACCATCATCAGTGACAGGGACAACCACTTTATGGGCAGATTCTAGCAGGAGCTTTTCCGGCTGGTGGGGACAGAGTTGACATCGAGCATCAGCTACCACCCACAGACAGACGGGCAGACAGAGATAGTTAACAAGTGGCTGGAGGGCTACTTGCATATCTATGTTAGTGGGCAGCAGAGAGCGTGGCTGAAGTGGCTGCATCTAGGGGAGTACTGCTACAACAACACACATCACATGTCCATCGGTATGTCTCCATTCTATGCTTTGTATGGATATCATTCTTTATCTTTTGTTGATGTGATGTTTGGTGCTAGCAAGGCTCCGAGAGCCAAAGATTGGATCCAAGAGAGTCAGGACATTCTTCGAGCTCTCAAGGATAACATGGCTACAGCACAGAACCAACAAAAGTTGTATGCCGACAGGGGTCGGGTGGAGAGATAGTTTGAGGTAGGAGACTTGGTCTACCTACGTTTACAGCCATACTGACAGTCGTCACTGAAGTAGAAGGGAGCTGAGAAGCTCAAGCCCCGTTTTTATGGGCCATACAGGGTGATACGCAGGTTTGGACAGGTTGCTTATGAGTTGGAGCTGCCCCAAGGCAGCAAGATTCATAACATTTTCCATGTATCATGCCTGAAGAAGGCATTGGGGCAGCAGGTGACAGTGACAGAGAAGCTACCGCCTACAGATGATGATGGGCATTTGGTGTTACAGCCTGAGGCCATTATTGATACCAGAGAGAGGCAGTTGCGGAAGAGGACAATCCAGGAGTTCTTGGTGAGGTGGAAGAATTTGTCGGATGAGGATGCCACTTGGGAGAGTGAGAAGATCTTGCAGCATCCATCACTACAATTGCTTGAGGTCAAGCAACATTTTGCCGGGGGAGAGTGTAATATTCCCAATTAGCAATGGCTAATTGGAAATATCGATTTTGGTCAATTTTGCCTTATGTAGCTAAATTAGAAATAAAAGTGAGTAGAGGGGGACATAACTCACTCTAAAAATAAAGTGCACTCCCTAGTAGACACAACGTTGTAACTTAAGTGAGCCTAGAGGGCCAAGAGACCACGTGGAGAGGGGACCCACGTAGACCACATGGAGGGACTGCGCAGGTTGAGATTGAGCACGTGGCAAAGGGAGGCAACGTTGGAGGAGGTGGGCCTTAGGGTTTGAGGGAGGCCAACGCTATATAGAGAGGAGAGCCTCCTCATTTTGGTCATTCGATGTTTATGATATTGAGCTGGTCACTTTGACTTCTTGAGCACGCTGGTTGTTTAGCTAGTCTGTAGCATTGTTTAGTGCACCGAGTGTCTCCGCTCGGAGATCTCGCCCTCAGCCCCGGGGGACTTCGAGTGCCTGCTCGGGTGAGGTTGTCCCATCAGTATTTTGTAGGAGGATTGGTGTTTGGCATTCGTGGAGGAGCAGTGCATCCATAGACTGCGCAGTCTTGAGAGGGAGGACATAGTCCATTTCTTGGGAGCTCAGGATTGGGTTTCTTTGGAGGTTTCGAGCTTAGAGATTGAGCAAGGGGCCAGCCCTTGCCTAGTGGAGGATTTTGGCAGAGTTTGAGGCATTATTTTGGTTGATTCACTACAGTGTCAGCGTAGAGCCTTGGAGGATAGCGTAGATCCTCAAGGAGGTGATTTTCGGGGGTTGGCTATTTCAGAAACGCTCTCTGGGCTTTTCTGGGTTTGGTGAGTAGAGGTGGATTCCAGAGTTTCAGTTTTTTCCGAGTAGGGGAGCAGCCCCAAATACTCATTTTGGCTCCAGTAGTAGCAACAACACAACAGTTCTCCGGCAGCTTGGACGCAGATCAGAGAGCAGCGATTTCTTGGTCATTCTGAGAGCTTTTCTTCACTTGCCTGGTGCACGTCTAGGTGCCATCACTCTGATCACCTACTGTACTCACTTATATTTCTCAGTATAATAAAATGGCTTAGCATTCTCTCTACATTTCTTGAGTATCTGTTACATGTTCTATATATGCTACTGTATGCTTGCACTACTGTTATTTTTCTCTTCGAGCATTCCAGTTACTATACCACTTGGTGTGTTTTACGCATCCTCTTAGACAGAGTTTGGAAAGGGCCAGGTAGCCTCCAGATCTCACCCTCTTCTCAGAGGTGAAATATCTGGTAAATGCCCTCCCAGTCCATCTCTGGTTGGAGTTTGCTTGTGTTTGAGGGATATCCCTGAAAAGGGATATTACACACCCTCCTTATCGAATCTCAGATTTCTAGGCACTGTTCTGCACCGACAGAATCGATGCCTCACCAACAACTTTTGAAGATCAGAAGCTGCACTTCCAGCCCTGACAATTAGCGCAACGTCTCTCCAACTCGAACTGTGTCACCCTTTAGGGCCTACGTCAGCCACTACGTTAGCCTAGCATGAACCTGACAGGCTCTGTGTCACCCACTATGGCCTGCGTCATCTCTGCGTGGGCAGACTTGCTCTGCGTCCCTCGTGGTGTTGCGTTGCCTTCTCCCGGATTTGTGCTGCTTCAACTGGCCTTCCTACAGCAAAAATCTTTAGCCCCTTGCTGATGGCTTCAGCTTGATCTGCAATGTTTTGATACCATGTGGAAATTTATGAATACAAAATTACAGAAACCCTACTGCATTATCTTGATTTACTTCTCGTACTTGTGATTTAATTATACAAGTTATTTCCAGAAAATATTCAGAAAATATCGAAGTAAATACAACTAGCAGCATACACAAATACAAATCATTTACTGAACATCATGCACATATGACAAAGGACACACATGATTTTTTGGACAGATGTCCTTGGAAAAATCCAATGCGGGAAAACCAATGCAGCAGTTCTGAGGGTTTATTATTATTAAGCAACAATATTCTGAGTACATCTAGGGTGCAATAATCCAGCTCACCCAACAGAGAAAAAATGTGAGTTTTACCTCACTCTGCAAGTCTCGACTGATCCGGATGAGTCACTGGTGAAACCCCAGCTAGCTCTGCGCAGTGTCTATGCTGCCATTGCGTAAGGCTGCATGGCCATGGCTGAGGGAGTACGTCACTCTTGCTATGCATTGATCAACTTCTCTCGAAATCTGGTTTCAGCCTTGTCGGCTTAGAAACCTAGATCTCCAGCTAATTTCAGACTTTTCCTTGGACGCTCTGCATTGCCCTTGCATGAGCCACCAGCCTGCGTCACCCTCTTAGGTCTCGTCACACCCTGCGGTGGTTGTCTTGCCTCCAGCACCCGTGTCTCTGTTGCCCTTGCTCTGCATTGTACTCTTGGTCCTCCGACCAATCACTGCATCTGCCCCTCACTGCTTCTCTGAATCACTCAGATCTGATCTTCGTCTGAGCACTGCTCCGTCAGAAGAATTCGATCTCTTAGATTTTGTGTGTGTCCTCCAACTGACCCCAAGCCCTTCCTTTATACTTTTCTCGTTGAAAAATCAACGGTCGTGATCTAATCTCTAATCAACGGCTAAGATTAGGAGAAGCTTGATCCACGTCACTTAGAAAGTTCTCATCACATGTGTAAATTAATTCATTTTAATTTTTCAATTTCCCTAAGTTAGACTTAGGGTTCCCATTAAGAAATTTAATTATTTGAATATCTTTTACAATATATGGAATTTCTTCAAATGCTTTCTGGGCCTTGGAGATCTCATGTGTTCTAGCTCCTCCACAAAGTTTCGGAGCTAGAGCACATCCGATGCTACCCCAAAATCTCAACAGGTGAGATGTGCCAGAAACTGGGTAAAGGTTCCAGAGGCCGAGAGAATCAGTTTCCGAGATAGTAGCTGAGAATATAGTGAGAGGTGACGCAGTTCCGCGCTGGAGGGACATAGTGACTACGTAGAGTGACGCAGAGATTGTGTAGAGTTGGGGACGTCTCAATTTCAAGCTGAGGTCAGTGTCAGATTCTCCTGTGGAGTGAGGAATTTCCTCACTAGTTATTTTTTCCAGTTTCTCTCTGTTTGGATTGCCAGTTTGGGCATCCATAGATCGTACTCAGACATTTCACCACTGCATAATAATAAAACCCTTGGCTGCTGCACTAGTTTTAACTTTTCCCAAGTTGCGTTTTTTCGGGGACATTGGTCCAAAAGTAACGGTGCAATTTTGTGTGTGTGTGCATATATTTTCTTTCAGTGTTTTATTTCTTACGCAATTTATTTGTGAAGGTTGTAGTGTATTTAATTCGATATTTTCCATAGGAAACAATAGATAAATTGTTGAGTAAATTAACAATTAAAAGAATTAACATCAGTTGCCGCAATATGATTCGAGTAATCAAATTTTCACATGGTATCAGGTTACAATTGATCAGTTGGAGGGCTTAGTAGCAGAAGGAAAGAGGACGTTGGTTGCTCTACGTGAGCAACCATTCAAAACCCCCAGAGGCAGCGCAGTGTTAAAATTTGGGTACCAGAGGACAAGTGGTTCCCTAAGGCTTTGATCTTTGGCCTAGGGAAAAGTGTCCACTTTATTTGTACTCCTTATCCTAAAGTTACTTTATAAGTGGTAAAGTCAATTTAATTAAAAAGTGACTTTATAAGTGGTAAAGTTACATTCTAATTTTAAAGTGACTTTATTAAAGTCAATGAAAAATTAGAAAGTGAAAAAGTGACTACGGAAATAAAAGGCTAAGTGGGTCTTTATTTAAGTGGGTGAGTTAAAAAATAGAAAGTGAGAATTAAATGCACATTTATTCTCATCGCTAGATCTAAATCAATCTCAGCCATTAGATTTTAGGGTTAGCCAAAAGGTCATTTAGGGTAAATGGAGAGAAGAAGAAGAAAAGATCAATTCAGTCTTTCATGAGCTATTGAGAGAAAGAGAAGAGAGAGCAAGGAGAAAATTTCTGAGCAAGGAGGAGGTGAAGGAGATTAGTAAATCCGTACAACAGCTTAGCACACATCCCAAGGCAGCATTTCCGTACAACAACATTTATTTGGCACACATACGAAGGCAGAATCTGTACAACTTTTTACATGCATTTTGAGGAAGGTACAACACAGTTTTTGAGGAGGAGAAATAACAGTTGAAGGCACGATTTTCGAGATAGATTTTAAGGCACGAATTTCGAGGAGGATTGTTGTACCATTTCCGTACACCTTGTTCTGGGCACATTTTTCGAGGCAGTCGTACAACATTAAATGCTGTAATTTATTGTTGTAATTTTCTGTTTGCTGTTGGCACAAATTTCAAGGTGCAAGTTTGGCATGGAAATCAAGATAAGTTGGTTTTTGTGATTGCTGTAATTTTTCCTGTGTAATTCATTTTCTCTATAAAATATTTCCAGAAATAAAGAAGAGCTCTCAAACTAATTTTCACCAAAAGTTGTAGGGGGTTTTCCTAGGGTCACATTGACCAAAAATCACTGTGTCATTTTCTGTGTGTGGCTGTCATATTTTATTGTGTTTTATTTCTGCATTTTCTAGCAGTGGTGAAATCCTCAAATTTGTGTTTTTAGAAAATATTGTCATTTCCAGATTTTAGTATTTTTATCATGTTTAGATTCAAAACTAAATGCATGGAGTGATAAGGAAAACTGATAATCGAAGTGGGGGTTGAAATTCTTCATGGTATCAGAGCTTGGTTGGCTGAAAATTGCAGTTTGGGACAGCAAGTGAAAAATTACAGCAAGCTGATTTTTTGCACAGAAAATAGAAAGTTTTACCCAGATTTGAAAATTTTAGTTTGTTAGGACAGTGAAACATGCCTTTGGGTTTGAGGGTTGAAGACAGGTTAGTTGGCAAAGTAACTACAGTACATGGAGGGAGAGAATCCAGTGCATCTTTGAGGAAGCAGAAGTCTGGGGCATTATGCTACATACCACACAACACCCACTAGCAGTGCCTGCTGACCCTGTACAATTTGCAAAGTTCAACAAAAAAAATACTTAGGCAAAAAGACTGATTCTCGATGGAGTCAAAGATCATGTCATTCCTCATGTGAGAGGAAAGACTTATGCACATGAAATGTGGACAACCTTGACCGGTCTTTACCAGAGCTCAAATGGAAATAGAAAAATGGTCCTAAAGGAGAAATTGAAGTCCATTAAAATGGCTAAGACTGACAGTGCTACGACATACCTCACAAAGATCACTTCAGTGAGAGATGAGTTGGGAGCCATAGGAGAGACCATTGCACCCACTGAGTTGGTGAGGATTGCTTTGAATGGTCTTCCCAAGACTTGCGAGAGTTTTGTGGATGGTATTGTTGCATGGGAGAAACTTCTCGGATGGGAGAGGTTGTGGGATGATTGCATTCAGAATGAGATCAGAAAGAACCATCTTGGGGCAGCCAAATAGGGGGAGGAGGATGACAACGTGGCATTGTTGGCAAAAGGCAAGAAGGGCAAAGTGAAAAAACAAGTTTCCACCAGTGGAGGCAAAGGCAAAGGTAAATATAAACAACAAACAAGGAAAAGGACTATTCCAAAGTCAAATGTTGGAATTGTCAAAAGTTGGGACACTATGCTGTTGTGTGTCCAAAGAAGAAGAACAAGAAGGGGAAAGAGAAAACCATTGCAGCTTCTGCAGAGATAGAGGGCTTCTCAGAGAGCTTTTACCGAGAGTTTGGGTTCATAGCTTGTGAGGCCTCCAGTGCAGGATCACCTGCCATACAGTTTCAGAGGGAGTGTGCACTCTCCACTACTAGCAGAGCATCTTCTAGCATTTTGTATTTTGTCATTGGCGCTTCTCGTCATATGATAGGAGTGAGGGAGTACTTCTCAAAGCTTTCAGAGAGTGATACTGATATGGAGGTAGTACTTGGTGATGACAACATTGTTAGAGCAATCGGTGTGGGAACATTGACATTTGATAGGGAAACCAAACCTCCCTTGTGTAGAAATTTCTGAATCTTAACACTTATGCAGAAATTATTGCTGTTAATCCGGTTATGCTCCTCCTACTTAGATAAGTTATGAACTGTATAAATTCAAGTTAACATCGAAGCAAAACACATAACAGATCTCTACCAATTCAGATCTAGAATAAGCACATGCACCCATTGACAAAGTGACAGTTATTTCCGGAAAAATTGTCCCCGGAAAAACCCAATGTGGGAAAACCGGTCTCTAGCTATTGGAGGGTTCTATTATTAAGAATATTTCTGAATACACAACTCTGGGTTCCAGATTTGGAAAACCCTACAGAGAAAACTCTAGATCTACAGTTCCTGGCTGATTCTAGGACCAAAAATACCGACTGATCCACACCCTGAAATGGGATTTACAGAACTCAATCATATCTGGGCCTAGAAACCCCAACGCTACCCTTGAAATGCACTGCGTCAGCCTTGGATGGCCTCGAAACCCTCAACGCTGCTCCTGGAAGGGACTGCATTACCACAGAATGGGTGACGTAGGCACTGCACTGCCCCTGAAGGGTCTCTGCGCAACCCTTGAAGGGTTTCCTGAAAATGACGCTGTCCCTGCTGCTGCTGCCTTCCTCTGCACTGTCCTTGAGCTGATCTCTTCTCTGCCTCTTGTGTATTCTAGACCCTGGGATCAGATCATCCCCTTGGTCTGATGGTGGGGCCTAGGTGAGAGCAAGGCTCTCCAAGCATAAAAAGGGAGAGGGTCTCCTCATTTCATTCAATCTGACTATGCATCTTTTTTATTTGTCTTTTGACATTGAGCACGCTTGCTGTTGAGCAAAGTCTGCACGTACTGTTCAGTACACCGGGTGTCTCCGTGCGAAGATCCCAACCTCAGCCCTAGGGGACTTCGAGTGCCTGCTCGGGTGAGGAGTTCCATCTTTGTTTTGCCGGAGAGAGTTGCAGCAACCACAGTTGGGAGCATTCACTGGAAGAGACAGCGCAGTTAGTGAGAGGGAGGACGCAGTCTTGGAAGGAGGTGGTCCCGGATTGAGGGTTTATCAGGGGATTCAGCTCGGGAGAGTTGGAAAGGGGTCAGCCCTTCCCTATTCCATCATTTTGGTAGAGTCGGAGGCCATTATTTGCAGCACATCATTCAGGGCCAACGTTTCTCATTGGGGGATAGCGTAGTGCCTCAAGGGAGTCATTTTCGGAGGTCGGCCATTTCTGGAAAGCTTTTTGGGCTTTTCTGGGTATTGGGTGGAGAGGCCATTCCCAAAGTTTCACAATTTTCCGAGGAGGGGAGCAGCCCCAAATAGTCATCTCATTCTAGCAGTAGCAGCAACACAGCAGCAGCACCAGCAGCACTGGAGATTACGCAGTCTTTGACGGAGCAGCCATTCTGGGTTATCTTTTGAGAGTATTTCTACGCTTTCCTAGTGCAAGCCAAGGTGCCATCATTCCGATCACCTTTTGTACTCATTCCATCTTCTTGTATTAATAAAATGGCTCAGCGTTCTCCATATTGTCTGTTTTTCTTATGATGTCTCTCTAGTTGCTGTAGTTCTTTGTTTATGTCCTTTATATTGCTGTTTATTTCCATTCGCGATATTATAGTGGTATCGAAGCTCATAGACTTGGCTTAGCTTGTGGAGCAGATTGTCTATGACACCAATAGGTAAACCATACATCTATTACCGAGGGAGGAAGTATAGAGAGCAGGAGTGGAGGTTAGAGATCACCTTCGGGGAAGGTGACAGCGTTCCGGTAGTGGACGCAGAGGAGGAAACGATGGCGGAGGAAAGAGATGTCGGGAAGGAGTTTGGGGAACTTCTCCTCAAATCAGTGCAGGATTTGTCGAGATGGGGCAAAGGTTCACGACAGAGTCTAGACAGCGTGAGACCCCAAGGGGTTTCCATATCGGAGAGGGCTCGAGCACATCCCATCATTTGCAGGAGCACATGACAGCGCAATAGATGGCATCACACACACCTCCCCGTTCCACGATGCCTACGTTTCTTGCCGAAGACACTAGGGTAGGAGCATAGTAGGAGCAAGAACTGGCACACATGGGAGATTACTTTGCTGAGTATCAGTCCTACTGTCAGGAGTTCAGAGATTCCCTCACATTCCATGACTTCGTTCAGCTCAAGCGGGATAACATACCCTGCAACCATCACAGGGGGAACAGGCACTCACATGACGGGGATGCACAACGCATTATAGGCAGGTTCTATCTACTGACATTTGATGGATCCTTCAAGTGTTCGGCAAAGGCTTGGGTGGAGAAGTTGGATATATATTTCTAGCTTAACCAGATTGCAGAGCCAGAGGCCATCAAGGTGGCAGCGCTGCACCTGGAGGGCGAGGCCCATGACTGGTGGTTTCACGGGATGGCTACGCTGGGACACTGAGGAGTGACAGCTTATGTCGAGTTTACACGGAGGCTGATAGAGAGATTCGATCGGGGAGATCCGGAGGAGCACTTTGTTGAGCTGACTAAGCTCAAGCAAACCAAAAGTCTGGACGCATCTATTTTAGAGTTCTTGAGACTTTCCGTGATGGTGCCAGATTTATCCGCAGCCCGGATGATCTATATGTTCATAGACGGGTTGGCAGAGCCTCTATAGGGGTTAGTCAGATCGGCGAGGCCAGCTACACTTCATGATGCAGTTGGGAGGACTCGGGATTTGCAGGATGCACTACCCCGGACTAGAGCTCCTTTTCCCTAGAGATCGACATTCCAGCTGAAGGGGAAGGACGTGAGGGTTCTGCCTCCAAAGGGGAACCAGGGCAGAGGGCCAGGGGATGATGAGACCAGGAGAGATCTAAAGCGGAAGAGGCTATGTTTCACATGCCAGGAGCCATGGGCACCAGGACACCGTTGTGCCGCGGGGAAGGCACATTACATCGAGGTCTTCTCCGACAGTAGCGGGGAAGAGAAGGAGTATGAGGAGATAGAGGTAGGAGGCAGCAGCGCAGCGCAGAGGGGAGATCATCTGCCACCTCCACCACCAGGAGCGAGAGGTGTAGCGTTTGCACCTACCGGGGGAGCCCTTGCTTCTTTGCGAGGAATTCCCAAATACTTGACACTGCGTGTCCGAGGCACAGTGCAGGAACATCGTGTTTCAGTATTAGTGGACAGTGGGGCCACCCACAATTTTATTGATGCCCAGTTGGTAGAGCGGAGGGGCATATCGGCTGAGAGCTTTGATGGATTTTCGGTACTGGTTCCAGGTGACAGGGCCATGCAGTGTGCCAGGTATGTGCCAGCCTTGGCAGTGACTATGGGGACTTACACCCTGACAGATCACTTCTTCATGGTGGACATTCTGGACACCAACGTGATACTAGGGGTGCAGTGGTTGATTACGCTGGGGAAGGTTACCACTGATTGGGAGACCTTGGAGATGGAGTGGACGGATAAGAAGACTGGGAGGCACGAGAAGATTCGGGGTATGCACACCTACGCACCACAGACAGTTTCAGCACACTGGATGGAGGCAGATTTCCGGAAGGGAGACATAGAGTGGGCAGTGGAGCTGCGTGTTTTAGAGGCAAGATCTACAGGGCAAGCCATACACCCAGATGTACAGTCCATTTTAGATAGATATGCCACGGTTTTCGGAGAGATACCCCGAGGGCAACCGCCAGATCGGGGGTTTGAGCACATGATTGCGCTGGAGCAGGGTATCTAGGCTATCATCACTGCACCCTATAAGCATCCTAAGGCCTACCGAGATGAGATTGAGAGGGCCATCCATGAGCTCTTAGCTCTTGGGCACATCCGTCCTAGCACTAGCCCCTTTGCTTCTTCAGTGTGTTGGTGAAGGAGAAGGACGACACACTGAGGATGTGCATTAACTACAGGCCCCTAAACAAGAAGACCATGAAGAACAGGTACCCCATCCCACGAATAGATGAGTTGATGGATGAGCTGAGGGGATCGAAGTTCTTCTCGAAGATTGATTTGAAATCCGGGTACCATCAGACTCGCGTGAGGGAGCAGGATATTCCCAAGACTGCTTTTAGATGTCATTACGGTCACTTTGAGTTTTTGGTGATGCCTTTTGGGCTGACCAATGCTCCGGCCACATTTCAGTCATGCATGAATCACATCTTCCGCAGTCACTTGTGGAAGTTTGTGTTAGTGTTTTTTGATGACATCTTGATTTACATCAGGACATGGGAGGAGCACCTACAGCATATTGAGGCTGTATTGCGCATATTGGAAGAGCAACAATTTTATGCTAAGCTCTCCAAATGCGAGTTTGGGTTGACAAAGATGCTCTATTTGGGGCACATTATTGGGGTGGACAGAGTGAGGGTCCACGAGGAGAAGATCAGGGCCATCAGGGATTGGCCAGAACCGAAGAATGTGACGGAGCTTCAGGGGTTTGTGGGTATCTGCACCTACTACCGGAAGTTCATCAAGGGATTTTCCCAACTTGCTGCACTCCTTACAGACCTTACCAAAAAGGGGGCATTCAGTTGGATGGATATAGCGCAGAGGGCCTTCGATAGACTCAAGGAGGTGATGAGCAGCTGTCCGGTTTTGGCATTGCCAGATTTTACGCAGCCCTTTGTCCTAGAATGTGATGCATCAAGGGAGGGGATAGGCACAGTTTTGATGCAGGGAGGCCACCCTATAGCGTTCGAGAGCCGGAAGCTATTGTCGCATGAGAGGTTGTATGGTATATACGACAAGGAGATGTTGGCCATTATGCATGGATTTGTTAGCCACCTATACAATTTTTTATACCAAAAGGTGGCTAAATCATTTTTTGGAGCCTTCAAGGAACAAATTTTATTGCAAAAAGTGTTACCTCTTGAAGACTCTTGAAGGCCTCATGCCTCTGTCCAAAATCTTCCCTGCTGTGCCCATTTTACACTTGGAAATTCTGCCTGATTTCATGAGGAAGCACTGCTGCAAAATCATCCATTCTCCCCTACTTCCACTTGAAAGAGTTAACCTCCATTTTGCTCCCCTTTTCCTCCATAAAACTCCCACCGTTGGTTGATGCCATCCAACGGCCATGCTCCTCCCTGCACCCTCTGAAGCAGTAAAACCAAATAACGCAGGATTTTGTAATGTCATTTTGTATTGTGCAGGTGTTTGAATGAAATTCCGTTTTATGATTTAGGTTCTATACTTCGTGATCGGCTATCGGTCACTGGAAGGATCGATAACGCTCCAGTATGGTACTGTAATGTTGTTGCCCATAGAAGTTGCGAACCTTGTCCAAAAGAAGAAACCCGCTTATAGAATAAATAAATTGGGAATGAGTTAATAGAGCTACAGTTCCGAGAGTTGAACCTGAGTTTAGTGAACCGGAGTGAACAGGAGGAAGGGTTTAACCCCACGGTCAATCACTGTACAAAACTGGAGCAGTTTTGATCGCACTGCCTTTGTGGGGTAAGCTGTATTTCCAATTCGATCGCGACGCATGCTAGGACCTGACACGTGGCCTCAAGCGGTTTGGAGATACCACCCTCCCCGCGCGTTAAATGTCGACTGTGGGCTCAACGCAATATTGATGTACGCCATCCAATTTGAGGCAGGCTCATCGAATGGTGATCACGCTCAAAGAAGTTCGGGGGATAAATTAAGTTATGTCGTGGGCCCATGGCCCACAATCAATCGCCCTAGTCCCCACGGCTACGACAGCAGTTAGCAGTCCCACAGAACCGATGGTCCCCAACGCCTAGTCAGCACACACGGCAGCAACTGATTGCAACAGGTCTTGTTTGGTTGCTCACATGTTCAAGAAACCCGGACCCGATACGCTTTAGGGCGGATTTAATAAAAATTTCGAGTCACACTTGGGTTGATGTCAGCAGGCCCCAAACGGACCCGGGGAGCTTTATAGGGTGGATTTAATAAACATTTCGGGTCACAAACACCATGACGTTAGCAGGCACCTTTTGTGACCCAAAATGGTTATACAGCTTGGTTTTATCGGAGTTTTGAAGTCCGGGGTATGTTATTTGGTAAAGGGTGTTTTAAATGGCTTTTTCCATTATACTAAAGAAGGGGCCGAAGACTGGGGTTTCAATTCTCGTGCCATCCGTGGGTTAAATTTTCACGTCTCATCAATGCTTCAAAGGCATTGATGCATCACGATCCCTGCGCAGCACTGCACACCAACAAGACACGGTAAATAAATCACAAACAAAGAGTATCAGTGTCGAAGACAGAACGCACCAGAATGGAATATTGAAGACAAATTTATGAGGATTACGGCTAAGATTGATTATCAAAAGCCTAATCCTCCCAATTAAGACACAGTTAAAAGAAAATCATAAGTGTTTTATCAGACATGAAAGCCTCCACCGCCACATCTGAGGCAAATTGATTCCTCCCAGCTACCACAGTGCCACCTATGCCTCAAAGCATTCAAACAGAGGCCGAAGTTATTGATTAAGATCAGATATTTGCTTCATTGCAGCCAGAGAGTTAATTCTGCAAATAAACTTAATGACAAAACATCAGCGGAGTTACTTTAACATAACAGAGAGCCTCAAAAGTCAATAAGAGCTCCCACCGAGCTTAATCTTAAATGAAAAGCATTAATACAATCAGAAACATCTGTAAACTTCTTCATCGAGCTCCCCAAAGGCCGAGAAGCCATTAAGACTGTATTAATTATCTTTGGAGATCTTTTATTAGATCTCACTTCCTCATTCTTCTATAAATACTACTCGAAAAGATGAGAGAAGGGTTGGTTGCTGAATTTTGAAATATACTTGAGCTTGAAACTCCTACTTGTAAATAGTGCTCACTGGCTCTTGAAGCTCTGTTTGTGATAGATAAGTTAGTCTGGGAAGTGTAGATGATTGCTAAACTAAAGCATTGGACTTAAAGCTGTAACTGGTTTGGAGCATCAATACAAGCTGATTTATGGGATCCTGGTCTATGTCTATGGTGATGTTATTTCTTATTGTGAATTGTTATTTTGTTTCTGTTTTCACTGTGTTCATATTCTCTTATAAAGAACAACATGCATAGAGTTAGGACCTACTGTACATCAGTACCCTTCTCTGACTGAAAATCTTTATCTAAATGTTTTCTTCCAATTTGTGTTGTTGAGAAATGATATAATTCAGTTCAAGCATAGGAATGCTGGTGTTCCCTCGTCCTACTATCTGAGCTAGTTGTTATTCTTAAATGTTATTATCAGTATATGTTAAGTAAAGATGAACTAAGGAAGATATGGTGTGCCCTAGTCCTAGTTTTATCCCAAAAGACTGTCTGAAAGTTTCCCTTGGAATGTGTTAAAAGCTGGCTAGTTTGAAAGTACTTACCAGATCTTAGGCCATTCTTTGTTATCTTTGTATTTGTCTTAAAAGTTACCAAGTAGAGCAGAGCTAGGAGAGGATTTGTGGTGAGCCTGACCCGCTAGTTTCTACTCCAACAGTGGCCTTCAAGTTTCCCTCTGTTTTTACATGTTTTCTATCGAAAGTGTATCAAAGGCTGGCTAGTTTCGAAGTACTTACCAGATCCTGGATTGCTTTATGTCTTTCTTAAGTGTTTGTCAAAGGCTGATTAGTTTCAAAGTACTTACCAGATCCTAGGCTACTCTTTGTTCTTCATCTGTTTAATTCCCCTTCTTTTTGTCTCATTTCATTCCATAAATCAAACTTTAAAGAGATCCTTAGACATAGATGACTTGCCCCATGGACCACTCTTGCACCTTGTTGTTTCAATTAAACCCTATTATGACTCCATAGCCCAATG
Organism: Pinus albicaulis; assembly: GCA_034641835.2. Lineage (NCBI taxonomy): Eukaryota > Viridiplantae > Streptophyta > Pinopsida > Pinales > Pinaceae > Pinus > Pinus albicaulis. The sequence continues at coordinate 569,111,708 of CM076578.1, forward strand.
GACTAAAACCTGCAATTATCTACCTTTTTGGCCGAAGCTTGTTCTACTTGCTTGCAACTTCACACCTTTGAAACTCTTTGCATTTAGAACTTTCCACTCAAGCCCTTTTCATGCTCAACCATCCAAAAGCAAAACAAACCCTCGGCCTTCATAACTAGCCTAATATCATTACCCAAGACTTCAAAGACAAATCCTTCTTTTGCACTTATTAGAGAGATCCCTCTTCTGATTCAGGAGGGCTAGATCCTAGAATCCCAAAGTGGTTGAAATAATGTTGTTTCTATGATTGGACTTTGCCAATCTTGCTAATTACAGATCCCTAACATTTCTGGCGACTCTGCTGGGGAATCTTTGAGTTATTTTCTTGTTCAAAACTTTAAAAAAAAATCTCGGGAACCCCTTTACTCACCAAACACTTGGTATATTAATCAGCTGAGCCACCAGCTCCTAACATTTCTAGCGACTCCGCTGGGGAATCTGAGTGATTTTCATTTCAAATAATCATAAGACATCATAATTTCCTTTCTTTCAAATGACATTTGTTCTGTTCGCTGGTTGAATTGTTAGGCATAACATCTCTGGGCGACAAACATTGTTTGGTGAGTAAGAAGCAGCCTTTTCAAGCACTACCAAGAAATGGTAATCATGGTGAAGCTTGTTTGAATCAGTGACAAACTAGGCATAACCTAGGATTCTCATAGGAGTTGTCTAAACCTTGAAAAATCAGCCAGCTTAGCCATAAGAGTAGATTGTCTTTGTCTCATAACCATAGCTAAGTTTTGAAATAGAGTTAGGACATTCTTGGAAACCACACCACTGAAAAATAACTCAGAAAACCCAAAAATATTTCAGATTGGTATCCAATAAACATGGTAGTGGACCATAAAACCTTTTACTTCTGAAAAGGAGCTAAAAACTTCCACTTGGCGACTCCACAATCCTGAACAGACCTTAAGACTCCACTGGGAAGAACCCCTATCATTATAATATCGTTCAAACTCAGTTAGAGGACTATAGGATTAAAATTTGTATAAAACAGTTTAGTTAACCACTTAAAGATTGTCATATCTGGTTAAACTATTCTTGTTTATTTGGGTCTGAAAAACACAGCATAGTGGCTCCTCGAAAGATTCACACTAGAGCCTATCCTGACCCTGATCCACCTGAGATAGTTGATGACCCAGAAAGTATCCTTAGGAAGTCTCCTAAGATTAAATTATCAACTGTATTCAGATCACCCTTGAGAGCTAATTCAGTTCCTGAAAATCTTTCAGCTCTACAACAATCACAAGTTCACTTAGTAAATCCCTTTAGAACTAGGTCATTTGATGATATAACTCAGCTAGATTCTGAGTCTTCACTTTCATCTCCTGAAACAAGTGAACATCCTGGTAGTAGAGAAGCAACACCTCCTGATTTGCATTTCCTTCACAATTTAGGTGTCTCTCATCCAAGATCAGCTCAGCAATCTATTGTTGTTCCGTCCACATCCCTTCATCCTCCATTCACTGTCCAAACCACTCCACTTCGGCCCACTTTTCCTTTTGTTAATCCACCTCTTGTGAATCCACCCCCACCACATATCATGGCAGCATGGTATGCTCCCTTAGTCCTTCTTGTACCATTAGTCAATCTTCCGCAGGACTATCAGTCCAAAATTCCATTATATGATGCTAGTAATGCTACAACTGCATCACAACATGTGGATAAGATGAATGACTACTTTGACATAAATGAAATTGATGATGATTCTGTCAAGCTTAGATTGTTTGCTCAGAGTCTAGGGGGAGAAGTAAGAAAATGGTTCAAAGGCTTAACCCCCCATAGTATCAATGATCTCCAAGCCTTCCATCAGACATTCTTAAACAAATGGGAAGTGAAGAAGAATCCTCTCCAAGTCCTTTCTGATTACAAGAACCTCCATAGAAACCCGGGGGAAAGTGTACAAACTTATTGTACTAGATATAACAGTGTGTATAATGCACTTCCCCCAGATCTAAAGCCTCCACAAGGCTCAGCATTAAACAAGTTTCCTGAGGGGTTTGACCCCGAGATGGCCTATCAGCTGAGAGATAGAGATCCTGCAACTCTTGAAGAACTGCAAAAAGGTGCTCTTGCTGTGGAAGTCAACTTGATGGAGAAGAGAGCAAGAATAAAAAATGAAAAGAGAGTGTCCTTTAGAGAGGAATCTAAACCCTCTGCTTCCAACTCAAAGATAGAGAGAATGATGGAGGAGATGATGAAGAAAATGAGCATCCTTGAGAGAGCACAAGCCAGTCAAAACCAAACTGCTCCTCCAAACAGAAACCAGAACCAGAACCAGAATCAGAATTTTAGAAGGAACCAACCTCTAAACAGACCTAGGGAAGATGATCAACAGATCACTCCTCCCTTTCATCAAAACTATGTAAGTGAGGTTGAGGAACAGATGAGATAACAGAGGAAGATGATATCAACATGCTGGGGGTAGATAATGATGACTTTGAAGTCCATTATGATAGAAAACAGGGTCTTTATACACGTTATGATGAATAAGGAGATGATGATGAAAGTTATTATCAAGACATGGAAAATGTCATCATAGAGTCTCAAAGAGAATATGATCTTAGAAGCAAAACCAGTCAACAAACTCCCAACACCAAAACCTCTGAAAAATCTTCACAAAACAGCACTGCAACCAAGCCTAAAGTTGTCAAAGAAAAGGACAAAACAGTGGCTGTGAATTCTGATAATGGTAAAGAGAAAGGCACTCAAAACAATGAAAAACAGAGTGCAGACCTTAGCAGTACTAACACTTCAGCTAGTACTCCTGTGAAAACCATTTTGTCAAATGTAAATAGAACAAATCAGCAAGCTGATCTTGCTGATAGACTAGCAGCTAGTAAGGCTGAAACAAGTTTTTCAAAGAACCAATTCCTTTCAGCGTAGAGTAGGAAATTTCAAAGATCAAAATCTCTATTCCCCTGACTGAGTTAGCTGCCCAGAATGTATATAGGACCCAAATTTTGAAGGCTTTAAATATTGAAGATAATAATGACACAGTCAATCTTAATGATGACCAGCCAAAGCTCATTTTTGGTCCTAAGATTGAAGGTACATATCAAGAGGGACCTGTTCCTCCCTTTTATGTAAGTTTAAATGTTCATGACAAGATTTTGCATAACGCTATGCATGATTCTGGGGTTTCTCATAATTTAATGGCTAAAGCTGTGATGGAGAGCCTGCGTCTAGAAATCACCAGACCTTATAAAGACCTTTACTCTTTTGACTCGAGCAGAGTAAAATGTTTAGGATTAATCAAAGACCTCTGCGTTAACTTAGCCCAGATTCCAGCCAAATGCTTAGTAATGGACATTGTTGTGGCTGATGTGCCCCCAAAGTATGGAATGTTGTTATCTAGATCTTGGGGGGCTAAGTTACAAGGGACTATGCAAATGGACATGACCTATGCGACTATCCCTGTTTTCAATCAGACTAGAAGACTTTACAGGGAGTCTCATATGCAATACACAGTTACAAGTCAAGACAGACCTCAAAACTCTCCTCTGTATTCTGTAAATACGGGCCTTGATTCTTTTATTCTGTTTAACGATAAAACACTTAGTGAACAAGTCACTTTAAAAGATTTAATGGCCGTTAGGGAGGAAGAGGAACACAACACAAAAGCGTCACAACAGTTTGATGCATTTGAAAACTTTAGCGAACAAAACACTGGTCTTGAGCTACAAATCATGTGTCCTTTGCTTTTAAACATTGAGAGTCAAGAAAGCAGTCCTCAACCCAATAAAAAATCTGAGGAGTTAAAACAAGTTCAACAGTGTGCTGACCTCCAAGAACAATTCGATAGCACACTTATTGAAGAGCATAGTAACCCAAATGATAAACTCGAGACTAGTCCTCAATGGAGTATGCACTTCGATGGGTCTTGCACTAAGACCAACGCTGGTGCAGGTGTCTGGATATGCAACACTGAGAATAACCACACAGAAAGCCTTTCCTGTAGATTAAACTTCCAGTGTTCCAATAACATAGCAGAATATGAATCCCTTCTCTTAGGCTTACGATTGTTGAAAAAGTTAGGAGCCAAGAGAATCAATGTGTATGGGGATTCAGAGTTAGTCATTAGGCAAGTAAATGGGGAGTATAACGCAAATCATCCCAGACTTAGGGCCTACCGAAATGATGTCATGGACCTTTTAAAAACGTTCGAGGAGTCCAAACTGATTTTTGTCCCAAGAAAAAGAAATATTGCGGCCCACAATTTAGCTTTTGCAGCTAGAACATGCTTAACGCCATACGAAACCAAAGACTGCACAACTCAAATAAAATTTAGACCAGCCGTAGCTGATAACGAAAAATACTGGCAAGTGTTCGACGGGGACAAACAAATAGAAGACTTCATGCAATTTAGAAATGAATTCGAACTACACAGTTCGGACTCAAATTATGATACAGACTGCAGTGAAGAAAATTTTCTTGGTGAAGAAGAACCGTCTCCTGAATTTGTTAATATTAATCTACTGTCAAGCAAACTTCAAAACAAAACAGAACTGACTGCAGAATTAGAAACAGAAGAGTTAGAAACCCAACAGTCCAAAGATGAAAGTTTGCCTAAGGGTCTGGTCCCTTTAGAAGAGTTGTTCGATTTTAACGATGTGGCCAAGAAGCCAAAACTAGAACCTGTAGAGACTGAAGTTGATAAGTGCAATATAGGCAGTAAACTTAAACCAATGATGATCAAACTGTCTAAGACTTTACCAGCTCACATTAAACTCAATATGTAGAGTTGTTTAAAGAATTTTCTAATGTTTTTGCGTGGAGTTACGAAGATCTTAAGTCCTATGACACTGAAATAATACAGCACAAAATCCCTCTCAAGGAAAACCAAAAGCCATTCAAACAGAAGCTGCGCAGAATAAACCATGTACAACTGCCATTGGTTGAGAAGGAGATCAAGAAAATGTACGAGGCTGGTATTATTGTCCCTATTAGATATTCTGAATGGTTGTCTAATCTGGTGTCGGTCAGGAAGAAAACTGGAGAGATCAGGCTTTGTATAGACTTCAAAGACTTAAACAACGCTTCATTAAAAGACAACTACCCTTTACCTCAGATGGATCATATTTTACAAAGGGTGGTAGATTCTAGAATAATTTCTTTGCTTGATGGCTACTCAGGGTACAATCAGATCTTAGTTCACCCCGCTGATCAATTAAAGACAACCTTTACTACACCATGGGGCATTTTCATGTATGTGAAAATGCCCTTTGGTCTAATGAATGCTGGAGCAACTTTTCAGAGAGCCATGGACATAGCATTCTCGAAGGAACTAGGCTTCTTCATCATTATATACCTTGATGATGTCACTGTGTTTTAAAAAACAGATGAAGAACACTTAGCACATTTAAGAAGAGTTTTCGAGAAATGCAGAAAGTTTGGGATATTTTTTAACCCTAAAAAAACACTTTTCAGTCTCCAAGAAGGTAAACTTCTTGGCACATTATCTCAGAAGAGGGTATTAAGATAGATCCAAAGAGGATTGAGGCCATATTGCAAATCTCTCATGCTCAAAACATCAAGGAGTTGCAATCTTTCATTGGAAAGATTAACTTTTTGAGAAGGTTCATACCCAACTTAGCTGAGCTTCTTAGAAATATCACAAACATGTTGAAGAAGGAGCAAGAGGTAAAATGGACCTTGGAAGCAAAGAAGTCCTTTGAGCTGGTGAAGCAAGCATTAACCAAAACACTGGTTCTAATAAGTCTTGATTTTTCAAAAGTTTTTTATATTTTTTCGTTTGCATCAGAACATATCATACCTACTGTCCTTTTGACAGAAAAATCCACAAGGACAAGAACATCCTATTGCATTCTTTAGCAAGGCATTGATGGATGCCCCTCTGAAGTATAACATTATGGAGAAGCAAGCTTTTGCTTTGGTTAAAGCTTTGCAAGACTTCAGAGTATACATCTTGCACTCACACATCATTGCCTTTGTCCCAAATTCAGTTGTGAAAGACATTCTAACACAGTACCCAGATGGTAAGAGAGGTAAGTGGATTGTTGTTATCCTTGAATATGATTTAGAGATAAAACCCACTAAACTTATCAAAGGCCAAGGTCTAGCTAGATTAATGGCTGAATCAAATTTTGAAGTTCTTGATATAAATATGATTGATGCTTTGGATGACCAAGAAGGATTCTCGACTCCCATTGTTGAAAACCATTTCATGAATTCCTTTTGGTATGCTGATATTATTTATGTTTTTCTTAATTTAAATACACCTCCCGGTTTAACAAAAACAAAGGCAAGGTTCCTAAAGCTAAAAGTTGTAAACTATTGCATTATAGATAGATGTCTTTATTGGAAAAATGCAAGTGGTGTATTGCTTAAATGTTTGCCTGAGTATGATGCAGAGAAGGTTAAGCACGAGTTCCATGAAGGAGAGTGTGGAGGTCATTTGTACTGGAAGACAACAGCCAACAAAATCTTGAGGGCTAGTTTCTATTGGCCTACTCTTTTTCTTGATATACACAAGATGATCATTGCCTGTCATAAATGTCAACTTTTTGAAGACAAAAGAAAACTGCTACCCCTACCTCTGCATCCAATCACTGTTGAAGCTCCTTTTCAACAGTGGGGACTTGACTTCATAGGAGAAATCCATCCACCATCTTTTGCTCGGCATAGATGGATTCTCACTGCCATAGACTATTTCACTAAGTGGATAGAAGCCATACCCTGTAGGCAGGCCAATGATTCTGTTATTATAAAATTCATGGAAACTAAAATTCTCTCTAGATTTGGCTGTCCTACCAAGATCATCATTGATAATGCAACAGCATTTGGATCGAAGAAGATGGTTGAATTCTGTCAAAGATATCAGATAACATTGGGGCATTCCACGGCCTATTACCCTCAAGGTAATGGACTTGCAGAATCCTCAAACAAGAGTTTAGTGAACATAATCAAAAAACTGTTGGAGGACAACAAAAAGTCTTGGCACACAAAGCTAGTTCATGCACTTTGGGCCGACAGATTGACTTTGAAGAAATCTATTGGTATGTCACCTTTCCAACTGTGTATGGTTCTGATGCAATTTTTCCAACCAACCTTGGTGTACTAGTCATGAAGTTGATTCAAGAGTTGCAAACTGAAGATAATGACATGATCAGAAGAATAAATCAGACCATTCATCTTCAGCAAACCAGAGAGGAGGTTTATAACAAAGCATTGCAAAAGTAGGACAACATTAAAAAACTTTTCGACAGAAGAACAAAAGCCAGCAATTTCAATATTGGGGACAAAGTTTTGAAGTGGGACTCAAGGAGGGAAGACAAGGACAAGCATGGAAAATTTGACAACTTATGGCTTGGCCCTTACTCTATTCATTCAGCTACTGGTAACAATGCCTATTTCTTACAAGAGTTGAATGGAGCAGAATTGTTTGGGGGTCCTGTCAATGGCAGGATGCTTAAGCATTACTTCTCTTGATCCATTTCATGTTCTGAAAGCCTTTTTATCTTTTTCCATTATAAATATCTCATCCACCATTGCATTCAAAGTTAGAAAAATCAAAAATACAAAAACAGTGAAAGAAAGAAAAGAGGGCAGATTGTAAAAACAAGAAAGGTAGAGCCCCATACCAAAAAAGGGAAACAAATCTGAAAGTGTGCAAGCTCAAATGACACTCCTAAAGAACACACTTCTAGTTACTCAAACAACCTAAACTTGACTAATTAGTTTTAAATTTTTTGCTGATAGGATAGTGAATTCGATTTGCCAAACTGTTTAATCTTGGCTTATTAATAGATAGTTTATGATACAAATTAAAGGTTCAAACATGCTTAAAATCTGAACCTGAGTTTCCAAAGAGAATGACTAAAATCTGTTTCAAATTCTGAGTCAAAAAAGATGTAAATCTGGTTCCAATTTGCTCAAAATCTGAACCAGAGGACAAGCAAAGAACAACTCAAGTAAGAATCAAAACAGAGCTGTAAAAGAGATGAAGGAAATGCTTTGAAATTTCAGATCCTAAGCCTTCCATTTTGTTTTAATTTTCAGCAAAATAAGATCTATGTGCAGCTTGTTTTTTATGCCATAGATTAGCAACAAGTTACACTGTTCAATCCTGACTTGTATGCTTTTAAATTTCTGTTGTAGAATTTAGTGAATAAAATCTGTTGGACAGTTTAATCCCAACAGATGGTAGTTTAGGTAGAGAATCATATGAACTCAACTGTTTAATCTGAGTTCATGGAGAAATAAGGAGCAGAAATAGATTAGATTTCCTGTTTTCAAAAAAATATATTGTTGTAAAAGAGTTTGCCAATCCAAGTGCACTCTAAAGAAGAAAAAATGTTAGATCTGTAGGATTGGGTAGGTAGAAAGCTTGTTGATGAAATATCCATTGTTTTTATAGCTGCTAATATGTTTTCAGAGCAAAAGAAGATCATTCAAGGAAAGAAAGGCAGCCCAATGGATGAGGCACTGATCAGCTTCCCAGAGAATGCAAGTCTGAAGTTCTTGATGCCTTCAAGAAGGCACCATCCCCAAGTGAAGCCACTATTAGCCACCTATACAATTTGTTATACCAAAAGGTGGCTAAATCATTTTTTGGAGCCTTCAAGGAACAAATTTTATTGCAAAAAGTGTTACCTCTTGAAGACTCTTGAAGGCCTCATGCCTCTGTCCAAAATCTTCCCTGTTGTGCCCATTTTACACTTGGAAATTCTGCTTGATTTCATGAGGAAGCACTGCTGCAAAATCATCCATTCTCCCCTCCTTCCACTTGAAAGAGCTAACCTCCATTTTGCTCCCCTTTTCGTCCATAAAACTCCCACTGTTGGTTGATGCCATCCAATGGCCACGCTCCTCCCTGCACCCTTTGAAGCAGTAAAACCAAATAACGCAGGATTTTGTAATGTCGTTTTGTATTGTGCAGGTGTTTGAATGAAATTCCGTTTTATGAGTTAGGTTCTATACTTTGTGATCGGCTATCGATCACTGGAAGGATCGATAGCGCTCCAGTATGGTACTGTAATGTTGTTGCCCGTAGAAGCTGCGAACCTTGTCCAAAGGAAGAAACTCGCTTATAGAAGAAATAAATCGGGAATGAGTTAATGGAGCTACAATTCTGAGAGTTGAACCTGAGTTTAGTGAACCGGAGTGAACAGGAGGAAGGGGGTTAACCCCACGGTCAATCACTGTACAAAACCAGAGCAGTTTTGATCGCACCGCCTTTGTGGGGTAAGTTGTATTTCCAATTCAAGCGCGACACATGCTAGGAGCTAACACGTGGCCTCAAGCGTTTTGGAGATACCGCCCTCCCCGCGCGTTAAATGTCGACTGTGGGCTCAGCGCGATATTGACATACGCCATCCGATCTGAGGAAGGTTCATCGAATGGTGATCGCACTCAAAGAAGCTCAGGGGATAAATTAAGGTATGGCGTGGGCCCATGGCCCACAATCAATCGCCCTGGTCGCCACGGCCACGACAGCAGTCAGCAGTCCCACAGAACCGGTGGTCCCCAACGCCTAGTCAGCACATACAGTAGCAACTGATTGCGGAAGGTCTTGTTTGGTTGTTCGCATGGTCAAGAAACCCGGACCCGATACGCTTTAGGGCGGATTTAATAAAAATTTCGGGTCACACTTGGGCTGATGTCAGCAGGCCCCAAACGGACCTGGGGAGCTTTATAGGGCGCATTTAATAAACATTTCGGGTCATAAACACCATGTCGTCAGCAGACACCCTTTGTGACCCAAAATGGTTATACAGCTTGGTTTTATTAGAGTTTTGAAGTCCGGGGTATGTTATTGGTAAAGGGTGTTTTAAATGGTTTTTTCCATTATACTAAAGAAGGGGCCGAAGGCTGGGGTTTCAATTCTCGCGCCTTCGATCCTTTAAAAGGAAGCCATCCGTGGGTTAAATTTTCACTCCTCATCAATGCTTCAAAGGCATTGATGCCTCACGATGCCTGCGCAACACTGCACACCAACAAGACACAGTAAATAAATCACAAACAAAGAGTATCAGTGTCGAAGACAGAACGCACCAAAATGGAAGATTGAAGACAAATTTATGAGGATTATGGCTAAGATTGATTATCAAAAACCTAATCCTCCCAATTAAGACACAGTTAAAAGAAAATCATAAGTGTTTTATCAGACAGGAAAACCTCCACCGCCACATCTGAGGCAAATTGATTCCTCCCAGCTACCACAGTGCCACCTGTGCCTCAAAGCATTCAAACAGAGGCTGAAGTTATTGATTAAGATCAGATATTTGCCTCAGCGCAGCCAGAGAGTTAATTCTGCAAATAAACTTAATGACAAAACATCAGCACAGTTACTTTAACATAACAGAGAGCCTCAAAAGTCCATAAGAGCTCCCACTGAGCTTAATCTTAAATGAAAAACATTAATACAATCAGAAACATCTGTAAACTTCTTCATCGAGCCCCTCAAAGGCCGAGAAGCCATTAAGACTGTATTAATTATCTTTGGAGATCTTTTATCAGATCTCACTTCCTCATTCTTCTATAAATACTACTGGAAAAGATGAGAGAAGGGTTGGTTGCTGAATTTTGAAATATACTTGAGCTTGAAACTCCTACTTGTAAATAGTTTTCACTGGCTCTTGAAGCTCTGTTTGTGATAGATAAGTTAGTCTGGGAAGTGTAGACGATTGCTAAACTAAAGCATTGGACTTAAAGCTGTGACTGGTTTGGAGCATCAATACAAGCTGATTTATGGGATCCTGGTCTATGTCTATGGTGATGTTATTTCTTATTGTGAATTGTTATTTTGTTTTTGTTTTCACTGTGTTCATATTCTCTTATAAAGAACAGCATGCATAGAGTTAGGACCTACTGTATATCAGTACCCTTCTCTGACTGAAAATCTTTATCTAAATGTTTTCTTCCAATTTGTGTTGTTGAGGAATGATCTAATTCAGTTCAAGCATAGGAATGCTGTCGTTCCCTCGTCCTACTGTCTGAGCTAGTTGTTATTCTTAAATGTTATTTTCAGTATATGTTAAGTAAAGATGAACTAAGGAAGATATAGTGTGCCCTGGTCCTAGTTTTATCCCAAAAGACTGTCTAAAAGTTTCCCTTGGAATGTGTTAAAAGCTGGCTAGTTTGAAAGTACTTACCAGATCTTAGGCCATTATTTGTTATCTTTGTATTTGTATTGAAAGTTACCAAGTAGAGCAGAGCTAGGAGAGGATTTGTGGTGAGCCTGGTCCGCTAGTTTCTACTCCAACAGTTGCCTTCAAGTTTCCCTCTGTTTTTACATGTTTTCTATCGAAAGTGTATCAAAGGCTGGCTAGTTTTGAAGGACTTACCAGATCCTGGATTGCTTTATGTCTTTCTTAAGTGTTTGTCAAAGGTTGTCTAGTTTCAAAGTACTTACCAGATCCTAGGCTACTCTTTGTTCTTCATCTGTTTAATTCCCCTTCTTTTTGTCTCATTTCATTCCATAAATCAAACTTTAAAGAGATCCTTAGACATAGATGACTTGCCCCATGGACCACTCTTGCCCCTTGTTTCAATTAAACCCTATTATGACTCCATAGCCCAATGGACTAAAACCTGCAATTATCTACCTTTTTGGCCGAAGCTTGTTCTACTTGCTTGCAACTTCACACCTTTGAAACTCTTTGCATTTAGAACTTTTCACTCAAGCCCTTTTCATGCTCAAACATCCAAAAACAAAACAAACCCTTGGCCTTCATAACTAGCCTAATATCATTACCCAAGACTTCAAAGACAAATCCATCTTTGCACTTATTGGAGAGATCCCTCTCTGGATTCAGGAGGGCTAGATCCTAGAATCCCCAAAGTGGTTGAAATAATGTTGTTTCTGTGATTGGATTTTGCCGATCTTGCTAATTACAGATTCCTAACAGCATTAACCAAGTTTTGGTAGTACCTGGTAGGGAACAGGTTCAGAGTGAGAACAGACTACAACAACGTCCGATTCTTTCTAGAGCAGAAGTAGTTGCAGGAGAGGCAGCAAAAGTGGGTCAGCAAGATCCAGGCATATGATTTTGACATCGAGTATGTCAAGGGGAAGAACAACATGGTGGCTGATGCACTTTCACGCAAACCAACAACGTTGTCCTTGATGAGTTTGGATATGGACTGAAGGTCTCAACTTTTGGTAGAGTACTCCAAGGACCATTTTGCCTGTGAGGTGTTGGACGGACAGGTTATAGATGACAGGGACAAGGTGATGGATGAGGTGATCTACTCCAGGGACAGGATCTTCTTGACCGAGAGCTCCAAGCTCAAGGAGAAGATATTGCACCCCTCACATGACTCGCCATTATTAGGCCACCAGGGGTTCACTAAGACCTATAGGGCCATGAGAGAGAGGTTCTCGTGGAAGGGCCTCAAGGAGGAAGTACTTTGGCATGTCAGGGAGTGCGAAGTTTTCTAGCGCAACAAGGGGGAGATGAACCATCCAGCGGGGTTACTGTAGCCTCTTCCCATACCTGAGGGGAAATGGGAGAGTATTTCGATGGATTTCATCACAGGGTTGCCCACTGTACAGGGCAAGGATTGCATATTTGTATTCGTTGATCGGCTGACAAAGTTTGCACATTTCTTCACCATATCAGCACGTTACACTGCAACACAGGTGGCGGAGTTATTTTTCAGGGATGTTTTCAGATTACATGGTCTCCCAAAGACCACTGTCAGTGTCAGGGATAGCCGCTTCCTGGGCTAGTTTTGGCAGGAGCTTTTCCGTTTGATGGGCACTGAGTTGACCCCGAGTAGTAGTTACCACTCACAGACAGATGGACAGACAGAGATAGTGAACAAGTGGGCCGTGGCTGGAAGGTTACTTGCGTAACTATGTCAGTGGGTTGCAAAAGGCATGGTTACGATGTTGCACTTGGGAGAGTACTGTTACAACACCACTCATCATATGTCTATCGGTATGTCTCCATTTTATGCTTTATATGGGTATCATGCTTTATCTTTTGCTGACGTGATGTTTGGTGTTAGCAAGGCCCTTAGGGCCAAGGATTGGATCCAAGAGAGTCAGGATATACTCCAAGCTCTTAAGGATAACATAGCTATAACACAGAATCAGCAGAAGCTGTATGCCGATAGGGGACGTGTTGAGAGACAGTTTGAGGTAGGGGACTTGGTCTACCTACGATTGCAGCCATATCGGCAATCCACGCTGAAGCAGAAGGGGGCTGAAAAACTCAAGCTCCGCTTTTATGGACCATACAGGGTGACACGCAAGATTGGGGAGGTTGCATATGAGTTGGAGCTGCCCACGTGTAGCAGGATTCATAACATTTTTCATGTGTCATGCCTGAAGAAGGCACTGGGACAGCAGGTGACTGCAACTGAGGAGCTTCCGCCCATCGATGATGAGGGGCATTTGGTGCTATAGCCGGAGGCCATTATTGACACTAGGGAGAGGTAGCTACAGAGCAGGACAGTCAGGGAGTACCTGGTGAGATGGAGAAACCTACCAGATGAGGATGCCACTTGGGAGAGTGAGAAGATCTTGAAGCATCCATCATTGCAGTTGCTTGAGGACAAGAAACATTTTGCTGGGGAGGACTGCAATATTCCCAATTAGCAATAGCTAATTGGAAATATTAATTTTTGACTACTTTACTTTAATAAAGTTAAGTTAGAAATAAAGTGGGTGAAGAGGGACACTTAACTCACACTTTGGATAAAAGCATTTCCTAAAGTCACTTGGGAAACATGATTAATTGGCAGCATGGGGCCTAGAGGTCGAAGTGATAGCGTAGGAAAAAGGACAGCATAGGAAATGCGGGCCCAAGCGAGCCCAGAGAGAGAGGGATCGAAGTTCTTCTCGAAGATTGATTTGAGATCCGGGTACCTCAGATTCGCGTGAGGGAGCAGGATATTCCCAAGACTGCTTTTAGATGTCATTACGGTCACTTTGAGTTTTTGGTGATGCCTTTTGGGCTGACCAATGCTCCAGCCACATTTTAGTCATGCATGAATCACATCTTCCGCAGTCACTTGAGGAAGTTTTTGTTAGTGTTTTTTGATGACATCTTGATTTACAGCAGGACATGGGAGGAGCACCTACAACATATTGAGGTTGTATTGTGCATATTGGAAGAGCAACAATTTTATGCTAAGCTCTCCAAATGCGAGTTTGGGCTGATAGAAATGCTCTACTTGGGGCACATTATTGGGGTGGACAGAGTGAGGGTCCACGAGGAGAAGATCGGGGCCATCAGGGATTGGCCAGAGCCAAAGAATGTGACGAAGCTTCGGGGGTTTGTGGGTATCCGCACCTACTACCGGAAGTTCGTCAACGGATTTTCCCAACTTGCTGCACCCCTTACAGACCTTACCAGAAAGGGGGCATTCAGTTGGATGGATATAGCGCAGAGGGCCTTTAATAGACTCAAGGAGGTGATGAGCAGCTGTCCGGTTTTGGCATTGCCAGATTTTACGCAGCCCTTTGTCCTAGAGTGTGATGCATCAGGGGAGGGGATAGGCACAATTTTGATGCAGGGAGGCCACCCTATAGCGTTCGAGAGCCGGAAGCTATTGCCGCATGAGAGGTTGTATGGTATATACGACAAGGAGATGTTGGCCATCATGCATGCATTGACCAATTTTCGGCAGTACCTGGTAGGGAACAGGGTCAGAGTGAGAATAGACCACAACAGCCTCCAATTCTTTCTAGGGCAGAAATAGTTGCAGGAGAGGCAGCAAAAGTGGGTCAGCAAGATCCAGGCATATGATTTTGACATCGAGTATGTCAAGGGGAAGAACAACGTGGTGGCCGATGCACTTTCACGCAGACCGACAGCATTGTCCTTGATGAGTTTGGATACGGATTGAAGGGCTCAACTTTTGGTAGAGGACTCCAAGGACCATTTTGCCTGTCAGGTGTTGGACGGACAGGTTATAGATGATAGGTACAGGGTGATGGATGAGGTGATCTACTTCAGGGACAGGTTCTTCTTGACCGAGAGCTCCAAGCTCAAGGAGAAGATATTGCACGCCTCACATGACTTGCCATTATCAGGCCACTAGGGGTTCACCAAGACCTATAGGGCCATGAGAGAGGTTCTCGTGGAAGGGCCTCAAGGAGGAAGTTGTCCGGCATGTCAGGGAGTGCGAAGTTTTCTAGCGCAACAAGGGGGAGATGAACCATCCGGCGGGGTTACTGCAGCCTCTTCCCATACCTGAGGGGAAATGGGAGAGTATTTCGATGGATTTCATCACAGGGTTGCCCACTGTACAGGGCAAGGATTGCATATTTGTAGTCGTTGATCAGCTGACAAAGTTTGCACATTTCTTCGCCATATCAACACGTTACACTGCAGCATAGGTGGCAAAGTTATTTTTCAGGGATGTTTTTAGATTGCATGGTCTCCCAAAGACCATTGTCAGTGACAGGGATAGCCACTTCATGGGTGGGTTTTGGCAGGAGCTTTTTCATTTGGTGGGCACTAAGTTGACCCTGAGTACTAGTTACCACCCACAGACGGATGGACAGACAGAGATAGTGAACAAGTGGCTGGAATGCTACTTGCGTAACTATGTCAGCGGGTAGGAGAAGGCATGGTTACGATGGTTGCACTTGGGAGAGTACTGTTACAACACCACTCATCATATGTCTATCGTTATGTCTCCATTTTATGCTTTATATGGGTATCATGCTTTATCTTTTGCTGACGTGATGTTTGGTGTTAGCAAGGTCCCTAGGGCCAAGGATTGGATCCAAGAGAGTCAGGATATACTCAATACTCCGAGCTCTTAAGGATAACATAGCTACAACACAGAATCAATAGAAGCTGTATGCCGATAGGGGACGTGTTGAGAGACAGTTTGAGGTAGGGGACTTGGTCTACCTACGATTGCAGCCATATCAGCAGTCGACGCTGAAGCAGAAGGGGGTTGAAAAGCTCAAGCCCCGCTTTTATGAACCATACAAGGTGACACGCAGGATTGGGGAGGTTGCATATGACTTGGAGCTGCCCACAGGTAGTAGGATTCGTAACATTTTTCATGTGTCATGCCTGAAGAAGGCACTGGGATAGCAGGTGACTGCAACTGAGGAGCTTCCGCCCACCGATGATGAGGGGCATTTGGTGCTACAGCCGGAGGCCATTATTGACACTAGGGAGAGGCAGCTACGAAGCAGGACAGTCAGGGAGTACCTGGTGAGATGGAGGAACCTACCAGATGAGGATGCCACTTGGGAGAGTGAGAAGATCTTGTAGCATCCATCATTGCACTTGCTTGAGGACAAGCAACGTTTTGCCAAGGAGGACTGTAATATTCCCAATTAGCAATAGCTAATTGGAAATATTAATTTTTGACTACTTTACTTTAATAAAGTTAAGTTAGAAATAAAGTGGGTGAAGAGGGACACTTAACTCACACTTTGGATAAAAGAATTTCCTAAAGCCACTTGGGAAACATGATTAATTGGCAGCATGGGGCGTAGAGGTCGAAGTGACAACATAGGAAAAATGACAGCGTAGGCAATGTGGGCCCAAGCCAACGCAGAGAGAGAGGGACAAAGTGGCTCAAGGAGACAGCGCAGTTGATGGTGGGGCCTAGGTGAGAGCAAGGCTCTCCAAGCATAAAAAGGGAGAGGGTCTCCTCATTTCATTCATTCTGATTATGCATCTTTGTTATTTGTGTTTTGACATTGAGCACGCTTGTTGTTGAGCAAAGTCTGCACGTACTGTTCTGTACACCGGGTGTCTCCGTGCGGAGATCCCAACCTTAGCCCCGGGGGACTTCGAGTGCCTGCTCGGGTGAGGAGTTCCATATGTGTTTTGTCGGAGAGAGTTGCAGCAACCACAGTTGGGAGCATTCACTGGAAGACAGCGCAGTCAGTGAGAGGGAGGACGCAGTCTTGGAATGAGGTGGTCCCAGATTGAGAGTTTATCGGGGGATTCAGCTCGGGAGAGTTGGAAAGGGGTCAACCCTTCCCTATTCCATCATTTTGGTAGAGTCGGAGGCCATTATTTGCAGCAGATCAATCAGGGCAAACGTTTCTCATTGGGGGATAACGTAGTGCCTCAAGGGAGTCATTTTCGGAGTTCCGCCATTTTCAGAAAGCTTTTTGGGCTTTTTTGGGTATTGGGTGGAGAGTCCATTCCCAAAGTTTCACAATTTTCCGAGGAGGGTAGCAGCCCCAAATAGTCATCTCATTCCAGCAGTAGCAGCAACACAATAGCAGCACCAGCAGCACTGGAGATTACGCAGTCTTTGAGGGAGCAGCCATTTCGTGTTATCTTCTGAGAGTATTTCTACACTTGCCTAGTGCAAGACAAGGTGCCATCATTCTAATCACCTTTTGTACTCATTCCATCTTTCAGTATTAATAAAATGGCTTAGCGTTCTCCATATTGTCTGTTTTTCTTATGATGTCTCTCTAGTTGCTATAGTTCTTTGTTTATGTGCTTTATATTGCTGTCTATTTCGATTTAGGATATTTCACCGCCCTAGAATTTCAGCTTAGCTTAAGTGCTCTGCCTCCGTGTGTCTTTACAAATGACCCCAAGCCTTCTTTTATACTTTGCTCGTTGACAAATCAACGACCAAGTTTAAATCTTTAATCAATGGCTAAGATTAAAGTAAATCTTGATACGCGTGACTTAAGACAATTTCATCACATGTTTAATTAAATTCACTTTAATTATTTAAGTTCCCTAAGTTTTAACTTAGGAAATACACTTAAAATAATTAATTAATTTAATATCTCTTAAACTAGATGAAATTTCCGAAATCCATTTTTGGGTCTTGTAGATTAGGGGTACTCTAGTCCTTCGTCAAAATTTGGGACTTGGAGCACAACTGATGCTACCCCAAATACACAAAATCTCAACACTCCCTCTTAGCATCAAGGGTGTGCTCTAGCTATACATCACACTATGCATTACATGACTTTGAGTACTGGTTCTGTGCTGCTGAAGCTTGGCCTGCTGCCACTCAACTCTGCACCATTGTTGTCGTTCTGTACTGCTGCCCATGACTCTTCCACTACCACTGCAACCACTGTACTGCAGCTCCCTCTCAATATGTTGCATCTATGCTGCTCATAGCACTGTCACTGGTGATCTTCTGCACTGCATCTTGAGTTGTTGAGAGTAACAACTGAATCTCCTGCCCAATCTTTGACAAACAAGTCAGATGGGTTGCATCCTCATCACTGAAGCTCCATAGGCTACAGATCTGTGCTGGCATCTAAAGAACGATGCACAACTACAGCTCTGCCTGCGTAATCAGACTCCCTGTGCACTACTGAAGTCACATTAGCCCCTTGTGCTGAAACCTATCATGCTGCTGCTGCACTGCATTGTCCCTTTGAAGCCTTCTGCGCTGTTGCAGCTCTACACTATGTAAGCACCACTGCTCTGCGCTGCTGATGTCACATCAGCCTCTGCGCTGCTACTGCTTCTATGCTGCTGCTGCTTTGCTTTGCGCTGCTCCTCCCAGCCTTCAGATCTGCCTCTACTTCTACCTCATCTGTGATCTATGCACCCATTGCTACACTTGTCCTGCTACTGTCTTAAGGTTGTCGTAGCTCGCATGTGATCCAAGAGATTAGCTACTCAAGGATCCCGCCTCTCTTCCATGTATCTCCTCTACATGTCCATGTCACCCCACCTTCGTGGTTCATGAGCACTTATGGCTGCATCATCTCCTGACTCATCATCTGCCACAACTGCTTTGGAAGTAGATGCTTCCTTGGCCCTTTTCTTCTCTAGACAATGGCTGGAAAAATTTCCCATTTCACCACATTGGAAGCACTTGATCTTTGAAAGATCCTTCTTCTTCTTCGGCTACTTCTTTGATGCCAAGGCTACATCTTCCTCATCTTCCTTCTTCTCTTTGCTCAATCCTGGGCTGTGCTGCCTCTTGGTGAATCTGCGGAGTTCTTCTTGACGCAGAATTGACCACAAGCTGTACCAATCTGTGAGGTCCGCTCTGCCCAAGATACTTTGGACAAAGGTTTCCCACTCATCCGTGACTGCATTGAGGGTAGTCCTGACTATCACAGCATCATCCATCGTTGTACCCGTTGCAGTTAGCTGGTCTCTGATTGATTGCAGTCTGAAGAGGAAGTGCTCCATGTCTTCTCCCTTGGTCATCATGAATGACCTCATTTGGGTCTCCAACAACATTTTTCTTTGGACAGACTTTCCCTCATACAGGGAAGTCAAGGCCTTCTACATCTCGTTAGTTGTCTTCTTTTCAGCTACGTGTGGTACAATATGGTCCTTGATACCATCCGTTATTAGCCGCTTGGCATGCCCAACAACTTCCTTATGCTTCCGTAGGAGATCTGCATCTGTCGGTGTGGCCAAAGTCTGCTCTGCATGGTCTCTTAGATTGTACACCTCAAGGACAATTATGATCCTTGCCTTCTAAACCGAAAAGTTTGAGAGGCCCTCTAGCCTATCCTAATCACGCAGTCCATGAGGAGCCATTTTCTCAGCATGTGTCGGAGCTCCTCCTCTCTATGCTAGAGATCTGGATCTAGGGTCCTTTTCGAACTGGGCACCCTCTGCTCCCTCTGACACTTGATTTCCCTCCTTGGAAATATACCAAATCAATTATGATTCAACTTCTTCTTTGATCCTCTGATCAAACTACAAGTTTTCTTTGGCGAGAAAATGATTAAGAAGCTGATCTCTTCCCCAATCTTTGTCACTTGTGCTAAGGCTAAAAATCTGAAACCTTCAGAAATTTAACCCCACCAACTCTTCTGAATTTCTGCAACTTTTCTGCAGACTTTTCTGGATCTGACAGATTTAGATCTGAATCACACTGGCTAGCTTCAGACCCAACCAGCGTTGTTTCTGAGCTGCCTCTGTGCAGTAATTGCGTGGGCTTGCTAGGACACAGCGCTGAACAACGTCACCCTTCCCTCTGCGTGAATTTGCTCCTGAAAACTGCATTGTCCCTTCAGATTTGCTTCTCTGCTGCCTTTCCTATTGCTTTCTACAGCTAGATCCTTCAGATTCTTTAGCTGGTGACCCTTCTAGATCTGCAATTTCTCTGATACCATGTAGAAATTTCTGAATCTTAACAGTTATGCAGAAATTATTACTGTTAATCCGGTTAAGCTCCTCCTACTTAGATAAGTTATTAACTGAATAAATTCAAGTTAACATCGAAGCAAAACACATAACAGATCTCTACCAATTCAGATCTAGAATAAGCACATGCACATATTGACAAAGTGACACAGTTATTTTTGGACAAACTGTCCCCGGAAAAACCTAATGTAGGAAAACCGGTCTCTGGCTGCTGGAGGTTTCTATTATTAAGAATATTTTTGAATACACAACTCTGGGTTCCATATCTGGAAAACCCTACAGAGAACTCTAGATCTACAGCTCCTAGCTGATCTAGGACCAAAAATACTGACTGAT
The DNA here is from genome assembly GCA_034641835.2 of Pinus albicaulis. Taxonomy (NCBI): domain Eukaryota; kingdom Viridiplantae; phylum Streptophyta; class Pinopsida; order Pinales; family Pinaceae; genus Pinus; species Pinus albicaulis. The sequence goes on from CM076578.1 coordinate 569,132,134, forward strand.
CCACACCGTCAAACGGGATTTACAGAACTCAGTCAGATCCAGGCCTAGAAACCCCAGCGCTACCCCTGAAATGCACTGCGTCAGCCTCTAAAGCCCCTGAAAGCCTCTGCGTTAGCTTTGGATGGCCTCAAAACCCTCAGCGCTGCTCCTAGAAAGGATTGCGTTACCCCAGAATGAGTGACGTAGGCACTGTGCTGCCCCTGAAGTGTCTCTGCGCAACCCCTGAAGGGTTTCCTGAAAATGACGTTGTCCCTGCTGCTACTGTTGCTGCTGCCTTCCTATCCGCTGTCCTTGAGCTGATCTCTTCTCTGCCTCTTGTGTATTCTAGACCCTGGGATCAGATCATCCCCTTGGCCTAAATTCCCCTCTCTGCAACTGAAACACTTCTGAGTATTCTTAGCAATCCCACCCTAGAATCTCAACTTAGCTTCAGTGCTCTGCCTATGTGTGTCTTTACAAATGACCCCAAGCCTTTACTTTATACTTTTCTTGTTGACAAATCAACGACCAAGATTAAATCTTTAATCAATGGATAAGATTAAAAGAAAGCTTGATTCATGTGACTTAAGACAATTTCATCACACGTTTAATTAAATTCACTTTAATTATTTAAGTTCCCTAAGTTTTAACTAAGGAAATACACTTAAAATAGTTAATTAATTTAATATCTCCTAAACAAGATGAAATTTCCCAAATCCATTTACGGGTCTTGTAGATCAGGTGTACTCTAGTCCTTCCTCAAAATTTGGGACTTACAGCACAATTGATGCTACCCCAGATACACAAAATCTCAACACCTTGAAAGTGTCAGATGCTCTAAATGTGCCTGGAATGAAGAAGAACCTGATATCCGTCTTAGCACTTGAGGACAAAGGGTATAAGGTGTTGTTCAGGAGAGGACATGTGCTTATATATCCTAGGGGAACTCCAGCTTCTTTAGCTAGAGTGGTTGGTGTGCGCCATGCTAAGTTGTACAAGTTCTCATTCCAGCCCTTGATGGCATTGAGTAGCAGCACCAGAGACAAGACCGACAACAGATCTAGTAGTTCAGAGTTGTGTGAGATTTGGCATCGCAGGATGGGGCACATGTATCATGGGGCCCTGAGGAAATTGCGAGAGATCACACTGGTGTGCCAGATTTTAGTTCTGATCACCTTGATGTATGCAGAGGATGTGCTATGGGGAATTTCGCCAAATCCCCTTTTCCCAGCAATGACAGCAGAGCGACAGGGATCCTTGAATTGATTCTTTCCGATGTGAGTGGTCGGATGTCTCATGTAGCCTTGAGTGGCCATGAGTATTTTGTTTTATTCATTGATGATCACTCTAGGAAGACCTGGATTTATTTCTTGAAGACCAAGAGTGAGGTCTTCAAGCGGTTTCAAGAGTTCAAATCTCTTGTGGAGACCCAGACAGGTAGGAAGATCAGGGTCCTCAGGTCAGACAATGGAGGTGAGTATACCCTTGGTGAGTTTGTAGATTTTTGTGTTGAGGCAGGTATTAGGAGGGAGTTCACGGTTCCTTACAATCCCCAGCAGAACGGGGTGGCAGAGAGGAAGAACAGATCCATTGTAGGGGCTGCCAAAGCCATGCTTCATGATCAGGAGTTACCTTTATTTTTGTGGGTAGAGGCCTGCAACACTGTTGTGTACTTACAGAATAGGATTCCACATCGTGCCTTGGGGAATGTGACTCCGGAGGAGGCTTTTTCTGGTAATAAGCTTGATGTTGGGCACTTTCGTATCTTTGGGTGCCATACATATTCCTATGTCCCCAAGGAGAAGAGGACCAAGCTATAACCTACTGCAGACAAGGGCATCTTTGTGGGTTATAGCGAGACCTTGAAAGCTTATCGGATTTATATTCCTGTGAAGAGGAAAGTGGTTGTCAGGCGAGACGTGAAGTTCGAGTAGGAGAGAGCTTTCAGGAGGTCACGAGAGTTGCATTATCTAGAGTCACTAGACCCTCAGGAGCAGCTGAGTTAGTCATAGGGATCCAGTGCACAGGGTGCAGGAAGTCAGGGATCAGGAGGTACATCTATTACCGTGCCAGGTCCATCAATGAACATATAAAAGGAATAATGGTGTTTTTTGTGAATAGTAGAACTATCCTAGGCCTAAATGCAACACTTTTGCAAGATCATGGGTAGGAGTCAAGGGTATCATCGATATATCATGGATCTAGAAGCTAAGGTGGATCTACTTTTTGCTTGATTCTTGGTGCCTTTGTTTATGAGATTTGGGAAGAAGGAGGCGAATATCCTAGTACTATCTAGTGGTGGGTGTGATCCAAGTGAAGACAATCTAAACTCAAAATCCTCCCGCATTTATAAGGCATAGCACTAATGGTCCAGATACTTAAAGAAGACGGAGATGAAATTATGAGAGTAGTTCATCTTTGTAGTAGACTATGTAGCATGAGACATTTCATGTTCAAAGTTCCAAGTGGTCAAACCTAACTACATGCTACATGTGTCTAACTTCTTACTGAAGTACTCTTTGTTAAAATTTTATTGGATCAAAAGACTTGTAAATCATAATTCTGATATAAATATGCTCCAATTGCTTGCTCAATTTCATGTGAGTATACAACCTTACATTATTTATTGAATAATATTGCTCTTGATGGTACTTTGGGATTATGAACATCTTGGAGTGTTCTGTAATATTAGAGTGCTATATAATATAACCTAATCAATGCAATTGTTAATCATCACAATGATAGGATGTGTTAGCCACCTATAATATTTTGTTATACCAAAAGGTGGCTAAGATCTTTTTTGAGCCTCCAAGGAACAAATTTTATCACAAAAAATTGTTGGCTCTTGAAGTCTCTTTAAGGCTTCATGCCTCTGTCCCAAATCCTCATTTGCTGTCCCATTTTATACTCAGAAAAATCTGCTGATTTCGTATAACAAACTGCTGAAGAAACTATCATTTTCTTCCCTTTTTTCTCCATATTATTCCTTTACTTTTCATAACTCCTCTTCTTTCCATTTATGAAAAATTCCCCTTTCATAGTTAAAAACTCACTTTTTAACTATTCCGAAACCCCCAAATCCATTTAAAACTTTGAAACTTTTCATGGAAAACAAGTTTTATTGCTATGGACCTAAGCCCCTTTGGGCTAAAGTCCTAAACCACTTCCCCCCACATGCCCATACGTTAAAACCAAACGCCAAAGCTTTTCGGCGCTAATCGCAATTGGAAACAACACAAATGGGTTGATCGGAAAGACCAGGCTCAATGGCCCGATTGCGATTGGCCCTTGTCTCTATACTCCCGGGCATATTACATTCCGTGAAAACCACCGGCCCCGCAATCGGGCGCCTTTTTCCCTTTAACTTATACATTTTCTGCCCGAGCCATTATAACTTGTTTTTATTGCAAAACTTTGGTTTTCATATGTTTAAAGGTTTTTCCGCCGGTGCATAGGTCGAAGCAATCCTGACCATTGATCTAGTCCTTCGATCCAACGGTCCGCGCACAATCGCATCGCGACTTTTCCCTGTTGCGCAATCGCATGCCCATCTCTGCGACCTCCGATTGCGATCCCTCCGATTCATTCCCTGCCGTCGATCTGGTTCTCAAATCAACGGCCAGCGCTCAATCGCAAAGGGCTCAATCGCAAAGTTTCAATCGCATGTTGTTTTGTGACCTCCCCGATTGCGATCCTCCGATTAAATCTGGGCCGTCCATTTCCCGCCTATCCAACGGCCCTTATTCCCTCCGATCGCAAGTCCTACCGCCATTTCAAAACCCGCCGATTCGTTTTCCGCCGTCGATCTGATCTGCAGATCAACGGCCAGCGCTTAATCGCACTGGAAGTTCAATCGCATCCCCTTTTGTGCCACCTCCGATTGAGACCCTCCGATTAAATCTGGACCGTCCACGTGTCCAGATCGGACGGTCCAAAACTGCTCCTCCTTATTCTTCTCCCGCTATCCTTTTTGCCTTTCTTTGCAGATCTCCACCGTTAGTTGCCTTCATCCGACGGCTACGCTCCTCCCCCGCCATCCGAAGCAGTTTTAACCTATTCCCGCAGGATTTCTTAACTGTTGTTGTGTTTTGCAGGTGTTTTAATGGTTTTCCATTATAGAATGAAGGAAAGCCGAGGGATGGGAAAGACGTTTCCTGTGCCTTCGAGCTATCTTAAAGAAGCCATTCACGGGGCTCTATTCCATGTTTCGTCAGTACTCTATGAGTATTGATGCCGTAAAGCCCAGTGCAGGTCTGCACATCGACAAGACACTGTTTTAAATCAAACACAGTTAAAGAGTATCAGTTTTGAGAATAAAGCACAGCAGATGAAGATTGAAGACAGTTTTTATGGGGATTACGGCTAAGACAGTTATCACAAGCCTAATCCCCAATCTAAAACACAGTTTAAAGGAAAAACCTAAAGTGTTTTATCAGACAGAAAGCCTCCACCGCCACATCTGAGGCAAATTGATTCCTCAGCTACCACCGAGCCACCTGTTGCCTCAAACCATTCAGAACAGAGGCCGAAGTTATTGCTCGAAGAAATATCTGCCTCCAGCATTGCCAAGGGGTTATTTCTGCAAGGAAACCAATGAATAAATATCTGCGGAGTTATTCCAAAACATACACAGAGCCTCAAAGTCAAACAAAGCTTCCACCGAGCTTTGATATTTATTGTGAAAAAGTTAATGTAGTGATCCACCTGTAAATTTTTCCCTCGAGCCTCTCAAAGGGCCGATAATTCTTCACTCTGCATTAACTGTCCTTGAGATATTTTGTTAAAATCTCACCTCCTCATCTTCCTATAAGTACTTCTACATAAGATGAGGAGTTGTTGGTTGCAGAACTTTGAAATACACTTGAGCTTGAGACTTCTATTTGTACATAGTATTCATTGGCCCTTGAAGCTCTGTTTGTGCTAGAGTAGTTAGGTTGAATAGTGAAGATGATTGCTGAACTAAAACATTGGACTTGAAGTTTGTAGCTGGTTTGACATCAATATAAAAGCTGTTTCATGGGATCCTGATCTATATTGACGGTGATGTTATTCTCATTTGTAACTTGTTGTTTTATTTTTGTTTTCATGTTGTTTCATTTTCCACTGTAAAGAACAGTTTAAACAGGGTTAGGACCTGCTGTATATCAGTAACCTTCTCTGGCTGAGAAATCTTGATTTGAATGTTTTCTTCCAATCTGTGTTATTTAGGAATGACTTAATTCAGTTTTAGGCATGAGAATGCTGGTGTTCCCTCATTTTATCGTCCTAGCTGAATATTATTTCTGAATGTTACTTTCAGTACGTGTTATGTGATGATGAACTGAAGGAAGATATGGTTAGCCCTGGTCCCAGACTTGTCTGCATAACTAACAGATTGTTTCCCTTGGAATGTGTTAAAAGCTGGCTAGTTTAGAAGCACTTGCTAGATCTTAGACCATTTTGTGTTATCTTTGTGTTTCCCCTTGTTTTGTATGTTTTCTATTGGAAGTGTGTCAAAGGCTGGTTGGTTTAAAAGCACTTACCAGATCCTAGTCTGCTTTCGTGTCCTCCTTAAGTGTTTGCCAAAGGCTGACTGGTTTAAAAGTACTTATCAGATCCTAGGCTGCTCTTCGTTCTGCATCTGTTTAATTCCCCTTCTTGGTGTATCACTCCATTCCATAAATCAAAATTTAAAGAAATCCTTAGACATAGATGACTTGCCCCTTGGATCACACTTGATGTTGTTGTTCAATTAAAGCCCAGATATGACTCCATAGCCCAATGGACTAAAAACTAGCGTTATATCTATCTGTCTGCCAAATCTGTTCTATTTGCTTGCAACTTCTCACTTTTGAAACTTTTTGCATTTAGGATTTTCCCCTCAAGTAACATTTCATGCTCAACCATCCAAAACAAAACAAAACCCGTGGCCTTCATAACTAACACAATATCATTACCCTAAACTTCAAAGACAATATCCATCTTTGTACATATTGGAGAGATCCCTCTCCGGATTCAGGAGGGCTAGATCCTAGAATCCCAAAGTTGGTTGAAATGATGTTAACTCTGTGATTGGACTCTCCCAATCTTGCTAATAAATTACAGAGACCTAACAGGATGAACTATCTCAAAATAAGTATAGCATCTCTGCCATTGCCTCTTGGGAGCAAGATCCCTTATTATCCTTAAATAAACATTTTTAGTAGTTAAGAAGTTTATCAATGTTCCAATAACATGTCTACGTTATGTTCAATGTACCACAAAGTTTTTAGGATGTGGGGACAGGGGAGTGGGTAATCACATCTAGGGATGTGTGGTAGCACCCTTCAAATTCTAAGATTCTCATAGGGGATGTTAGGGTCTGTGACAAAGAGGACCCCACCTGAAATCCTTAAAAATTAAAATTCAAATGATGAAAATTCAAATATAAATCATTGGAACCTTATACAAAACAATGCACCAATAACATACATAATTACATGTGACATAATAAATCATAAATACCATGTGCAATGATGTAATATGGCATACTAAACACAACTCAAAAATCGTCTATCACCATTGTATATCTGATTATATTTGATCTCCAATGGGGAATCACATCTAGGGATGTGTGGAAGCACCTTCAAAGTCTATGAATGTCATAGGGGATGTTAGGGTCTTTGACAAAGAGTAACCCACCTGAAATCCTTAAAATTTAAAATTAAACTAATGCAAAATTGAAATATATATCATTGGAATCTTATACAGAAGAATGCACCAGTGACATACATAATTACATGTAACATAATAAATCATAGATAATACATGTAATTTTTATATTTATGCAAACCTAGCACTCAACACTTAAATTCATAGCTAAAAAGATGATTTACTAATTTAAATGCACAGTTAGGTTCCTAACACAAAAATTTAGCTTGAAGCAAACAATACCAATCTCAATCACGAAAATGACACAAATTCTGCCCAATCCAAGTTCTTCATTAAGCTCTAAACTTACTTGGGTTCCCTTCCTGGGCAAATGGCCCAACTTAGGAATTACATACAACATTGGATCTGATCAAGTTGATCAACCCTCCTTGGTTGATATGGATCTCCTTGCTGCCCTTTCCTTTGACCCAACACACTCACTGAGAAGCCTCTGTTAGTCTTGTGTTGTTGCATTGTGTCTTTTCCTTCTCCCTAGCCTTGCTTTTATAACTTTACACTGAGCTAAATCTCTAACCCTAATCTGCAAAGTGATTGACGACCGAGATTAGATCTTGCCTCACTTGAGATTAAGGGTTGAGATTAAAACATAACCACTAAAGTAATTTACTTTACTTTTCCTAAGTTTACTTTAGCTCAATAAGGCAACATAATAATTATGTGTTTTTCGTAAGTCTAACTTAGGCTAAGTTACATTAGCAACTTGCTCACGCTAGAGCATGTGTTCTAAGGAGATATTAGGTGACTTCTACATGCCTAAACACTTAGGCCTGTGTAGAAGTACTTTCCCGAGCTACAAACATCAACAGTAACGATGTAACATGACATACTAATCACAGTTCAAAAATCATCTATCACCATTGTATATCTTATTATATTTAGAAAATGCAAAAGCCATAGATCTAAGTCTTAAGATGATAGGTCAAATGACAAATAAGCATCACTACTCAAGGAAATGTTGTTGGCATTAGATAATACAATGCTCCCTGTGTGTTTCGCAACACATGCTTAACCACCTCTCAAGGCTCTGTTAGCTTTGGTAATGCATCCATTTACTAACGCCTGTGGGTTTTGGTGTAATGGAAATCATGATTCCAACAAGTGGTATCATAGCCAAAGGTCTCAAGTTCAAAACACCCCCGACTCGCATTGGGGGGGAGATTGTTGGGCATTGGATAATCCAATGCTCCCCGTGTGTTTCGCGACATGTGCTTAACCACCTCCCAAGGATCCGTTAGCTCTAGTGATGTGTCCGTTTAGCAACACCTGTGGGTTTTGGTGTAACAACAATTGTGATCTAACAAATGCCTCACTAACCTTTGCACCTAGTTACAAGCATGAAGAAATAAGGACCAACCATGGTAATATTTCTATCTAAATCAAAATCATTTGCATGTTCTAGAGTACTCAATGCACAACAACTAACTTAAGTTGTTCCTCATCAGGGCCTTCCATGCTCCTCCATGTCTACCTATGCATTAGGTTTACATTCATTTTATTTTTTATACTTTTTTGTCTTCTTTTCCAACAAAACAGAGACTTTGGTCACAAGTGTGGTAGTATCTTGTGTTTTGAGCTGTTTTTTCCCTATTGCCTCCCTTGCATCCTCCCAAAAAGGGAAGGTGAGGAAATCCCCTTTGGAGTACCCATATATTGGAAGTACCGGGAGCACATCCCCTACCCTTAGAAACACATCCCCATGTAACACTGATTATGTTTGATTTACTAGTAGAGTGATTGCATACACAATATTCTCAATAATTGTTTTGATAAAATGTGGCATTAGTTCATGTTTGGTTCTTCAGCATGAATAATAGGGCTTCATGTTTTAATTGTGACGTGATTTAAAAAAATTGATGGTTTTATGATAAATGCAACCATTCAATATACAAATTCTTCTTTTGGTTTTATTCTTGAAAATCTGGAAAGCCAATTCCCACTATTGTGTTTATTGATTAGCAATATAATATTTTACTTGTAAGAAACTGAAAACTAATTTGGAAGCTTTTTTCATGTGTCAGGAAGGATTGGCACCAATTCAATTGCAGGTTGAAACAAAATATCATCGTGCCACTCCAGGTGGAACTGGAGGTGTGAAGGCTATAGGCAATTACGCACCAGTAAGGAAAAATTATATTTGTGATATTTATCATAACATGAATATCCTGTAGTAAATATTTTGAAGGAACTGACATAGAAGTTTTGAAGCACCGATGTTTGTGTTTGAGGTATAAGACATGGTAGAAAGCCTATACAAGAAGTTGAAATGTGAGTTAATTTATAATTATTATTTACTGTTGGTTATATGTTTATATGGAGAATAAAGAATTTAAGATAGATTTAGATTTCAAAAGGATGATAGACTCAAACAACGTTTCTAGTGCATCAAGGCATGAATTCAAGCATTTTGTGAGAAAGACTATGGAAAGTGAAATTTAATTAACGGCCCATTCTCTTTTGAGGCCCTAGAATGACAAAGAAGAGTACTTAGTATAAGACAATGAGGAGCAGTTATGGTATGATAAATCCTAGTATAGTATTTTGGCATGATTTAGTGCAGCCAATAAATTATCAAATGGCAAAAAAACTTTAGTGCATCATATTTTCAATTATGGACTATTAGAGGAAGTGGACATGAGTTATTTTTTTCGTGAGACGTTTTGTAATGTACCCAATACCCTCTTTGCTTTGTTGAGGATATGGAATACTTCTTGAAACCACTAATTCACACCAACTTCTTGCTATAATACCATAATGTAATGTACAGAATTTCATAATCAAGCTGTAACGAACATTCTTACATGTAATTCATGGACATTTACAATTTAGTAGCAGAGTAACATCGACCATGACCAATACCCACTGCGCAGGAGTACAATCAACCATCTCAGTACATCAAACACAATTCTGCTCATATATCAAATAAATATAGCTGATACATGGGCAAGTGCAACAATGTTCTTATACATTTACATGAGTCTTCTTATATAGTTCTTTCATATACATATAGTTATGTTATCCTCGTGATTAGGCCTCCTTCTTGCAGACCCACAAGGCCATTTACAACTATCTGACATGGCTGGAAACTAATATACATGACAGAGGTGGACTTAAGCCATCTAAATTGCAATAATGGCTATGACAATCTCCAAAATTGCATAACATCATCACTACACATCCCAACATTCACTCCTGAGCTCCAGTATCCACCTCCAGAATTGCATCTTCTGTAGTGGGCACGTAATCATCAACTCAACACTCAGAACAAGCATTAGTATCCTGAATATAAACAATACAAATCACTATTCTAAATGTCAATAGCTACACTTACCCAACCATATGAACCAAATCAACTAGGAACCACCCCCCATACTAAGCAATGAAACGACAAGAGGGGATTTACTAGCTGAGGCTATGATTTCCTTGCTCGGCCCAATCAATTATTTAAGCCAGGTATTTTTCCTCTGAGCCCAAGTTTATATCAACAATTAGGGAAGTCACCATTTAACTTATTAATTCTACAACGTTCCCACTCTCCCGCCTCTCTTTCTCTCTCAACCTTGCACAACACAAGGAATTTGATCCCCTTCAGTGCTAAACTATCCCTCAGGCTATTCCACTTCCCTCTAATGCTATAATGCGACCTAACAAGGAAAATCTCCAATGTTGGAAGCCCGGAAATCTCAGCTATAAAAATTACTAACTCTCGTAAGATCCATAGCAGCATTTTTCCACCCAACCATATGAACCAACTCAAGTAGGTGCCACCCCCATACCAAGAAATGAAACAACAGGAGGGGATTTACTAGCTAAGGCTATAGTTTCCTTGCTCGACTTGATCAATTATTTAAGCCAGGGATTTTTCCTCTTATCCCAAGTATATATCAACATTTACAATTAGGGAAGTCACCCTTCAACCCATTAATTCTACAACATTCCCATTTTCCAGCCTCTCTTTCCCTCTCAACATTGCACGACACAAGGAAACTGATCCCCTTCACTACTAAACTATCCCTTAGGCTATTCCACTTCCCTCTAATGATGTAATGCGACCTAGCCAAGAAAATCTCCAATGTTGGAATCCCTCAGCTACAACAATTACAAACACTCGTAACCATGGTTTTCCTCATTCAAGCATAACTAGACTTATGGCAACAACATAGTTTAGGGCACAATGCAATCTCAGCACTAACAACCAACATATTGGTGTCATCTCAATGCACATGAATTGTCTCACTCATCTACACCAATGAAAAGCCATACCTTCGGGGTTGGGAGGCCCACCTTCAAGCATACGATCATAACAAATGAGCGAGGGACCACATGGATGGCTCAGGGGGTAGAGATAGTGGCACGCTGAGCTATCTGGTGGCTACAAGGGGCTGTTGGCTACTGGCTGAGGACCATCTATGAGAAAAAAATTCTCCTATAGATACCATCCACGGCTGGCGGGTAACAATCCTATTGCTATATTTTGATGATTTGTTTCTGATAGGTGTTGAGCCTCTTATCATTCAGTGTAAAAAACATTTGGCTTCTGAATTTGATATGAAAGATCTTGGTTTGATGCAACATTATTACTTGGGACTAGAAGTATGGCAAAAACCTGACGAAGTCTTCCTTGGTCAAGGAAAGTATGTGATTGAGATCCTTCAAAAATTTGGCATAACAGACTGTAAATCCATGGCTACTCCCATGGTGACTAACTTGAAGAAGTTAAGAGGCTCTGAATCTAGTTTGTTATATCCATCTATGTATTGGAAATTGATTGGTTCGTTGAGCCCGTTTCAGGTTGAACCGAGACATGAGCATTGGATGGCAACAAAGCACATTCTGAGATATCTATGTGGTACTATGAACTATGGTTTGGAATATGTTGCAAACAAGGATGTATAGCTTCAGGGATCTGAACAAGGGGAGGGGGAGGCCAAATCCTTGTGAACCCAATGGAAAAATGTTGACCCAGATGGGAAATATGGTGAAAGGGGTTATAATCAGCGGAGGGGAGTGATGTATGTGGTGTAAGGAAATGGGACGACGCAACCAAAATTTCGCAGAAAGTGCTTATGATAGGAAGAGCACTTTAGGGGTAAGCTTCAACTTGGGCTCCGCTATGATATCTTGATTGAGCATGAAGAAGAGATATGTTGCACCCAACAGTGTTGAAGCAAAATATATTGCAGAAAACGAAGCATGTACATAAGTAATATGGCTTCGAAAGTTGTTTGCAGGATTGTTTGACCAAGAGTTGGAACCCACTGTGATACACTATGATAATCAAAGTTGTGTGAAGCTTTCATAGAATCCTATGTTCCATGACAAGTTAAAGCATATGGAGATCAAGTACCACTACATTCATGACATGGTACAAAGTAGAGTGATAAGGCTCGAGTACATCTCCACCGATGAGTAGACAACTGATTTTTTGACAAAGTCGTTGCCTCGAGAGAAGTTTGTGTACTTTAGATACAAGTTGGGGCGTGTGGAGATTACCCCTCTCTTTGAGAGAGAGTGTTGATTTGATACCAACATGGATGGACATTCTCCCAATGGGGAGAATGGTCCGAGAGGCCCAAAGTGCTCACCTGATAGGGTTGAGTGAGTGCCTCTCGGTGAGGAGACCCGATTACTCACCATCAAAGGTTGAGTAAGGTCTGGACCCGATCACCAATTTTATCACAGACCAGGGAAGGTGTAGTGAGGTATTTTACTATTTAGACCCAATCACACACCAAGAAAGGGTGTAGTGAGATTTGGTAGTATTTGGACTCGATCACACACAAAGGGAGGGTGTAGTGAGGTCTTTTAGCATCTAGACCTGATCACACACCAGGGAAGGGTGTAGTGAGCTCTTTCAGTATCTAGATTCAATCACCAACCAGGGAAGGTTTAAGTGAGGTCTTGGCCCAGAATGCTCACCAGGAAGCGTGAGTGAGTGCATGCTAGTTGAGCTCTCAACATTTTGGCTTAGTAAGAGGCCTTGGGATTCGAGGACTGATCACTCTGGAGGAGTGAAACCTAATATGCTGATGATATGCCATGGGTTTGGTACTATTACCCACCACCTGTGGGTGATATCCATAGGAGAAAAAATTTCTCCTAAATGGTTTTCAGCCGGTAGCCAGTAGCCTCTTGCAGCCACCAAATAGCTCGATGTGCCACTATCTCTGCCACCTAAGCCAGCCATTATGCTCCCTCGCCCATTTGTTATGATCACATGTTTGAAGGTGAGCCCTCCAACCCCGTAGGTATAGCCTTTCATTATGTAGTTAGGTATTTTAGCTTACTTATCATGGACACTTTTGGGCATGGATTAGTGGAGGGATTCGATGGAAAGAATGAGCTTGGTTTGTCCTCTTGTCTCCTCTGTCCAACTTGGTGGTTAACCTTGTATCCTAGTCTCGTGAGATCTCCTTTATTGGCTACTAGCTTTAGGAATGGCACTCCATGGGAAATACCAATTTTGGTTGAATGGTTCTGTTTCCCAACATCACATACATCACTCCTCTCTACTCATTATAACCCATTTCACAATATTTCCCATCCGGGTCCACATTTGTCCATTAGCCTCCCCCTCCCCTTGTCCACAGTTTGGGTCGAGCCTGGAACGATGCCCTGGAGGTTGATGCAGCTAAAAAGAACATAAAAAGCATAATTTGGCCACTTTCAATAAGGAATATACCACAAGATGCAAAAGATGGCCAAGACATACAAATTTAGCACATGGGCAAAAGCCAACATGAGCTCTACTCTCTATCATTATGGCCACCACCCTGTTTCCTACAGCCCCTATATGACCCCCTTGCATCATTAAAGAATGCATGATTGTCCCAACCCATGGTGTGAAAATTTCTGAATACAATAATGCATAAATCCTACTGTAGTATCTTGGTTTATTTATCCTACTTGTGATTAAATTATACAAGTTATTTCCAGAAAATATTTGGAAAATACCGAAGTAAACACAACTAACAACCTACACACATACAGATCATTTACTGAATATTGTGCTCATTCAACAAAGTGACACACAGATTTTTCGGACAATTGTCCCCAAAAAAATCCAATGCGGGAAAACTGGTGCAGTAGATATGAGGGTTTATTATTATTAAGTAGAATCTGAGTACACCAAATCTGGGCACCCAACTAGTTTACCCGAAAGAAAAAATAATAGATCTGCAGCAATACCTACTATTTTGAGACCAAAACTTTGACTGATCCACACCCTCAAACGAGATAAACTTTGACTGATCCACACCCTCAAACGAGATTTACAAGACTTAGCCAATTTCTGGCCTTAGAAACCCCAGCGTTGCCCCTGAAGCCCCAACGTCAGGCCTGCTAGGCTTTGCGTGCCCCTGCACTGCTCAAAAGGGTTTTGCATAACCCTAGATTGGGTGATGCAGTCCTTACGCTGCTCGGGAAGGCCTCTACGTAACTCTGGTGGCCTCCTCAAGCTGCGGCGCTGCCCCTTCTGGGCCTGCGTAGTGGTTGAAGCCCTCTGCGCTATGCAACTGCTGCGTAGCTGCTGCTGCTACTGCCTCTGCTCCTCTGTGCTGACCCTGATTGTTGCTCCTTAGTCTCTTACTGACTCTTGGCTCCGGGATCAGATCATCCCCTCAGCCAATACTAGTGTTGCGAACATCGTGATAAAATCGCGATTTTTTCGTTGAAGCGATATAATCGCTGTTTTTTTGGGTGATTTTTCTATTTTGAAAAAATCGTGAAAAAATCATGGGCCTGTCAAACAACGACCTAATAACATGCAAATTCTATTTTTTTTTTTGTCATTTTTGCAAATAGAGGTTAAGAAATAGAGCTAAGGGGGAGGAGAAGTCATCTACAAGGGCAAGAGAGGAGAAAAGTGAAGGAATTTAGCAACCCAAGCCAACAAAATTCAAGTTTGGACGAAGTTTTTTCAGCAAAACGTTTTTTCTATGTATGGGCATCAAATTTGACCATTTTTTTTGCTTTTTTTTTGTTCTTCCATGGGTTTCTATCACCCATGTATTTTCCATAATTTTTTATTGCATTTGGTTGTGTTTTTTGTTTTTTTCTTTGTTTTATTGAGTGGAGAGGGTTTATTTTGGTCAAAAATGCAAAAATTTGGTTGTTAAATTTATTTTTTATATTTCTTCTTGTGCTCCTAGTTTCTTTCCATTATTTTTGCTTTGGTTTCAATGTGTATTTTTTCCCATTATTGTTGCATTGAGTTGAGGGGTTTTTTTGTGAAAATATCAAAATGTTGTATGTAAAATTGTAATTTTTTTATTTTATTTTTTAACTTGCAATTTTTCTTGTGCCCTAGCTTCAAATTTCAAAGTTCAGACTTCATCTTACAGTAAAACTCAAGACTTCAACAAATTTACAAACATGCCAAGGAAATTGGACCCTTTGTGGGAATTTGGTGAACCTGATCAAGGGTTTGACCAATCAAACTTGAGTTGCAAGTTATGTGGTCAACACATGACAATGGGGGTATACAGATTGAAATACGACCTTGCACAAGTTCCTGGACATGAAGTAGGGCCTTGCACAAATACAAATCCAGAAATAATCCGAAGAGCACTCAAATCATTGGAAGGAATATAAACACTTAAACTCAGCAAAGCAGCACCGAGGAGTCAAATTTCAGGGTTTAGAGGTGACCGTGAGAGTGGTAGTGGTTCTTTACCATCAACATCTTCTACACCCGACCCTGTAGCTGCCTCATCATATTTTGTTCCTAGAATCACTCCGGTGCACAACTATCTATCTCCTCACTTATTAAAAAAAGGGAGAAGGAAGAAGCTGACAAATTGTTGGACAATGTTTTTCTTTGAGTGATATTCCTTTCAGTGTTGCCAGGAACAATCCATTTTATCAGGCTGTGATTGATGCTATCACTGTTGTTGGCCCAAGATACAAAGCCCCTTCATATGATGACTTTAGAGGGCGCATTCTTCAAAATGAAAAAGTTGACTGCATAAAGAGATTGGAAGAGTTAAGGGAATCATGGGAAGTCACAGGATGCACTGTGATGTCAGATGGTTGGACTGATCAGAAGGGTAGAACTCTTATTAACTACTTCGTAAACTGTCCCAAGGGGACAATGTTTATGAAATCTGTTGATGCGTCTGCACATGTCAAAGATGCACGATTATTATGTGATTTCTTAGATGTGTTCATTCTGGAGGTGGGTCCACAAAATGTTGTCCAAATCATAACAGACAACGCTGCAAATTATGTTGTTGCTGGCAAGATGCTTATGGAGAGGCATCCGAGCATATTTTGGACACCTTGTGCTGCACACTGCATTGATTTGATGTTGGAGGACATAGGAAAGATTCATTTTGTCAAAGATATTGTTGAATCATCAAAGAGCATTACAAAATTTAAATTTTATATATAATCATGCATTTGTGCTTCATTTGATGAGAACATTCACCAACAAGGAGTTGGTGCGCCCTGCTATTACACGGTTTGCCACCAGTTTCATATCTCTTCACTTCCTCTTGAATTCTATGTGGGATTTGAAGAGAATGTTTCTTATAGAGGAGTGACGTGCTTTGACATACAACCGCAAATTAGAGGGAGAGGCCATCTGCAGGTTGGTTTCATATCAGGAAAGCTTCTGGGTGGGAGTGCAAGAGGTGTGCAACATTACTAAACCTTTGGTAAAGGTTCTTAGATTAGTTGATGGAGAGAAGCCCGCAATGGGTTACTTGTATGAGGCCATGGATAGGGCCAAAGAAGCCATTCGCGGCTACTATGATGATAAGGGTGTGAGGGGTTTCAGAAACAACTTCTTGTATGGAAAGTGATTGATGAGTTATGGAACAACACACTCCATCGTCCCATTCATGCTGCAGAGATCTTCTTGAACTCCGAATTTGCTTACTCATGTGTTTTCTTATTTGATGTTGAGGTCATGGATGGCGTTTTCACTTGTGTTCAGCAGATGGTGCCATCTCTATCAGAACGTGCAGAGATATCCAAAGAAATGGAGGTATACAGGCAGGTGGCACATTGAGCTTTGACATGGTTGTTCAGGATAGGACTACTAAAATGGCAGGTAAGATTTTGTTTGTTTCAAAATTCATCGTCTCTTCATGTTCATGAATCATAACTCCACACTTTGCTTCAACTTTTTATTTTCGAATTTTCATTATTTAAAATTTTTTCTTTTGTTTGTAAATTTAAAAGTTTATCTTATTTGTTGTAACTTGTAGATGCATGGTGAAGGAGCTATGGTGGCAGAATACCAAAAATCCAAAAGCTTACCATTAGAATACTCAGCCAAACATGTAGCTCTTCAGGATGCAAGCGCAACTGGAGTGTATTTGAAAAAATACACACCAAAAAGTGCAATAGGTTAAAAACTTAAAATAGTCCAACTGATTTTTTGAATTCATTAAATATTTTTTTATATAATTAATAAATTATTTATAATATATATTATATAATTTATTAATTTATGACTCTTGTACAGATTGGAGTCCCAACGCATCAATGACATGGTTTACGTCTACTACAATCTTAGATTGTGGGTGAGACAACTTGAGAGGACACCTGATATGGAGACCATCTCTTTAGATGTGATTGACACCACTGCTGCATGGAGAGTTGAGGCTGAGTGGCCTACGATGGAGTCGGCCCCTGATTGGATAGAGCAGGAGGTAGTGGAGGGGAAGGAGGAGGAGGAGGAGGAGGAGTAGCAGCAAGAGGATCAGGAGGAGGAGGTGACACCACCTACCCCTGTCACTGGTAGAGGACGTGGTCTGCCTCCTTTAGCTCCTGGTGCTTCAGGTTCTGGTGCTTCAGGTTCTAGAGCACAACAGAGTCCATTGCCAGCTCCGCCATATTCTTCATCTAGAGGGAAAGTTGTTATATTTTCTCGTAAGAGTGGCAGAGGAAATCAGTAGTATAGGTTATTTGGTGCATTTTTTTTTATATGACATTATGACTCATGATATGAGATACATTATTATATTTTTTGTTGATATTTTGAGGCTGATTTGAGACTCAAGACTTAGTATTCAGGACATGATTCACTATTATGTGTGATGGAGCACTAGACATGATATTACACTTCTTATATATTAGTTTTTTTTTTTCATATTTATGTGTTAATGCATTTATTTTATGTTGTGGATGCTTTAGATATTAAAAAAATTGAGAAAAAATGAATATTTTTGTATGTGTCGATTTTTTCCCGATTTTTACGATTTTTTCCGATTTTTCCCCTTGTCGATTTAATCTCGATCGCGATGTTTGCAACATTGGCCAATACTACCTCTCGCTGCAAAAAACTCTTCTGGAAATTCTTAGCAAACACGCCCTAGAATTCCAGCTCAGTCTCTCACCGTTGCATCCGTGTGTATGTCTCCAACTGACCCTCAAGCCTTTCTCTTATACTTTTTCGTTGACACATAAACGACCATGATTTAATCTCTTATCGACGACTAAGATTAAAAGACTGCTTGATCCGCGTCACTTAGAACATTTCATCACATGTGTTTAATTAATTCACTTTAATTATTCTAATTCCCTAAGTTAGACATAGGGTCCTCAGTAAAAAAATTAATTATTTTAATATCTCACACATTAGATGAAATTTCTCCAAACTCTTTCTGGGTTTTGGAGGTCTTGTGTGTCTTAGCCCCTCCACAAAATTTTAGGGCTAGAGCACACCTGATGCTACCCCCAATACACAAAATCTCAACACTCCCTCTTAGCACGGAGTGTGCTCTAGCAATACATGCACACCATGTATCACAAGATCTTGTCATTGGTCTTTGCGTTGTTGATGCTTGGCCTATTGCCTTCCATCCACTGCGCTGCTACTCTCTTTACTGTTGCCTTGTCATTGCCACTGACACTGCCACATCTGTACATCAGCTCCCTCTCAAATTGCCGCATCTTCCTACCCATAGCACTGCCACTGCTAACTACTGCACTGCAACTCAATTGCCGAGAAGTAAGCAACTGAAAGACTCCTGCTCAATCATTGACAGACAAGTCAAGTTGCATCCCGTCATTGAAACTCCCTTGGCTACTGATTTACGTTGTCCTCCCGAAGCCACTGCACTTCTACAGCTCTGCACTGTGTGAGCACTGCCTCTTTGAACTGCTGAAGTCCCATCAGCAGCTGCGCTGCTGCCTCTACGCTGTTGCTACCTCTGCATTGTGCTGCTTCCTCTACATCATCTCAGCACTGCCCTCTGCTTCACTGTGATCTCCTGCATCCATCTATTTTTCCCGTTACCGTCTTTAGGCTCTCGTAGCTCGTATGTGATCCAAAAGTTGGGCTTACTCAAGGATCCTGCCACCTTGATCTATAGCTGCTCTACAGATCCATGTCACCCTAGTTACGTGGCTCATGAGCACTCATGGCTATGTCATCATCACTCCCATCGTCCTTTGCTGCTGCAGCCTTGGAATCAAAATCTCCTTTGTCCTTCTTCTTAGGACAAGTATTGGCGAAGTGTCCAAGTTCGCCATAGTTAAAGCACCGGACCTTGGATAGGTCCCTCTTCTTCCCTTGCTGCCTTCGTTGCTTTGATGCAAGGGCTGCATCATCTTCCTCTTCTTTCTTCACTCTGACAGTTCCACTGTTGTTGTTATGCCTCTTGCTGATTCTCCTGATCTCCTCTTGATGGAGGATTGCCCACATGTCCGCCTAGGATGGTAACGCTACCTGCCCAATATGCTTTGGACAAACGTTTCCCACTCCTCGGTGACTGCATTTAGGGCAGTCCTTATCAAGAGCCCTTCATCCGGAGTTGCACCCATGGCAATCAGTTGATCCCGGATAGTTTGAAGTTGGAAAAGGAAGGGATCTATCTCCTCACTCTTCTGCATCTGGAATAGCTTCATCTGATTTTCTAGAAGCATCTTTCTTTGAACGAAGCTTCCTTGATACATTGTCTCCAAAGCAGTCTACATCTCATTTGTCGTCTTCTTTCCGGCAATGTGCAGCATGACGTGATCCTTTACTCCGTCCATGGTCAAACGCTTAGCTTGCGCTTGATTTTCATTGAATTTATTCAGAAGATCAGGATCTACGGGCTCAGCTAGGACATTCTCCGCATGGTTCTTGATGTCGTACTCATCCATGACTGATAGGATCCTGGCCCTCCCGATGACGAAGTTGGACACACCGTCCAACCTGTCCTGATCTCTCAGCCCATGAGAAGCCATCTAGCTCAAATGTGACGGAAACAATACTCTTCTCCCTCTTTCTGTGGCAACACATAAACGTTGGATCTGGGTTTCTTGATGACTACAAACCTTCTAGTAATTGCTCCTTCTGAAAACTGATTTCCTTCCTGGAAATATTCAGCCAAAACAATCAGACAGTTCTCTCTGATCCTCCTGATCGAATCTCAGATCTGTTTGGCTCAGATCTATTGAGTGACTGTCTTCCTCCCGCTCTTTGTTGACTTAGGTAGGCACAATTCTGCACCGGCAAAATCTCCACCACACTAGCATTGCTGAAGATCTGAAGCACTTCTTTCGGATTTTGGCAATACTGCTCTGCAATAGGAAAAATAACTGGACTGCATCCCTTTGACTGGCCTTGGCGTGAGCAGACTGGCCCAGTGCAGGCTATTCCTGCGTCCCTCTAGAAGCTGCTGCGTTGTCTCTGCGTCACCCAGATGGGACTGCGTAGCCCCTACGTAGCCTTTTCTGGAACTTCGTCCTCCTGTTGCTGAGCTTCCCTTTCCCGATCAGCTGCTTCAACTGCTACCCTGTAGAAAATATGTCTTCAACTGATTTGCTGGAGATTCAGCTTGATCTGCAATCGCTCTGATAACATGTAAAAATTTATGAATACAATAATGCAGAAATCCTACTGTAGTATCTTGGTTTACTTTTCCTACTTGTGATTAAATTATACAAGTTATTTCCAAAAAATATTCAGAAAATACCAAAGTAAACACAACTAATAGCCTACACACATACAAATCATTTACTGAATATTGCGCTCATTTGCCTACACACATACAAATCATTTACTGAATATTGCGCTCATTCAACAAAGTGACACAGATTTTTCGGACAATTGTCCCCGGAAATACCCAATGCAGGAAAACCGATGCAGCAAATATGAGGGTTTATTATTATTAAGTAGAACTTGAGTACAACAAATCTAGGCACCCAACTAGTTAACCCGATAGAGAAAATAATAGATCTGCAGTAATACCTACTGTTATGAGACCAAAAATTTGATTGATCCAGACCCTCAAACGAGATTTACAAGACTCAGCCAATTTCTGGCCCTAGAAACCCCAGCGTTGCCCCTGAAGCCCCAGCGTCAGCCCTGCTAGGCTCTGCGTGCCCCTGTGATGGTCAGAAGGGGACTACGTAACCCCAGACTGGGTGACGTAGTCCTTACGCTGCACTGGAAGGCCTCTGCATAACCCTAGTGGCCTCCTAAAGCTGCAGCGCTGCCCCTCCTGGGCCTGCATAGCACCTGCGTAGCGGCTGAAGTCCTCTGTGTTGTGCAGCTACTATTGCCCTTGCTCCTCTGCGTTGACCCTGATTGCTGCTCCTCTGTCTCTTGCTAACTCTTGGCTTCAGGATCTGACCATCCCCTCAGCCAATACGACCCCTCGCTGTAGAAACTCTTCTGGAAATTCTTAGCAAACTTGCCCTAGAATTCTAGCTTAGTCTCTCAACTCTGCCTCCGTGTGCGTGTCTCCAACTAGACCCTCAAGCCTTTCTCTTATTCTTTTTTGTTGACACATCAACAATCGTGATTTAATCTCTTATCGACGGCTAAGATTAAAAGACTGCTTGATCTGTGTCACTTAGAACATTTCATCACATGTGTTTAATTAATTCACTTTAATTTTTATAATTCCCAAAGTTAGACTTAGGATCCTCATTAAAAAAAATTAATTATTTTAATATCTCACACATTAGATGAAATTTCTCCAATCGCTTTCTGGGTTTTGGAGGCCTTGTGTGTCTTAGCCCCCCCACAAAATTTCAGGGCTAGAGCACACCCAATGCTACCCCAATACACAAAATCCCAACACATGGTGGGCGATGAACTGCCCGACCTTAATAGTGTATTCACTGGTACGTCATTCACATCATGCTCTCATCCCCTAGAGCCCCGAGTAGTTATATAAGAAAAATCAATAAAAGGGAAAAGGCATATGAAGAAGGGTGGAACAACAAAGGTCGGGGTAACTCATGTACCACGATTGCTCCCTCCTACATTCATATGCCCAAATGTGGGCTTTCCTCATCATGGCTACACTTGTACTGTGGCATGTGGCTTGGAGCCTTCCCCCGATGTACCACTCAGTTCCATCATTATATCACATGACAACTGCCACTTAAGGGATGTACCATGGACCTGTCACACCCTTATAGGTTGGAACAACTTAATAGGGTCCTTGATTAACCTCCTCCTTGAACTTGGAGATGCTTGTACAATCTAAAGCCCATTATGGAAAGGCATGCCACTGTAAAGTGTTCACTTGGTTCCATGATTTGTCAGCTCATTTACTCAATTGAACTGATGATTTGTTATACTGGAAGGTGAGGAGATGCATTGGATCTTATATAGGATTACAGGTGGGTCTTCTTCTTGGGGTTTGGT
Organism: Pinus albicaulis; assembly: GCA_034641835.2. NCBI lineage: Eukaryota > Viridiplantae > Streptophyta > Pinopsida > Pinales > Pinaceae > Pinus > Pinus albicaulis. The sequence continues at coordinate 569,154,398 of CM076578.1, forward strand.
CTCCTTATATGGGGTCCTAGCCCTCCAAAGGGTCATATTGGCATTTGTAGGATGAATGTAGAGAGCCATGGGCTTGCACTATAGCAAAGAGCAAACAACCACATCATGGGATCCTTCAGCTCCACTCAGTGCTCGCTCGTGTTCCATTTAATTGATGATGATGATGTACTTGGACCACCTTGCCTAGCTGGCTACACACTTGGTTGTTGTTACAGGGCCCAGATGAGGATGTGTCTCACCATGGGACACAAAGGGAGGGCTTTCATCATTGTTCGAATCCTTACAAATGGGATACAAACTTGTTCGATTCACTTGGAGACACATGAGGATGTTTTTGTGCCCCAACAGCCACTTGGGAGCACCACATGTCATTTGCTTGGAGATCAAGGGGCCACCTCCTTCATCACTATTTTTGGAGCCCTTCCATCCATTTTGGCACATGTTGGACTTCACTAGTTCTTCCAACGACCCTTCTAGCTATTGTATTACAATTTCGGCCCTTGTGAGAGGCTTATTTTTCATGTTGTGGAGCTATTCAGTGGGCTTGTCACCAATTAGGGTGTTATTTTTCACACTAAAGACACTTTTAGGGGTTTGTTAGGCTAATTAGACCCTTTGAACTATTAGAGGCTCATATAAATACAAGTGAGGCCTCATTTGTAACTCATCATCACTTGGATTTGGAATTTGGATCATTGTTTCTTCTGGAATTTCACTATAGCTATTGAGGGACGAATTGGAGATTCTTTAATGCATTTTGATATTTGGGTTAATGTTATTCTATTTTGGAGCTTCTCTCTTACAAATGTGATGGATGGATATACTTTTTCTACCATGTAAGTTTCTCTTTTATGAAAAATTTTCATTATATGTTTAATGTATGGAATACTGCATCATGATGTTGCTTGTGCTTGTAATATTCCTAATTAGCGACAACTAATTGGAATATTCGATTTTGTATAGTTTTGTCGTCTATAGTTTATAAATAAATAAAAAGTGAGTAGAGAGGGTCTAACTCACTTAAGTGAAATAAAACATCCTCCTAGTAGCATGACGTTGTAACTTAAGGGGGAGCCAAGGGGGGCCAAGCACCACGTAGAGAGGGGGCTCATGTTAGCTCTAGAAGCTTCTGCGCAGGAGAGGTTGGACATGTGGCAAGAGATGGAGGCTATGTTGAGGAGATGGCCTTGGGATTGGAGGAAGGCCAACATTATAAAAGAAGGAGGAGCCTTCTCATTTGATTCATTCTGTTGTTGATGATATTGAGCTAGACGTTTTGTCTTCTTGAGCACGCTGGCTGTTTAGCCTGTCTACAACACTGTTTAGTGCATTGAGTGTCTCCGGTCGGAGATCTCGCCCTTAGCCCCAGGGGACTTCGAGTGCCTGCTTGGGCAGGGTTATTCCTTCAGTATTTTCTGAGAGGTTTTGTTGTTTGGGTTTGCTGCGGAGCTGGGCTTTTATAGAGACTGCGCAGTCACTGGGAGAGAGGACCAAGTCCATTTTGGAGGTGCTTTGGATCGAGATTTCTGCAGGAGATTTAGCCGAGATTTTGAGTAGAGGATCAGCCTTTGCCCACAGGAGGATTTTGGTGGAGTTTGAGGTAGTGTTTCAGCTGATCTCATTTAGCCTCTACGCAGAGCCTTGGAGGCTAGCGTAATTCCCTGAGGAGGTATTTTCGGGTGATTTTCGGGGGTCGGCTATTTTTTATATGGTTTCTGGGTTTTGTCCGGATTGGTGAGTAGAGGAGGTTTGCAGCTTTTCAGCACATTCTGGCAAGGGGATCAGCCCCTAGTCTTTAGTTCATTCCAGCACTAGTAGCTACATAGCATCTTTCTAGCAGTTGGGACGCAGTCCATAGAGCAGCCATTTCTTGTATTTTCTGAGAGTGTTTCTTCACTTGCCTTGAGCAAGATTAGGTGCCATCACTCTGATCACCTATTATTGTACTTCATTATATTTCTCAGATTAATAAAATGGCTTAGCATTTCCTCTCTATGTTTCTGGATGAGTTGCCGTATTTGCTGTATTTCCTTTCTATGCTATTTTATGTCTGCTGCACTGTTATTTTTATATATTCTTGAGCATTCTAGTTCTATACCACTTGGTGTGTTTATCTCTCACTCTTAGACAGAGTCTAGAAAGGGCCAGGTAGCCTTCGGATCTCGTCCTCTTTCTAGAGGCGGTACATCCGGTAAATGCCCTCCCAATCTATCTCTGGTTGGAGTTTGCTGTGTTTTAGAGATATTCCCAAAACGGGATATTACAGTGGTATCAGAGCATAGTTTTGGCTTAGCCTGTGGTCTATGACACCGGGGAAGAGACCATATATTTGTTACAGAGGCAGGAAGTACAGAGACCGTGAGCGTAGGTTGGAGAACACCTGCGAAGAGGGAGACTGTGTTCGGGTAATGGACACAAAGCAGGAGAGAGAGCTTGTGACAGAGGCAGAGCAGGAGGAGCCTGTATTAGATTCAGAGCAGAGAGGGCCAATGGCAGATGACACAGAGGCCAAACAGTTTTGGGAGGCACTCCTCAAATCAATGCAGAATTTAGCTAGACAGATTGAGGTGATGGGTCAGATATTCATCACTGTAGAGGCTAGACAGCATGAGACCCCACGAGTTTTCTAGGTAGGAGAGGGATCAGGTACATCCCATCATTTGCTGGAGCATGGTGCTGCTCAGCGTGATACTCCTTAGCCGATGGCTTCACGTGCACCTACCCGCTCTACCATCCCCATTTTCTTGGGAGCAGACACAGGGGCAGGAGCCCAGCAGGAGGTAGAGCCCGAACACATGGGCAAGTATTTTGCAGAGTATCAGGCTTATGGGCAGGAGTTCAGGGATGCTCTCTCATTCCGAGATTTTGTTCAGCTCCAGCGGGACAGTAGACCCCGTGACCATCATAGAGGGTACCGACATTACCATGATGGAGATTCCCACCGTACATCTAGCAGATTCCATTTACCTACATTTGATGGCTCATCAAACAGTTCGGCAAAGTGTTGGGTAGAGAAGCTGGACATCTATTTCCAGCTTAACCAGATGTCAGAGACAGAGGCCATCAAGGTGGCGACATTACATTTGGATGGTGAGGCCCAGGACTGGTGGTTCCATGGGATGGTTACACTCGGACACTCTACAGTGACGACATATGCCGAGTTTACCAGGAGGTTGATGGAGCGTTTTGACCGGAGGGATCCGGAACAACATTTTTTTGAGCTGACGAAGCTCAAGCAGACAGGGAGCCTAGAGACGTACATTGCAGATTTCTTGAGGGTTTCGGTGATGGTGCCAGATCTATCCGCGGCACGGATGATATATATGTTTGTGGAGGGATTGGCAGAGCCACTTCAAGGTCTAGTCAGATCTACTAGACCAGCTACAATTCAGGATGCTATCAGCAGGACCAGGGACTTACAGGATGCATTTCCCAAGACGCGAACACCTTACCCCCAGAGACAGGGCTTCCAGCCCAAGGGGAAGGATGTGAGGGTTCCTCCTCCAAAGGGGAATCCGAGACGGGCACAGATAGATGATGATGCCAGGAGGGATTTGAGGAAGAAGCGGCTGTGCTTCACTTTTCAGGAGCCGTGGGCACCAGGGCATAGATGTGCTGCTGGGAAAGCACACTTCATTGAGGTCTTCTCCAATGATAGCGGGGAAGAGGAGAGGAGGATGATGAGGAGGAGGCAGGAGATAGTTAGACGGCCTAGGATCAGTTGCTGCCTCCACCTCCAGGGACAGGAGGTGCAGCTTTTGCACCCACAGGAGGGACCCTTGCAGCCTTGCGAGGAGTTCCCAAGTATTTGATGCTGCGCGTACAAGGGACAGTACGTGGCCAGTGAGTGTCAATTTTGGTTGACAGTGGGGCAACCCACAACTTCATTGATGCACAGATGGTCGAGCGGAGAGGTATACCGACTGAGAGATTTGACGGATTTTCAGTCTTGGTCCCAGTTGCCCAGACGATGCAGTGTGCCCGGTATGTTCCAGAGTTGGCAGTGACGATGGGTACCTACACCGTGACCGATCACTTTTTTGTGGTCAACATACCAGATACCAATGTGGTATTGGGTGTTCAGTGGTTGATTACTCTGGGGAAGGTCACCACGGATTGGGAGGCCTTAGAGATGGAGTGGGATGACAAGAAGACCGGGAAGCATGAGAAGATCCGCGGGATGCACACTTACCCACCTCAGAGAGTTTCGGCACAGCGGATGGAGGCAGATTTCCGGAAGGAGACATAGAGTGGGCGGTTGAGTTACGGGCATCAGAGGCAGAGACCACCGGTCGAGTAGTTCATCCTGATATACAGGTCATCCTTGACAGGTATGATGCAGTGTTTGGGGATATACCACCAGGTCGGCCATCGGACCGAGGATTTGAGCACACTATTGAGCTTGAGCAGGGTATTCAGGCAGTGATCACTACCCCTTATAGGCATCCGAAAGCCTATCGGGATGAGATTGACCGGGCCATCCAGAAGTTGCTGGCTCTTGGGCACATCAGACTGAGCACGAGTCCGTTTGCTTCTTCCGTAGTGTTGGTGAAGAAGAAGGACGACACCTTGAGGATGTGCATTGATTACAGGACCCTGAACAAGAAGACCCTGAAGAACAGGTATCCTATACCCAGGATCGATGAGTTGATGGATGAGCTGAGAGGAGCCAAATTTTTCTCGAAGATTGATTTGTGATCAGGGTACCATCAGATTCGCATGAGGGAACAAGACATTCCCAAAACCGCCTTCAGCTGTCATTATGGGCACTTTGAGTTTTTGGTTATGCCTTTTGGGCTGACCAATGCATCAGCCACCTTTTAGTCTTGCATGAACCATATCTTCCACAGTCATCTGAGGAAGTTTTTATTGGTCTTCTTTGATGACATACTCATATATAGCAGGACTTGGGAGGAGCATCTCCAGCATATAGAGGCAGTGCTATGCATCTTGGAAGAGCAACAGTTCTATGCTAAGCTTTCCAAGTGTGAGTTTGGGATGACGGAGATGTTGTATTTGGGACACATTATTGGAGTGGATGGAGTGAGGGTCCATGAGAAGAAGATTAGAGCCATCAGAGACTGGCCGGAGCCGAGGAACGTGACGGAACTTCGAGGGTTCATTGGGATATGTACCTATTACAGGAAGTTCGTAAGAGGGTTCTCACAGCTTGTTGCACCCCTTACAGATTTGACGAAGAAGGGGGCATTCAGTTGGTCAGATACAGTGCAGCAGGCCTTTGACAGGCTCAAGGAGGTGATGAGCAGCTGCCCAGTACTTGCATTGCCGGATTTCACGCAGCTGTTTGTCCTAGAGTGTGATGCATCGGGGGAGGTGATGAGTAGTTGCCTGGTGCTTGCATTGCCGGATTTTATGCAGCCATTTGTCTTGGAGTGTGATGCGTCGGGAGAGGAGATCGACGCAGTATTGATGCAGGGGGGACACCCTATAGCTTTTGAGAGTCGGAAGCTCCTTCCGCATGAGAGGTTGTATTCTATATACGACAAGGAGATGTTGGCCATCATGCATGCCTTGGCCAAATTCCGGCAGTATTTGGTGGGGAACAGGTTCAAGGTGAGGACTGACCACAACAGCCTCAAGTTCTTTTTGGAGCAGAAGAAGCTACAGGAGAGGCAGCAGAAGTGGATCAGTAAGATCCAAGCATATGACTTTGAAATTGAGTATGTCAAGGGTAAGAATAACGTGGTAGCAGATGCCCTTTCACGTAGACCAGCGACGTTATCTCTTATGAGCTTGGATACAGATTGGAGGTCTCGACTTTTAGTGGAGTACTCCAAGGACAAATTTGCATGTGAGGTGCTGGATGGACAAGTAGCGGATGACAGGTACAAGGTGGTTGATGAGATCATCTATTACAGGGACAGGATCTTCTTGACTGAGGGGTCTCAGCTCAAGAAGAAGATACTCCAGGTGTCACATGATTCTCCATTGGCAGGCCATCGGGGGTTTACCAAAACCTACAGGGCCATTAGAGAGAGGTTCTCATGGAAGGGCCTCAAGGAGGACGTACTCCAGCTCATCAGGGAGTGCGATGTTTGTCAGAGGAACAAGGGGGAGATGAATCATCCCGCAGGATTGTTGCAGCCTTTTCCTATTCCGGAGGGGAAATGGGAGAGCATATCGATGGACTTCATCACAGGGTTGCCCATGGTGCAGGGCAAGGATTGTATCTTTGTCATTGTTGATCGGCTGACAAAGTATGCGCACTTTTTCGCCATATCCGCGCATTACACAGTAGCACAGGTGGCTGAGCTGTTCTTCAGAGAGAGGTTTTCAGGCTGCATGGTCTTCCTAAGACCATCATCAGTGACAGGGACAACCGCTTTATGGGCGGATTTTGGCAGGAGCTTTTCCGGCTGGTGGGGACGGAGTTGACACCGAGTACCAGTTATCACCCACAGACGGATGGATAGACGGAGATAGTTAACAAGTGGCTGGAGGGCTACTTGCGTAACTATGTCAGTGGGTAGTAGCGAGCATGGTTGAGATGGTTACATTTGGGGGAGTACTGCTACAACACAACACATCACATGTCCATTGGTATGTCACCGTTTTATGCTTTGTATGGGTATCATTCCTTATCTTTTGCTGATGTGATGCTCGGTGCTAGCAAGGCTCCTAGAGCCAAGATTTGGATCCAAGAGAGTCAGGACATTCTCCGAGCTCTCAAGGACAATATGGCTACAACACAGACCCAGCAGAAGCTGTATGCCGACAGGGGTTGGGTGGAGAGATAGTTTGAGGTAGGGGACTTGGTCTACCTCTCTGATGGAAAATACATCACTAACGGTCATCGTAGTAGAAGGCCGAAGCTCAAGCCTCGTTTTACGGGCCATACGGGGTGTCCGCAGTTGGGCGGGTTGCGTATGGTGGGCTGCCCCCAGGCGTAGATCTAACATTTTTCATGTATCATGCTGCCTGAAAGAGAAATGGCCAGGGGCAGCAGTGGCTTGATGTGAGAGGCTACCACCCCCACGGATGATGAGGCACTTGGTGTGCAGCCGTGTATTGATGCAGGAGCGGCTACGGGCGGGCGATCATTCTTGGTGAGTGGAAGAATTTACCGGATAGGGGATGCCACTTGGGAGAGTGAGAAGATTGCGGCATCCATCACTTGATTTAGCGAGACCAGAAGCAACATTTTGCCGAAAAGGGAAACATAATATTGCTAATTAGCGACAAACAATTAAGTCACTGAATTATATAGTTTTGCGATATAGTTTATAAATAAATAAAAAGTGAGTAGAGAGGGTCTAACTCACTTAAGTGAAATAAAACATCCTCCTAGTAGCATGACGTTGTAACTTAAGGGGGAGCCAAGGGGGGCCAAGCACCACGTAGAGAGGGGGCTCACGTTAGCTCTAGAGCTTCTGCGCAGGAGAGGTTGGACACGTGGCAAGAGATGGAGGCTACGTTGAGGAGATGGCCTTGGGATTGGAGGAAGGCCAACGTTATAAAAGAAAGAGGAGCCTTCTCATTTGATTCATTCTGTTGTTGATGATATTGAGCTAGATGTTTTGTCTTCTTGAGCACGCTGGCTGTTTAGCCTGTCTGCAGCACTGTTTAGTGCATTGAGTGTCTCCAGTCGGAGATCTCGCCCTTAGCCCCGGGGGACTTCGATTGCCTGTTCGGGCAAGGTTATTCCTTCAGTATTTTGTGAGAGGTTTTGTTGTTTGGGTTTGCTGCGGAGCTGGGCTTTTATAGAGACTGTGTAGTCACTGCGAGAGAGGATGCAGTCCATTTTGGAGGTGCTCCGGATCGGGATTTCTGCAGGAGATTTAGTCGAGATTTTGAGCAGAGGATCAGCCTTTTCCCACAGGAGGATTTTGGTGGAGTTTGAGGCAGTGTTTCAGCTGATATCATTTAGCCTCTACGCAGAGCCTTGGAGGCCAACGTAATTCCCTGAGGAGGTATTTTCGGGTGATTTTCAGGGGTCGGCTATTTTTGATATGGTTTCCGGGTTTTGTCCAGATTGGTGAGTAGAGGAGGTTTGCAGCTTTTCAGCTCATTCCGGCAAGGGGATCAACCCATAGTCTTCAGTTCATTCCAGCAGTAGCAGCTACACGGCATCTTTCCAGCAATTGGGATGTAGTCCATAGAGCAGCCATTTCCTGTATTTTCTGAGTGTTTCTTTACTTGCCTTGAGCAAGATTAGGTGCTATCACTCTGATCACCTATTATTGTACTTCATTATTTTTCTCAGATTAATAAAATGGCTTCGCATTTCCTCTCTATGTTTTTGGATGAGTTGTCGTATTTGCCGTATTTCCTTTCTATGCTATTTTATGTTTGCTGCACTGTTATTTTTATATATTGTTGAGCATTCTAGTTCTATACCACTTTGTGTGTTTATCTCTCACTCTTAGACAGAGTCTGGAAAGGGCCAGGTAGCCTCCAGATCTCGTCCTCTTTCTAGAGGCAATACATCCGGTAAATGCTCTCCCAGTCTATCTCTGGTTGGAGTTTGCCGTGTTTTAGAGATATTCTCGAAACGAGATATTACAGTGCTCTAAATTATGCGAAAATCTTGAATCACTTTGGTAGCCTTGACCGATTGCATGCGTTATTCATTAGGCAAGAAAAAGTGAATGTTCCTAGGGGTTTTCTTTGAAAACCCTACCCTTAAATTCCATTATTTGACAAGTCGAAGTATAAATCCTTTATGTAGTTGGGTAGTTGCTTCATTAGCGCGTGTGAAGCTGCAATTACGCTCCTTGATAGAAAACAACCCTAAATCAATCTCATTTGTGACTTCATTCTCCCAATAGACTAGGCATTGGTCCTACATCCTTGGTGATCACATTAACTTAATGAAGTATCATTCTTTCACCTTTTTTCTTCATCCCCTAAGGATAAGGAGATTTTCTAGGGCTTGGTGCGAAACTTTACAAAGGAGGAAGTTTAGGATTCCGTCTTGCAAGTTTCTTCATTTTTTTCTGCTCTAGGCATCCTCCAGTTTTGAATGAATTCCGACAGTGGAATTTCAAATAAATTGATGCCCTGGCTATCACACCAAAAGGGAAAGTCACCCTAGCTTCTCCCAAAGCTCACACTTTAATTGAATCTTTGCAGTGAATGAGTCATCCTTGCCTCACTTTAACCATAGCATAAACACATCAATCACAAGTGAGAGATTTTGGAAGTTTTGATCTTAGGCATTCATTATTTTTGAATGTTCCTAAATCCGAGGTCATCCTTCCCTCAAGCCTTTCTTTAAGAGCCCTTCTTTTGCTTCTAAAACAAGCAGCGTTTTATCTGATCCTCTCCTTTGAATTGGCTTTGGAAATCACATTTTGCATCATTATTGACCTCATCATTCTAGTAATTTCCCTATACGAGGACTCCTCCCATCAGTGAATGTCTGTAAAGAGCAGGGGACATTGACTGAGGTGACAATGGGTCCTTGCCCCATTGGTTCCACCTGATCTAGTAGTAGTCCCTTTGGAACCCCTCTTAAGAACCCTGCTAAATTGAGCGGTAACATTTTTGGCGCCGTTGTTAGGGAAACGAGACATGTGTCTTGTTCCCCATATGACATATTGACAAATCATTCTTGGCGACTACATTGGAAGAACAGAGCCCTAGTTCTTCATTGAACTTAAAGGTTAATGTTTGTAGGGTGAGGCAAACATTTCTTTAGACATCTCTAAATTCACTTTGGTGACTCCCACATAATTTACATGTATATCTTAATAGGTTGTCTTTCTTTGATGAATTCCTTGCCTTGGACATCGTTTGTATTCTTGGACACCTAAGTGTCTTACCTGGACTATCATACGCGTGGTACCCAAGTTTGATGGTGATCCAATATCTGAAGTTGATCATGTGGCAAGATTTATTGCATATGCCTCACAAGCTAAGTTGGTTCATCACGATGTCCTCGTGATGTTGTTCATGAGATCCCTCCATGGTCATAATTCATGGTTACATAATTGCAAACCTCGAAGCGTCTCATCTATTGAGGAATTCATTGATAGATTCCTTAAGAATTTACAATTTTTTAAGTAATTGACTTCAAGAGGAAGCCTTCAATAAGCATGAGGAGAATCGTGAAGAAGGGGATTCCCTTGAGGGAAATGGCCCCGTGAACCCCTCGGGCATTGACATCAATGGGAACTTACATATTGAAGATGGGATATGGGAAGTTCATGAGCATCTTTGATAAAGACCCTATTTATGACACCGATGATGATGATATCAATAGGATCATTATCTTTCCTCACAATCCTTTGCTTAACCTTCCATGCGCTATCACTAATAAGGAGGAATTTGTTGATTTCAGGTAGCATCGAATATGCTCTAAGTCTCAAACTTTGTGGAGAGGCTTAGACACATGTATTCCAGATAACTTAGAAATTGTTTGGGGAAATTCCACCCGGATTGTATTTTATTAAGAAAATTAATTATTTTAAAGTGACCCTAAGTCTAAACTTAGGAAACTAAAATAATTAAAGTGAATTAATAGAATATGGGTATAAAAGGAGATAAAGTCAAAATGTAATCTTAGTTGTTGATTGGAGATCTAATCTCGGTCGTTGAAGTCTCAACGAGAAGACTATAAAGAAGGCTTGAGGGGCATTTGGAAAGACACACCGAGAGATCAAGAGATTGAATTTTCTGAAGTGAGCAGTGCTTAGAGGAAAACTTTGATCGAGATATTCTCACGCAATTGAGGGGAAGAGACAGTTTGGGTCGGAGGATCTTCTCTGGGGCCAAGAATACTCAGCAGAGAGGTAGAGAAAGACACAAAGGAGGCAATATAGTGCCTAGAGAGGGTGATGCAACAAGCAGAGAGGGTGGCGCAGGACCACGAAGGCCACACACAGAGGAAACGCAGTCTTATTGAGTAGTAGTCTGAGATTTTGTTGGGAGATCAAGATTGTTCGCCGGGAGGGCTAGACTTGAGTTTCCTGAGAGCATATCGATCTAGCAGAGGAGGTGACACAGTCCTCCAGAGTTCCCCATGTAGGTCCACGTAATTACTACGCAGAGGGTATTGGGGGTTCGTCGTTTCAGCTACTGGATCAATCGGGACTTGCCAAGTGAGGTAATCTCACTATTTTTCTTTGCCGAGTGATATTCTTTGTGCTGGATTTCCAGCAAGGCATCCAAAGATTGTATTCAAAAACAACTATTGCTTAATAGTAAAACCCTCAGATTTGTTGCACCGGTTTTCCCGCATTGGGTTTTTTCCGGGGACATTTGTCCAAAAACAATGTTGTCCTATGTGATATTCTTTTCTTTTGCTCAATTTCTTGTTTCGGCATATTAATTTAATTAAGTGAAGGTTGCTTCAGTAATTTGCTTCAATATTTACAGAAGAAATCCGTAAATAACTTGTTAATGTAATTTACAAGTAGGTGAAGTAAATTCAGTTGCTTGAAATAGGATTCCGGACTTCGAATTTTCACATAATTCTCTCTCTCTCCTAAGTGTGATCATCATGAGAAACCTTCTTGTTGTATCTCTCCATGTAATCAGTCTCCCTTTCCTTCTGATCATGACCTTGTGGTGGCCACGAAGCGCAATATAAATGATAGTGACCATAACGAGGATGATATGCCTGAGGTTGTCACTCATCGGAGATTTATAAGCTTGATTGTTGATATATATATCTTTTGGTTAAAGAAGAGGATCATATGGAGTAGGTTGCATCTTTTTCATTCCCTTTTCACCCATCATTCACCGTGTGTGGTCATTTTGTCTTTCCACCTCCAGCCCGTGCAACCTTCCATATGGCCATTCCTACCCTTACATTTGGATCCACTGCATGAGTAAGCAAAGGAGCAGGTGTTCTCATATTGATTGGATGATATGTTGTTGCATTGGGTCTATGATTACACTTAGTACTTACGTAATATAATATGCATGTTAGAATAGAATGCATTGCATGCTGATTTCCGCTTTAGATCTAATGGAATATGATATTATCATGCTAAATTAGATGAATTTAGATTATAATTTCATTTAACAATGAATTTTATTTCATGTTGATTTTTATGGCCTAATATAAGCATGGGCGATGATGAAACGCCGCAAAAACATGCTACCCCTTGTGCTTGAATCTTTGATGTGTAGGTAACAAATCTGTGGTCCCAAGAGATTGTTGGAGTTCTCATGATCTCCCAGTTCGAGTACTTTCATGCACTCTTCTGAGAGATCATGTCCCAGTTGGAGCCAGATGTTACCCACCACCTATGGGTGATATCCATGGAGAAACTTTTTCTCCTACATGGTCCTCAGCCAGTAGCCAACAACCACTAGATAGCTCGATGTGACACCATCTCTGTCACCTGAGCCAACCATTATGTTCCCTCACCCATATGTTATGATCATATGTTTGAAGGTTGGCCTTCCGACCCCGAAGGTATAGCCTTTCATTATGTAGTTGGGTATTTTGGCTTACTTATCATGGACACTTTTGGGCATGGATTAGTGGGGGGATTCAACGGAAATAATGGGCTTGGTTTGTACTCTTGTTTCCTTTATCCAACTTGGTGGTTAACCTTGTATCCGACTCCCGTGGGATCTCCTTTATTAGCTACTAGCTTTAGGATTGGCACTACATGGGAAATCCCAATTTTGGTTATGTGGTCCCATTTCTCGACACCACATACATCACTCCCCTCTGCTCTTTATAACCCATTTCACCATATTTCCCATCCAGGTCCACATTTGTTCATTGGGTCCACAAGGAGTTAGCCTCCCCCTACCCTTGTCCACACCTCAGGTTGGGCCTAGAACAATGCCCCAGAGGTTGATGCTGATAAAAAGAAAGTAAAAAGCATCATTTGAACACTCTCAATGGGAAATGTACCCTCTATCATTATGGCCATCACCATGGTTCCTAGGGCCCTTATATGAGCCCCATGGATCATTAAGGAACTCATGATAGTCCCAACCCCTAGTAGGCAATGAATTGCCTAACCTTAAGGAGGTATTCACTGCTACATCATTCACATCATGCTCTCATCCCCTAGAGCCCTAAGCAGTTATATAAGAAAAATCAATAAAAGGCAAAAGGCATATGAAGAAGGGTGGAAAAACTAAGTTCGGGGTAACTCATGTACCACGATTGCTCCCTCCTACATTCATACGCCCAAATGTGGGCTTTCCTCATCATGGCTACACTTGTACTGTGGCATGTGGCTTGGAGCCTTCCCCTGATGTACCACTCAGTTCCATCATTATATCACATGACAACTACCACTTAAGGGATGTACCATGGACCTGTCACACCCTTATAGGTTGGAACAACTTAATAGGGTCCTTGATTAACCTCCTCCTTGAACTTGGAGATGCTTGTACATTCTAAAGCCCATTATGGAAGGGCATGCCACCGTGAAGTGTCCACTTGGTTCCATGATTTGTAAGCTCATTTACACAATTGCACTGATGATTTGTTGTACTAGAAGTCGAGGAGTCACATTGGATCTTATACAGGATTGCAGGTGGGTCTTCGTCTTGGGGTTTGGTCTCCCTATACGTAGTCCAAGCTCTCCCGAGGGTCATATTGGCATTTGTAGGGTGAGTGTAGAGAGCCACGGGCCTCCACTATAGCAGAGAGAAGATAGCCACATCATGGGATCCTTCAGCTCCACTCAATGCTCGTTCGTGTTACATTTATTTGACGATCATGATGTACTTGGACCGCGTTGCCTAGATGGCTACACACTTGGTTGTTGTTCCATGGCCTAGATGAAGATGTGTCTCACCATGAGAGACAAAGTGAGGGCTTCCATCATTGTATAGTATCGCTAAGGAAATTTTACAGTAAATAACAGGCATGCATAGACATAAAAATCACATGAAACAAAAATACGCAATCAGAACACAATTTGACACCAAAATCTACGCTATTGAGCCATTTTATTAATAAAAATGGGTGTACAAGAAAGGTGCTAGAAAGAGTGCACTTGGGCTTGCTCTAGGCAAGCTAGCAAAGCCCCAAAGATAGTACAGGTCACCCTTCTCTGATCAATCATTGCGTTGCCCTAACTCTGCGCTGGAATTGCCCATAAATGTGTTGTTTCCTAAATAGCTCTGCTTCTAGGACACTCTCCACTGCTCATAAAATTTTGGGGAATTAATCCTAGTCTCCCCACACAATACCTAGAAAACCCATGAAGGGTTTGGCCAAAGCTTGACCCCGGAAATTCGACCCTCATTTGCTTGTGGTTCTACTGCTGGGAAAAAATCTCCTCTTGTGAAATCTACTGCTAAACGCTCTCAAAATGGCTGCAACCCTGTTAGAAGGCTTCCCAAGCCTACCCTCCAAATCTCCACCTCAAACTCCTCTCACTCCTCAACCTCCCATAGTGACTCCTCCAAGTATTGCGAGTCCCTGCACTGTTGTAGCTTCCTCTCTCCTTGGGTATGGCTTCACTGCTGCTGATAGGATTTGGAACTCAAGTAGAACTCCCTCCTTGAGCTAGCACTTGAATTCCATTAAAGAAAGGGCTGAGATCTCCTCTTGGAAACACCCATGTGCTGAGCAACACTTGCAGACTTGGCGTGCTATGTCAAAAGACAAATTTAAAAATGATGAATGAATGACCAAGTGAGTTTCTCTTGCCTCTTTTGTTCCATTGCCTCCAAAATTCCCATGTGGGCCCAGCTTGTACTCCCCACACCAAATTTGCTCCAATGGGTGCGTCGTTCCCTTGTGGGCCGCTATTCTCACCAAGTGGCCCCCACACTCCACTAATGCCGCAATCTTTCATCCCAACTCTAATGTTTGGGGTGCTCTAATAACAAAATTCACATGTGGGGGCCCTCTACCCACATTTCCTAAGTGGAAATCGAATATGATAGCAAAATTGACAAAATTGGATATTTCACTTAGCAAAATGTTAAGTGGGAATATCATGCATTGTTCCATCCCTCACAGACAGGATACAGGCTTGTTTGATCCATTTGGAGACCCATAAGAATGTTTTTGTTCCCCCACAGCCAGTTGGGAGCACCACGGGTCATTTTCTTGGAGATCAAGGGGCCATGACTTTTTGCAACTCAAGAAGGACAGCAGACCTCGCAACCCGAACAAAGGGCGCAGATACACACATGATGGGGATGTACAACATACAATGGGCAGATTGTTCCTGCCGACATTTGACGGATCCTCCAATTGTTCGGCAAAGGCTTGGGTAGAGAAGTTGGATATCTATTTCTAGCTCAATCAGATGGCAGAGGGAGAGGCCATCAAGGTGGCAGCGCTGCACCTAGAGGGTGAGGCCCATGATTGGTGGTTCCACGGGATGGCCATGCTGGGTCACTCAACGGTGACAGCATATGCAGAGTTTACATGAAGGCTGATAGAGCGGTTTGATCGGAGGGATCCGGAGGAGCACTTTGTTGAGCTGACTAAGCTCAAACAGACCGGGAACCCGGACACCTACATTTCCGAGTTTTTGAGACTCTCCGTGATGGTACCTGACTTGTCTTCGACCAGGATGATATACATGTTCTTTGATGGGTTGGCAGAACCTCTACAGGGTTTAGTTAGATCGACGAGGCTGGCTACACTTCACGATGTGGTTGGGAGGACCAGGGATTTGTAGGATGCCCTACCCAGGACCAGAGCTCCTTTCCCCCAGAGATCGGCATTTCAGCCGAAGGGGAAGGACACGAGGGTTCCACCTTTGAAGGGGAACCAAGGCCAGGGGCCTTTGGACGATGAGACCTGGAGAGATCTGAAACGGAAGAAGATATGCTTCACATGCCAGGAGCCATGGGCATCGATACATCGTTGTGCCACTGGGAAGGCACACTACATAAAGGTCTTCTCCGACAGTGACAGGGAAGAGGATGCGTATGAGGAGATGGAGGCAGGAGGCAGCAGTGTAGTATAGAGAGGAGATCATCCACCACCTCCACCACCAGGAGCAGGAGGGGCAGCGTTTGCACCTACCGGGGTAGTCCTTGCTTCTTTGCGGGGGGTTCCCAAATACTTGACACTGCATGTCTGGGGTACTGTGTAGGGACAGTGTGTTTTGGTATTAGTGGACAGTGGGGCTACCCACAATTTTATTGATGCACGGTTGGTAGCGCAGAGGAGCATACCGACAAAGAGCTTTGATGGGTTTTCGGTACTGGTACTAGGTGCCAGAACCATGTAGTGTGTTAGATATGTGCCAGCCTTGGCAGTGACTATGGGGACTTACACTCTGACAGATCATTTCTTTGTGGTGGACATTCCAGACACCAATGTGATATTGGAAGTGTAGTGGTTTATTACGCTGGGGAAGGTCACCACAGATTGGGAGACCTTAGAGATGGAGTGGACGAACAAGAAGACGGGGAAGCATGAGATGATTCGGGGCATGCACACTTATTCGCCACAAACAGTTTCAGCACACCAGATGGAGGCAGATTTCCAGAAGGGGGATATAGAGTGGGCAGTAGAGTTGTGTGTTTCGTAGGTAGGGTCTACAGGGCAGGCCGTACACTCAGATGTGCAGTCTATTTTGGACAGATATGCCACAGTTTTTGGGGATATACCACTAGGACAACCACCTGATCGAGGGTTTGAGCACACCATCGAGTTGGAGCAGGGCATCTAGGCTGTGATTACTACACCGTATAAGCATCCTAAAGCCTACAGGGATAAGATTGAGAGGGCTATTCATGAGCTCTTAGTGCTGGGACACATTCGACCTAGCACTAGCCCATTTGCTTCTTCTGTCGTACTAGTGAAGAAGAAGGATGGCACACTGAGGATGTGCATCGACTATCGGGCTCTCCACAAGAAGACCATGAAGAATCGATACCCCATCCCACGGATTGATGAGTTGATGGATGAGTTGAGGGGATCGAAATTCTTCTCGAAGATTGATCTGAGATCAGGGTACCACCAGATTCGCGTGAGGGACCAGGATGTTCCCAAGACCGCTTTTAGATGTCACTACGGCCACTTCAAGTTTTTGGTGATGCCCTTTGGGCTAACCAATGCACTAGCCACCTTCTAGTCCTGCATGAACCACATCTTCCGTGGTCAACTGAGGAAGTTTGTGTTTGTATTCTTCGATGACATCTTGATATACAGCCGGACGTGGGAGGAGCACCTGCAGCACATTAAGACTGTGTTGCGCATACTGGAGGAGCAACATTTCTATGCTAAGCTCTCCAAGTGTGAGTTTGGATTAACGAAGATGCTCTACTTGGGGCATATCATTGGTCTGGACGGAGTGAGGGTCCACGAGGAGAAGATCAGGGCCATCCGAGATTGGCTAGAGCCAAAGAACATGACTGAACTTTGGGGATTTGTAGGCATCTGCACCTACTACCGGAAGTTCATTAAGGGATTTTCCCAAAAAGATCTTACGAAGAAGGGGGCATTCAGTTGGACAGACACAACGCAGAGGGCCTTTGACAGGCTCAAGGAGGGGATGAGGAGTTGTCCAGTTCTTGTGTTGCCAGATTTCACGCAGCCTTTTGTCCTTGAGTATGATGCATCGGGAGAGGGGGTAGGCACAGTTTTGGTGCAGGGGGGCCACCCCATAGCTTTCGAGAGCAGAAAGATATTGCCGCATGAGAGGTTGTATCCCATATTCGACAAGGAAATGTTGGCTATCATGCATGCATTGGCCAAGTTTCAGCAGTACTTGGTAGGGAACAGATTCAGGGTGAGGATTAACCACAACAGCCTTCGGTTCTTTTCAGAGCAGAAGCAGTTGCAAGAGAGGCAGCATAAGTGGGTCAGCAAGATCCAGGCATACAATTTTGACATCGAGTATGTCAAGGGGAAGAACAACGTGGTGGTCGATGCTCTCTCACGCAGACCGACAACGTTGTCCCTGATGAGTTTAGACACGGATTGGAGGGCTCAATTGCTGGTGGAGTACTCCAAAGACCGTTTTTCCTGTGAGATCTTGGACAGACAGGTCACGGATGACAGATACAGGGTGATGGATGAGGTGATATACTTCAAGGATCGGATCTTCTTGACTGGGAGTTCTCAGCTCAAGGAGAAGGTGCTACGTGCCTCACATGACTCACCGCTATCAGGCCACCTGGGGTTTACCAAAACCTACAGGGCCATCAGGGAGAGGTTCTCTTGGAAGGGCCTCAAGGAGGACGTACTCCGGCATGTCAGGTTGTGCGAATTATGTCAGCGGAACAAGGGGGAGATGAGCCATCCCACAGGATTACTACAGCCTCTTCCCATTCCAGAGGGGAAATGGGAGAGCATATCGATGGATTTCATCACAGGGTTTCCTACGGTGCAGGGCAAGGATTGTATCTTTGTAGTCGTTGATCGGCTGACAAAGTACGCACACTTCTTCTCTATATCAGCACGGTATACAGCAGCTCAGGTGGCGAAGTTGTTTTTTAGGGATGTTTTCAAGTTGCATGGTCTCCCAAAGACCATTGTTAGTGATCGGGACAATTGTTTCATGAGCGGCTTTTGGCAGGAGCTCTTTCGTTTGGTGGGTACAGAGTTGACTCCGAGCACCAGTTATCACCCTCAAACGGATGGACAGATGGAGATAGTGAACAAGTGGCTGGAAGGCTACTTGCAAAACTATGGTACAAGGCAGCAGAAGGCATGGTTACATAGGTTGCACTTGGGGGACTACTGCTACAACACTACTTTCCACATGTCCATTGGTATGTCTCTATTTTACGCTTTATATGGATTTCATGCTTTGTCTTTTGCTAGCGTGATGTTTGGTGCTATTAAGGCCCCCAGGGGCAAGGAATGGATCCAAGAGAGTCAAGATATACTTGGGGCCTTCAAGGACATCTTAGCTACAACACAGAACCAACAAAAATTGTATGCTGACAGAGGACGGGTTGAGAGGCAGTTTGAGGTAGGAGACTTGGTCTACCTACAGCTTCAGCCATACCGGCAGTCCACGCTAAAGCAGAAGGGGGTCGAGAAGCTCAAGCCCCACTTCTATGGACCATATAGGGTGATATGCAGGATCGAGGAGGTTGCATATGAGCTGGAGTTACCCACAGGTAGCAGGATCCATAACATCTTCCATGTATCTTGCCTGAAAAAGGCATTGGGGCAGCAGGTGACTGCAACAGAGGAGCTTCCACCAATAGATGATGAGGGGAATTTGGTGCTACAGCCAGAAGCCATCATAGATACCAGGGAGAGGCAGCGGCGGAGTAGAACGGTCAGGGAATATTTAGTGAGGTGGAGGAACTTGCTGGATGAGGATGCCACTTGGGAGAGTGAGAAGATTTTGCAGCATCCATCATTGCAGTTGCTTGAGGACAAGCAATGTTTTGGTGGGGAGGACTGTAATTTTCCTAATTAGCAGCAGCTAATTGGCAATATTAATTTTTGGCCAGTTTACTTTTATAAAGTTAAAGTCAGTTAATAAAGTGGGTGAGAAGACACTCAGCCTACACTTAGGAAATAAAACACTCCCTAAAGTCACTTGAGCACATTTATTTGATAGTGTGGGGCCCAGGGGTCGAAGTGGTAGCGTGGGCAATGTGGGCCCATGACAGCGCAAAGAGAGAGGGACAACGTAGTTTTGGTGGGGCCTAGGGGAGAGAAAGGCTCTCTAAGCATAAAGAGAGAGAGAGGCTCCTCATTCCATTATTCGATTATGCATCTATGTTTTGTCTTTTGACATTGAGCACGATTTTGTTGTTGAGCAAAGTCTGTAAGTGTTGTTTAGCACACCGGGTGTCTCCGAGCGAAGATCCTAACCTCAGCCTTGGGGGACTTCGAGTGCCTTCTCGGGTGAGGAGTTCTATCCATTGATTTTCAGGTGGGAGCCATAGCATCTTCAGCAGGGATTACGCACTTCCTTGGGCAGCGTAGTCTTGAGGAGAGACCACGCAATTCTTGGAGGAGGTAGTGCCGAGAGTGAAGATTTATTAGGGGATTCAACTCAGGATAGTTATAAGGGATCAACCCTTAGCTATTCCATCATTTTGGTAGAGGAGGAGGCCACCATTTGCAGAGACACATTCAGGGCCAGCGTATTCCACTGGGATGGCGTTATTTCACAAGGGAGGTGATTTTCCGGGGTCATCCATTCCATAAACCCTTTTTGGGATTTTCTAGGTATTAGGTGGGGAGATCATTTCCAGAGTCCCATATTTTTTGGAGTAGGGGAACCGCCCCAAAGAGCCATCCTATTCCAGTAGCAGCAGCAATCCGACAGCAGTAGCAGCAACAGCAGTTTGGAGATAACGCAATCATTGATAGAGCAACCATTCTGGGAGTATTTCTGAGAGTATTTCCAGCTTGCCTCGTGCAAGCCAAGGTGCCATCATTCTAATCACCTTTGTACTTACTGTATCTTTCAGTTATATAACAAAATGGCTCAACGTTCTCCATGTTTTGCATTATGTATGTGATGTCTCTCTATTTGCTGTAGTTTCATGTTTATGTTGCTTTATATTGTTGTTTATTTCCACTTGGAATATTACACATTAGCTGTCTTCTTCTCAACTATGTGTGGGACAATATGGTCCTTAATTCCATCCATGATCAACTGCTTGGCATGCCCAACAACTTCATTATGCTTTCATAGGAGATCTACATCGGTCAGTGTGGCCAGAGTTTGCTCTGCATAGTCTCTTAGATGACATGCCTCTGGGACTTTCAGGATCCTAGCCTTCCAAACTGAGAAGTTGGATAAGCAATCCAATATTTCCTCATCACGCAGTCCATGAGGAGCCATCTGCTCTGAAATGTGTTGGAACTTCCCTTTCTCTTTGTTAGAGAACTTGATCTAAGGCCCTTGGCGAATCAGGCACCTTTTGTTCCTTCTGACCACTGATTTCCTTCCTTGGAAATTTGCTAAATAAACAATGATTCAGCTCTCTTTGATCCTCTGATCAATCTGCAAGTTTCTTTGGCTAGAAACTCTTTGAGAAGCTAATCTCCTCTCGCTCTTTGTCACTTGTGCTTAGGCTAAAAATCTAAAAACTTCAGAAATTTAACCCCACCAGCACCTTTTGATTTGCAGCTATGCTTCAGGCTCTTCTAGATCTGACAGACTCATATCTGTGTCACACTAGCTGGCTTCTGACAAACCCAGCGCTGTCTCTGCGTAGTAATTGCGTGGGCTTGCTGTGAGATAGTGTTGGACTGCGTCACCCTGCCCTCTGCGTAACTTCTGCAGCTCTGAAAACTGTGTTGTCCCTCTAGATCTGCCCTTCTGCTGCCTTTTCTAGCTGCTTTCTACAACAAAAACCTTCAGTCTCTTGCTGGTGACCCTCCTACATCTGCAATTGCTCTGATACAATGTGAAAATTTCTGAATGTTATACTTATGCAGAAATATTACTGTTAAATCTGGTTATCCTCCTCCTACTTAATTAAGTTATTAACTGAATAAATTCAGATTAATATCGAAGCAAATCACATAATGGACTTTCACCAATCCAGATCTAGAAAAAGTTCATGAACACATGGACAAAGTGACACAGTGATTTTCTGGACAGATAGTCCTTGGAAAAACCCAATGCGAGAAAATTGGTCTGCTGGCTGCTAGAGGTTTTTATTATTAAGAATTTTTTGAATACAACAAATCTGGGTTCCAGATTTGGAAAACCTAACCGAGAAATAATAGATCTACAACTCATTGGTTGTTCTGAAGCCAAAACAATGACTGATCCACACCCTCAAACAGGATTTATAGGAATCAGCCAAAATTAGGCCCTATAAACCCTAGCGCTGCCCTTGAAGCCCCTACGTCAGCCTCTGAAGCCCCTGCGTCCCTCAGCGCTGGCCTGGAAAGGGATGCGTTACCCCAGACTAGGTGACGCAGTCCTTACTTTGCCCCTTAGGGTATCTGCGTAAACCCTGATGGTTTCTAGCTGAATCACGTTGTCCTAGTAGGGACTGTGCAACACCTGCGTAGCACAGTTGTTGCCCTCTCTGCTATTGCTCTCTTGCTTCTCTGCGCTGCCTCTCTGAGCTAATCTCTGCCTCTTGCTGATTCTAGACCCTAGGATTAGATCATCCCCTTGGCCTAAATTCCCCTCTCTGCAGCTAAAACACTTCTGAGAATTCTTAGCAAACCCGCCCTAGAATCTTAGCTTAACTTCAGTGCTCTGCCTCTGTGTATCTTTACAAATGACCCCAAGCCTTTCCTTTATACTTTTCTCGTTGGGAAACCAATGGCTATGATCAGATCTTGAATCAATGGCTAACATTAAAAGAAAGCTTGATCCGTATGACTTAAGATAATTTCATCACATGTTTAATTTAATTAACTTTAATTATTTCATTTTCCTAAGTTTAGACTTAGGAAATACATTAAAATAATTAATTAATTAAATATCTCCCAAACCAGATGAAATTTCCCAAATCCCTTTCTGGGTCTTGTAGATCAAGTGTACTCTAGTCCCTCCACAAAATTTGGGAGCTAGTGCACAACTGATGCTACCCCAAATACACAAAATCTCAAAATTAACCTTGTATTGCTTTAACTGATCCTGATCTTTAGGGACAACTACCGTGTTCTCCACGAAGAGTTTGAGATCGTATTCATCTAGAAGACATGTAATCCTTGCCTTCCAGATCATGTAGTTGGAGGCTCCCTCAAACCAGTCATGATCTCTAAGCCCGCAAGCTTCCATGGCCATCAAATTTGCTCCTCTTCGCAGCACTAGACAAGCTTACGCACTCCTTGTGGAGCTCATAGATGTGTTGCCCAGATCTGCTCAGATCTTGGAAGAACTGAAATTCCCCAGCTAGGAATCTCCTGAGAGAGAAAATTCCCTCATTGTGTTGCTTCTTCTTCTTCTGACACTTTCTGCCTGGCAAAATCAAAATCTGCCTGTACAAACTGCGTCCCACCAGCTCTGCGATGCTCCCTCAGGCTCGACAAAGTTCCGATCTAGATTTCTTACCTATCTTTCGACTCACTCAGAGAAAGATCTTCCCTGAAATTCAACCCTCTTACCCTGGACTGTGCAATCCATTTGGGGATTTGATCTGCTGCTTTCTACAGCTCTTCAGCCTTCGTCTCAGCGTTGGATCTGCTCTTCCTGTTTCACAATGCAAGCTCTGATACCATGTGAAAATTCCAATATCTAGATTTGGAAGCCCTACTGAAACTAGTTTAACTACTTCTCCTACTTGTAAATCTAATTTAACAAGTTATTATGAGATTACTTCTTACAATATCGAAGCAGTTATTGAAGCAACCTTCACCAATTAAAATATATCTGTGAAATCACAAACTGAGCAAGGAAAATAACGTAAACACAAGACACCGTTATTTTTAGACAAACGTCCCCAGAAAAACCCAATGCAGGAAAACCAGTGTAGCAGATCTGAGGGTTTATATATTATGCAGTAATTTTCTGAATCAAATCTGGGATGCCTTTCAGGCAATCCCTGTAGAGAATATGACTGACAAAGAGTTAGTGAGAGAAATCTCACACTGAAATCTGGGAACCTGACAGACCAACAAACCCCGGACGACAATCCCTCCACTGCGCTCCGCATTCACTGCGCAATCTCTACATGGCTTCTGCATGGATGGTCTTCAGTTGGCTGGATGTGTCCTTCTGACTCCTTCCACTCTCACACCCTGGCTTTTCGGCACTAGATCTGGGTGACCTTCAACTGAATTACGAATTCCCTTAAGGCTGCAATGTTGCCTCTACGTGGGACTGCGCTGCCTCTGCGTAGCTGCTATGTTGCCTCTGCTGATTTTCTCTCTGTCTTCTCCGCGTTGTATTGCCGACTCAAGAAAATCTCCAACCGGAATTACTCTGCTCCTCTCTGCAATCAAGAATCACTTAAATTTGATTTTCGACCGAGCAATGCTCTATCAGAAAAATTCCATCTCTAGATCCTCTCGGTGTGATATACAAACGACCCTCGAGTCTTCCTTTATATCCTTCTCGTTGAGAAATCAACGACGAGATTATATCTCTAATGAATGGCGAAGATTATATTAGACATGATCTGATTTATCTAGAAGATTCACCCACAGTTTACATTAACCCTGATTAATTATTTTAATTTCCTGAGTTAGACTTAGTGTCCTCATTAAAAATAATTAATTTTTCTTATAAAATTGTTTCTGGGTGGAATTTCCGAAAACAATTTTTGGGTTATCTATAATACATGTGTCTAAGCCTCTCCACAAAATTTGGGTCTTAGAGCACATCCAATGCTGTCAAAAATCAACATACCCTTCAAAATCTCGCATGCCCGTCGATCTTTGGAGTACTCTACCAACAGTTATGCCTTCTAGTCATGGCAAATGCTCATGAGTGAAGGTGTCGCGAGCCTCCTGGATAATGCATATGCTACTACATTGTGTTTGTCCTTGACATACTCGATATCAAAATCGTAGGCTTGGACGTTGCTGACCCACTTCTGTTGTCTGTCATAGAGGCCCCGCTTCCCCAAAAAGTGGCGAAGACTATTGTGGTCAATCTTCACTCGAAACCTGTTACCCACTAGATACTGTCAAAATTTGGCCAATGCATGCATAATGGCCAACATCTCCTTGTCGTAAGTAGAATACGACCTCTCATGTGGAAGGAGATTTCGACTCTCAAAAGCAATGGGGTGGCCATTCTGTGAAAATACCATGCCAACTCCTTCACCTGATGCATCGCACTCCAAGGTGAAAGGCTGAGTGAAATTTGGGAGTGCTAATACTGGACAACTGCTCATCACCTCCTTGAGGCGCTCAAATGTCGACTATGATCGATCTGTCCATGCGAAAGCTCCCTTCTTGGTTAGATCTATAAGGGGAGCTGCCATCTATGAGAATCGCTTCACGAACTTTTTGTAATAGGTGCACATGCCCACAAATCTCCTCAACTCCGTCACATTCTGAGGTACTGGCCAATCCCAGATGGCCCTAATCTTCTCATGCACGCTCACGCCATCCTCCCCAATAATATGCCCCAAATAGAGCATCTCTCTCAACCCAAACTGACACTTGAAAATTTGGCGTAGAATTGTTGCTCCTCTAATATGGGTAACACCACCTCCAAGTGTTGTAGGTGCTCCTCCTAGGTCATGCTATAAATCAGGATGTCATCGAAGAATTCCAACACAAATTTCTGCAATTGCCCACGGAACACGTAATTCATGCAGAACTGTAATGTTGCAGTTGCGTTGGTGAGCCCGAAGGGCATAACCAAGAACTCAAAATGCCCATAGTGGCATTTGAAGGTTGTCTTGGGGATATCCCAATCCCTCACTCTGATCTGGTGGTACCCCAAACGCAAGTCTATCTTAGCGAAGAACTTGGCTCCTTAACCTCATCCATCAACTCATCAATGCGTGGTATGGGGTAGTGGTTCTTCAGGGTCTTCTTGTTGAGTGCCCGGTGTGAAAATTCCTAGATCTCAATCAATCTAAGGAATCCTACTGCAACCATCCAAATCACTTCATCTATTATGTAATTACTTTCCACAATTATTTCTAAATACATTCATGAAATACTGAAGCAATCACTAAAGCAGCATACACTACAATAATTATGATTCTGAAACAAGGAAACTGAACAAGGAAATCATTCACAGATATGACACCTTTATTTTGGATTAAGTCCACGAAAATACCCAATGCGAGAAAGTCGGTGCAGTAGATCTGAGTGTTTTATTATTATGCAGTAGCATTGTCTGAATACATCTCTGAATACCCCTAGGGTTATTCAGTTAAAAAGAAAAATAATGGCAGAAGAATTTGTGAGGATTTACGTCACTCAATCATTAAATTTCCGGCTGATCTGGATGAAGAAAACACTGCCCTGGAGAAGCTCTGCGCAAATCCAATTCTGGAACTTCCAGCCACTGCACAACCCCCTTCCAGGCTCAACATTGGCCCTCAACCAAGTCGTTTAGCCTCTTTGAACCCTGAGGAATTGTAAATTTCCGTAGATGTTCTATGCTTGATGCAACTTTACTTTAAACCCGATATCAAATAGTAATCACATAAACATGAAATTAAAATGCTGATAAAACATACCAATAGATCGAGGGAAGACAAGCCAAAAATACAATTATCTTGATCAGTGAAATATCTGTGTTGTGGTGCGTTACGGCGGTCAACAGGATGCTTCAACCAGCAAAGTCTCCTCACGGTTAGCCAACCAAAAGTGTCACACAACCGTCAAGACAGCTCTACAATAGTCAACCCAAAGTCAACAAAAGTCAACTCTATCCAGTCAACGATCAACGCAGAATAACAGCAACAGAAAGTCAACGCAAGAAGGTCAAGGTCAACGTCTAGCCTCGGTTTTTGTGACAGAAAATGCGGACTGCAGAAATCGGAATTTTGGGAGAGTTTGAGGTCAAGTTGAACAAGCGTTGACCAAAGTCAACGCTGTTCAAAGCTGCGTTGAAAACCCTAGAATAGTTCCGAAACACTAGTTGATGTTTTCCCACATGTGAGAGAAGAGAAGCCTCCAAATGATGATCGAACCAATCAGACACAAGAGAGAAGCGTGTGATGAGTGATGGTGAAGATGACCTCCAAGTTTAACCAATATATATCCATTTGTGAGGGTGTGTGACACATCTGTTGGGGCTCCAAGCCTACATTACAATTCTAGCCGACCTTGCACATAAGTAGAATTAATTCAAAATAAATGTTCTCCTCATCCAATCGAGATGATCTTTAAATCGATCTTGCACCTCTCCGAAAGAGGAATCCAATAAAAATATTGGCATCGTCATCTAAGCAGTACAACATGGAGTTTGGACATAGTTGCCCAAAATTAATACTCCCTCTCAACTAGGGAGAACTCCATCCACCTGTGACATCCAAACATCGTGCGTCATCCTGCTGTAACTTGCTTTGCTGGCTTCTTTATTTCAGAACAAAAGGTGAGTCACAAAGACATCAGTCCCGGCTGACAAAATCATCTTAGAGGTCCGAAACCTGTATAGGACTCAAAGGGGTCTCATACTAACCCGAAGTTACTTTAACTGACCCGAAGTCAGTTGGAGGTCTGAAACCTCACTAAACTTGATCCCAGATCAAATGGTTGGACACATGCCATCCTAGACATAAAAAGTACCGCAATCTCCATTGCGTCCATCAGCCTTGCTACTGGTCTCTATCTTTTCCCACCTCATTAGCCAAGATGAGAGGTACTTCCCATGAGTCTGGGACTCCATGGGTAGGATGCATACGGGGCACAGATCAAAGAGAGGTGAACCAACTTAGTATCATAACGGTGGGGCAGAAGCACACCAACAAGGTTCGGCAAGCCTAGCCCTGTGGTTGCTTATAGCTCCAAGAAGTTATCCCAAAGCTCCCTGGAGCTCCCAGAGCTCATCATCCAACAGGACCCTCAGCATAGGGTCGTTCCACGATTCCAAGATTCTCACAGAAGGTTAGGAACTTGACCTTCCCCAAGGACTTTGTGAGAATATCCGTGACCAGCTCATCATTTCCTATATGATCGAGCCTTACGGCGCCTCGCTGTACCATATCTCGGATAAAGTGGTACCTAATATCAATATGCTTGGATCGATCATGGAACACGGGATTCTCTGACAAACGAATCTCACTCTGGTTATCACAAAGGATAACGATGGTATCTAGCACATGCCCGAACAACTCACTGAAGATCTTTCGCAACCAAACAACTTCCCAACAGGCTATACTCGCTGCAATGTATTCGGCCTCAGCGATGCTCAAAGCCACCGACTTTTGCTTCCTTCTCATCCAAGATATCGAAGCAGACCCAAGTGTGAAGCAGCCTCCAGATGTGCTCTTGCGATCCACCACACTGCCAATCCAATCGGCATCAGTATATCCATGGAGTCTCAAACTCTCGACAGTGTATCTCAGCCCATGGTTTGTCGTGCCCCGAAGATGTCTCAGCAAATTCTTGGCACCAACCCAGTGAATGTGATGAGGATCAACCATTTGTTGACTCAAAGTGTTCACTGCAAAACATACGTCCGGATGGGTGTTCACTAAGAACATATCAGGGCCCCTACGAGTTGATGATACTCGGTAGAGTTTGCTAGCACAGGCCCAGTAGCATTTCCACCCAACTTCTTAAAGTTGAGCTCCATGAATGTCGAAACAGACTTACAATCCACCATTCCAAATCTTTCCAACAGCTTCATAATGTATTTTCCATGAGAGAGGAAAATCTCGGCAGGTCTCTGCCAGACCTCCAAGCCTAGGAAGTAATGCATCAGTCCTAGGTCTTTCATCTCGAACTCAAAAGCAAGCTCCCCCTTACATTGATGAATGAAAGGGTCGACACCTGTCAGGAAGAGATCGTACACATAGAGAACCAGAATGAGAGGCTTTTCTCTATCAACCTTGAAGTAGAGTTTCGGATTAGCATTACTTCGAGTGAAGCCCAGCTTCATCAAGTAGCTATCTATCCTCTCGTACAAAGCCTTGGGGGCTTGCTTCAACCCATAGAGGGCTTTCTTCATCCTGCATACATGAGAGTCTCTATCCTAGACGTCAAACCCCAAAGGTTGCTCCACATACACCTCTTCCTTTATCGAACCATGCAAAAAAGTGGTCTTCACATCCATCTGATGAAGATTCCATCCTTGTGTAGCAGCAAGGGAAATAATAGATCGGATGGTGGTATATCGGGCTACTAGTGCAAATATATCATCATAGTCTATGCCTTCCTTTTGAGAGAAGCCTCGGGCAACAAATCTTGTCTTGAACTTTTCAGCACTACCATCAGATCCATGTTTGATCTTATAGAGCCATTTCAAGGTGACAACAACTTTGTCCTCCGGTCTTGGAACCACATCCCAGACATCATTCTTCATAATGGACTCGTACTCTTCGTGCATATCTTCCTTCCAGACTTGATGCTTTACGGCTTCTTCAAATGAACCAGGCTCAGATTGTACGATTGTACTCATGGCTGCTAGATACCCTTGGTATCTATTCGGCTTCTTGCTTTCACGGAATGTCCCCCTTGGGGCCATGTTTCTCGACATCTTCGAGTGTATCCTGGAGCCATGCGGGTCTTCTCTTCATTGAAGGAGGTGGATCAATGGGGTCCATTGGTCCTTCAACATCGGGCATCATCTCATCCTTCGATTCTTCTTGATTCCTAGATCTTACATCATGATGTTCTTCAAAGCTCGGAAGATTTATCACTTTCCTGAGGGAAGCATCTTCATCAAAGGTAACATCGTGGCAAATCTCCACTTCTTTTTGACCAGGCACATAGACTCTATAAGCCTTCAAAGTTTCATTGTAGCCCACAAAAATTCCCTTCTTCCCAGAAGCATCCAACTTGCTTCTCTTCTCTTTCGGTACATGAAAGTAAACAGGACAACCAAAAACTCTAAAATGAGAAGCGTCAGGTTTCTTACCAAAGAAGACCTCTTCGGGAGTTTTAGAGTCCAGAGCGGAATGCGGGCATCGATTTTGTATGTACACAACAGTGTTCTCTGCTTCTCCCCATAGAAACTTCGAAAGACCTTGGTCACATAGCATGGCACGGGCAGCTTCCACAATGGTCCTATTCTTTCTTTCAGCAACGCCATTTTGCTCAGGAGTATACACAGTTGTGGTCTCCCTCTTAATGCCAGCTTCTCTGCAAAAGTTATTGAACTCGTTCGTCTCATATTCAGTGCCATTATCGGTCCTCAAAATCTTTGATTTTCCACCAAGGCTTTGAAAGTACATCCAGAAGTATATCCTTCTTCTTCAAGAAGTATATCCAGGTCTTGCAAGAGAAGCCATCTATAAACGTCATGTAATAAGAACGTCCTCCCAAAGATGTCATAGACAACATACCAGACAGATCAGAATGTGTCAATTGCAAGACATAAGATGTCTTTGTGACACTTGAGGGGAAAGGTCCCCTTGTATGCTTTCCTTCCTGACATACACCTTCATGATCATTTTTGAATTAGCGCATCCCTGTCACCACCTTCCTTGCTTTGGGAAGGGCTTTTTAATGAAGGTGTACAAACCTTCGGTGCCATAGTTCGGTTTGACGAATAGTATCACATGTCATAGCCCCCAGAGGACTTCCTCCAACATGGTAGAGTGTATCAACTCTAAACCCAATCGTGAAAGCTTCCTTGAAACTCTTCTTCCAGATGCTTACCTTTCCATCGACGAATGCCACCTTGAAGCCTTTGTCTTCCATGGTCGAAATAGACACAAGGTTCTTCTTCAAATCAGGTACATATAGTACATCTTGCAAGCGAAGGACTTGACCTTGAGATAGATGGAGGGTCACAGTCCTTGTCCCTTTCACAGGATAGGTGGCATTATCTCCAAGGATAATTTTCAGATTAGTATCCTTCTCAATCAAATCAGAAAGAACTTTTTTAAACCCAATGAGGTGCCTTGAAGCACCACTATCAATCAACCAAACATCCAAGGTGGCAGGTGGAGATGTAGTAGAGAGGCCAGTTACAAGAATGAATTCATTTCTTTTATCATCAACAACATTAGATTCCTCATACCTGGAATTTCTTGACCTTTTGAAAGGGTGCCCATTTCCATTACGACCATTGGGAGCCTTCCTCTTTCCTTTGAACCTGTTCTTCCTTTGATTTCCATTCCTCTTGTTGTTTTTGTCATCATCCCCATGAGAATTCTCTCTATTAGGGCATTCTCTAGCATAGTGGCTAAGCTTGTTACATGTGTAACATCTTCCTTTCTTTTCTCGGGCCCCTGCTCTTCCATGGTTCCTCGGACCACCATTGTTCTTCTTCTTAGCATGAGCGGTGAAGGAAACATTACCTTCATTTTCATATTCCATCATTCTTGTTTCCTCTTGAGTGCATCTCGATAATACTTCATCAAAATTAGGAATCACATTATTATTGAGAATGGTAGTAATGAATACATGCCATTCAGAGGGGAGATCTCCTAGTGCGGTGAGAACCATTTCTCGATCAGTGATTGTTTCCCCAATGGCAAGAAGGTTATTCCTGATTTCAGTCAACTTCAGAAAATAGGATTGAACGAATTCATCCCTGCCTTTCTTGAGATTTTTCAATTGGTTCTTAAAGAAAAGAACTTGATTTGCATTGTTAGCCCTAAACATATTGACCAACTTATCATACATCTCCTTAGATGTGCCCAGCTCAAATATGTAGGCAACCAGACTTTTATGGATGGAATCCCGGATGATCAACTTAGCTTTGATTTCCCCTTTCTTATACTTTGCCTTGGTGGCAGCAGGTGCAGATGATGGAGGCTCTTGGATTTTACCCTGCACATAGTCCATGACCTCTTGATCTCCCGAGATCAAATCCAAAGACATCTTCCAAGCATGAAAGTCAGACTTGCCAGTCAACTTGTCATCAACTTTGAAGCCATTATAATTTGAGGTATCCATGGGTCCTTGAAAAATGCTACTTCGGTGATTGCTCTCAATACAAACTTGAACTTTGTCTTCACTTTAGCTCTGATACCATGTAAATTTTCGTAGATGTTCTATGCTTGATGCAACTTTACTTTAAACCCGATATCAAATAGCAATCACATAAACATGAAAGTAAAATGTTGATAGAGCATACCAATAGATCGACGAAAAACAAGCCAAAAATACACTTAACTTGATCAGCAAAATATATGTGTTGTGGTGCATTGCAACAGTCAACAGGATGCTTCAAACAACAAAGTCTCCTCACGGTCAGCCAACTAGAAGTGTCACACAACCCTCAAGACAGCTCTACAACAATCAACCCAAAGTCAACAAAAGTCAATGTTGTCCAGTCAACGGTCAACGCAGAACAACAACAACAGAAAGTCAATGCAGGAAGGTCAATGGTCAACATCCAACCTCAGTTTTTGTGCTAGAAAATACGAACTGCAGAAATCGGAATTTTGGGAGAGTTTGAGGTAAAGTTGACAAAGCGTTGACCAAAGTCAACGTTGGTCAAAGCTGCGCTGAAAACCCTAGAATAGATCTGAAACACTAGCTGTTGTTTTCCCAAGTGTGAGAGAAGAGAAACCTCCAAATGATGTTCAAACCAATCAGACACAAGAGAGAAGTGTGTGATGAGCAATGGTGAAAGTGACCTCCAATTTTGACCAATATATATCCATCTGTGAGGGTGTGTGACACATCTGTTGGGGCTCCAAGCCTACATTACAATTCTGGTCAACCTTGCACATAAGTGGAATTAATTCAAAATAAATGTTTTTCTCATCCGATCAAGATGATCTTTAGATCGATCTTGCACTTCTCCAAAAGAGGAATCTAATAAAAATATTGGCATCATCATCTGAGCAGTACTACATGGAGTTTGGACATAGTTGCCCAAAATTAACAGGAACAACCTCCCGGTGCCACTTTTCGGATCCTGACCTCCGAAACTGATCCACCATCAAAATTCCAAAAATCCTTCCTCTACCTCTGCGCTGCTTCTGCGTGAGCCTATGCAGTCACTACGTCAGCCCTCTTCCTTCAGCGTTGACTTTAGTTAGATCTCTTCTACCTCTCTCTGATTGATGCTCCACAGACTGAGAAAATCTCTTCCTCTCTAGATGTTATCTCTGCCCCTCACTGCTTAGATCTCTAGCTCGAATTTCTAGGCAAACTTGCCCAGAAATTTTGATCTTAGATCAATTTAGTGTCTCGGTGTATTTTCCTAAAGACCCTCAAACCTTCCTTTATAGTCTTCTCATTGACATATCAATGACCCAGATTATATGTCTAATCAATGGCTAAGATTATAACATGACTTGATCCATATCCTCTAGAAGATTCACACTTTGTTTTATTTAATACCCTTTAATTATTTAATTTCCCTAAGTTTAGATTTAGGGTCCCCATAAAAATAATTAATTTTTCAAATAAAACAAAATCCGAGTGGAATTTCCATAAACACTTTCTAGGTTCTTTAGAATATTAGTGTCTAAGCCTCTACTCCAAATTTGAGACTTAGAGCCCTTTATGATGCTACAAAAATCAACACTCCCTCTTAGCGAGAAAAGTGCTCTAGCAATAATGCCTGCTGCTTACTGCTCTGACCCTGAAGCATCCTCTGCGTTGCTGCTGTTGTCCACCAACACTGCGCTGTTGCTGCCACTGTATTGCTACCCATGATATTGCCACTGCCTTTGTTGCATATGTACTACAACTCCCTCTCAAGTGTTGCATTTTCTATGCTGCTAACACTGCCACTGCTAATACTACAACTCAATTGTTGAGAGAAACAGTTGAAACTCACTCAAAACTGAACAAGCGTTCAGTGGATGCACCTTGGTGATGAAGAATCTGACTGCTGATAGCTACTTCGTTGTCCCTCTGATGCTCTGCGCTGCTACTGCTACGTTGTTGTTGCCTCTTCTCTGCGTTGCTCCAGAAATGAACGTTGCTATCTACTGCATTGTCGTCTCCATCACTCCTTAGCTCCATCTGAATACTCAACTGCGTCCCACTACTACTGATCATGGGCTCTTGTAGCAAGGTGATGATCCATGAGGTGGGCTCCTCAATGATCCTGCCCAACTGAAGTTCAAAGAACTACAGCTCAATATCACCCCACTTCTCACTAGGAGAAGCATGGGCACTCATGGCCACCTCAGCCTCGATTCTTACGGCTGCAACCTTCGGGTCATGCTTCTCATCTTTGTCCTTCTTCAGAGGACACTGAGATGCATAGTGGCCCATCTCGCCACATCTGAAGCACTTGACCTTTGAAGCATCACGCTTAGGTTTCCATTGCGCTTGTTGTCCCTTCGATGCAAGGGTTGTGTTCTCCTCTTCCTTCACGGATTTCGATCCGCTTCCACTGCTGCCATCAAGTTTGCACTTGACGAGGTCTCTCCTCAGCTCTTCCTCCTAGAAAGTTGACCACAACTGCTCCCAGCTAGGTAACGCTGCCCAGCCCAGTATGCTCTGCACAAACACTTGCCACTCCTCCGTGACACTATTAAGGGCCATCTGTACCATGGTTGTAGCTGTAGGTGTAGCACCTATTGCTGACAACTAATCTCGAACTCCTAAAACTGCATGAGGTATGAAGCCACGTGCTCCCCTTTCCGCATCTGGATCATACAGAGCTTCTACTCCAAGTACAACTTCCATTGCTTGGAAGATCCCTCATATAGGTCATGCAAAGCTACCCACATCTCTCTGGTAGTATTCTTGCCAGCCACATGTGAGACGATGTGATCCTTGACACCATCAAGGAGCAACCTCTTCGCCTTCGCCATATCAGCGTTGTACTTCTTGTTTTCATTTGAATCTGTAGGTACAGCGACCACGTTCTCCACGAACGCCTTCAGATCATATTCATCTAGAAGGAACATGCCTCGTTCCTTCCAGATCATATAATTGGAGGAGCCCTCCAACCGATCTTGATCATGAAGTCCCTGAGATGCCATCTCAACCGAAATCTATAGAATTTGCTCCCTCTTTCTCCCTACTGCGCAGTCCCTGGCAGGGTTATGCACTCTCTGGTGGAGTTGTAAGTTCTGTTGCTCCTCTATTGCTCAGCAACTGAGAAATGTTGATTTCCTCAGCTAGGAAATCACTGAGGAAGATTTCCCCAAATATGTGCTCTTGACTTCTTCTAACGTTTTTCTGCGAAGCAACAACTTCAGAAAATTGCGTCCCTTTTTCTTCTACGTGGAGGCTCTGCGTTACTCCCTCTACCATAGCAAGATCTCGAATCTAGAAGCCCTTCTCTTTGTCGACTCACTCAGAGAGAGATTGCCATGAAAATCTCAATCCTCCTAGCCAGAATTGCGCAATCCTTCAATGGATTCGTATTGCAACAAAAACGAATTTCACTTAAAAAATCAGATCCATCCTTCCTATTTCACATCAATGCTCTGATCCCAGTGGAAAATTCCTAGATCTCAATCAATCTAAGGAATCCTACTGCAACCATTCGAATTACTTCATCTATTATGTAATTAATTTACACTATTATTTCTGAATACATTCATGAAATACTGAAGCAATCACTGAAGTGGCCTACACTACAATAATTATGATTCTGAAACAAGGAAACTGAACAAGGAAATCATTCACACATGACACCTTTATTTTGGACCAAGTCCCCAGAAAAACCCAATGCAGGAAAACCGGTGCAATAAATCTGAGGGTTTTATTATTATGCAGTAGCAATGTCTAAATACATCTTTGAATACCCCTACGGTGATTTAGTTACAGAGAGAAATATTGGTAGAAGAATTTGTGAGCATTTACGTCACTCAATCATTGAATTTCCGGCTGATCTAGATGAAGAAAACACTACCTGGAGAAGCTATGCGCAAATCCAGCGCTGGAACTTCCAGCCACTGTGTCGCCCCCTTTAAGGCTCAACATTGGCCCTCAACCAAGTCATTTTTCCTCTTTGGACCCTGAAGAACAACCTCTCGATGCCACTTCTGGATCCTGGCCTCCGAAACTGATCCACCAGCAAAATTCCGAAAATACTTCCTCTGCCTCTGCACTGCGTTTGCGTGAGCCTACGCAGTCACTATGTCAACCCTCTTCCTTCAGTGTTGGCTTTGGTTAGATCTCTTCTACCTCTCTCTGACTAATGCTCCACAAATTTCTTCCTCTCTGGATGTTATCACTGCCCCTCACTACTCAGATCTCTAGCTCGAATTTCTCAGCAAACCCGCCCTAGAAATTTCGATCTTAGATCAATTCAATGTCTCGGTGTATTTTCCAAATGACCCTCAAGCCTTCCTTCATAGTCTTCTCGTTGACATATCAACGACCTAGTTTAGATGTCTAATCAACAACTAAGATTATAACATGACTTGATCCATGTCCTCTAGAAGATTCACACTGTGTTTTATTTATTACACTTTAATTATTTAATTTCCCTAAGTTTAGACTTAGGGTCCTATTAAAATAATTAATTTTTCAAATAAAACAAAATCCAAGTGGAATTTCCGCAAACGCTTTCTGGGTTCTTTGGAATAGTAGTGTTTAAGCCTCTACACCAAATTTGAGACTTAAAGCACTTTCTGATGGTACAAAAATCAACACCCGGTAATCTATGCACACACAATACCATTCTTCTTCACCAGAACAACTAATGAAGCGAAGGGGCTAGAGCTAGGCCTAATGTGCCCAAGTGCCAACAACTCCTGAACGGCTCACTCAATCTCATCCCTGTAGGCCTTGGGATGCCTAAATGTGGTGGTAATAACAGCGTGTACCCCCGGCTCTTACTCAATCGTGTGCTCAAATTCTTTGTCAAGTGGTTGCCCTGGTGGTATGTCCCCAAGCACTACCAGATACCAGTCCAAGATGGCCTATATGTCTAAGTGTAGTGGCTTGGGCTGACTCCCAGCCTCTGAAATCCTCAACTCCATTGCCCACTCTATGTCCCCATGCCTCAAATCGACCTCCATCTTGTGTGATAAAACTGTTTGTGGAGGATATGAATGCATGCCCCGAAGAACTACTAACTTGTCATTCGGCCCCGTGAACTCCATCTCCAACTTCCTCCAATCCGTAGTGACCCACCCAAAGGAGTAGAGCCACTGGGCACCCATCCACACATTGGTGTCTGGTACATCCACCACAAAGAAATGATCTGTTGTCGAGTGATTCCCCATGGTCAGTGTCAAAGCAGGGACATATCGGGTACACTACATGGTCCTATCCCCCGACACAAGGACTGAAAACCCCTCAAACTCCTTTGTAGTGATACCCTATCTCTGAACGATTTGTGCATCAATGAAATTGTGGGTGGCTCTAGTGTGTACCAAAATTGAGACACATTGCCCCTGCGCTGTGCCTCTAACCCTCAACGACAAAAATTTGGGAACTCCACGCAAAGAAGCTAGGACTCCCCCAAATGTTGTGAAAGGTGCTCCCCCAAGTGGTAGTGGTGGTGGTGGTCCCCTTTCCGTATGTGTCTCGTTGTCACCCCCGCCTATCTCCAACTCCACGTCATCCTCTTGGTCACTATCAGAGAAGACCTCAATGTGAAAATTCCTAGATCTAACAATCTTAGGAATTTTTTAGTTGTTGAGTTCGGAATCTCCACAGTGAATGCTCACTGTGGAGATTCCGAACTCAACAACTAAAAACTCACACCACAGAAATCTGAAATAATAATCTTAGGAATCCTATTGGAACTAACTAAATTTACTTCTCCTATTGTGTAAATTACATTACAAAATTAATTCATATTTCTTCATGACTTACTGAAGTAAATTACTGAAGTAACCTACACTTAATACTTTACAATTTTGAAACAAGGAAACTGAGCAAGAAGTAAATCACACATAGGACACCTTTATTTTGGACTAAGTCCCTGGAAAAATCCAATGCCGGAAAACCGGTGTAGCAGATCTGAGGGTTTTATTATTATGCAGTAGCAATGTCTGGATACATCTCTGAATACCCCTAGGGTGATTCAGTTACAGAGAGAAATATTGGTAGAAGAATTTGTGAGGATTTACCTCGCTCAATCATTGAATTTCCGGCTGATCCGGATGAAGAAAACACTGCCCCAGAGAAGCTCTGTGCAGGCTCTGCATAGATCCAGCGCTGAAACTTCCAGCCACTGCGTCACCCCCTTCCAGGCTCAACATTGGCCCTCAACCAAGTCGTTTTGCCTCTTTATACCCTGAGGAACAACCTCTCGGTGCCACTTTTCGGATCTCGACCTCCGAAACTAATCCACCAGCAAAATTCCAAAAACCCTTCGTCTGCCTCTGCGGTACTTCTGCATGAGCCTACGCAGTGACTGTGTGAGCCCTCTTCCTTCAGTGCTAGCTTTGGTTAGATCCATTTTGCCTCTCTCTGATTGATGCTCCACCGACTGAGAAAATCTCTTCCTCTCCGAATGCTATCTCTACCCCTCACTGCTCAAATCTTTAGCTCAAATTTCTCAGCAAACCTGCCCCAGAAATTTCGATCTTAGATCAATTGTCTCAAGGTATTTTCCAAATGACCCTCAAGCCTTCCTTTTTAGTCTTCTCGTTGACATATCAACGACCCAAATTAGATGTCTAATCAACTACTAAGATTATATCATGACTTGATCCATGTACTCTAGAAGATTCACACTCTATTTTATTTAATATCCTTAAATTATTTAATTTCCCTAAGTTTAGACTTAGCGTCCCCATTGAAATAATTAATTTTTCAAATAAAACAAAATCCGAGTGGAAATTCCACAAACGCTTTTTGGGTTCTTTGGAATACGAGTTTCTAAGCCTCTACACCAAATTTGAGACTTGAAGCACTTTTTGATGCTACAAAAATCAACACCGAGTAATCTATGCACATACGCAACGTATCATTCTTCTTCTTCACCAGAACAACTAATGAAGTGAAGGGGCTAGAGCTAGGCCTAATGTGCCCAAGTGCCAACAACTCCTGAATGGCTTGCTCAATCTCATCCCTGTATGCCTTGGGATGCCTAAATGTGGTGGTAATAACAACCTGTACCCCTAGCTTTAGCTCAATTGTGTGCTCAAATCCTTTGTCAGGTGGTTGCCCTGTTGGTATGTCCCCAAATAGTACCGAATACCAGTGCAAGATGGCCTGTATGTCAGAGTGTGGTGGCTTGGGCTGACTCTCAGCCTCTAAAGTCCTTAACTCCACTGCCCACTCTATGTCCCCATGCCTTAAATCAACCTCCATCCTGTGTGATAAAACTATTTGTGGAGGATATGAATGCATGCCCCGAAGATCTACTAACTTTCCATTCAGCCCCGTGAACTCCATCTCCAACTTACTCCAATCCGTAGTGACCCTACCAAGGGAGTAGAACCACTGGACACCCATCACCACATTGGTGTTCGGTATATCCACCACGAAGAAATGATCTGTTGTCGAGTGATTCCCCATGGTCACTGTCAGAGTGGGGACATATCGGGTACACTACATGGTCCTATCCCTCGGCACAAGGACTGAAAACCCCTCAAACTCCGTTGTAGTGATATCCTGTCTCTGAACGATCTGTGCATTAGTGAAATTGTGGATGGCCCCACTGTCTACCAAAATTGAGACACGTTTCCCCTGCACTGTGCCTCTGATCCTCAAAGTCAAAAATTTGGGAACCCCACACAAAGAAGCTAGGACTCCCCCAGATGGTGCGAAAGGTGCTCCCCCAGGTGGTAGTGGTGGTGGTGGTCCCCTCTCCGCATGTGTCTCGTTGTCACCCCCGCCTATCTCCAACTCCAGGTCATCCTCTTGGTCACTATCAGAGAGGACCTCAATGTGAAAATTCCTAGATCTGACAATCTTAGGAATCCTACTGCAACTAACTTAGTTTACTTCTCCTATTATGTAAATTACATTACAAAATTAATTCATATTTCTTCATGAATTACTGAAGTAAATCACTGAAGCAGCCGACACTTAGTACTTTATGATTCTTAAACAAGGAAACTGAGCAAGAAATAAATCACACATAGGAAACCTTTATTTTGGACTAAGTCCCCGAAAAAACCCAATGCGGGAAAACTATTGCAACAGATCTGAGGGTTTGATATTATTAAGCAACAGTTTCTGAATACAATATCTAGATGCCTTGTTGGCTATCCAGTACAGAGAAATCACGATAGAAAAAAATATAGTGAGTTTTACCTCACACTGCATGTCTCGACTGATCTGGATCTGAACTCGCGAAACCCCAACTCCCTTTGCGTTGCCTCTGCACAGTAGATGCATAGGCATGTGTGGGGACTTTTGTGGACTGCGTCACCTCCTCTCTGAATTGATTTGCCTCTCGAAAAGTCAAGTTTCAGCCCTCCCGGCTCCGAAACCCCGATTTCCAACAATTCTCGGACTGTCTCTCGAAAGCATTGCGTAGACCTATGTCACTCCTTCTGGGCCTACGTCATTCCTATGGAGGTTGTGTTGCTTCCTCTACTGGTCCTAATGCCTCTCTACTATGTATTCTTGGTCCCGGAGAAGATCCCCCGACCAATAACTGTCTCTGCCCCTTACTGCAACTAGAATCACTTAGATTTGATCTTCGTCTGAGCACTTGCTCCATCAGAAGAATTTGATCACTTGATTCACTCTCAGTATCTTTCCAAATGGCCCTCAAGCCTTCCTTTATAGTCTTCTCACTAAGAAATCAACAGCCGAGATTAGATCTCTAATCGCTAAGATTATAACATGACTTGATCTTCGCTTTCTAAATCATTCTCACTCTATTTTGTTAATACCCTTTAATTATTTAATTTCCCTAAGTTTAGACTTAGGGTCCCCGTTAAAATAATTAATTTTTACAATAAAACATAATTCGAGTGGAATTTTCACAAACGGTTTATGGGTTCTTTGGAATACCAGTGCCTAAGCCTCTCCACAAAACTTGAGACTTAGAGCACTTCCGATGCTACCAAAAATCAACACTCCCTCTTAGCGAGGAAAGTGCTCTAAACACATGCCTGCTACATACTGCTCTGACCCTGAAGCATCCTCTGCACTACTAAAGTCTGACAAATTGTCCATCAGCCACTGTTCTACTGCTGCAACTGTACTGTTGCCCATGACACTGCCACTGTCACTGTTGCATCTGTATTACATCTCCCTCTCAAGTGTTGCATTTGCTATGCTGTTAACACTGCAACTCAGCTGCTGAGAGAAGCAATTGAAATCACCCAAAAACTGAACAAGCGTTCAGTGGATGCACTTCAATGTTGAAGACTCTGACTGCTGATAACTACTGCGCTGTCCCTCTGTTGCACTGCGCAACACTGCTCTGCACTGCGTTGCACAATACTGCTCTACACTGTGCTGCGCAATACTGCTCTGAACTATGCTGCGCAACACTGCTCTGCACTACGTTGCGCAACACTGCTCTGCACTGTGTTGCTATTGCTACAACGTTGCTGTTGGACATTGGGTTCAACGCTCCCTGTGTGTTTCGCGACATGGACTAACCACCTCTCATGTATCCTAACTCTGGCGATTGTAGCGGAGACTAACTCCTGCGGGTTTTGGTCTAACGGAAATCGTGATTCCAACAAGTGGTATCAGAGCGACAGGTCTCGAGTTCGAAACTCACCCAGCTCGCGTTGGGGGGGATATTGTTGGACATTGGGTTCAACTCTCCTCGTGTGTTTCGCGACATGGACTAACCGCCTCTCCTGGATCTAACAGAAATCATCATTCCAACAGTTGCTGCTCTGCTCCAGAAGTAGGCGCTGCTACCTACTGCAACTGTCATCTCCATCACTCCTTG
Organism: Pinus albicaulis; assembly: GCA_034641835.2. NCBI lineage: Eukaryota > Viridiplantae > Streptophyta > Pinopsida > Pinales > Pinaceae > Pinus > Pinus albicaulis. The sequence goes on from CM076578.1 coordinate 569,195,470, forward strand.
GCTCCCGCTAAAAGCTCCTCCATCTCGCTACTGCTGATTATGGGCACCCGTAGCAAGGTTGTGATCCAAGAGGTGGGATCCTCAAGGATCCTGCCCATATCAAGTTCAAGATGAACTACAGTTCTATGTCGCCCCATTTCTCTCCTGGAGAAGCGTGGGCACTCATGGAAAACTCATCCTGCTCGATCTTTGCGGCTGCAACTTTAGGATCGTGTTTTTCATCCTTGTTCCTTTTCTTCAAAGGACACTGTGATGCAAAGTGGCCCATCTCGCCACATCTGAAACACTTCACCTTCGAGACATCTCTCTTCTGTCTCCATTGCCCTTGCTGTCCTTCGATGCAAGGGTTGCATTCTCCTCCTCCTTCGGATTCTTAGATTTGCTTCCGCTGTTGCCGTCAAGCTTGCATTTGACTAGATCTGTCCTCATGTCTTCCTCTTAAAGTGTTGCCCACATCTGCTCCCAACTAGGAAGCATAGACCTACCCAAAATACTTTGCACAGTTTCTTGTCACTCCTTCGTGACTACGTTAAGGGATAGCCTCACCATAGTTGTCGCAATTGGGGTGGATCCCACAACTTCCAACTAGTCTCGAATCTCCTGAAGTCTCGTAAGGAATGGAGCAATCCACTCCCCCTTGTGCATCTGGATCATTTGGAGCTTTTTCTCCAAGCACATCTTCCACTGCTCAAAAGTTCCTTTGTACAACAGAGCCAAGGACTCCCATGTCTCTCTGGCGGTGTAATTGCCAGCTATATGCGAGACTATGTGATCCTTGACACCATCAAGGATTAGTGTCTTGGCCTTTGCCATATCAGACTTGTACTTCTTGTTCTGATCCAAATCTGTAGGTACAACAACCATATTGTCCACGAATACTTTGAGATCATATTCATTTAGAAGGAATTTGATTCTTTCCTTTCGGATTACGTGGTTGGAGGATCCCTCCAACCTGTCTTGATCTCTCAGTCCATCAGATGCCATTTCAGTCGAAAACTGTCAAACTGCTCCCTCTTCTTCCCCCTCTGCGCAGCACTAGGCTGGCTTACACACTCCTTGTGGAGTTTGTAGATCTGTTGCCCGGATTTGCTGCTCAGAACTTGGAAAAATGTTGAATCCCTCGGCAAGGAACTCACTCAGGAAGAATTCTCTTCTTCGTGCTCTTCTTCTTCTTCTTCTAACGCTTCTCTGCCCAGCAACAACCTGCAGAATGTGTCCCTATGTCTCTGCGTGAAGGCTCCACGCTGCTCCCTCTGCCTCGACAAAATATTGAACTGAAAGTCCTACCTCTTTGTCGACTCACTCAAAGAGAGACAACCTCAAAAAATTATCAAAAAATTAGCCCTCCTGGCTAGAACTGCACAATCGCTTTGGGGATTCGATCTGTTGTTGCTGCAGCAATTTTGCCTTGACTTCGATGCTCAAATCTGCTCTTCCTGTTTCACATCAAACGCTCTGAAACCATGTCAAAATTTCTAGATCTGACAACTTAGGAATCCTACTGCAACTAACTAAATTTTTCTTCTCCTATTATGTAAATTACGTTACAAAATTAATTCATATTTCTTCGTGAATTACTGAAGTAGGCTACACTTAATACTTTATGATTCTGAAACAAGGAAACTGAGCAAGAAATAAATCACACATAGGACATCTTTATTTTGGACTAAGTTCCCGGAAAAACCCAATGCGAGAAAACCGGTGCAGCAGATCGCAGGGTTTGAAATTATTAAGCAGCAATTTCTGAGTACAATCTTTGGATGCTTTGCTGGCTATCCAGTACAGAGAAATCACGACAGCCAAAAATATAGTGAGTTTTACCTCACAGTACAAGTCTTGGCTAATCCGGATTTGAATTGCCGAAACCCCAGCTCCCTCTGCATTGCCTCTGCGTAGTAGATGTATAGGCCTGCGTGGGGACTTTTGTGGACTGCGTCACGTCCCCTCTGAATCGATCTACCTCTTATAAAGTCGAGTTTCAGCCCTCCCGGCTTAGAAACCTCAATCTCCAGTAAATCTCAGACTGTCTCTCGAAAGCACTATGCAGCCTTCGTGTGGGCCTGCGTCACCCCTTCTAGGGCTTGCGCCACACTCTCTGGAGGCTGCGCTGCTTCCTCTATTAGTCATGCTACCTCTCTGCTATGTATTTTTGGTCCCGGAGAAGATCCTCTGACCAATAACTGTCTCTGCCCCTCACTACAACTAGAATCACTTAGATCTGATCTTCGTCTGAGCACTTGCTCCGTCAGAAGAATTCGATCACTTGATTCACTCGGTGTATCTTTCCAAATGACCCTCAAGCCTTCTTTTATAGTTTTCTCGTTGAGAAATCAACGACCGAGATTAGATCTCTAACCAACGGCTAATATTATAACATGACTTGATCTTCGCTTTATAGATCATTCTCACTCTGTTTTATTAATACCTTTAATTATTTAATTTCCCTAAGTTTAAACTTAAGGTCCCATTAAAATAATTAATTTTTACAATAAAACATAATTCGAGTGGAATTTTCAGAAATAGTTTATGGGTTCTTTGGAATACTAGTGCCTAAGCCTCTCCACAAAATTTGAGACTTGGAGCACTTTCGATGCTACAAAAAATCAACACTCAATGTAATGGGCCTTGCCTGATGTGCATCTATGGCCTGATGCCCAAGGCTCCTAATAAGTGTGTTGAAATTTTGTTTATTTGGGGTAGCATCAGTTGTGCTCTAGCTCCCAAATTTTGTGGAGGGACTAGAGTACATTTGATCTACAAGACCCAGAAATGGATTTGGAATATTTCATCTGGTTTAGGAGATATTAAATTAATTAATTATTTTAATGTATTTCCTAAGTTAAAACTTAGGAAAATAAAATAATTAAAGTGAATTTAATTAAAGATGTGATGAAATTGTATGAAGTCACACGGATCAAGCTTTTTTTTAATCTTAGCCATTGGTTCAAGATCTGATCATGGTCGTTGATTTGTCAATGAGAAAAGTATCAAGGAAAGGCTTGGGGTCATTTGTAAAGACACATAGGCAGAGCACTAAAGCTAAGCTGAGATTCTAGGGCGGGGTTGCTAAGAATACTCAGAAGTGTTTTAGTTGCAGAGAGGGGAGTTTAGACCAAGGGGATGATCTGATCCCAGGGTCTAGAATACACAAGAGGCAGAGAAGAGATCAGCCCAAGGACAACGCAGAGGAAGGCAGCAGCAGCAGGGACAACGTCATTTTCAGGAAACCCTTTAGGGGTTGCGCAGAGACCCTTAGGGGCAGCGCAGTGACTGCGTCACCCATTCTGGGGTAACGCAATCCCTTCCAGAGGCAGCATTGAGGGTTTGGAGGCCATCCAAGCTGACACAGAGGCTTTCAAGGGCTTTAGAGGCTGACGCAGTGCTTTTTAGAGGCAACGCTGGGGTTTCTAGGCCTAGATCTGGCTGAGTTCTGTAAATCCCGTTTGAGGGTGTGGATCAATTAGTATTTTTGGCCCTAGATCAGCCAGGAGCTGTAGATCTAGAGTTTTCTCTATAGGGTTTTCAAGATCTGGAACCCGAAAGTTGTGTATTCAGAAATATTCTTAATAATAGAACCCTCCAATAGCCAGAGACTGGTTTTCCCACATTGGGTTTTTCCAGGGACAGTTTGTCCAGAAATAACTGTCACTTTGTTAATGTGTGCATTTGCTTATTCTAGATCTGAATTGGTAGAGATTTGTTATGTGTTTTGCTTCGATGTTAACTTGAATTTATTCAGTTGATAACTTATCTAAGTACGAGGAGCTTAACTGGATTAACAGTAATAATTTCTGCATAAGAATTAAGATTCAGAAATTTCTACAAAGTGAAGCATATCTTCCTCCTTCGAAGGTCTCTCCTGGTCTCCTCATCTAATTATCCACGCCCCTAAACTGCTCTCTGTGGTGAGGGCCTCATGTCATGTCCCTTCTGTGGGTAGGGGGGCTGTGGTGGCATGGGTGCTCAAGTCTTAGGGATTGCCCCCTGCAAATCCTTGTCACAAGTCACAACCTCCTGCAAAGTAGTGCGTCTACGGGATCTCACCAACCCACGCAATGGCTCTAGCAAGCCCTCTACGAATGTGTACACTCTCCTGGCATCGGATAAATCTGGTACCATGACTGAGACCCTCAAAATCTCCCATATATACTTCTCTGGATGGCTAGTCTACCTGAACTGGGTTAATTGTTTGAACTGGGCCTCCGGGTCCCTCCTATCAAAACGCTCCACCACTCTCCGTGTAAGTTCCTCATAAGAGGTCACACTGGGATGCCCTAGCAAGGTCAAGCCATGGAACCACCAGTCCTGTGCCTCTCCCTCCAAGTGCAAGGTAGCCATTTTGATGGCTTCCACCTCTGTCATCTGGTTAAGCTAAAAATTGGTATTTAACTTCTCCACTAGAGATTGAGCTGTGCACTTGGTAGATCCATCATACGTGGGAAAATACATCCTCTCAATGGTACACTGCAACTCTGAACTCTGCGTGCTACACCCCTCGCTGCTCCTACCTCTCTCGTTTTGCTTGAGCTGGCAGAAATCATTGAAGGACAAATTTGCTTTGAAATCTTCCCCCATGGACTGCTATTCTCGGAAATAATCTCCCATGGGCATCTGATCATCCGACGCAACCTGCTCACTATGTGCTGAGGGTAAAAATGTAGGCAGCGTGGCCCTAGTCGGCCCACTAAAAGCTGGTGGGTGAGTGCTGGGTGAAGGGCAGTCATTCGGATGTGAGGCCCCTGAAGTCTCCCCAAATAGGAACTCACAATGGATGCTCTTGTCCCTATTCAATTTCTTGAGTTCCTCCAACATCTCTTTCAACCCTCTGGCTAAATCAATTGGCCTTTTAAGAGGATATCAAATGTTTCTTCCTCCTTACTCCTTGGCTCCCCCATATTTTCCACCACTACTGCCTTCCTAGGTGTCTCAGTGTCAGATGTAATCTCTAACTCTTGTTCCCTGCTCTAGTACCTCTGCCTTCGATAAGTAATGTTTTTCCTATCTGTAGAAATTTCTGAATCTTAATTCTTATGCAGAAATTATTTCTGTTAATCCGGTTAAACTTCTCCTACTTATACAAGTTATCAACTGAATAAATTCAAGTTAACATCAAAGAAAAACACATAACAGATCTCTACCAATTCATATCTAGAATAAGCACATGCACACATGACAAAGTGACAGTTATTTCTGGACAAACTGTCCCCGGAAAAAACTCAATGTGGGAAAATCGGTCTCTGGCTGCAGGAGGGCTCTATTATTAAGAATATTTCTGAATACACAACTCTAGGTTCCAGATCTGGAAAACCCTACAAAGAAAACTCTAGATCTGCAACACCTGGCTGATCTAAGAGCAACAATACTGACTGATCCACACCCTCAAACGGGATTTACAGAACTCAGCTAGATCTAGGCCTAGAAACCCTAGATCTGCCCTTGAAAGACACTGTGTCAGCCTCTGAAGCCCCTGTTGGGCTCTACGTCAGCCTTGGCTAGGCTCCAAATGCTCAGCACTGTCACTGGAAGGGACTGCGTTACCCCAGACTAGGTGACACAGTCACTACGCTGCCCCTAAGGGTCTTTGCGTAACCCCTGAAGGGTTTCTTGAAAATCACACTGTCCTTGCTGTTGCTGCTGCCATCTGCTGCTGTTGTCATTTGCTGTTGCTGTTGCTGCCTTCCTCTGCGCTATCTTTCCTGATCTCTTCTCTGCTTCTTGTGTATTCTAAACCCCGGGATTAGATCATCCACTTGGTCTAAATTCCCCTCTCTGCAACTGAAACACTTAAGAATTCTTAGCAACCTCGCCCTAGAATCTCAGCTTAGCTTCAGTGCTCTACATCTGTGTGTCTTACAAATGACCCCAAGCCTTTCCTTTATACTTTTCTCGTTGACAAATCAACGCCCAAGATTAAATCTTTAATCAATGGCTAAGATTAAAAGAAAGCTTGATCCGTGTGACTTAAGACAATTTCATCACATGTTTAATTAAATTCACATCAATTATTTTATTTTCCTAAGTTTTAACTTAGGAAATACATTAAAATAACTAATTAATTTAATATCTCCTAAACCAGATGAAATTTCCTAAATCCCTTTCTGGGTCCTGTAGATCAGGTGAACTCTAGTCCTTCCTCAAAATTTGGGACCTAGAGCACAACTGATGCTACCCCAAATACACAAAATCTCAACACTCCCTCTTAGCATCAAGGGTGTGCTCTAGCAAGAAGATGCTTTGGAAGAAGATGCTTTCTTGTCCTTCTTTTCTGGACAATGGCTGGCAAAATGTTCCATTTCACCACACTGGAAGCACTTGATCTTAGAAATATCCTTCTTCTTTGGCTGCTTCTTCGATGCCAAGGCTGCATCTTCTCCTCTTCCTTCTTAACCTTGCTTAATGCAAGGCTGTGCTGCTTCTTGGTGAACCTTCGTAGTTCTTCTTGCCGCAGGATTGACCACAAGCTGTCCCAATCTGGGAAGTCCACTTTGCCTAAGATACTTTGGACAAAGGTTTCCTACTCATCCGTGACTACATTGAAGGCAGTCCTGACTATCACTGCATCATATACAGTTGCACCCGTTGCAGTCAGTTGATCCCTGATTGGCTACAATCTGAAGAGGAAATGCTCGATGTCTTCTCCCTTGGTCATCATGAATGACCTCATTTGGGCCTCCAACAACATCTTTCTTTGGACTGATTTTCCCTCATGTAGGGAATTCAAGGCCTTCCACATCTCATTAGTTGTCCTCTTCTCAGCGATGTGTGGTACAATATGGTCCTTGATACTGTCCATTATCGATCGCTTGGCATGCCCAGCAGCTTCTCTATGCTTTTGTAGGAGATCCGCATCTATCGGTGTGGCTAGGGTTTGCTCTGCATGATCTCTTAGACCATATGCCTCTAGGACAATCAGGATCCTAGCTTTCCATACCGAAAATTTTGAAAGGCCCTCTAGCCTATCTTGATCACGCAGTCCATGAGGAGCCATCTGCTCAGAATGTGTTGGAGCTCCTCTTCTCTATGCTGGAGATCTTGGATCTTAGGTTCTTTTCGAACTGGAAACCCTCTGCTCCCTCTGACGCTTGATTTCCCTCCTTGGAAATCTACCAAATCAAATATGATTCAGCTTCTTCTTTGATCCTCTGACCAAACTGCAAGTTTCCTTTGGCAAGAAACTCTTTGAGAAGCTAATCTTTTCCCAAACTTTGTCACTTGTGCTAAGGTTAAAAATATGAAAACTTCAGAAGTTTTACCCCACTAGCTCTTTTGAATTTCTGCAACTTTTCTGCAGACTTTTTCTGGATCTGACAGATTCAGATCTGAATCACACTGGCTGGCTTCAGACCTAACCAGCGTTGTTTCTGAGCTGCCTCTGCACAGTAATTGCATGGCCTTGCTAGGACACAACACTGGATAACGTCACCCTTCCCTCTGCGTGAATATCCTCCTGAAAACTGCGCTATCCCTTCATATCTGCTTTTCTGCTGCCTTTCCGGCTGCCTTCTGCAGCTAGATCCTTCAGATTCTTCAGCTAGTGACCTTTCTAGATCTGTAATTGCTCTGATACCATGTAGAAATTTCTGAATCTTAATTCTTATGCAGAAATTATTTCTGTTAATCCGGTTAAGCTTCTCCTACTTATTCAAGTTATCAACTGAATAAATTCAAGTTAACATCAAAGCAAAACACATCACAGATCTCTACCAATTCAAATCTAGAATAAGCACATGCACACATAGACAAAGTGACATAGTTATTTTTAGACAAACTATCCCCGGAAAAACCCAATGTGGGAAAACCGGTCTCTGGCTACTGAATGGCTCTATTATTAAGAACATTTCTGAATACACAACTCTGGGTTCCAGATCTGGAAAACCCTACAGAGAAAACTCTAGATCTGTAGCACCTAGCTGATCTAAGACCAACAACACTGATTGATCCACATCCTCAAACGAGATTTACAGAACTCAGCCAGATCTAGGCCTAGAAACCCCAGATCTGCCCCTGAAAGACACTGCGTCAGCCTCTGAAGCCCCTGCTGGGCTCTACATCAGCCTTGGCTAGCCTCCAAATGCTCAGTGTTGTCACTGAAAGGGACTACGTTACCCCAGACTGGGTGACGCAGTCACTACGCTGCCCCCTATGTCACATGGTTCGGGTTCGAATTCGAGTTCGGCCACGATTAAGTTCGATTCGGGTTCGAATATTTTGATGAGGTTCGACATTAGGTTCGACTACATATATTTTTCAATAAATATATATGGCAAAAAAAAAATCAAAATCAATTAATAAATTATAAAAGTATGAGTAGGAATTTTGATTAGTAAAACACATGAATAACTTAATCATAATAGGATCTAATTATATCAATGATAGTACTTAAATGTAAACATACACGGTACATGGTACACCATATTAGTTTGCAAATACATATTTTGGAAGTTCTAGCAAAAATTTTGGAATCTATTCTAAAGCAATTAACCAAAACAAATTTAAAAGGTTACAGTCAACATAAATGACGTTTTCAGTTATTATGTGATCTGATATGAAGTGCAAAGAAAGCAAGGTTTCACAACTGTAATGCTGGAAACACCTAAATTGCCCATGTCTCAGTCGGGAACTTGTGGAAAATTGAAATGCAGAATGCGGCGGTGGCAACACAGCAAACTCTTTCACTTGTAACAGTTAATCATAGCACCCATTCTTAAATAATGGAAACCGGGAAAATAATTGGCGGGAATAGCCCATTGTTTACAAAAATTGCTAACAAAAACCGCTCAAGCAAAAAAAAACATAAAATTTATTAAAATCGAACTTTATGGGAAAAATCATAAAATTCGCCTTCAGGTTCGATCAGGTTCGGCATTAGGTTCGCCGAACCTGATCGAATTCAAATTTTTTTATCAGGTTCGTCGAATTTCGAATTTCAAGCTTCAGGTTCGGCGAACCCTGTGACATAGGCTGCCCCTAAGGGGGGTCTATGCATAACCCTTGAAGGGTTTCTTGAAAATCACGTTGTCCTTGCTGCTGTTTCTGTTGTTGCTGCTATCTGCTGTTGATGTTGTTGCCGTCTGCTGCTGCTGCTACTGCTGCCTTCCTCTGCGCTGTCTTTCTTGATCCCTTCTCTGCTTCTTGTGTATTCTAGACCCCGGGATCAGATCATCCCCTTGGTTTAAATTCCCCTCTCTGCAATTGAAACACTTGAGAATTCTTAGCAACCTCGCCCTATAATCTCAACTTAGCTTTAGTGCTCTGCCTCTGTGTGTCTTACAAATGACCTCAAGCCTTTCCTTTATACTTTTCTCGTTGACAAATCAACGCCCAAGATTAAATCTTTAATCAATGGCTAAGATTAAAAGAAAGCTTGATCCACGTGACTTAAGACAATTTCATCACATGTTTAATTAAATTCACATTAACTATTTTATTGTCCTAAGTTTTAACTTAAGAAATACATTAAAATAATTAATTAATTTAATATCTCCTAAACCAAATTAAATTTCCCAAATCCATTTCTGGGTCTTGTAGATCAGGTGAGCTCTAGTCCTTCCTCAAAATTTGGGACCTAAAGCACCACTAATGCTACCCCAAATACACAAAATCTCAACACTATCCTTCTCGTTCATAGGAAAAATCCCCACGGTTGAGCCATGAACGGAGCTTTGATACCACTGTAATGTTCCTAATTAGGAAAAACAGTGATAAACAAAGCAAAATTTGACATGGATACAAAAAAATTCAGAAATGTAAATAAACACCCATGAGATCACCAAAAGACACCATCCCGCTGAGCCATTTTATTAAATATTTGGAGCAATAGTCAATGTGTATGGAAGGAGTGCACCTGGGCTTGCCTCAATGGCAAGCTAGGCAAGCCCCAGGTCGGAAAATACAATGCCCAGATGAGAGAATGAGTTGCCCCAAATATGCTTTGCGCTACCCTAGAGGAACTACACTGTCTGTTGGAAAAGAACTACTGAAAAAACCCTTCGATGCTCAGAAAATTTTGCAAAATTAGCCTCAGGCTCCTGTCAATAAACGCACCAAAACCCAAAAAGGGTTTGGTCTAGTTCTGACCTCCAAAAGTTGGCCTCAAATACCATGTCCTCCTCAAACTGGCTGGAAAATACGGCTTGTCTGGAAACTCACTAGAGTAGCCCTCCAATCACTCCAAAAATGTTGAATTCTACTCCCGGATGACTTCCTCAAATTCTAGGCACAATCCATCTCCCCAACTCCTTTCCTCAACCTCCCACATGTGCTTAGAAGTTGGCTCCTATGCAAGACCTGGATAAGAGGAATTCGATTTACCTCAAGGCAGCAATCTTTGGCCCCAAAATTCCTCACCAAGCTTGCTCTTCCGCTGGAGCAGCTATGCAAAATTTCTCTCGAAAAATATCTCCTAGAAATGGCTGAAATAAGTGGCACGTGCTCCCCTACTGCGCCCTCCTGGATCACGAAATAGGCTGAGTGAAATGGTTGTACGATGCACCTTGAGCTCCACAACTCTCCCTCCAATATGGCAGAATTTTACCTTCCTAGGGTGGCACTTGTAGTCCATCGAAAGAAGGGTGAGCTCTCCCCTTGGAAAGCTCTGTGCTGAACAACACTGTGACTCAACTAAGCAGCTCGAGCAACAAGAGAAATGTTAGATTGAAAAAAGACCCCAATAGTTGCTAGGCTCCTATTTATAATTTGGCTTCCCTTCCCATGTGGGCCCCTCCATCAAATATTTCAACCCCTACCTTAGCAACTCGACTTTTTCTCCCAAGAAGTGCATATTTCATGTGGGTGTGACCCCCATATTCCACTAACAAAATATTTCGGCCTCCATCTCTTAAGTCTTAGCCCAAAAATTTTGTGGGTCCCATAATAGTCAAAATTGCCAAAATTGTGAAATTAAATTCAGGGAAATCATCCTAGGAAGGAACATTACAAAAGAAAACCAGCAATGAGATAACCACCATTTTCTTCTCTACAAATGGCCACCAAATGAATCAAACTTTGTGCAAATAAGCATTGGACCTATCATTTACAATCATTTGAAGTGGGATGCAGGCTAAGTTTTAGGTCGGCCATGCACCAATTCACGTTTTTAGATGAACTCAAGTCAATATCTTGTAGTTTGGCCCTAGCCTTCAATTAAAGGCAACACCCTTACCTGCATATATATATATATATATATATAGAGAGAGAGAGAGAGAGAGAGATACTTCCCTTTGACCCTTTCTATTCTTCTTAAAAGACTATTGCTCTGGGCACTCTATCTATCCCTCTATTGGGTACATATTTAGACATGGAAGAATGCTACATGAGTCTCCTTGCTCAATACTTTTATAAAGAGTCCTATAAGCTGAACTTTAGATCTATTGTACATAACTTCAATTTTTGATAAAGGGTAATATCAGCCAAAGAACCTTTTCATGTTGCTTTGCACTCAAAGTTGCCTTGTATATGGCCTTTGTGAGTTAGAAGATGTCAATCAATTGTTTCTACATGATAGTTGGCATTCCTCAAACGAGCAATCAATTTCTCCAAATTTCCAGTTGCCTAACTTTTGATGGTATAATATGTATATATCAACACAGAATTCACATCTTTTATACTTATTCTTATCAGAGTATATATGATAAATCTGTTATAGATCAGTATTCCTTCCTTCTCAATTGCATATTATCAGATATCTTTGAGACTTCCCCTTGGGGTATGGATAATTGTTTTGCATTTAGGGAAGCATTCTAAAGGGGGAGATTAACTACTCTCCAAACAATTTCACCTGATTATGTGTCATATGCATAGGTTTAACCAATAGTTGTGATTTGCTTCACCATCAATTGCACCATGTTGAATCCCATAGATCTCATTCTGGTAGATGGACTGGCATCATCTAGCCCCACCTTTGTCCCAAGAGTTGTTCTCAACGTGCCCATGCCAGTAGAATTCTAATTTCTATCTTTGAGGCACCTAAAACACTTTTGAGGCATAAATGTTCTTCTTCATCTTCATCAAATGTCACCTAGCAACCTAGTTTACTAGATATGTAGCCTCTTTGTGTTCCTGTTTGTAGCTTGGAAAGGTACTTATGCACATCCATAAGTGTCTAGGCATGCAAGAAGTCACATAATAGCCCTTGGACCTTAGCAAATTACTTTAATCATTACTGATTAAAGTAATCTCTTTTATAAGAGAAAAGTGAGTTAATCTAATCTAATGCAAAGGTTATTTTCATTAATGAATTAGATGAATCTCAACCATCAATCTGAAGTGGGGTGAGATCTAATATCAACTATCAATCACTTTGGATATTAGGGTTGTGGATTCATTCATAACTCAAGCTTATAACAGAAAGGCTAGGCCAAGGAAGGAGACACAACACACGGGGGCACAAGGCATCGATGGAGGCATCTCAGTGGTGAGTGGAGAAGGACTTCTACTCAAGTGTGCCAAGTCCAAGGAAGGTGAAAAGAGGGCAACAAGGAGATCTAGATGAACCAAGTCTAGGGCTTGATCAGCTGGATCAGATCATGACTGTTGTATCTATTTTCCTCAATTTTGGCCATTTTCCTAATAAGGAAGCCCAAGTAGGTTTTGATATATTAAATGAAGAACTGTTGATTGGGAAAATAATTTGTGTGTGCATGTGTGAGATTGGTTAATTTATTATTGCTTCCATTAAATATTTTGTTTAATGCTTTTATTCAGTCGATCTAAATCTGATAGGAACTAATTGTTGGGATTGCTAGGGTTCGAAATTTAACACTCTGAAAATATCTTGAAGAAGTTCACCACTTCAAAGCCCTGAACTACTTTACTCTGATTGTTCCTTAGTGGTTTTTCAAAACATTGTCAGCTTTAATGTCCCATCATATCTTCGAAGTATCTTAAGGACACCCTTATGGTTCCCCTACAAGATTGTGGGTAACAGTTACCATTTTGAGACCTTCACTTGTGCGGTAAGAAATTATTCTACTTATATCTCCTCATGGGATGATTGAGTGGTTGGAACAATGGGATGTTATCCCCCCAACCCGATTTCAAACCCCACAAGGGGACATCTTAGGCTTGTTGTGATAAGGCTCAAAGAGTAAGCTCCCCCACCTCTGTGGAGTCCCAGCTTTTACCAAGTCAAAAATTCTTGGTATATACGACTTACGAGCTGTTGTATATACTCTTGGTGTTATAGTGGAAGTTGCTAGGCTTGATCTTGGTCCTTACCTAGATTACTCCAACGAGTTACCAGTTCACTGTGGTTAAAAAAATAAAAATAAAAACTATTATATTTATGAAAAAGAATTGTATGCTTTGGTTCAGAGTGTGAAGAAGTGGAAACGCTATTTGATGGAGAAAGAGACAATCACATACCAATCAGCCTTTGTATTATTTCCAATCACAAACCAAGCTACAACAGTTATCCACCCCTCTCTTCGGTCCAATTTCTTTTCCAACAGCTATAACCATGCTTAGCACCAATGTTTTTAAAATCCAACTTGGACCGGACTTGGGTGGCCTAATGAACCGGGTTTCTAACCGGAACCGGTCTAACCGGGAGCGGTCAGATGCCAATGAACCAGTTTAAAAAAAATACATTAAATAATTATTTTTTTTATAAAAAAAACTATTTTTAAGATTTGCAACCATGATTCCAAGCCAATAGAGACAAAATATGCAAAGTTTGCTCATTTATATACCATGCAAAGGTGAATATATCAAAATGGCACCGAGTGCAATACATATCATCGAAAAATACATACGCAATGAGGCTCCAAATGGCCCATAAAGTCCAAAAACAATGCTACAAGCTATGAGGCCATTGGCCTAATACAAGACTACATATTAGTGATCAACAACATGATCACTCCTCATCATGATCAAAATCATCACCACTACTAGACAAGTGATCATCAACATGAGCTACATAAATAATATGGCTCAAAGTTTGAGGACTCCTAAAACTCCTCTACAACTTTAGTAGTAGTAGTAGTAGCAAAAATAGACATCAAAACTACAAATCACCGAGCAACATGGTCTCTCATGAAACTCATCATTGATTCATCGCTACTAGAAATGGGATCATCAACAAGAGATACATAAACATCATCTAGCTCAAAGTCTTTAGACTTGGATTGCTCAACCTTATAACATGATAGAAATCGAAAAAGTTTAACATGCCTAACCAATGATTTTGGTTTGAGTGAAGGGTTCATTTCCTCAACCTTAAAATGCGATAGAAAAAGATTAGCATGTCTAACTAGTTGTTTTCCTTTGATTGAAGGGTACATCAAGGTTCTTAAAGGACTTCATGCACTTGATCAAATGCCAATATCATACCCTTACACATGATAGAATCAAATGGAAACATTGCAAATTCCCAAACCATGAAACCCTGAAAACCATTAAGTCTGCTGAATTTTGAGTGAACCCTAAAATTCTAGTTTCTCCATATGAAATCCAATGAGGTCGAAACCACTCTTAAACATCCTGAGTCATTTCATGGTAATGTTAAAAATTTAAGTAAAAAGATGAAAATGAAAAATAAAGGAAATGTCACTTTTACTTTAAGAATTTAACATTACCATGAAATGTCAATGCTTCCCTTACCTCCACATCAGCCCTAAAACTCATTTCTGGCCGTGCGTGGGTCCACATAGGGAAAGAGTAGCTAAATGAACCCTCCCATTAGCTCCAAATCAGCCCTAAAACATAACTGTCGCCGAAAATGTGGGTCCACTGATGAGTTAGCACCTAACCGGCCGGTTAGGAACGAAACCGGCCGAGCGATGCATAAACCTACGAAGCCCGTTCCTTAACCGGCCGGCTAGGTCCGGTTTTTTTCAAAAAACAAAGTTAAAATGCCCTAAAATGGTTGTCCGCCCAAGCCGACCTAAGGCTATCTAACCTACTTGCTTTTTAAAACACCTATTAGCACCCAAGCCTAAGTCGAAAGTTATGGCTCTCATAAGTTGCCACTAATGTTTAGTTTCTACATTTTCTCGAGGCTCACATGCATGCGTGCATACATACATACATATAATTAAATCACGACCATCAAAAAACTTTAAACATAATTTTTTTTATTCAACCTCTTGTGCATTGATACACTCCCCAAATGGAAATTCAACACCAATTCTAAGTAAATAAATTTATTAATGTCCAACTTGTTGACCACTGGAGTGGCACTTGATGATAATGAGAAGACTCCATGCCCAAGGATGAACCAGGAGACATTTATACCATCAGATATCATCAGTTCAACAGAGTTTTTAAACTCTATTTCTACTTCTTATCATTTTCTCTTGTACCCAGATTCCACGCCCTACGGGGAATTGTAATAAGTGATGCTAGTAATGATGAGTTTTGAGTCAGTATTGAGTCTGTAACAGGCCTAGGTAGCTTGAGACCTTTCCAACAAGTGAGTATTACTCTGGGAGGTTTTTTTTACTTGGTTAATTATCATCTCCCTACTAGGAGTTAATAATTAATTGAGTTTTTTCCTTCAATTTTACCCCAAAGCCGGAGTACGGCTTGATGGTGAGGCCTTGGGTGACTCCTAGTGTCTAGAGTCAATGTATATTACTATACTAGATTACACAAAAAATTTCGTGGACTTTGGTTAGGTCTGGGTAGTGATTTTTTAATTTTTTAGATTTCCCGCAAGTCGAAAATTGCAATAAAAATTGTAATTGAATTGTAATAAGTGTTGTCTAGAGAAGTTGTATGGGGTATGAGTAATCAAAATTACACCTCTCATGCTCAACTTTCTACTATGACACACTTTGAGGGGTTAAAAATGTGTTTTGAGCCCTCAAAACCCACTTTTCCTAAGTTTAGTGGGAAATCTGGCAATTAATTAAGCCAGAAATTAAATAAATGGAGAAAAATAAATATCCACACATGCTAAATGAGGTGGAAATGAGGTGGAAAATTATGGAGGAGTTAAAGTGAAGTCCTAAGGTGATATGGACTCCTAAATTCAAGGAAAAGACATGTGCTCAAATAAAATTGAATTTCCGGCATTAAATGAGTGTTGCTTACTTGGAAATTCGAATTTGTGAAATTAATGCATATTTGGGAGGATTTGGGAGAATATTTGGTGGAGATTTTGGTGGGAAATTGTCCCCACATGGGTTACCAACCATATACACATGTCATTTCATCATAAAATTCGAATTTGGCACATAAGGAAAGAAGAAAATGATGCCCACTTGCAAGAATTCGATTTTTACACTTGGCATTGAGCTCCACTTACCAAATTCGAATTTGCCTTGAGATCTCCTCCCTTTCACCACTTGGCATATGGTTCTTCATTGGGATTTGCTCCCAACTTTCTATATAATAGAGCCATGGGCTCTCATATTGTAATCATTGTTTACTAGCTATTGTGCTTGCTGAAGCGCTGCTGCCTTGTACACTTTCAGAAATATCAATAAAGACTTTGGGGTTTCATTCATGAGGTGTTCCTCCTTTTGGAGTGTGATGAATTGTTGATCATTGGTATAATTCCTTTTACTCATGCTTTGATCTAATTTGTTTTCATATGCTCTTGTAGATTTGTTAATGTAGAGCTATCTTACATTAACATTTGATTTAGGAGTATGCTCTAGGTATAGAATGCTCTAGTTGGTTTCAAATAAATCTCTAGAGTTTCTTATCATTGTTTATTGCTAGATCTATATGAAACTAATTATTGATTGAAGTTTTGTAGATGAAACATCTTGTTGGGATCAAAGAATCAAGTATTGGGGGAAGTCTTTGGAGAGACCAACCCACTCTTGATACATTCTCAAAGGAGCTCTCATTTGTTCTTTGAACCTTCATAGTCTTATCTTACAAAGTGGTTTTGCAGGGGTTTTGAGACATAGCTTGTATACAAGCCAAATACTTCTAAATTTGAATATCTTTTAAAACATTATACTTCATTGCTCTCATTTGCTATCTAAGAGCTTGAATATGACTAAGCAAAGAGGAGAGTTTACTCGAACTCTTTGGCTTAGCTCTTTGTAAATTGTTGTGCAATATTTTGTAATTTTATCTATCTAATATTTGATTGGTTTTGTAGCCCTTTTTCGAATTTTTTCTTGTGACAGCTTGAGTCGACAACTGCAAGAAATTACTAACAAGTTGTTGCAGGACCTTTGGGCTGAATTTCAAATGAGAAAGATAACTCTCTCTTCTTTGGTTGTGGGCATAGAAGAGGCTTAGCTTCTCTTCTCCTATTGTAAAGTCTGAATTTATTTTGAGTTTTTAGAAATTCTCACCGAGGAAAAGTCTATGATATCAATTTTTATTTGTAAAGACTTTCCTTGGTTTAGAAAAGCCCTCATGGTCATTTCATTCTTGTAAAATTAATAAAAATTCCTGTTTTTGTTGTAGGAGCGTGGGTTTTACCCATTGGCATCCTTATCTCTCCATTCCAAAGGAGAGAATTTGTAGATGGATTGACTTAGTGGTTTTGACATTTCCGTTTTTTTTTTCACATCACATATGCATGCTCTAAGTGGAAAGTAACACAAATCGCATAGTCATTTAATTTCTTAATTTGCAATCTCATTTGCCATCACTTACTTATGTTTTGTGATCTATTTCTCATTTGGATAAGTTTCACAATATACTACAAGTAAAGAAGCATAGCACTTTCAATTTATGGCAACTTGAGTTATTGTTCTAATTATGAAGCATATTTAATTGAATCATCTCCATCTTTTCAATAGCACTTGCAAACTCACTTTTATATCATTTAGGCATTTCACTTTTGATACTAGACTTGCATCTCTAAAATTTACCTCCAACTTAAGTTGGTTGAATAAACGTTTTAGGGACCTCTACCTCTATGGACTCCTCACTATGAGATCCAAATATTTGGGCGAGGGTGAGGTCTGAGGATTAGAGTTCAATTGTAACCTTGTTGTAGAACTAATTAATAAAATAAACCAAGAGCACTATCTCATCACATTTACTTGCAAAGTTCCCAAAATTTTTGCTATCTTGATGGTTTAAAGATTCACATGCAAATATTATCTCAAGAAGCACTTTGGATGCAAGCATTTAATTTCTTAAATTTTGCAACAAGCTTAATTCTATGGTACTTGGAAATTTGCTTCTACATACTACTTCATTGCATGTTGTCATTTTAATGATCATTATGCTTATGGATGATTGATATATCTCGTTTCATTGGCAAATACCCTTATTTGGTGTTGCAAATTTAATTTCATATTGTGATCTTGGTCTAACACTTCCTTTGTGGGATTATTTATCTACTTTAAAGCACTGGTCTATATTTTGAACACGTCATTGAATATTGCTCATATACTTATATTCTTGTTTACATATTGGAAATCAAGTCATCTTTGATAAGTAATTCCTTTTAATCAATTCTCCTAGAAATCTCACATCTTTAACTTAGTTTTCCTTTAGGGACCACCCCCTTTAGCTAATCTAGGAGATAGCTTAAACGAAGAGAGTTGGGAATAGGTGACAGCCCCTTCTCTGAGTTCCTTGCCACCAACCACACCTGTGGGGTTGAAGGCTTTTCCCACTAACTGTAGGTAGGTGTAGGCGGCAAGCGATAACACAATTGAAGACCACAAAAGTAGTTCAATGGGACTGAAGACCACAAAAGCAATTCAATGGGACTGAAGAAGAGTACAGTCAGTATGACTACAATGTGGGAGAGCAAGCATATCTCCTTAAAAAATGATAATAATAACATATAGAGAGAAAGAAACCAGTGGTAGTGTTGTCGTCTTATGTATATAAGAGACCATGGTATAATACAAAATACTCAATAGTTTGTGGCACGATACAAAATAATAATGGCCTGCTAAAAACTTAAAAAGGAATGAGTGAGAGAGATGGTAAGGTTTAGAAATGGATCTAGAGATGTTATCATAAAAATTTGGACATTTTTACCGATTTCAAAAAAATTTCCCAATTCCTCAATGGTGCCGAACTCTCTAATCATCTTTCACCCAATTAGCCATGGAACTGAGCTCTACCATTCAATAGTTACACTTATAAAAACAGGGATTCTCAACTACGACTCTATATAGTTCTTCTTTCTCATGGACAGTTTCCAAACACATCTTGCAAGCCACATTTCTACTTAATTTGCAATGGAGCAGAGCTCTACAATCTGGAAGGTCTAAAAGAATATAATTTTGGAATTGTTCCATCATTCTAATAATTGTCATTTTCAAGAATACTTCCCAAATTATTCTCCCTGGGACATTTTGTCAAACACTTGACAAGCAGATTGCAATTTCTTCATATATACAAATTGACTTTTGGCCCATACGACTCCCCACTTCCATAACCAATATCTCTGATAACATATTCTGATGTACCCAATACACTATGTGGTATGTTGATGATATGGGGTACTTCTTAAACCACCAATTCACACCAACTTCTTGGGTTAATACCACAATCACAATATAATGTACACAATTGCATAATTAAGCTGTAACCAGCATTCTTACATATAATTCATGGACAACTACAATATAGAAGTAGAATAACATTGACCAGGAGTTCTACTCATACATTGAATAAATATAGTTGATACATGGGCAATTGCAGCAACATTCTTATACATTTACAATGGCTTGCTTATACAAGTCTTTTACATACATACAATTTCCATTATCGTCAAGATTATGCCCCCCTTCTAGGAAGACCACAAGACCATTTACAACTATTTGACATGGCTGGAAACTAATATGCAAAACATAGGCAGAATTAAGCCATTTGTATTTCAGTAATAGCGGTGATAATCTCCAAAGCTGGCATAAGATTTTCACCAGATAGCACAACATGTAATTCTGAGCACCAGTGTCCAAATTTAGACTTGCAGCTTCAGTAGTGAACACTTAATCATCAGCACAACACTCACCACAAAAATATAAACAATACAAATCAATAGTTTAACTGTCATTAGTCGCACTTGGGGGAATAGCTCCATGGGAGCACTTTTCCACCCAGCCATAGGCACAACTCAATTAGGTGCCAACACCATGCCAAGCAGTGAAACAATGGGAAACTTATTGAATAATGCTACAGATTCCTCACTAAGCCCAATTAATTATCCAAGCCAAGGATTTTTCCTCTTAGCCTAGGTTTATACAACATTTACAGCAACGGAAGTCACCCTTCAACCCACTAATTCTACAACAATCTCGCTTTCGAGCCTCTCCTTTTCCCTCAGCTTTGCAGAGCACAAGAAATAGGATACCCTTCAGTACTAAATTATTCCTTAGGCTATTCCACTTCCCTCGAATGCTGCAATACAAGTTGGCCAGGAAAATCACCAAAGCTGGAAACCAGGAAATCCCATCTATAGCAATTACAAACACTCACAGGCACGGGTTTCTTTATACAGGGATAATAACCAAATTTATGGCAGCAACATATCTCTAGGTACATAGTGCAATCTTAGCACTCAGTGCCAACATACCAACATCATCTCAGCATACACGAAGGGTCTCACAATGCACCAGAGTGGTAGCATTCTGCCTCGCCCACCAGCACATCTCTTAGCGTATGCATGTGGTCTCTCAATATACCCGCATGGAAACCTCCTCTATGTTTTCCCCCCAAGGAGAGAATGAATTAATTATTTTTTCCAAAGGTGTAATGTATCCCTTGCCAAGGCTTTCATGAATATATGACTTGCATGGAGACCAAATGCCCCCATTCAAAAAACTTGGGAAGTAAACACAAGGTAAATAACATAAAGAGATATGAAGGCTTGGGAGCTAGACACTTGGAAACCTCATCAAAATATTATTTTATTGAACACCCTCTATTTCCCCCCTCATTGTTGTGTTGCCCCCATGGTACTACTGGGGAGATATAACCCCAATTGCACCTTTTTATGTTATTATTGTTTCTTTATGTAAATTCCAAGATAATCAAATGTAAATGACTTACTCTTTTACTATATACTTCCTATTTATGTTCAATGCTTGTAGGGGCTATTACAAGTTTGAGTGGTTACACCATGGCAGGTGTATTCTAAACTATCCACGATTTAATGCAGCTACTAAGTGATGTGTTGCAGAAGCAAGAAAGATCATTGGTCAAATTCCCAAGGACTTAGTGACATTGGATCTGGATGTTAAGTAATCCCCTATTTTCTATTAAATGGTGGAATTTTCCAGGGACAAATATCAATACATCAAACTGCACTAGGCTATGAGTATAACATACCAAGCACATGCATAATATATAAAGCTGTAAATGGAAGACAAAGGGAAGAATTGAAACAAGGTTAAAGAAAATGCATTTCCATAAGGACACTCATTAATGTCTATAAGAGGGAAAGCACTAACATGAGCAGTTATAGTCATGATAAGCAAATTTGGTACAAAAAGGCATGGTGTCACAAGGTGGACCTGATTTTGTAGAAGGATGTTAAATAAACTAGTGCAACCTTTCTCTTGCAGGTGTTGAAAATACAACAAGGTGCAAAAGGAAAAGGCTTTTCTGATGTGCTGTATCTTGATGCAATCAACAACAAGTACCTTGAGGAAGTTTCCTCCTGCAACATCTTTGTGGTGAAGGTAGAACTTCTTTGTGATTTCCTTCTGCATGCAACTTTAATTAAATAAATACTTTTAAGGTTTGCTGATTTAAGTTTAGTTGTGCATTTTCATAGGAATCCTCATCATGCGTAATCATTATGCTAAAGGCAGGGATTATTTTAATTTTCCTTTGCATGTAACATGGATAAATTCTTTATGCTAAAGGCATGGATTATTTTAATTTTCCTTTGCATGTAACATGGATAAATTCTTGTTTGAAAGCTTCCCTTTTCTCTTCCAATGCAATAATTATTTTTGCATGAAATGATAATTAGTGCTTACAGTCTCAATTTTTACTTTAACCTACATATCACTAAAAAGTTAAAACCGATGTACTAAGTGTTTGATCTGATTATGTTTGTGTTGTTTTAGACTTTCTAGAAGAATAATGACCTAAAATGCTTGCCCATCTATAGCCATACAATATCACTGATTCACGATGCAAGATATATAGATAATATAATTTTATTAATTGTCCCAAAAATGATCAAAAGCGTATGTCAATGGAAATAGAGAGTACAATCAGTTGAACAAACTATAGGAGTACAAAAGGATACCCAAATGTAGAAAATAAAAACTAGAAGAGACTAAGTAATACAACTAAGAAAATATAGCGATCCACAATATATTAGGAGTAGATGGTGTTGAGATTTTGGGTAGCATCGGATGTGCTCTAGCTCCGAAACTTTGTGGAGGGGCTAGAACACATGAGATCTCCAAGACCCAGAAATCGTTTGGAGAAATTTCACTTGGTGTAAAAGTTATTCAAATAATTAAATTTTTTAATGGAGACCCTAAGTCTATCTTAGGGAAATTAAAAAATTAAAGTGAATTAATTTACACATGTGGTGAGAATGTTCTAAGTAACGTGAATCAAGATTTCTCTAATCTTAGCCGTTCATTAGTGATTAGATCACGGTCATTGATTTCTCAACGAGAAAGTATTAAAGGAAGGCTTGGGGTCAGTTGGACGACACACACACAAAGTAGCAACACTTGAGCTAAGTCGAAATTTTGAGGCACAGTTTGCTGAGAATTTTCGAGTGAGCTTGCAATGTTAGTGAGGGCAGATCAACAAGGGATGTTTTGATCCGAGGTTGAGAATACATACATTAGAGAGGTAGTACTGTACCGGCAGCGCGGAGGCCAGCAGGAGGGACGTAGCCCAACCAAGTTGGCGCAGAGACCACGCAGAGGGTGACAGAGACCCTTCTTGGTGACGTAGAGGCAACGCAGAGACCTTCAGAGTGACGCAGGGGCAGCCTCTGTGTTGGGCTAGAGGGGTTGACGCAGAGGCTGGAGGAGCTGCGTTGAGGGTTCCAATGGACCAGAAAGGGATCGTATTCAATAATTCCTAAAGGGTTTGAATCAGCCATATTTTCTATCTCAGAGTGATAAGGTACTACTGCCATGAATTTCTCTCTGTGGAAAACCACTACTGGTGCCCTATATGTATTCAAATATTCTTCTTAATAAATAAAACCCTCAAAGAGTTGTTGCACCGGTTTTCCCGCATTGGGTTTTTCTGGGGACATTTGTCTGAAAAGTCATGTGTGTCCTTTGTCATATGTGCGCTATGTTTCAGTAAATGATCTGTATTTGTGTAGGTTGCTAGTTGTGTTTACTTCGATACTTTATGAATATTTTCTGAAAAAAAATTGTATAATTAAACACAAGTAGGAGAAGTAAATCAAGATACTGCAGTAGGGTTTCTGTAATTTTGTATTCAGAAATTTTCACATGGTATCAAAGCATTGCAAATCAAGCTAAAGCCATCAGCAAGGGGCTGAAGATTTTTGCTACAGGAAGGGCAGCTGAAGCAACACAAATTTGGGAGAAGGCAGCGCAACACTAGGAGGGACCAATGTTATCGAAACCGAACCGGTCATCGAACTGGAAAACCTTGTGGACTGGAAACCAGTTGGAACCGGGAAAACACCGGTTTCCCAAAAACACATAAAATATTCACATTTAAAAAAAAAAAACAGATATATTCTTGTGCATCCATATGAATCCAAACCATTTATACACAAATATGCAAAAGTTCTCATTTATATAGCAAGCCATAGTGCATACAACCAAAATAGCACTTCGTGCAAAACATCGTTGAAACAAAAATGTTACAAACATCAAGAAGCAGGCTCTAAAAGGCCTTTATAGTCCAAAATAACATCATAGATCATAGTGTTATACTACAACCTACAATACTACAAGCTACAGCTACAACAAATCAATGATCAAATCATCAATCATCAATCATCATCAGAATCATCATCCTGATCATCCTCCTTATCCTCATCTGAAGAATGAGTAGCATCCAAGTCTGCAATGGGATTATGGATTGATTCCCATGGCCCTTGATTTATCCTCTAAATTTTTGGAGAAAATCAACTCCAAAATCCTTTGAAATCAACTATGTAGCAGCCCCAACAAAATAAAAAAAATCTTCCACCAGTTGCAAAAACCACTGAAGAAAACCCAAAGATCTTTGGGAAAAAAAAATTGAAGTAGCTCGAAAATCTGCCAACCCAACAACTCTCCAAGACTCCAATCAGCTCTTCAAATCTGCAAAAAGTCTCCCTTAGAACAACCCTACAAAAAACTCTTTGAATTCTCCTCACCGAACTCAACTCAAAAATTGCAAGAGACTTGAATGAATAGTGTGAGTGACATGGAGGGGGTGGGGGTGTTTAAGTAGCTTTAGGAGGGGCCTAGGGCAACATCAGTAACTAGGAAAAATAATAATTTAAAAAAAAAAAAAAAAAAATGTAATGCCCAAGCTTGTGAACCAGTGGAACCGGTCCGAACCGGACCGGTACGGAACTGACCGGTTTGGTGCTGGAATTGGCTGGTTTGGTATTGAACCAGTCATTTCTGGTTTAGAGGGCCAGTTCGGATTGGTTTTTCCTCCAAATTGGTCAGACCGGCTGGTTTTCCAGAACCGGTTCGGTTCTGATAACACTGGGAGGGACGTAGACCCAACATAAGGGGCACAAGGCCAGTCTGCTCACGCAGAGCTGACGCGGGCCCTAGTGGGTTACAGAGATCCTGTCAGGCTCACATTGGGCTAATGCAGTGGCTGACGCAGGCCCTAAAGAGTGACGCAGTCCGAGTTGGAGAGACGTTGTGCTAGTTGGCGGGGTTGGAAGTGCAGCTTGTGATCTTCGAAGTTGTTGGTGGGGATCGCTTCTATTGGTGCAGAATAGTGCCTAGCAAAGGTGACAAAGTAAGGGGAAACAGTCCCTCGGCAGATTTTTGCTAAGAAATCTGAGATTCGATCAGGTTGGTGATCGTAGAGCGCTGATTCAGCAAAATTGGCAAAGGATTTCCGGGAGGGAAATCAATTGTCAAAAGGTGCAATTTCTCTAAAGGGTTTCTTGTTGAGATTTTGAGTGTTTTGGTAGCATCGAATGTGCTCTAGCTCCCAAAATTTGTGGAGGGACTAGAGTACATGAGATCTCTAAGACCCAGAAAGGGATTTGGGAAATTTCATCTGGTTTGGGAGAAAATTAATTGATTAATAATTTTAATTAAGGAACCTAAGTCTAACTTAGGAAAATTAAATTATTAAAGGTAATTAATTAAAACATGTGATGAAATTGTCTTAAGTCACATGGACCAAGCTCTCTTTTATTCTTAGCCATCGATTCAAGATTTGATCATGGTCATTGGTTTCCCAACGAGAGATTTATAAAGGAAAGGCTTGGGGTCATTTGGCGAAGACACACAGAGGTAGAGAACTAAAGCTAAGCTGGAATTCTAGGGCGTGGTTTGCTAAGAATTCCCAAAAGTGTTTCAGCTACAGAGAGGGGTAGTTTAGGTAGAGGGGATGGTTTGATCCCAATGCCTAGAATCAGCAAGAGGCAAAGAGAAGCTTCCAAAGGTTGCAGCAGTAGAGAGGGCAGCAGCTGCGCAGCACAGAGGCAGCTTTAGCTTGGGCAGTAGGGGACCCATCTGGGTTACGCAAAGACCCTCAGGGGCAGCGTAGGGTCTGCGTCACCCACTCTGGGGTTACCCAGACCTCTCCAGGCCAACGCAGAGGCTAAAGAGACTGACTCAGGGGCTTCAGGGACAGCGCTGGGGTTTCTAGGGCCAGAATTTGGCTAAGTCTTGTAAATCCCGTTTGAGGGTGTGGATCAGTCAAGGTTTTGGCTTCAGAACAATAGGTTAGTTGCAGATCTATCTTTTCTTTGTCAGGTTAACCAATGTGGTGCCCATATTTGTTGTATTAGAAAGCTACTTAATAATATAAAACCTCCAACAACCAGAAGACTAGTTTTCCCGCATTAGGTTTTTCCGGGGACTATTGTCCAGAAAATCTGGTGTCACTTTGTCTATTGTGCATGTTCTTTTCTGTTTTAGATCTGAATCGGTGAAATTCTGTTATGTGTTTACTTCGATGTTAATCTGAAGATTTCAACATTAATAACTTGCTTAAGTAGGAGAAGTATAACCAGATCTAACTGTAGATTTCTGCATAAAGTAACTTTCATAAATTTTCACATTTATATCGCCAAGAAACCCAGATCCGATCTTCAGTTAAGTGCAGTAGCAGTAGAGGGGAGAAGAGGACCTGTTTCGATTGTTTGAGCAGAGATGGCCCCGTACGAACTAAGAGATCAGGATAGGTTAGACTATGTGTCTAACTTTTCGATCTGGGAAGCCAAAATCCTGACAGTCCTGGAGGAGTACGATATCAGAGACCATGTAGAAAATGTCCTAGCTGTGCCGACCAATGCGGATGCTCTGAAGAAGCTCAATAAAAATCAGGCGCGAGAAAAGCGCTTGATCATGGATGGAGTAAGGATCACGTGGTCCCACACATTGCAGAGAAGACGGCAAATGAAGTGTGGACAGCTCTGACCACGCTATATCAAGGTAGCTTCGTCCAGAGGAAGATGCTTCTGGAGAACCAGATGCGGATGTTCCAGAAGCACAAGGGAGAGGAGATCAATCCCTTCCTCTTCAGATTGCAGACTATCCGAGACCAACTGATTGCCATGGGGGCAACTTCGGATGATGGGCTCATGGTGAGGATTGCCCTTAATGCAGTCACTGATGAGTGGGAGACCTTTGTCCAAAGTATCTTGGACAGAGCACAACTCCCAAATTGGGGAGACATGTGGGCACTCCTTCGACAGGAGGAGATCCGGAGGGTGACCAAAAGGGAATTCAGCAGCGGAGGAGTCAAGATAAAGGAGGAGGAAGATGTAGCCCTAGCATCTAACGGACATCGACAACAAGGGAAGAAGAAGGACCTATCCAAGGTTCGGTGCTTCAGATGTGGCGAACTTTGACAAGGAAGGATAAGGAAGCTTCAGATTCCAAGGCGGCAACAGCGAGAGGGGACGATGGCAGTGAAGATGATGTGGCCATGAGTGCTCTGTGAAAATTCTACTGCAGTATCATGGTTTATTTCTCCTACTTGATTTAAAATATTACAAGTTATTTCTAGAAATTAGATTCAGAAATATTGAAATAAACACAACTACAGTCTATACATGCAGATCATTTACTGAATAATACGCTCATCCAACAAAGTGACACATGGATTTTTGGACATAAGTCCCTGGAAAAACTCAAAGCGTGAAAATCGGTGCAACAGATATGAGGGTTTATTACTTTACATCCGAAGCACTTTACCTTCTTTATTTGCTTACTGAGATAGTCTTTTTCTTACTTCTACCACTAGCACTGAGAATTACTGAGATAGTCTTTTTCTTACCTCATTCTTAGGGTGATAATTTCATGTTAAGTAGATTCTGAGTATAGTAAATCTGGGTTCCAGATCTGGAAAACCTGACAAAGAATAAAAGAAATCAATTCTACAGCTAACCTGTAGATCTAGGACCAAATATTTGACTGATTCGTGCCCTCAAATGAGATTTACAAGACTCAGTCCAGATCTGGCCCTAGAAACCCCAGCGCTGCCCCTAAAGCCCCAGCGTCAACCCTGCTAGCCTCAAATGCCACTGCGCTACCCAAAGAGGGACTGCATAACCCTTGAGAGGGTGACACAGGCCTTACGTTGGCCCTGGAGACCCTCTGCATAATTTCTAAAGCCCTCTGGAGCCTCTGCACTGTCCTACGTAGCTGCTTCTCTGCATTGTCCTTGTTGCTGCTCCTCTGCCTCTTACTGACTCTTGGCTCCGGGATCAGATCATCCCCTTAGCCAATATTATCCCTCGCTGTAGAAAATTCCTCTGAAAATTCTTAGCAAACCCACCCTAGAATTCCAGATCTATTTCTCAACTCTGCAACTATGTCTATCTCCAATTGAGCCTCAAGCTTTTCTATTATAATTTTTCGTTGAACCCTTCAACAGCCGAGATTAAAACATTCATCAATGGCTGAGACTAAAAGACTGCTTGATCTGTGTCTTTTTGAACATTTCAGCACATGTGCTAATTAATTCACTTTAATTATTTAATTTTCCTAACATAGGAAATCCATTAAAATAATTAATTATTTGACTAACTTGAACACCAACTAAAATTTCTCAAAACACTTTCTGGGTTTTGGAGTTCAAGTGTGTCCTAGCCCCTCCACAAAATTTTAGGGCTAGAGCACACCTGATGCTACACCAACTATACAAAATCTCAACACTCCCTCTTAGCATAGAGTGTGCTCTAGTAATGCATTCATACCATGCATTACAAGATCTTTTAGTTGGATTTTGTGTTGTTGATGCTTGGCCTACTGCCCTCCATCCACTGCACTGTTGCTCTCTGTACTGCTTCCCATGCCACTGCCACATCTGTACTGCAACTCCCTCTCAGTTTGTTGCATCATGCTGCCCATAGCATTGCCACTGCTAACTGCTACACTGCAACTCAGTCGCCGAGAAGTAAGCAACTGAAACACTTCTGCCCAATTGTTTGACAGATAAGTCAGGTTGCCTTCCATCACTGAAGCTCCTTGGATGCTGATTTACGTTGTCCTCCTGGAGGCACTGTTATGCTGCAACACTGCACTGCATGAGAACAACCTCTCTGCGTTGTTGCCTTCACGCTGCTGCTGCCTCTTCATTACGTTGCTCCTTCTTCAACTCTTCATCTCCCTCTTCCGCTTCAATGTGACCTTTTGCAACCATCTCCCAATTCATCCCGCTACCGTCTTAAGGCTCCCGTAGCTCGTATGTGATCCAAGAGTAGGGCTGACTCAAGGATCCTACCACAGTCTATAGATGCTCTACAAATCCATGTCACCCCACCTCTTCTCTTGAGGCACATGAGCACTCATGGCTGCATCATCATCAAAACCATCTTCTTTTGCTATTGCAGCCTTGGAATCAGAAGATCCTTTGTCCTTCTTCTTAGGACAAGTGTTGGCAAAGTGTCCAAGATCACCGCAGTTAAAGCATCGGACCTTGGAAAGGTCCTTCTTCTTCTTCCCTTGTTGTTTCTTCTCCTTGATGCAAGGGCTGCATCATCCTCCTCCTCTTTCACTCTGGATTTTCCGCTTCCACCACTGATATTCTGCTTCTTGGTGATCCTCCTGATCTCCTCTTGGCAGAGGATAGCCCACATGTCTGCCCATGATGGTAACGCTGCCCTTCCTAGAATGCTCTGGACAAACGCTTCCCATTCTTCGAAGACTACATTAAGGGCATTCCTCACTAAGATCCCCTCATCTGGAGTAGCACCTATGTTGATCAACTGATCTCGGATAGCTTGAAGCCTGAAGAGGAATGGATCTATCTCTTCACCCTTCATCATTTGGAACAACCGCATCTGGTTCTCCAGAATCATTCTTCGTTGGACAGAGCCTCCTTGGTACATCGTGTTCAAGGCTACCCACATGTCATTTGCTATAGTCTTTCTAGCAATATGAGGTATAACGTGATCCTTGATTCCGTCTATGATCAAACGCTTAGTCCGCACTTGATTTTCTTCATACTTCTTTAGTGGATCTGCATCGGTTGGTACAACAAGAACCTTCTCTGCATGATCTTTGAGACCATACTCATCCAGAACTGACAGGATTCTAGCCCTCTAGATAACATAGTTGGACATGTCGTCCAATCTATCTTGATCCCTCAGTCCATATCGAGCCATCTTTTTCAGATCTGACAGAAACAACACTTCTTCTCCCTCTGGATCTGGGTTTCTTAGTGACTAGAAACCCTTTAGTAATTGCTTCTGCTAAAGACTGATTTCCCTACTGGAAATATTTCACCCAAACACAATTGAGCAGCACTCTTCGATCCTCCTGATCGAATCTCAGATCTGTTTGGCTCAGATCTGCTAAGTAACTGTCTTCCTCCCGCCATTGTTGACTTCACTAGGCACAATTCTACACCTGCAGAATCTCCACCACACCAGCACTACTGAAGATCTGAAGCACTACTTCCGGATCTTGGCAAAACTTTTCTGCAGCTGAAGAACTGAGTGGATTGTGTCTCACTGACTGGCCCAGCATAACCTCAACGCTGCTCAGAAGTGGACTGCGTAACCCCAAACTGGGTGACGCAGTCCTTACACTGCCCTAGGAAGGGTTTGCGTAAGACTGGTGGCCTTCTGCAGCTTCAGCGCTGTCCTTTCTTGGATCTGGGTTCTTCTGTTGTCAAGATGCCCTTTCCGGATCTGCTACTTCTTTTGCCACCCTGCAGTAAAATATTTCTTCAGCTGATTGCTGGAGATTCAGCTTGATTTGCTATTGCTCTGATACCATGTGAAAATTCTACTGCAATATCATGGTTTATTCTCCTACTTGATTTAAAATATTACATGTTATTTCTAGAAATTAGATTCAGAAAATACCAAAATAAACACAACTACAGTCTACACGTGCAGATCATTTACTGAATAATACACTCATCCAACAAATTGATACATGGATTTTTGGACATAAGTCCCCAGAAAAACCAAAGCAGGAAAACTGATGCAGCAAATATGAAGGTTTATTTTATTAAGTAGATTCTGAGTACAGTAAATATGGGTTCCCGATCTGGAAAACCCAACAAAGAATAAAATAAATCAATTTTACAGCGAACCTGTAGATCTAGGACCAAATATCTGATTGATCCACACCCTCAAATGGGATTTACAAGACTCGGCCCAGATCTGGCCCTAGAAACCCTAGCATTTCCCCTGAAGCCCCAACGTTAGCCCTGCTAGCCTTAGAATGCCACTGCGCTGCCCAGAGAGGGACTACGTAACCCCTGAGAGGGTGATGCAGGCCTTACGATGGCCCTGGAGACCCTCTGCGTAATTTCTGAAGCCCTATGGAGCCTCTGCGTTGCCCTACGTAGCGGCTGCTCTGCTTCTCTGCGCTGTCCTTGTTGCTACTCCTCTGCCTCTTACTGACTCTTGGCTCCGAGATCAGATCATCCCTGTAGCCAATACTACCCCTCGCTATAGAAAATTCCTCCGGAAATTCTTAGCAAACCTACCTTAGAATTCCAGATCTATTTCTCAGCTCTGCAATTGTGTGTCTATCTCCAACTGACCCTCAAGCCTTTCTGTTATACTTTTTCGTTCAACCCTTCAATGGTCGAGATTAAAACATTCATTAACGGCTGAGATTAAAAGACTGCTTGATCTGTGTCTTTTAGAACATTTCAGCACGTGTTAATTAATTCACTTTAATTATTTAATTTTCCTAAGTTTAGACTTAGGAAATCCATTAAAATGATTAATTATTTGAATAACTTTAACACCAACTTAAATTTCTCGAAATACTTTCTGGGTTTTGGAGTTCAAGTGTGTCCTAGCCCCTCCACAAAATTTCGGGGCTAGAGCACACCCGATGCTACACCAACTATACAAAATCTCAACATGCTCATGTGACTCGAGAGAAGAGGTGGGGCAACATAGATCTGTAGATTGAGCTACAGATGGTAATGGCAGGATCCTTGAGGTGCCCAAACTCTTGGATCACATACGAGCTACGAGAGCTTTAAGACAGTAGTAGGATGACTCGAGTTAGTGGGTGCAGAAGATCATGGAGAAGCAAAGGCAGTGCTATGACACTGGAGAGTAAAGCAACGTAGTGCAGTGGCATCAGCATTGTGGAAGCAGCAGCGTAGAGGCTGATGGGACTTCAGCAGAGCATAGGGGCAGTGCTTACACAGTGTAGAGCAGCAGCAATGCAAAGGCTCTAGAGGGACAGCGCAAAGCAACAACAAAGGGTGCTTTAGTGATGAGATGCAGCAAGACTGACTTATCTGTTAGTTTTTGGATGATTGTCCTTTAGTTGCTTACTTCTCAGCAACTGAGTTGCAGTGCAGCAGTTAGCAGTGGCAGTGCTATGGGGAGCATGATGCATCAATTTGAGAGGGAGCTACAGTATAGATGAGGCAGTGACTATGGCAGAGTCATGGGCAATAGTACAGGAAGCAGCAACGCAGTGGATGGAGGGCAGTAGGCCAAGCATCAGCAGCGAAGACCAATGCCAGAGATCAGGGTGATGCTTTAGTGGTGAAGTGTTGCTAGAGCACATTCCTCACTAAGAGGGAGTGTTGAGATTTTGGGTAGCATCGGATGTGCTCTAGCTCTGAAACTTTGTGGAGGGGCTAGAACACATGAGATCTCCAAGACCCAGAAATCGTTTGGAGAAATTCCACCTGGTATAAAAGTTATTCAAATAATTAAATTTTTTAATGGGGACCCTAAGTCTGACTTTGGAAAATTGAAAAATTAAAGTGAATTAATTTACACATGTGGTGAGAATGTTCTAAGTGACGTGGATCGAGCTTTCTCTAATCTTAGATGTTGATTAGTGATTAGATCACAGTCGTTGATTTCTCAACGAGAAAAGTATTGAAGGAAGGCTTGGGGTCAGTTGGAGGACACACACACAGAGTAGCAGCACTTGAGCTTAGTTGAAATTCTGGGGCGCAGTTTGCTGAGAATTTTCGAGTGAGCTTGCAGTGCTAGTGAAGGGCAGATCGACAAGGGATGTTCTGATCCGAGATCGAGAATACATACATTAGAAAGGCAGTGTTGTACCAGGCAGTGCAGAGGCCAGCAAGAGGGACGCAGCCCAACCAAGCTGATGCAAAGACCACACAGAGGGTGACATGGAGGCAATGCAGAGGCCTTCAAAGTGATGCAAGGGCAGCCTATGTTGCGATGGGCTAGAGGGGCTAATGCAGAGGCTGGAGGAGCTGCGTTGAGGGTTCGAGTGGGCCAGAAAGGGCTCGTATTCAATAATTCCTGAAGGGTTTGAATCAGCCATATTTTGTGTCCGAGTGATAAGGTACTACTGCCGTGAATTTCTCTGTGGGGCAAACAACTACTGGGGCCCTAGATGTATTCAAATATTCTGCTTAATAAATAAAACCCTCAAAGAGTTGCTGCACCAGTTTTCCGCATTGGGTTTTTTCGGGGACATTTGTCCGAAAAATCATGTGCTTTGTCATATGTGCGCTATGTTTCAGTAAATGATATGTATTTTTGTAGGTTTCTAGTTGTGTTTACTTCGATATTTTCTGAAAATAACTTGTATATTTAAATTACAAGTAGGAGAAGTAAATCAAGATACTGCAATAGGGTTTCTGTAATTTTGTATTCAGAAATTTCCACAGATGGAAGACTAATAGGGAAGAGGTATCTATTGTGGCATCATTCATTGAGAAGGCACCGATATATTGCCTAATTATGTCGTCTAGGATGTGTCCAAGGTTAAGAGGGCTTGATTAGGTGACCTTGGGAGGAGCTCAAAAGATGTGTGCAAAAAATCTCCTAAGAATTGAGGTCAAAAGAAAGAATCTAATAATGTGGGTCTAGTTGTGCAAATTTAACTACTGATCATGCTTGCACATAGAATGGATACTCCTTCGTGCCCTCAGGGAGATGTGTCATCCGCCCCTTGAATATGAGGTTGTACATAATCTCACTAAGCTAGTACACATTGTGTCCAACTTTGTATTGAAATGATGGTAAGCTTCACTTCTTGTTACTCCACTTTATGGCCAAGCACCCTTATTATTGTATTACTAGTTTATGATTTAGTAGTTGACCCAGTCAACATTATTTTAGAATATTTTAGGTGGATAATGTTGAGAAATCGGGAGGCTGACAATTTTCTTTTTAGATTTCTCTTTCCTGATAATTACTTGTGAATTTGTTGGCATCTTTATTATTATGTTCTCTTTCATCATCAAGCAATTACCATAATAACAACATGAAGATCACATAAGATATAGGATACAAGCCAGGGCAAAACCCCTCCAAAGGGGAAAACCCAAAAAAATTCTCCTCTTATAGAATCTGATCAAAATGAGATATCTAAGACTCATGACCATAGAAAACCACCTCTAGAAGTCAAGTCAAATATTCCAATCTCCTCGTCAAAATCATCATCAAGAGACCAACTACAAGTGATGTACCAAGGTAGAACTTCCACATATTCTATTTCAAGAAGAAACTCTTCTTAAATTTCAAACTTCGGCCCTCCATCTTCTACGAAATTTCAGAGCTAAATCATCAAGTGTGTGTGTCCAAATGAGCTCCATCTATCCTTTATTTATATTTGTCCAGAGGGGTGCGAACAGTTATGACCCTTGGGACAGAGCCTACATGATAGGTAGGACCGACTTGACTTCTAGAGGGAATTCTTCCCTCAATACATAATTAAAAATTATTTTTACTTTTTCTTTACAATAGGTCCAAATAGGACTTTGACTCAAGAAAACCTAGAAGCATGAAGAACATTCTTATCTAAATAAATTTTAAAATAACAATTCTTGAGCATGGAACCCATGCTTGAAAAATAATATTTATTTTTCTTCTTTTTACAATTTACAATAAGTATACAATGACATATGTACAATGACAATATGAAGACCAAACCTAGTCACATACTTCAACACTCCCTCTTGACTATGGAGGTATTCATACAACTGGTACAAGGATATTCTCAAATTGAAATATTCTGATAAGAAGAGTCACAACCAAGGTGCCAATCCAACAGACATTCTTTTACAGGATTCTAGGTGCTAAGACACCAATCCAAAAGACATGTTGATCTAGGAATCTAGGTACCATCTAGGCTATTGCCAACATATACTATTCCAGAGATCTAGATACCATCTAGGTTACTGCTAAGGTATCCCCATCAAGGGATCTAGTTACCATCTAGGCTACCTGCCAAGGTACCAACTTAACAGACATCTGTGAAAATTTCCAATCTTAAATTCTACTGTAGCTACTAATTTATTTCTCCTACTTATTT
The DNA here is from genome assembly GCA_034641835.2 of Pinus albicaulis. Taxonomy (NCBI): domain Eukaryota; kingdom Viridiplantae; phylum Streptophyta; class Pinopsida; order Pinales; family Pinaceae; genus Pinus; species Pinus albicaulis. Next base: position 569,230,230 of record CM076578.1, read on the forward strand.
TCCACAATAAGTTATTTACAAAAACCCTTCAGTAAACATCAAAATAAATTCTACTACAGTTATCACATAATTTCATAGAGAAAAGAACAGTGAAATATAAACATAAGAATCAATCACATCAACACAGTTGTTTTTGGACAATTGTCCTCGGAAAACCCCAATGCGGGAAAATTGGTGCAGCAGATGAGGGTTTATTTATTATTCTTCAACATCAATATATTTACAAGGAATGACTTGTAGAATTATGGAGAAACTTTCATGAAAACACCTGAGATAATTTTCTTTCAGCCTCCAGAGAAATTCTGACACCCAAGAGACCCTTTAGCCTCCACTGCGTCACCGCTGCGTGATCTTTTGCGCAGGGATTGCATCCTCAGCTCCGCTGCGCCTCTGCTACTTTGCGTCCCTCTTCCTCGGTCTCTGACTGATGCTGATACCCTCCTCTTCCTTCGCCCTGTGACTCTCCCTCTGAAATCGAATTCTAAATTCTGAAGAATTGACTTCCCTCGGGTTACTAAGTATTTGCCCGGCTTATCTTCAACTGGCCCACAAGTCTTCATTTATACTTTTCCTGTTGATAAATCAACGACCGTGATCTAATCCTTAATCAACAGCTAAGATTAAAACATACTTGATCCTCATCACTTAGAAGCTTCTCACCCACATTTAAGTTAATTAACTTTAATTATTTTAATTCCCTGAGTTTTAACTTAGGCTCCATCAAAAATAATTAATTATTTGAATAACTTTCACTTATGGTGGAATTTCTCTAAACGATTTATGGGTCTTGGAAATCTCATGTGTTCTAGCCTCTCCCCAAAATTTCGGAGCTAGAGTACATCTGATGCTACCCAAAAATTAACACTCCCTCTTAGCGAGGAATGTTCTCTAGCAACACTTCCCATTAGAAGTATCACCCTGATCCACAGCATCGGTCCTATGCGCTATTGATGCTCGGTCTACTACCCCTCATCTACTGCGTTGTTGCTATCTGTATTTCTGCCCACAACACTGCCACTGTTGTTGTTGCATCTGTACTACAGCGCCCTCTTAAGTGTTGCATTATTCGCTTCTACTGAAACAGATTCTCAACCTTCCCCATCTTCTCCCTGAAATAAACAAACTTTGTTCTCCCAAGGGCCTTGGTGAGAATGTATGCCACTTGTTCTCCTGTAGGAGTGTACTGCTCCTCGCTAGACACAGACTCTGATAAAGTGACACCCGATGTCGATGTGCTTCAATCGATCATGAAAATCTGGATTCTCAGAGAGCTTAATGAAACTCTGATTATTACACATAATATTGGTCGTTTCCATATTTCTCCTGAATAGATTCACAAGCAACTTTCTAAGCCATATGGCTTCACACAAAGTCGTGCTTGCTGCCATATATTCTGCATCAACTGAGCTCAGTGCTACAGATTTCTGTTTCCTGCTGCACTAGGAGATCATTCCTGATCCAATACTGAAACAGTACCATGAGGTACTTTTTCAGTCTACTGAACTCCTTGCCCAATCTGCGTTAGTGAATCCACTTAGTTTGATGTCATTTCCTCTGTTGTACTTCAATCCATTATCGACTGTTCCTCGTATATATCTGAGAACATGCTTGGTTACTGCCCAGTGTGCCCTCTTTGGTTCCACCATGAACTGACTGAGGGTGTTTACCGCATAGTAGATGTCTGGCCTGGTGTTGACCTGATACATAAGAGATCCTATGAGTTGTCTGTACAAGGTGGCGTCTACTTATTTATCATCAGATACATCAATCGTTTTCCAGTTGGTAATCATTGAAGTAGCCATGGGTCTGCAATCCTGCATCCTGAATCTATTCAGAATTTATTTAGCATATCTCCCTTGCCCAAGGAAGATTTCACCCTTCTACTACCAAACTTCTAACCCTAGGAAATAATGCATCAGCCCCAAATCCTTCATGTCGAATTCTGCTGCCAGGTTTTCCTTACAGTCCTTGATGAGCCTAGATGAACCTGTCAGAAACAAGTCATCTACATATAATACCAGTATTAGAGGCTCATTCTCTACTGTCAAATAGTAGAGATTGGGATCTGTGTCACTCTTGACAAATCGCATCTTCTGTAAGTAACCATCAGTCCGACCATACCAAGCTCTAGGAGCTTGCTCAATCCCATACAAGGCTTTCTTCAGCCTACATACATGAGTTTTCTTCTCATGTGTCTCAAAGCCCTCTGATTGTTCAATATACACTTCTTCTTCTATCACCCCATTCAAGAACGCAGTCTTGACATCCATCTGGTGAATCTCCCACCCCATCTACACTGCAAGGGATATCACAGATCTGACAAAAATATACCTGACTACTGTGAAAATTTCTAAACAAAAATCCTACTGCAGTGTCTTGATTTACTTTTCCTACTTGAATTAAATTACAAGTTAATTTTTTTAATTATTCAGTAAAATCAGCAAAGTAAACACAACTGCAGCCTACACATTTATAGATCATTTACTGAACATCACACACACATGAAAAAGTGACATAGCTTTTCGGACAAATGTCCCCGAAAAAACCCAATGCAGGAAAACCGGTGCAGCTAGGTCTAGAGGGTTTTATTATTATGCAGAATCTGAATACAACAATATCTAGGCACCAGGCATGGTTGGCCCTACAGAGAAATTACACGACAGTAGTACCTCTTTCACTCTTTCACTCAGACACAGAAAATATGGTTGATTCATACCCTGAAACGGGATTTACAGAACTCGAGCCCTTTCTAGCCCACCAGAAATCCCAGCATTGCCCCTCAACCCTCTGCATCAGCCTTTCTAGCTTGCACCAGCCTCTGCGCTGCCCTGGATGGGCCTACGTCAATCTCTCAGGGCTTATGTTGCCCCTACGCTGCCCTGGTTGGGCTTGCGTCACCCCTGAAGGGTTGTTATTGTCTCTGTGTTGCCTTCTGCGTTTCTCTGGCTGAACTACGTATCTCTGGCTAGCCTTTGCATTGCCTGGTACACTACCTCTCTGCCGCAATTGTATTATTTGCCTTGGATCAGATCATCCCTTGCCAATCTTTGCCCCTCATTGCACTGCAAACTCGCTTTGAAATTCTTAGCAAACCACGCCCTAGAATTTCAACTTAGCTTCAGTGCTGTGCCAATGTGTGTATGTTCTCCAACTAACCCTAAGCCCTTTTCTTATACTTTTCTCGTTGGCAAACCAACGACCGTGATATAATCTCTAATCAACGACCAAGATTGGAAGTTGCTTGATTCATGTCACATAGAACATTCTCATGACATGTTTAATTTAATTCACTTTAATCTTTTAATTTTCCTAAGTTAGACTTAGGGTCCTTAATTAAAAAGATTAATTATTTGAATAACTATCAAACTAGATGGAATTTCTCCAAACACTTTCTCGGTCTTGAAGATCTCATGTACTCCAGCTCCTCCACAAAATTTCGGAGCTAGAGCACATCTGATGCTACCCCAAAATCTCAACACTCCCTCTTAGTGAGGAGTGTGCTCTAGCAATACTTCCACACTGAAGCATTGCCTTGATCTATGGCATCGGTCCCCATGTTGATTCTTGGCCTGCTGCCCTCCATCACTACATTGTTGCTACCCATGACTCTGCCACATCTGTACTGCAGCTCCCTCTCAATTTGCTGCATCATGCTGCCATAGCATTGCCACTGCTAACTATTGCACTGCAACTTAGTTGCTGAGAAGTAAGCAATTGAAAGACCCCTGCCCAATCACTGACAGACAAGTCAGTCGGGTCTGCATCTCATCACAGAAGCTCCCTTGGCTGTTGCACTGCACTGTCACCCTGAAGCCACTGTGCTGCTACAACTTTGCACTACGCTATTGAAGTACCATCATCCCCTCTGCGCTATTGTTGCCTCTGCACTGCACTGCTCCTATCTACAATGTCCCAACACTACCCTCTGCTTCACTGTGATCTCTTGCACCCACTGCTCCACTTGTCCTGCTACCGTCTTAAGGCTCCCGTAGCTCGTATGTGATCCAAGAGTTAGGCACCTCAAGGATCCTGCCTTCCATTTGTAACTGCTCTACAGATCGATATTGCCCCACCTCTTCTCTTGAGGTTCATGAGCACTCATGGCTACATCATCATCAGAGCCATCGCCGCCTTTAACTGCCACAGCCTTGGTATCAGCTTACTTGTCTTTCTTCCTTAGAGGGCAAGTGGTGGCAAAGTGTCCAAGTTCACCACACCTGAAGCATCGGATCTTGGATAGATCCCTCTTCTTCTTCCCTTGCTGTTTCTTGGATGCAAGGGTTGCATCTTCCTTTTCCTCTTTCTTCACTTTGCCGGATCCGGTGCTCCTTTGTCTCTTGGTCATCCGGCAGATTTCCTCTTGTCGGAGGATAGCCCACATGTCGTCCCAGCTCGGAAGGTCATGTCAGCCCAAGACGCTTTCGACAAACGTTTCCCATTCATCTGAGACTGCATTTATAGCAATCCTCTGTTAGGTCCCTATAATACTAATGTATCCCCTTATTGTTATTGTTAGTATAGCTCCCTTATTGTTATTGTTTTGCCAATGTAGTCTCCATATTGTTATTATTGTGCCCCATAGAAGCCCACTATTTTTATTGTTGTGCCCTTACATTGTTATCATTATGTCGGCTAGTATTATATTGTGACCCATTGGACTCCTATATATAGAAAGGAGGTTTTGTCATTTGTATCATCCAAGAATTGTTCATTTATGTAATGTAAAGGAGGTTTTGTCATTTGTATCATCCAAGAATTTTTCATTTATGTAATGTAAAGGAGGTTTCCCCCCTCGTAGTGGCTGATTTCTAAGGCGTTGATATCTCTTTTCTTCCATTTTGGAAGCTGGTTTCATAACATTTGGTATCAGAGCTTTGGATTCTAGGGTTTCGATGCTTTAAACGGGTCATTGTGGCATTTTCGCTATAACTTTTTGCATACGAAGGTTCGGAAGCTAAAAAAACCATTTGCGAAGAAATCCTGAGGAACTTCTTGTAAAAATTTCAGATCTTGGTTCGCAATATTTTCGGAGATATGATCTGTGGAAGTTAGGGTTTTTGCAAGCTCTCGAATTTCATCTCAAAGAGGTAACCTTGGAAAAATTGACATAACTCTCTCTCTCTGAGCATCAGATTGGAATTTCGTAAAAAATGGCCGAAAGTACATGAACTGTAGTTTACTGTGTATCAATTTCAGAGCTGAAGGAGGAAACAGGGACACGTGGCACGCCATACAAGATCGCTCTACTGAACCAATCCATAATTAGGTCATTGCGGGAGATTAGGCATAACTTTTCCTTGAAGAATCCAAATCAAGTCTAACCTGTGGCATTGGAAAGAGGACTCAGAGGGCTAATAGAGGATAGAAATTCAGGTCTTGAAGATCCAAAATAACAAAGATAAATTAGGTTCAATATAGACCTCCTAAAAAGCAAGAAAAAGGTGTATTTTTTAAACAAGTTTACATAACATTTGTTTGAAAAATCAGTTTGAAGTGATTCCAAGGGCATATTGAAGTATAGATATTAGTATTGAGTTATATAATGCCTCCAAAAAATAATTAAACACCCATTAAGCCCTCAGAAAGCTCTACTATGACGCATGAAGAGGAAGAATTGCAGTATGATATATCAAAATTACGGTACCAAGTGCAACAAATTTCAATCTTACAAAGAGCAATCAAAGATGATATAGATGGTTTAAAAGAAAAAATGGAGGCTAAGTTGGACGGTTTGAAGGATCAAATGAAAGCTAATATGGATGATAAAGTAGTGGAAGATCACAGTGAGCATCATCAACAAGTTCTCCAACTCTCGAAGGATAACCTAACTTTGGTGCAGAATTGAATGAAACAACAAGAAGATCAACATCGCACCGAAAGAAGTTCTGAAGCAGTCACAGAAATAATAACTCGACAACTATGAAATCGATCAATTTCAGAGTATCTCAGCAAGTGGAAGAACTTACCCGTTGAAGTTTCCACATGGGAGGATGAGAATTTTATACATAAGCATCAAGAAATAATCAAGCGTTGAGGACAACACTTGTTTGAAGGAGAGAGGCATGTTAGGTCCCTATAATACTAGTGTATCCCATTATTGTTATTGTTAGTATAGCCCCATTATTGTTATTGTTTTGCCAATGTAGTCCCCATATTGTTATTATTGTGCCCCATAGAAGCCCACTGTTGTTATTGTTATGACCCATTGGACTCCTATATATAGAAAGGAGGTTTTGTTATTTGTATCATCCAAGAATTGTTCATTTATGTAATGTAAAGGACGTTGCCCCCTCGAAGTGGCTGATTTCTAAGGCGTTGATCTCTCTTTTCTTCTATTTTGGGAGCTGGTTTCATAACATACTCACCATGGCATCATCCTCCACTTTAACCCCCATGGCAATCAGCTGATCTCGGATCGTCTGCAACCTGAAGAGGAAAGGATCTATTTCCTCCCCCTTATTCATCACAAACAACCTCATCTGGTTCTCCAGAAGCATCTTCTTCTGGACGGATTTTCCTTGATACATTGTGGTCAAAGTTGTCCACATAGCATTAGTCGTCTTCTTGTTGGCAATGTATGGAACCACATGATCCTTGACCCCGTCCATGATGAAGCACCTAGCATGCGCCTCCACTTCATTATGCTTCGCGAGAAGAGCAACGTCAATTGGTGTAGCCAAGATGTTCTCTGCATGTTCCCGAAGTGTGTATGCCTCCAGGACTGTCAGGATTCTGGCCTTCCAGATAGCAAAGTTGGACAGGTCGTCCAACCTATCCTGATCACGCAGTCCGTACGACGCCATCTAGCTCCAAACAATCTGTTGAAGCATATGATCCTCTCCCTGTTGTTGTTGCTACTCTCAACAGAAGCTCGGATCTAGGGTCCTTGGCAAAAAGGCACCCTCTATAGTAATTGCTTCCTCTGACAACTAATTTCCCTCGGAAATATTCCAAATCCCTTGAATCAACCCTCTTCGACCACCCTCCTGATCGATCCACATATTTCTTTGGCAAAAAATCTGCTAAGTGGTTGTTCTCCTCCCGCTCTTTGTCAACTTAGCTAGGCATTTTTCTAGACTGACAGATACTGTGCCACACCAACAACTCCTGAAGACTAGAAGCTACACTTCAACCTCGAAAAACTTCACAGCGTCATTGCAAACTGGACTGCGTCACCCTCTAGGGTCTGCTTCAACCACTGCGTCACCTCACCGTGCCTCTCACTAGCACTACGTCACCCTTACTGGTGCTGTGTCAGCCTCTGCATAAGCAAAGCTGGCTCTGCGTCACCTTGGTGGTGCTTTGTCAGCCTCTGCGTCCCTCTTGATGTTGCACTACCTTCTCTGGTCTATGCTGCTTCAGTTGCCCTTCTTGCAGCAAAAATTCTTCAGCCGCTTTGCTGGTGATTCAAGTTGATCTACAATGCTCTGATACCATGTGGAAATTTCTAAACAGAAATCCTACTGTAGTGTCTTGATTTACTTTTCCTACTTGATTTAAATTACAAGTTAATGTTTTGAATTATTCAGTAAAATCAGCATAGTAAACACAACTGCAACGTACACATTTACAAATCCTTTACTGAACATCACGCACAGATGACAAAGTGACACAGAATTTTTGGACACGTCCCCGAAAAAACCCAATGTGCGAAAACTGGTGCAGCTAGCTCTAGAGAGTTTTGTTATTATGCAGAATCCGAATACAAGAATATATGGGCACCAGACATGGTTGGCCCTATAGTGAAATTACACGACAGTAGTACCTCTTTCACTCGAAGACAGAAAATATGGCTAATTCACACCCTCAAACGGGATTTACAGAACTCAATCCCTTTCTGGCCCACCAGAAACCCCAGCGTTGTGCCTCAGTCCTTTGCGTCGGACTTTCTGGCCTGTGTCAACTTTTGCATTGCCCTGGATGGGCCTGCGTCAGCCTCTCAGGGCTTACGCTGCCCTGGCTGGGCTTGTGTCACCCCTGAAGGGTTGTTGTTGTTTTTGCGCTGCCTTCTGCGTGGCTTTGGCTGAACTGTGTATCTCTGGCTGGCCTCTGCATTGCTTGGTACACTACCTCTCTATTGTTGTTGTATTCTTGGCCTCGGATCAAATCATCCCTTTCCAATCTCTGCCCCTCACTGCACTGCAAACTTGCTTCGAAATTCTTAGCAAACCACACCCTAGAATTTCGACTTAGCTTCAATGCTCTGCCAATGTGTGTGTGTTGTCCAATTGACCCGAAGCCCTTCTCTTATACTTTTCTAGTTGGCAAACCAACAATCGTGATCTAATCTCTAATCAACAGCTAAGATTAGAAGCTGCTTGATCCACGTCACTTAGAACATTCTCATCACATGTTTAATTTAATTCACTTTAATCCTTTAATTTTCCTAAATTAGACTTAGGGTCCTTAATTAAAAAGATTAATTATTTGAATAACTATCAAACCAGATGGAATTTCTCCAAACACTTTCTGGGTTTTGGAGATCTCATGTACTCCAGGTCCTCCACAAAATTTTGGAGCTAGAGTACATCCGATGCTACCCCAAAATCGCAACAAGAATATGAGGTGGTTGGCAACAATTGATCCTTTGCAGAAAGAGCTATGTATAAATATCTCGAGGAAGTATGTGAAGAAATTGGAAGGAGAGTTCGATGAGATGATTGATCAACATCTGATAACAAATAGAGGAATTAGCTATGACATATCCATGGAGAAGTTATTAAAACCCTGATAAGTATGAAAGAGAAGGAGAACCCTGGAAGTAAATGTCTTGGAGATGGATTTGTACAATATGCAGGATGTTGATGTTACAGAAGTAGATATTACGACGAAGGGAAATCATTAAGAGGTAAATTTGATTTAATGATTCACTTTTTGATTTTGAAAACAAACATCTGGTTTGATTGGAACATGGCTACCAAAAGAAGGTTGTAGAAATTCACCTATAACTAGTCCACATAATATTGGATGGATAATTTTGGAAGGAACACAACTTGGAAGAGGTAGTAGTATGAACTTTGAAGGAGAGCTAGATGAAGACAAAGAAGGTCACTTTCCAATGATAAGAAGGATGGCATGACTAGCATTACTTGGTTCAACACTATGAAAAGGAAAGGGAAAGTGATGTAGAAGATGACTGAAGCCCTACAAAGAAGTTATGGAAGAAAATGGCTGCATGATGAAGTTAAAACATGGTGATGCAAAAAGGAGGAGCTCTACAAGTAGCTGATAGTACCATGATCTCCACAAAAGAGCAGATAGTTGTTGTTGGAAACAAGTCCCTAGTTAAGAGGGAGCTTGGATATATTCCTTTTATAGGAATGGGTAGATCCTCCCTAGTTAAGAGGGAGAGATAGACAAATCATTCTTGTCTTCACATTATGAATAAAGAATGTAGGATTGGGTAAGCATCTCAGAACTGATACTCTTTGAGGATGAGGTATGGCATCCAATTGGTAAGAGTAGTCGAAGAGGAAATTCCTTGAAGATGTGTAAATTCAAGACAGGAATGGTCCTAAAAGGACATACCTTGTAAACATTCGGATGGGGTATGTGCCTTGAGAGACAATGATGAAGATGTCTATAAATCATTTGTCTCCTCAGTATTGTGCTCTAATCTAGTGGAGAGATAGAGTTGTTAGTCAAGGCCTTGCTATATGACAATGTTGGTTGATATGATGAGATGCAATAATATAAGCTTAAAAGATACCTTATGACTCTTCTTATGAGAATTATTTAGTATAAGAATGTCCAAGTACCTTCTATGTATTATGAATACCTCCCTAGTTAAGAGGGAGTGTTGAAATTTGTAGCTAGGTTTGGTCTTCATAATATTCTATGTACTATTGATTTTATGTATTTGATGTAAAGAGAAAAGAAAATTTTATTATTGTATTTTATAGCATGGGTTTCGTGCTCAAGGTCAATTTATTTATAGGTCAAAGCACCCATTGTTTGCTTCTAGGGTTTGTCGTAAAGTCAAGAAGTCAAAAGAGTCATTGTTATATGTAAAAACCCTATTGGGCATTTTGTATCAAGTCAACAGGATTTATTTAAGTCAAAAAGTGTCGAAAGTATTCCTCTAAGACCAAGTCAACCTACAAAAGAACAAGTTGGCCTACAAGGATGAAGTCGGCCTCATGATGACCATTCGTACTCCTAGGAAGTGTATATATATAAGAGCATTCGACCTCATTTGAAGAAAACATCCAAGACATTGGGTCAAGCAAGAGAAGAAGTTAGATCATAAGGAAAAGAAGTCAAAATGGCAAGCGAAGTTCAAGGAAGAAGTTGGAATCAATTTTTAGTCTCTCTCTCTCTCTCTATCTCACACATGCAAAGGAGAACTAGGGTTTCTGAAGCTGCTAGGTCAAAATTCTGAAGCTGCTAGGTCAAAGTTCTAAAGCTGCAAGGTCGAGGTTGTGAAGCTGCTAGGTCGAAGTTGTGAAGTTGCTAGGTCAAAGTTGCAGGGGAAGCTACTAGATCGAAATTGCAGAAGAAATTGCTAGACCAAAGTTGCAGAAGAAGTTACTAGGTCAAAGTTGTTGGAAGATCAAAATTTATTGTTGGAAGTTGTGTAAGAAAAGCTCATCAAGAAGGAATGTTGACTTGCTCTTGGAAGGGTCTCTGTCTTGGGTCTGAAGGTCTTGGAATTCGTCATTTGAAGATTCTATAAGAAGAGAAGAATTTCTTGTGGGTTTTCCTCTCTAGGAGAGGTTTTGGCCCTAGTTGGAACTTGGCAGCCTATATCCTGTGTCCATTTGTCTTATTGATATTCATATTTTGGTAGTTGCTTGATGATAAGAACATTATAATAATCAAAAGAAGGAGAAGCTAATTATAGATACTACAAGTTGAAGTAAAGAACATCACAAGCAGTTATGAAAGTAAAGAGAAATCACCCTAATCTAGCTGCCATATATTTCTCAACATTCCCTTCATATAGCTCATAAGCCAAGAGGCTTATCTTACCAAATGCTTTCAACATATACAAAATGCAATTTTCTTCATTGTTTTCAAGATGAACAAAATTACTATTTTTTTCCTTCGAAAAAAAAAACAAAAGAAAACAAACAAAACTTTAACAAATTATTCCACACACCATAGACGGGGTACCTAAATCCCTATTATTGGGTGTCTTCAACATCTACCCCGCATATATATATGATTTGGTACGAGTGCAAAAAGGGGTATTCCTCCTCTTACAACTTACAGATTGTATGCCCTTTCTGATGGCCAAATCTTTAATTTGGCTACTAAAAGGCATTAACAACATTAACAATTACTTCTTGTGCAAGGAGTTAGAGTATAAATAATTTGACCTTAATAAAATTTGAGACGCTTAAAGACAAGGCACACTCTTGCATAGCCATTAAAATGGACAATACTAGGTTTTGTTGTATTTTGCTTAGTATATAATAGCAATAATAATGACAATATCTCAAAATGCACGAGGAATCATGTCGAAGAAGAAGCAAGACACTGTTAAATATTAAAAAGCGTATATACTCAACAAATTTAGATCATCCTAATAAGTTGTTGGTTTTGGAACGAATTGTAAGGTTGGCCAAGATGCATAGGAACAACAAATTCAGACCTACTGCAGAAGGAAGTATTCATCTAGATTATGAGATTTATATTCTGCTGAAATTTCAAGCCCATTAGAGAAAATAAATTTCTGCAAGGATTCTGAGGCTTAATATAAAGGTTTAATTCAGATATTCCGTGGAATTTAAACCTCATCCAATTGCTGTGACTTATCATTTTGTGAAATTCCAGGCCAGTCGAAACATTTTCAGTTTTGCGTAATTCTTAAGTGTGTAATTAAACTGCTGTACGAACAGAGAATCAGTGTAGGTTGCAGAGGAGAAAATTGGTATATTTCTGAGATGTATCTTTTGTAAACTTTTGGGTCGATCCGAGTATGTGGCACAATCTGCCAAATTGTGTTATGACATTATCATTAAACTGCTGTACGAACAGAGAATCAAGGTAGGTTGCAGAGGAGAAAATTGTTATATTCCAGTCGATGCTAGTATGTTGACTTTGGCACAGTATGCCAAATTTGGCATATGCCAAATTTGTGTTATGACAGCTTCAAGAGCATTGAAAAAGATTGTTGTATGAATCTGAAGAACTGCTTCCGAAAGGAAAAGACTCAAATCAGGTTTGTAACCAAAAAAAGATACCTTGGTTACTTAAATACTCCTTTGATACAGAAGCCTTCGTAGGAAAGTTGATGCTAAAGATCTCACATCCACCACTAACCATGCCACAAGAAATATGAGCGTAAAATTCAGCAAGATGCAATGGAAGAACTTTTATCATCAACCCTACTTGAGAAAGGCACTCTCCAAGTTGCAAGGAGGGAGCCTCCCAATACAACCATATATTTAATATGTCCAACAAGTACAGACGATGATCTTTATATGGTGGGAGGTAGGTGAATATGTATTTTTCAGAGATGATTTATATGGTGGCAGGCAGGTGAATATGTATTTTTCAGAGATGATTTATGGAGAAGAACATGCATTCACTTGTGATGACATGGTTTTGTTGGTTTCAGTCTGGCTTTAATAATATTGTTTATTAGTAGAAGAATACAAAATGCCAATAATATAGCAAAATGTTTTCTCACGTACATTACTAAAAGAAGATATTTAATAACATTTTCATAGTACATAACACTTTTATTAACAATAAGTATTAAAGTGAGATATTTAATAACATACCTTTTATAAGGTGTATACATAACATGGTGGAAGATTGGGAAGTCCTAATAACACAGTGAATTTAAATAGAAGATATTTAAGGTATACAACATGTCCCCTCACATACACATTATTAGAAGAAGATATTTAGTAACATACTTCAGGAAATACATAATATTTTCACGATTCATAACAGTCTTACTTTTTTTCAAAAAGGAAAGTGTTTAAGAATGGGGAGTACTAATAACAGAGTGAACCTAAATAAAAGATGCCTACATTATTAGAAAAGAATATTTAGTAACATGCTTATGAAGGTGCATAACATCTTCAGGGCTGAATGATGAAAAAGTTCCAGCAGTGTTACACATCTCCTAAGTTCCCCATTTCCAGAGGACTTGAGAACGGGTTGAAGATGTTTCTGATGGGTGGTGGATAGAGGACACCCTCGGGAACGTCCCCGATGGGTTGTGGACTCACATGGGAACGTAACGGAAGTTTGTCGTGTGCCTATTCAATGCCTTGCCAAAATTGGGGATGTTTAGGGGCAAAGCTTATTTCCCAGGTTATCCAGCCATAAATGCGCAGGGGCAGTAAATGCCCACCGTAGGATTAAAGCAGGTACACCAACCAGCAGTGGGCATATACTGCCCCCTTGCATTTATGGCTGGATAGCCTGGGAAATAAGCTTTGCCATGTTTAGGTGTCTCCAAGGTCAACAGTCCTGCAAAGGTGCCAAAAAAAGGAATGTTATGTTGTCCAATTGGCCAAGTATGGCCCATTGTGGGTTAGCTTAGCCAATAAAATAAACTCAACTTACAAATTTCTTTGAAAACACCACCTGAACCAGTTTCATTTATTATTTTCTCTCTCTCTTCTCGATGAGATGTCAATGTTAGACGGGGAAACATTGCTGGTTGGAGCTGAGATGATGTTGTTTGGAGGCGAGCCCCCAATTTTTATTCTTTCTTACATCTGCTAGAGCTGAGACAATGCCATTTGGAGCTAAGGCAAGTGTTATTTGGAGCTGAAATAGTGTTGTTTGGAGGCAGAAAGTATGATGTTTGGAGGAGGAAACTGCGTTGTTTGTTTTACATCTTTTGAATGCAGACAGTTCTCTGTTTGGAGGCAGAGAGAATGTGTTTGTAAAATAGTGTTGGTATTTAACGTAGGAATTACATTTATATTTCCATTTGGAGGAAAGAGTATGTATTTTTTCTTTTTCAGCAAAAATGGAAACAGAAAAGCATATCATTTTAGAATGTAAGGTTTTCAAAGACAACAGAGAAAGTTATGCAGATATTCTGGCAGCTAGCTCTTGAGATAATCTATTCAGTGAAGGGTTTGTCTAGAAACTGGGAGTGTTTATTGTTGTGAAAGTTGGGCCGAATACATACAACAAGCAGATGAAGAAACAATCTCTCCCATAAGCTATATTTATGCCTGGAATAATTTCTTAATTTCTTTCTTTCTTTCTCATGTTTGATTTTAAAATTCTTATGGAGATTTTTATTTTTATAGTTTTAATGGGTGCCTGGGGAGTTAGGAATATCTTTTTTGTCCCTTCTTTTTTTTTAGAATTTTCAATTTTGGATATTGCCATGTGGTTCCATCTGGTTGGGTGGGAGATTCAAGTGGCTCGTAAGTAGAAAATGGCATTGGTCTTTGGTTTAGGAATTGAATTTATGTTTTCGTTTCATCATTCATGTTTAATATTTAAAAATCCTATGAATATTTCTTAGATGGATTTTTTTTTCAAATTTTCAAAATATTTTTTCCATCTCCTAACCTCCGTCCCAAGTGACCTGGAAATTCGGGGTTCTTTCTAGCCATCCCTGTCAACTATCCTCCCGGCCCCCACGCTCCCATTCTGGAAACTTGTGCAACTCTGCAGTAAACAGTACCAAACAAATTTTCGATTATTCGCCTACGATGTTAAAAAAAATTCCTGTTGTTTTTTTATTCAGGATAAAATTATCTCTACTCCAGCGCTCAGTGGATCCGTACTTCCTGGAATTACGAGGAAAAGTATCATTGAGGTGGCTCGTAGTCGAGGTTATGAGGTATGTATTATACACTTGGGAGTACGTGCTCCTTTTAATTTATTTGTATTGGTGTTATGCATACACTATCTCGCAATATATGATTGGTTCCAATCAACTGGAACTATGTCGTGTGAACCATCTGGATATTTAGTATGTATTTGCACACCGATCATTTTAAGCATGAAATATCTTGAGAAACCATTTAATATCGTGACTATTAGTTAGCACGGTCATTGATAGCTACAACCAAGCCTTAGAAATTCTCAGTGAACATGACTAGTATGTTCCAAATCATTAAACTTAAAGTGAGTCAAACTACAGGCGACTCGTGAATTTTCTGCCTCTGCTGTTTCGTACAGTATTATCAGAGAGAGATTACAAAATGCTTATTAGTTGCTGTATTTCAAAGTTCAAATGGTATCATGTATGATGTCTACTAGTAATTTGTGTAATTTCCTAGGTGAAATGGTTCAGTTATTATTTATCTGGAAATGTTTTTTTGCATGGAAAGGTTTTGGACTTTTTAGTTTTGCTGCAAATTTTAGTAATACGGATAAAGCTTCAAAGCACTTGACTGGTGCAGGTCCATGAGCGTTTAGTACATGTGGATGAGTTGATGGATGCAGATGAAGTCTTTTGTACAGGCACAGCAGTCGTTATTTCTGCCGTGGGCAGTATCACTTATCTCGATAGAAGGTGAATAAATTATCAGAAGGCTTATTATTGTCAAATTTGTTAGTTTTCTGGCATGGTTGATGAAGCATAAAATTATGTTACTAATGCCATGGCTCCCATTAAACGTTTTCTAATTTGCATATGATTGGATATAAAGTCAATTAATTTCCTGATCCTTGGTAAATATAGTGATACTTGGGCATTGAAGAATAAACAGCTATATTACAGGTGTTGCAGAACAACAGCTATGTCACGGTCTAATCTTCTGTTAGTTGCCATATCATGCCATTGCACAAAGAAAGTAAAATTTTATAGAAACTGTTATAAGTTCACATAAATGGCTTTTTTGGAAATTGAGACTATTCATTTAGACAACCATACAAGTGGTCTGAGTAGCAAGTTGTCAAGAATATGTTGGGACAGCTGTGCAAGATCCCAATCTCGTTTCCTTCTATGATCTATCTATCCTGGGTCAGCTGAGTCTCTATTTTGAAAAGCCATTCCCATCTAAGATTGCTTCAACATCCATATTTATTAATAAGAATAATAATAATAATGATTTAATTTAGAGTCACAGCCTAGCCAAATGCCAAATTGACATATGAAACTCGCTTATTTGGAGGCGTAGATACCCCAACCCCCTCAACTTCAAGGAGAAAATACATGTTCTTAACTGTTAGGCCCACTTAAGCTGTACATAATCTTAATCATAATATCATGTTATGATGTGACAAATGTGTACCTTATAAGCCCCTTTTTATTTTTCTATCCCAATTATTGTGCATACATGCATTGTAATACAGTTATTCACAAATCTGATTGCTTTTCTAGATCTATTATATTCATCTACCACTTTGGGAGATGATATTTGTGGACACTGAAATATATTTTGGGGGTTCATTAGCTTAATTCATTCCATGGTAGCAGAAACAGTCCTCTTAGAAAAATGGGCATGAAATTTTGTTTCTAGATGACCATTGTTTAAATGGATCTGAAATGATGACTTTCATTTGAAGATATGTCACATAACAGCTCCCAAATGAAAATTCTGGTCACCTAGAAGTATGCAACATTATATGCAGCTGAAAGGAAATAGGGTGTGGAATATGCTTCCTACGCTAGCCAATGAGAGAAGAATGTGCAGAAAACAAATGAAAGAAATAGCAAACCATTAGACAATGATGTCCTAGGGAAAATCTTCCTGGGAGAAAAACCCCACACTCTAAAATTTGCTTAATACATTATTCAACAACTAGATGGTTACAATACGTTACAGAGTCTCCCTGCTCTCAACAAAAGTGTTTATTAGCAGCATAAGGATTCTGGAGAATTTTTGACAGCATAATGGTAAGTTAAAACTCACACACTGTTTTCATCTAACCCTCAAACTCAATAAATAGACATAACCAAACCATAAACCATTTATGGTTTTCCAATTCTACATGTTGGAAACCATCAACAATTAATTGTCCAAATGTTGTTGCTTAGCAATCATTGCTTGCTAGTGATCTGCATTTATTTCCTACCACTACTTTGCATTTATTCCCTACTCTACTACAGGACTGCAACGTGTATGTGTTAAAATTGGCAACTAGGGCCAAATTCCACCTTGGGACAGCTCATTTGATGGAGATGATGATTGCATTAAATTCTTCTTTTCGAGAGGACTAAAATTGATATAAAGATCATCCAATTTGGACAAGCAGAAGTGTGCTTTTGAATTTATGCTCACACATGTGCAAATGGTTCAGGTCAGCCACATCATCATGTAGGCTCTTGAAGTCCAATGGACGTGACTCTTCACCCTCAACGACTTGTATAAATACAAGTGACCTCTCACCTCATTCGGCATCATCATCACACACATTTTTTTCTCTCTCCTGCTCTCATTGGTCCGTACAACTATTGGGCAGATCTTCTCTCTCTCAGACATATGGCAGAAGGACGACTTTTCTAGGTAAAATGCAGGGCTGAATTTCAGACCTATTGCAGGAGTTTGACCAGCGTGGACTGAGTTCTTTGACTCGTCCTTTGACTGCAATTTTTGTGGGAAATTTTTGTTTTTGGCAGGCCATACAATTTGGCATAGGAACCGAGAATTTCTGGGCACTTTGACCGCAGAATTGACTGCAGAATTGACCAAGTTTGACCACAGTTTTGAGGATTGTTTTGGGCTGATTTTGACCACCTTATCAGGCTGAGTTTGACTAGGTATGACCAAGCTCCAAAAACGAAGATTTGTTGTTGCATTGACCATCTTTGACTTTCTGGTTAGGGATGAATTTGACTGCAGTTGACTGCAGATTTGACAGGGTTGTTTTGACTGTGATTTGGCATGTCAAATTTTCTTTTTTTCTCTCTATCTCTCTGTTGAACACTTGATATAATAATAAGAAGAATTGATCAAAGGGTATTCCCCACATTGGGGTTTCTCCCTGGCATCTGCCAAATCTAGTGTCCTCTTGTCTCGGCTTGTTTTCTACATTTTTTTTCATGTTTTATCTACTTTTATTGTCAATGTGATTAATGTGATTGTTGTTGAAATGTAAATTGGAAATTTTCATTGGCTTGCTAAAGGAACATTGAAGTAATTGTGCTAAGCATAGAACATACCATTGTCATCTAAAATTAACATGGGATCAGAGCCCAAGTGAAGACAAAGCCCAAGCAAGAGAGAGAAAAGAAATCACTAAGGGATATCTGTTAGTCAAGACTCGAGATTGGACTAGCCTCAATGGCTACTACATCTTACTTCAAATCTGACGATAAGCTCAAGGACAAATATGACTATCATGCATGGAAGATGACTTTGGTAGAGCATGATGCAATGGACTACGTGCAGGGAAAAGTGGTGGAGCCTCCTTCAAATGCACTTGCTGCTGCAAAGACAGAGTATAAGGAAGGTGAGGTCAAAGCTAAGAGAGTTATCATAGACTCCATTCAAAAGCATTTGGTTGCCTATGTTTCTGATTTGGGAACATCTAAGGATATGTATGATAAGCTGATTGGAATGTTCAAAATAAACAATGCAAATTAAATCCTCTTTCTCAAGAACAAGTTGAAGGACATCAAGATGGATAAAGGGGAGTCTATCCAATCCTACTTCATGAGGATCACACAAATCAAGAATGATCTTCTATCCATTGGAAAAGTTATTTCTGATAGGGAGCTCAATCTCATTACATTGGAGGTCTTTCAAGAGCATGGGATGTGTTTAACACTATCATTCTCAACAATGACAAGATTTCTAGTTTCAATGAATTATTGGCTAGATGCACTCAAAAAGAGATGAGGATGATGGAGAGAGACAAGTCTTCAAATGGAAATGAACCTATTGCTTTCTCCGCTCATGCTAAGAGGAAGAATAATGTTTGTCCAAGGAGACAAGGTCAAGGGTTCAAGCAAGGATTCAAAGAAGGAAGAAAGGGAAGGTGCTACAATTGCAACAAGTTCGGTCACTATGCTAGAGAATGCCCTCACAAGAAGAATTCTCCAAGGAATGCTCCCACTGCTCGATATGGAAATCGTCGACCTCCCAAAAGGACGAAAATTTTCAAGTATGAGGAAAGTAATGTTGTAGAGAAACAAAATGAATTTTATCTTATTTCTGCTCTATCTACTGCCTCTCCTCTGGATACTTTGGATCATTAGTTGATTGATAGTGGAGCCTCAAGGCACTTCACTGGATACAAGGAGGCCTTCTCAAATTTGGTGGAAAAGAAGACTAATTTGGAGATCATACTTGGAGATAATGCCACCTATCCCATGAAAGGGATAGGTATTGTCACTCTTCACTTGAATCAAAGTCAAATTGTTCATCTACAAGAAGTGTTATATGTGTTGGATCTGAAGAAAAACTTGGTGTCTATTTCTGCGATGGAAGATAAAGGCTTCAAGGTAGCATTCATTGATGGAAAGGTACGTATTTGGAAAAAAAACCCTAAAGATGCATTCACACTTGGATTTAGGGTTGGTGGTCTTTATCAAGTTGTAGGAAGTCCTTTGGTAGCCTTTGTTGATTTGTGGTAGCATCAGATGTGCTCTAAGTCTCAAACTTTGTGGAGAGGCTTAGACACATGTATTCCACATAACCCAGAAATTGTTTTGGGAAATTCCACTTAGAGACAGTTTTATTTGATAAATTAATTATTTTTAATGAGACCCTAAGTCTAAACTTAGGAAATTAAGATAATTAATGGGTATTAATCTAAATTGTAGGTGAAACTTCTAGAAAAAGCAGATCAGGTCAAAATGTAATCTTAGCCGTTGATTGGAATTCTAATCTCGGTCATTGAAGTCTCAACAAGAAGACTATAAAGAAGACTTGAGGGTCATTTGAAAAAAAAACACAGAGAGATCAAGAGATCGAATTTTCTAAAGTGAGCAGTTCTCAAAAGAAAAATTTGATCGAGAGATTCTCATGCAGTTGTGTAATATCCCCAACGGGAAACAACCAGTAATACACAGAAAAACCACAAGCAGCTATATAGAACAAAATGCCGGAACTAGAATATGGAACAAATACACATAAAATGCCAGAACACTAAGCCATTTTATTAATCTGAGAATATATGTATATGGGTACAAAGATAATCAGAAGGAGTGCACCTATCCTTGCTCTAGGCAAGTGGAGACCCTCTCAGAATAAGAAATGGCTGCAACAGAGACTGCGTCCTAGCTGACTGGAGAAACTGTCGTAGAATAACTGTTGCTACAAGGTACTGGAACTAGGGGCTGATCCCCTCACCGGAATGAGCTGAAAACTGGAAGGCTAGCTGAACTCAACCCCCTGGACAAAACCCAGAAATCGTGAAGCAAATACTCCACCTCCGAAAAACCACCAAATAAACCCCCTCCAGAGAAAACGATGTCACTCCCAGGAACAGCGCAGAAACTCAAGAAAATGCTGGGAAAAGGGCTGAATCCACCTGCAAATCTCCGGATGAAATAGCAATCTCCTCAAGGCTGGAAAACGCTGAAATCACTGCCAAGTCCCCACACAACAACCTTGCTCAACAAAACTGCGTCCTCCCTCGCTGGGACTGCGTCCTCTCTCCTAGATTGCGCAGTCACAAAAAGGGGCAACTCCTCTGCAAAACGTCCACCAGAAATCTACTGCAAATCACCAACTGAAACTGAAGGAAAAACCTTGCTCGAGCAGGCACTCGAAGTCCCCCGGAGCCAAGGGCGAGATCTCCGACCGGAGACACTCAGTTTGCACTAAACAGTGCTGCAGACCGACTAAACAACCGGCGTGCTGAAGTAGACAGAAGTTTGGCTCTCAATATCAATATCATATCAACAATGCCAAATGGAGTGAAAACCCCGCCTTATATAATGCTAGCTCCCTCCAAAAACCCTAACTGCGTCCTTCACCCTCCTTGACCTGCGCAGTCACCCTTGGGTCAGCGTGAGGCCTCCTCATGTGCGTGTGGACCCCCAAGGCCACCCCTTTAAGTTACAACGTCCATCAACTAGGAAAGCACTTTATTTTATTAAAGTGAGATGCCCCCCCTTATTTCTCACTTTATTTATTATTTTTAGCTAAAGCGGCAAAATTATACAAAAAATGAAATATTCCAATTAGCAATGCTAATTAGGAATATTACAGTCTCCCCCGGCAGAACGTTGCTTGTCCTCAAGCAACTGAAGTGATGGATGCTACAAGATCCTCTCATCCTCCCAAGTGGCATCCTCATCCGGCAAGTTCTTCCATCTCACCAAGAACTCCCTGATCTTCCTGCTCCGCAGCTGCCTCTCCCTAGTGTCAATAATAGCCTCCGGCTGTAACACCAGATGCCCCTCATCATCTGTAGGTGGTAGCTCCTCGGTGACTGTCACGTGCTGGCCCAGTTCCTTTTTCAGGCATGATACAGGAAAGATGTTATGAATCTTGCTGCCTTGGGGCAACGCCAACTCATACGCAACCTGCCCGATCCTGCGTATCACCCTGTATGGCCCATAAAAACGGGGCTTCAGCTTCTCCGCCCCCTTCTGCTTGAGCGAAGACTGTCGGTATGGCTGTAGCCGTAGGTAGACCAAGTCTCCTACCTCAAAGTGTCTCTCCACCCGACCCTTATCAGCATACAACTTCTGCTGATTCTGGGCTGTGGCTATGTTGTCCTTGAGAGCTCGGAGGATATCTTGGCTCTCTTGGATCCATAACTTGGCTCTCGGAGCCCTGCTAACACCAAACATCATGTCCACAAAAGATAAGGAATGATATCAATATAAAGCATAGAAAGGTGACATACCAATAGACATATGGTACGTTGTGTTGTAGCAGTACTCGCCCAAATGCAGCCACTTCAGCCATGCCCTCTGCTGCCCACTGACGTAGTTACGCAAGTAGCCTTCCAGCCACTTGTTAACTATCTCTGTCTGCCCGTCCGTCTGGGGGTGATAGCTAGTGCTCGGTGTCAACTCGGTCCCCACTAATCGGAATAGCTCCTGCCAGAATCCGCCCATGAAGCGGCTGTCCCTGTCACTGACGATGGTCTTGGGTAGACCATGTAATCTGAAAATCTCCCTAAAGAACAGCTCAGCCACCTGCGCTGCTGTGTGATGTGTGGATATGGCGAAAAAATGGGCATACTTCGTCAGCCGGTCAACGACTACGAAGATGCAATCCTTGCCCTGCACTGTGGGCAACCCCGTGATGAAGTCCATCGATATGCTCTCCCATTTCCCCTCCGGAATGGGAAGAGGCTGCAACAACCCTGCGGGATGGCTCATCTCTCCCTTGTTTCGCTGGCAAACATCGCACTCCCTGACATGCTGGAGTACGTCCTCCTTGAGGCCCTTCCATGAGAACCTCTCCCGAATAGCCATGTATGTCTTGGTGAACCCCTGATGGCCCGCCAATGGTGAATCATGTGAAGCCTGGAGTATCTTCTTCTTGAGCTGAGACCCCTCAGTCAAGAAGATCCTGTCCCTGTAATAGATGATCTCATCGACCACCCTGTACCTGCTATCTGCTATCAGCCCATCCATAACCTCGCATGCAAATCTATCTTTGGAGTACTCGACCAATAGTCGAGCCTTCCAATCAGCGTCCAAGCTCATGAGTGACAACGTGGCCGGTCTACGAGAAAGTGCATCAGCCACCACGTTATTCTTCTCCTTGACATACTCTATGTCAAAGTCGTAGGCCTGGATCTTGCTGATCCACTTCTGCTGTGTCTCCTGCAACTGCTTCTGCTCCAGAAAGTACCTCAGACTGTTATGATCTGTCCTCACCTTGAATCTGCCGCCCACCAGGTACTGCCGGAATTTGGCCAATGCATGCATGATGGCCAGCATCTCCTTGTCGTATATGGGATACAACCTCTCGTGTGGAAGGAGCTTCCGGCTCTCAAAAGCAATCGGATGACCGTCCTGCATCAAAACTGCACCAATCCCCTCTCCTGATGCATCACACTCTAGGACAAAGGGCTGTGTAAAATCTGGCAACGCCAACACGGGACAACTGCTCATCACCTCCTTGAGCTTGTCAAAAGCTCGCTGTGCTGTGTCCGACCAACTGAATGCCCCCTTCCTCGTCAAATCTGTGAGGGGTGCAGCAAGCTGTGAGAAGCCCTTGACGAACTTCCTGTAGTATGTGCAAATGCCAATAAATCCTCGAAGCTCAGTCACATTCCGCGGCTCTGGCCAATCCCTGATGGCCCTGATCTTCTCCTCGTGGACTCTCACCCCGTCCACTCCTATAATGTGCCCCAAATACAGCATCTCTGTCAACCCGAACTCACACTTGGAGAGCTTGGCATAGAACTGCTGCTCTTCCAAGATGTGCAAGACTGTCTCAATATGCTGGAGGTGCTCCTCCCAAGTCCTGCTGTATATAAGTATGTCATCAAAGAAAACCAGCACAAACTTTCTCAGATGTCCCCTGAAAATGTGGTTCATGCATGACTGGAAGGTAGCCGGTGCGTTGGTCAGCCCAAATGGCATGACCAGAAACTCAAAGTGCCCATAGTGACACCTGAAAGTGGTCTTGCGAATGTCCTGTTCCCTCACGCGTATCTGATGGTACCCGGATCTCAAGTCAATCTTCGAGAAGAACCGTGCTCCTCTCAACTCATCCATCAGCTCATCGATCCTGGGGATGGGGTACCTGTTCTTCAGGGTCTTCTTATTCAGAGCCTTGTAGTCAATGCACATGCGCAATGTGCCGTCCTTCTTCTTCACCAGCACTACAGAAGAAGCGAAAGGACTCGTGCTGGGCCGAATGTGACCAAGGGCCGGCAACTCCTGGATAGCCCGCTCTATCTCGTCCCGATAGGCCTTGGGATGCCTATACGGTGTGGTAATCACGGCCTGTATCCCCTGCTCAAGCTCGATCGTGTGCTCAAACCCCCGATCCGGTGGCTGCCCTGGTGGAATATCCCCGAAAACCACTGCATACCTGTCGAGAATAGACTGTAGATCAGGATGCACTGTCTGCCCTGTATCCACTGCCTCTGAAGCCCGCAACTCTACCACCCACTCTATATCTCCCTTGCGGAAGGTCGCCTCCATGCTGTGTGCTGACACCGTCTGAGGTGGGTATGTGTGCTGCCCCCGTATCTTCTCATGCCTCCCCGTCTTGGGATCATCCCACTCCATCTCTAGGGCCTTCCAATCTGTCGTGACCTTCCCTAGAGTAATAAGCCACTGAACACCCAGTATCAGGTTGGTGTCCGGAATGTCCACCACAAAGAAGTGATCTGTCAATGTATAAGTGCCCATCGTCACTGATAACTCCGGGACATATCGAGCACATGCCATGGTTTGATCTCCTGGAACCAAGACAGAAAACCCATCAAAGCCCTCTGTCTGTATGCCTCTCCGCTCAACCATCTGGGCATCAATAAAATTGTGGGTGGCCCCACTATCAACTAAGACGGAAACCCGTTGTCCGCGCACTGTCCCCCGTACGCGCAGTGTCAAGTACTTGGGAACTCCCCGCAATGCGGCTAGAGCTCCCCCAGTGGGTGCAAACGATGCCCCACCTGCCGCGGGTGGTGGAGGTGGTAAGGTACTCTGTGCTGCATAACAATCTCCTGCCTCCACATCATCCCCATCATCCTCTTCTCCACTGCTCTCGGAGAAGACCTCTATGAAATGTGCCTTCCCTGCCGCACACCTGTGTCCCAGTGCCCATGGCTCCTGGCAAGTGAAGCACAACCGCTTCCTTCTCAGCTCTCTCCTGGCCTCATCATCAAACTGCCCTCGTCCAGGATTCGCCTTGGGAGGCGGAGCCCTCGTGTCCTTACCCTTAGGCTGGAAAGCCTGTCTCTGGGGATAAGGTGGCCGAGTCCTGGGTAAGACATTCATGTAAGTCCCGAGTCCTGCTGATGGCATCCTGAAGGGTAGCCGATTTGTTCGACCGGACTAGGCCACGAAGTGGCTCTGACAGCCCCTCCACAAACATGTAAACCATCCGAGCTGCAGATAAATCAGGTACCATCACTGAAACCCTCAAGAAGTCTGAAATGTATGTCTCTGCACTCCCAGTCTGTTTGAGCTTGGTCAGCTCAACAAAATGTTGCTCCGGATCCCTCCTGTCAAAGCGCTCTACCACCCTCCGGGTAAACTCGGCATATGTCGTCACTGTGGAATGCCCGAGTGTCGCCATCCCATGGAACCACCAATCCTGGGCCTCACCCTCCAGATGCAATGTAGCCACCTTAATGGCCTCTGACTGCGACATCTGGTTAAGCTGAAAATAGATGTCCAACTTCTCCACCCAAGACTTTGCCGAACTGTTTGATGAGCCATCAAACGTGGGCAAATGGAATCTGCTAGCCGCGCGGTGGTCATCACGGTGGTGCCTGTGCCACCGGTGATGATCACAGGATCTAATGCCATACTAGACCTGGAGATAGCCTTCGAAGGTGAGAGAATCCATGAATGCCTGTCCAAAAGCCTGATACTCTGCAAAAATGCCAGCCATCCGAGCCGGATCCATCTCTCGCTGTGCTGTTGTCCCTGCGTCCTCTGCCAGGAAGGTAGGCATGGTAGATCGCGTGGGTGCTGGAGTATCCCTCTGTGCACCTCCTCGTACTCCTGCCCCTGTATCCTCTGGTAAGAACGTGGGCATAGTGGATCGCGTGGGTGCCTGAGTCGTCACAATGGGGATAGCATCATGCACTGGTACATGGTGAGACATACCCGATCCCTCACCGACCTGGAAAACCCTAGGGGGTTCTCTCTGTCCTACCTCTACGGCCGTGAGCCTCTGTGATATCTCCTGCACGTGATGGAGGAGTGCATCCAGTTTCCTCTCTGCGTCTGCCATCGGGTCCCGCTGCTCTGTGCCCCTCACAGGCTGCTCCGCCTCTGAATCTGTCTCAGGTGGCTCCTGATCAGAATCACTTCCCCCGAAGGGAAACTTCCACCTACCCTCAACGCCTCTGCGTCTCCTCCGATCGATGTAGGGATTATCCCCGGGCGTCATAGACTGTTAGCACCACAGGCTGAGCCAGAACTATGCTCTGATACCACTGTAATATCCCCAACGGGAAATAGACAGTAATACACAGAAATACAAACAAGCAGATATATAGAACAAAATGCCGGAACCAGAATATGGAACAAATACACATAAAATGCCAGAACACTAAGCCATTTTATTAATCTGAGAATACATGTATATGAGTACAAAGATAATCAGAATGCGTGCACCTATCCTTGCCCTAGGCAAGTGGAGACCCTCTCAGAATAAGAAATGGCTGCTTAATTGCGTCATGGCCGAACGAGCCTGCCCGACCATTGTTGCTACAAAATGCGGAGACAAAGGGGCGATCCCCTCACCGGAATGGTGGCCCAGGAAGGCTAAATGGGGCCTCGGCGGACAAAACCCGGAAATGGAAGTGACAAGTATACCTTCGAAAAACCACCAAATAAACCCCTCCGGAAAAACGGCGCTCACTCCCCGGGAACGGCGCGGAAACTCAAACGGCGGGAAGGGCTGGGTCCACACCGCCGTCTCGGATGGAAATAGCAATCTCCTCAAGGCCGGAAAAGGCGGAAATCACGCAGGATCACACAACAACTACAGCTACAAAGCTGTCCTCTAGTGGGGTCTTCAACGTCCTCTCTCCCTGACTACGCGGTCACAAGGAGCAACTCTACGCAAACGTCCACCGAAATCTACGCCGTCACCAGCGGCGAGAAAAACCTTGCTCGAGCAGGCACTCGAAGTCCCCCAGAGCCAAGGGCGAGATCTCCGACCGGAGACACTCAGTTTGCACTAAACAGTGCTGCAGACCGACTAAACAACCGGCGTGCTGAAGTAGACAGAAGTCTGGCTCTCAATATCAATATCATATCAACAATGCCAAATGGAGTGAAAACCCCACCTTATATAATGCTAGCTCCCTCCAAAAACCCTAACTGCGTCCTCCACCCTCCTTGACCTGCGCAGTCACCCTTGGGTCAGCGTGAGGCCTCATGTGCGTGTGGACCCCCAAGGCCACCCCTTTAAGTTACAACGTCCATCAACTAGGAAAGCACTTTATTTTATAAAGTGAGATGACCCCCTTATTTCTCACTTTATTTATTATTTTTAGCTAAAGCGGCAAAATTATACAAAAATGAAATATTCCAATTAGCAATGCTAATTAGGAATATTACAAGTTGAGGGGCAGAAGCCGTTTTACTCAGAGGTTCTTTTCCGGAGCCAAGAATACTAAGCAGAGAGGCAGAGGAAGATGCAGAAGAAACAACGCAGAGCCCAGAGAGGGTGATGCAGCACCCAGAGAGGGTGACACAGGGCCATGCAGGCCACACGCAGAGGCAGCACAACGTTTCCGAGATATAGTCTAAGATTTTGCTGGGAGATCGAGATTCTAAGTCGTGAGGGCTGGAATCAGGTTTTCTGAGAGCAAATCGATCCAGCGGAGGAGGTGACGCAGTCCTTCAGAGGTCCCCACGAAGGCCTACGCAGCTACTGCGCAGAGGGTGTTGGGGGCTTGTCATTTTAGCTACCAGATCAGTCGGGACTTGCAGAGTGAGGTAATCTCACTATTTTTCTCTGTTAGTGATATTCTCTATAACTGAATTTTCCGGAGAGACATTCAGAGATGTATTCAGATATAACTATTGCTTAATAATAAAACCCTCATATTTGCTACATCGTTTTTCCCGCATGGTTTTTTCCCGGGGACATTTGTCTAAAAACAATGGTGTCTTGTGTGATATTTTTCTCTTGCTCAGTTTCTTATTTCGCGCATTAATTTAATTAAGTGAAGGTTGCTTTAGTATTTACAGAAGAAATCTGCAAATAACTTGTTAATTTAATTTACAAGGAGGTGAAGTTAATTTTGTTTGTTGCAGTAGGATTCCAGATCTAGGACTTGGAATTTTCACATGGTTTCAGAGCTTGTAGAGCATTGCAGGTGAAACAGGAAGAGTAGATATAGCGCTGAGCAAGAGGCCGAATAGCTACAAAAAGCAGCAATTTGAATCCCAGAGGGATTGCGCAGTCCAGGCCAGAAGGGCTGAAGTTTCGTGGAAAGTCTCTCTCTGAGTAAGTCGATAGAGAGGTAAGGCTTCCAGATCGAGATTTCGCCGAGCCAGAGGGAGCAGCGCAAAGCTGGTGTGATGCAGTTTTTCTGCAAGCAATTTTTGCTAGGCAGAAGGTCGTCAGAAGAGAAAGAACAAGCACAGTGAGGGAATTTTCTTCCTCATGAAGTTCCTAACCAGTGAATACCATTTTTTCGTGATCTGAGCAGCAGATCTGTGTGGCAGATCTATAAGCTCCAACAAGGAATGCGTAAGCCAATCTAGTGTTGCGCAGAGGGGGAAGAAGAGGGAGAAAGTTCAACGTTCTTGATGGCTATGGCAGCTCATGGGCTTAGAGATTAGGACTGGTTGAAGGGAGCCTCCAATTATGTAATCTGGAAGGCAAGAATTACATGCCTTCTAGATGAATACGATCTCAAGCTTTTCGTGACGAGTACGGTAGTTGTCCTTGCAGATCTAGATCCGCTGAAGAAGTACACAACTGATATGGCGAAGGCTAAGAGGCTACTCCTTGATGGAGTCAAAGATCATATTGTGCCCCACATAGCCGGCAAGGACACAGCGACATGTGAAAATTTCTGAATATACTTAAATAGAAACCCTACTGTTAAATTCTTTATTTACTTCTCCTACTTACATAAGTTATTAATCTGAAATATTCAGCATCAACATCGAAGTAAATACATTAACAACCTACACATGCAGATTTAAAACTGAATAACTTGCACAATGACAAAGTGACACACAAGGATTTTCCGGACAATTGTCCCCGGAAAAACCCAATGCTGGAAAACTGGTGCTTCTAGCTTCTAGAGGGTTTTTATTATTAAGCAGATTTTGAGTACAACAAATCTAGGAACCAACTGGTTAACCTGACAGAGAAGTAAATATGCAGCTATACCTCTGTTTTGGAGATAGAAAAACTGATTGATTCACACCCTCAAACAAGATTTACAGAACTCAACCCTTTCCGGCCTCTAGAATCCCCGACGCTGCTCTGAAGCATACTACTTCAGCCCTCCTGGCCTGCGTAAGCATCTGCACTGCTCAAGAAGGGCCTGCGTCACCCTAGACTGGTTTACGTTGCCCTTGCGCTGCCCTGGTTGGGCCTGCGTCAACCCTCCTGGCCTCCTGCTTGCTCTGCGTCAGCCCTACGTAGCTCTTGATGCCTCTGCGTAGCCCCAGCTAGGCTCTCGGCTAAGCTGCATAGTTGCTGCCTCGGTCTGCTGGTTCTCTGCCCTCATTGTACTCTTGCCCTGGGACTAGACCATCCCCCTCGCCAATACTACCCCTCTCTGTAGCTGAAACACTTCTGAAATTCTTAGCAAACCACGTCCTAGAATTCCAACTTAGCTTCAGTGCTCTGCTAGTGTGTGTGTTCTCCAACTAACCCCAAGCCCTCTTCTTATACTTTTCTTGTTGAGAATTCAACAACCATGATCTAATCTTGAATCGATGGCTAAGATTAGAAGATGCTTGATCCACGTCACTTAAGTCATTCTCATCACATGTTTAATTTAATTAACTTTAATCTTTTAATTTTCCTAAGTTAGACTTAGGGTCCTTAATTAAAAAGATTATCTAATTAAATATCTCTTAAAATGAACTGGAATTTCCCAAAACGCTTTCTGAGTCTTGGAGATCTTGTGTACTCTAGTCCCTCCACAAAGTTTGGGAGCTAGAGCACATCTGATGCTACCCCAACACCCCAAAATCTCAACACTCCCTCTTAGCGAGGACAGTGCTCTAGCAAAACACTTCACCCTGAAGGTTGCTTTGATCTCTGGTGTTGGCCTCCGCACTGATGCTTGGCCTGCTGCCCTACATCACTGCATTGCTGCTGCTCTTCTGTACTGCTGCCCATGACGCTACCACCACCACCGCTACATCTGTACTGCAGCTCCCTCTCAAATTGTTGCATCGTGTTGCTCATAGCACTGCCACTGCTAACTGCTGCACTGCAACTCAATTGTTGAGAGTAAGCAACTGAAAGACCCCTGCCCAAATGACAGACAAGTCAATCGGGCTGCATCTCATCACTGAAGCTCTATAGATTGTTGTTTTGCGCTGTCCTCCTGAAGCCTTTGCGTTGCTGCAGCTCTGCACTGCATTAGCATACCTCCTCTGCGCTGCATTTGCACTGCGCTACTTCTGAAGCCTCTGCGCTGCTACAACACAGCACTGCACTGCACTGCCTCTGCGTTGATATTGTACTGCTGCTTCCTTTTCAGCGTGTTAGCCTCTGCCTTTGCTTCATCCGTGATCTTTGCACCCACTACTCCAGTCATTCCTTGCTACTGTCTTAAGGCTCCCGTAGCACGGATGTGATCCAAGAGTTGGGCTACTCAAGGATCCCGCCACCACTCTATAGCTGCTCCACAGATCAAGACCGCGCCACTTTCGTGGTTCATGAGCACTCATGGCTACGTCATCATCGGAGCCATCGTCTGCTACAACAGCCTTGGAGCTAGAAGCTTCCTTGTCCTTCTTCTGAGGACAATTGCTGGAAAAATGTCCAAGTTCGCTGCACTGGAAACATTTTATCTTTGACAGATCACGCTTCTTTTTCCTTGCTGCCTCTTTGATGCCAAGGCTGCATCTTCCTCTTCTTCCTTTTTCATCTTGCTCGAACCAATGATGTATTGTCTTTTGGTCATTCGGTGGATCTCCTCTTGTCGGAGGATAGCCCACATGTTGTCCTAGTTGGGAAGGTCCGCTCTGCCCAAGATACTTTGGACAAAATTTTCCCAATCCTCTGTGACTGCATTGAGAGCAGTCCTCACCATGACATCGTCATCCACCTTCACCCCTATGCCAGTCAGCTTATCCCGGATCGACTGCAGTCTGGATAGAAAAGGATCGATCTCCTCTCCCTTGGACATCATGAATAACCTCAATTGGTTCTCCAGAAGCATCTTGCTCTAGACGGACCTTCCTTCACACAATGTGGTTAGGGCTACCCACATCTCATGAGTCGTCACCTTCTCGACTATGTGTGGTACCACATGATCTTTGACCTTGTCCATAATGAAGCGCTTGGCATGTGCCGCTGCTTCATTGTGCTTCTCCAGGAGTTTTGCACCAGTCGGCGTAGCCAAGACTTTTTCTGCATGATCCTTTATGCCGTATACCTCCAAGACTACCAGGATTTTGGCCTTCCAGATCGAAAAGTTGGACAGGTTGTCCAACCTATCCTGATCACGCAGTCTGTGTGGCACCATCTGCTCAAATATTTGTCGAAACGGATCCTCTTCTCTATACTAGAGACTCAGATCTATGGTCCTTGGCAAGAAAGGCACCCTTTGCTCCCTCTGACAACTGACTCCCTCTCTTGGAAGTCTGCCAAACAAAACGAAGACTCTACGTCACCCAGCTGGGACTGCGTCAGTCCCTACGTGGCCCTAACTGCCTCTGTGTCCTTTTGCTGTTGTGTTGCCCTCTTTGGGTTACATGCTGCTATTGTTGCTTTCTCTGCTGCTTTCTATAACACAGATTCTTCAGTCTTCTTGTTGGAGCTTCAGCTGGATCTGCAATCGCTCTAATACCATGTGAAAATTTCTTAATATACTTAAACATAAACCCTACTATTAAATTCTTGATTTACTTCTCCCACTTACATAAGTTATTTATCTGAAATTTTCAGCGTTAACATCGAAGTAAATACATTAAAATCCTACACATGCAGATCTAAAACTAAATAACTTGCACAATGACAGAGTGACACACAAGGATTTTCTGGACAACTGTCCCCGGAAAAATCCAATGCGGGAAAACTGGTGCTTCTAGCTTCTGGAGGGTTTTTATTATTAAGCAGATTCTGAGTACAACAGATTTGGGCACCAACTGGTTAACCTAACAGAGAAGTAAATATACAGCTATACCTTTGTTCTAGAGACATAAAAACAGACTGATTCACACCCTCAAACAAGATTTACAGAACTCGGCCCTTTCCAGAGTCTAGAAACCCCAGCGCTGCTCTGAAGCCTACTGCGTCAACCCTCCTAGCCTGCATCAGCCTCTGTGTTGCTCAGGAAGGGCCTGCATCACCCTAGACTGAGTTACGCTGCCCCTGCACTGCCCCAACTGGGCCTGCGTCAGCCCTCCTGGCCTCCTGCTGCCTCTGGACTGCCCTTTTTGGGCCTGCATCAACCCTACGTAGCTCTTGATGCCTCTGCGTTACCCCTACTGGGATCTCGATTGAGCTGCGTAGCTGCTGCCTTGGTCTGCTACTTATCTGCCCTTGTTGTACTCTTGGCCTGGGACTAGACCATCCCCCTCGCCAATACTGCCCCTCTCCACAATTGAAACACTTCTAAAATTCTTAGCAAACCACGGCCTAGAATTCCAGCTTAGCTTCAGTGCTTTGCTAGTGTGTGTGTTCTCCAATTGACCCCAAGCCCTCTTCGTATACTTTTCTCGTTGAGACTTCAACGGTCGTGATCTAATCTTGAATCGATGACTAATATTAGAAGATGTTTGATCCATGTCACTTAAGTTATTCTCATCACATGTTTAATTTAATTAACTTTAATCTTTTAATTTTCCTAATTTAGACTTAGGGTCCTTAATTAAAAAGATTAATTAATTAAATATCTCTTAAACTGGATGGAATTTCCCAAAACGCTTTCTGGGTCTTGGAGATCTTATGTACTCTAGTCCCTCCACAAAATTTGGGAGCTAGAGCACATCTGATGCTACCCCAACACCCCAAAATATCAACACTACGCAAATGTGGGAAGCCTTGGCAGCGTTGTATGAATGCTCTTCCGAGCAGCGGAAGATGTACTTAGAGCAGAAACTGAGGATGATGCAGATGCAGAAAGGGGAGCGTATTGATTCATTCTTGTCGAAGCTTCAGGAAATCCATGATCAGCTAGCAGTCGTGGGGTCCACACCTCAGCCTACCGTGATGGTAAGGCTAGCCCTCAACGCAGTCACAGAAGAATGGCAGGTTTTTTCCAAAGCATCTTGGGCAGAGCGACCTTGCTGAGCTGGGAAGAGATGTGGGCTACTCTTCAGCAATAAGAGCTAAGGAGGGACCTAGTCAAGTGAAAACTTGACGACAGCAGTAGCAGTGGGTCGAAGATGAAGGAGGAGGAGGAAAACACAGCCCTCGCATCCAAGGCCAGCAGGAGCAACGTAGACGGAAGAAGGACGTCTCGACTCTCGAAGATAAAGTGCTTCACTATGCTTCCCAATGTCCTTTGAAGAAAAAGGACCAGGACGCGCAGCATGATCCGAAGGCTGCATCTACAAAGATCGAGGAGGATGAGTATGCCATGAGTACCCATGTATCTCCAAGAGGGATATGGGGCGACATTGAGCTGTAAGTTCTCAAGAACTTCAATTGGGCAGGATCCTTGAGGAGTTCACCTCTTGGATCATGACCTTGCTACAGGAGTCCAAGATCAGTAGTAGCAAGTTGGAGGAGTTTCAGTCGGTGCAGAGGAGTGTTGGAGTGACATATGTAGTAGTTAGCAGCGCCAGAATTTGAGCAACACAGTGCATAGTTGTAGCAATGCAGAGCAGCAGTGGCGCAGTGCTTCAGAGGGATAGCGTGGGACTAGTAGCAGTCAAAGTTTTAGCATCGAGATGCATCCTGAATGCTTGTTCAGATTCATGGATGTTTTTCAGTTGCTTCTCTCAGCAATTGAGTTGCAGTGCAGAGTTAGCAGTGGCAGTGCTAGCAGTAGATGCAACATTTGAGAGGGAGTTGCAGTACGGATGCAGCGTTGATCGTGGCAGGGTCAACAGCAGTACAATTGCAACAGCAGCGCGATGGTTGTGAAAATTCCTAGATCTGACAATCTTAGGAATCCTATTGCAACAATTGAGTGTACTTCTCCTATTATGTAAATTACTTTTATAGAATTAATTTAGACATGAATTATTAAAGTAACTACTGAAGCAGCCTACACTGAATAAAATATGATTTTGAAACAAGGAAACTGAGCAAGAAATCAATCACACATAGGACAATTATTTTTGGACACAAGTCCCTGGAAAAACCCAATGCGGAAAAACCTAATGCAGGAAAAACCGGTGTAGCAGATCTGAGGGTTTGTATTATTAAGCAATAGCAATTTCTGAATACATCTCTGAATACCTCAAGGATTATTCAGTTATAGAGAGAAATACTGGCAGAAAGAAATTGTGAGAATACCTCACTCAATCACTAGAAAATCCGGTTGATCCAGACACAAGAGAAACTGCCCCTGGAGGTCTTTGTGCAGTCATTGCGTAAGCCCTGCCTCACCTCCTCTAAGCACTGTGTCACTCCAGTTGTGGATCGATCCGACTCTCGGAATCAGAGATCTTAGCCTCCCGGTCTCACACCCTGGCTTTTGGCTTCTGAATCAGTTCCAACAGTGAAATCTCGAAAACCCTCTGAACCTCTACGCATCCTCTGAGTAGCCCTACGTGGCTCTGCGATGGCTCTGTGTCAGCCTGAATGGCTTTTTTGGATGTCTCTCTGCCTCTCTCTGCGAATGATTCTCCAGCTGAGAAAATCTCTCTCTGGATGCTATCTCTGCCCCTCACTGCACTGAATCACTTAGATCTAATCTTTGTCTGAGCACTACTCTGTCAGAAGAGTTCGATCTCAATATTCATTGTGTGTGTTTCCAAATGACCCTCAAGCCTTCCTTTATAGTCTTCTCGTTGAGAAATCAACGACCGAGATTAGTCTCCAATCAACGGTTAAGATTATAACGACTTGATCTTTGTTTTCTAGATCATTCTCACTCTATTTTATTAATGCCCTTTAATTATTTAATTTCCCTAAGTTGGACTTAGGGTCTCCGTTAAAATAATTAATTATTTTAATAAAGCATGATCTGAGTGGAATTTTCACAAACAGTTTTTGGGTTCTTTGGAATACCCGTGTCTAAGCCTCTCCACTAAATTTGGGGCTTAGAGCACTTTCCGATGCTACAAACATCAATAATGGTTGGTGGACAGCATGTCAGACATCAGCAACGCAGAAGGAGATGCTTCAAAGTCAAAGCAGTGTGCAGCAGGGCATATTTGCTAGAGCACATTCCTCGCTAAGAGGGAGTGTTGATTTGTGGTAGCATCGGATGTGCTCTAAGTCTCAAACTTTGTGGAGAGGCTTAAACACATGTATTCCACATAACCCAGAAATTGTTTTGGAAACTTCCACCCGGAGATAGTTTTATTTGATAAATTAATTATTTTTAATGAGACCCTAAGTCTAAACTTAGGAAATTAAAATAATTAATGGGTATTAATCTAAACTATTGGTGAAACTTCTAGAAGAAAGCAAATCAAGTCAAAATGTAATCTAAGTCGTCGATTGGAGATCTAATTTCGGTCGTTGAAGTCTCAACGAGAAGACTATAAAGAAGACTTGTGGGTCATTTGAAAAAAAAACACCGAGAGATCAAGAGATCGAATTTTCTGTAGTAAGCAGTGCTCAAAGGAAAACTTTGATCGAGAGATTCTCACGCAGTTGAGGGGCATAAGCAGTTTTGGTCAGAGGATCTTCTCTAGGGCCATGAATACTCAGCAAAGAGGCAAAGAAAGATGCAGATGAAGCAACGAAGAGCCCATAGAGGGCGACGCAAGGCCACGCAGGCCACACGCAGAGGCAACGCAACGTTTCTGAGCTATAGTATGAGATTTTGCTGGGAGACCGGGATTCTGAGCCGAGAGGGTTGGAATTGGGTTTTCTGAGAGCAGATCGATCCAACGGAGGAGGTGACGCTGTCCTTCAGAGGTTCCCACGCAGGCCTATGCAACTACTGCGTAGAGGCAACACAGAGGGTGTTGGGAGCTTGTCCTTTCAGCTACCGGATCAATCGGGACTTGCAGAGTGAGGTAATATCACTATTTTTCTTTGCCAGTGATATTCTTTGTAACTGAATTGTCCGGAGAGACATTCAGAGATGTATTCAGATATAACTGTTGCTTAATAATAAAACCCTCAAATCTATTGCACCAGTTTTCCCGCATTGGGTTTTTTGGGGGGAATTTGTCCAAAAACAATAGTGTCTTGTGTGATATTTTTCTCTTGCTCAATTTCTTGTTTCTCACATTAATTTAATTAAGTGAAGGTTGCTTCAGTAATTGCTTCAATATTTACAGAATAAATCTACAAATAACTTGTTAATCTAATTTACAAATAGGTGAAGTTAATTCAGTTTGTTGCAGTAGGATTCCAGATCTAGGACTTTGAATTTTCACAGCCTTGAGTTGCTATACTTCTCTTCAATCTGAATTATGGCACCAAAGATTTTCCCACCATTATTACAAAGACTTACCTGGGGTAAGGAAGATGGTCACAGGTATGCCCGAATTCGTCATGAATCATGAAGGGGTTTTTCAGGGTTGTGCAGTTGGGAAACTTACAAAGGGACCACTCCCTTCTAATGAAAGCCAAATTACCGATATTCTTCAATTGGTCCATTCTGACCTATCTAGTATGTTGCCCAAAACATCGTTGGGAGGATACTTATATGCAATATTTGTGGATGACTTCTCACGTAAAACATGGATCTATTTATGAGAAAAGAAAGATGAAGTGTTCAAATGATTCTGTTTTTTCAAAGCCTTGGTGGAAAATCAATCAGGGAAGAAAATCAAAATATTGAGGACCGACAATGGAACCAAATATGAAACAAATGAATTCAATGACTTTTGTAGAGCGACTGGCATTAAGAGGGAGACAAATGTTCCTTACACTCCAGAGAAAAATGGATTTGCTGAAAGGAAGAATTGAACAATCTTGGAAGCCACCTGTGCCATGCTCCATGATCAAGGCCTCCCGAAGTTCTTATGGGGAGAAGATGCCAACATTGTCATATATGTTCAAAATAGGAGCCCACATCAAGAATTGGATTTCAAGACACCCAAAGAAGTTTTCACTGGTAAGAAACCTGATGTTTCTCGTTTTAGAATATTTGGTTGTCCCGTGTATTTTCATGTGCCTAAAGAGAAAAGAAACAAGTTGGAAGCATCTAGCAAGAAAGGTACATTTGTGGGCTACAGTGAAAATTCAAAGGCATATAGAATCTATGTGTCTGGTCAAAGAGAAGTGGAAATAAGCCATGATGTCATTTTCGATGAAGATACTACCCTTGGGAAAGCCAGAGATCTACCTATCCCAAGGAAGGACAATGATGATGTTGCAGGAAAGCACGATGAACCTCCGACGGATGAGTTGATGCCCAATGTTGAAGGCCCAATGGATCCCATTGATCCACCTCCCGGTGATCCCTCAACCTCAAGGAAAATACCTTTGTGGCTCAAAGATACTCTCAAAGATGTTGAAAGACATATTGCTCCAAGAGCGACATTCCATGAAAGTAAGATGTCGAATAGGTATCAAGGGTACTTAGTTGCTATGAGTGTTATTGTTCAATCTGAACCATGTACATTCGAAGAAGCCGTAAAGCACCAAGTCTGGAAGGATGCGATGAATGAGGAATATGAATCTATAATGAAAAATGATGTCAGGGATGTGGTGCCTAGACTGAAGGACAAGTTCGTAGTCACTGCAAAATGGCTATACAAAATTAAACATGGAGTTGATAGGAGTGCTGAAAAATATAAGGCTAGGTTTGTTGCTTGAGGCTTCTTTCAAAAGGAAGGAGTGGACTATGACGAGATATTTCCACCAGTCGCCCAATATATCACTATCTAATCGATTACTGCTCTCATTGCCTCTTAAGGATGGAGCCTACATCAAATGGACGTTAAGACTGCTTTCTTGCATGGTTCGCTTAAGGAGGAAGTCTACTTGGAACTGTTGATTTGTGTAGCTTGGGAGGTACTCTAAGCCCTAGGGTTCAGGGTTTGGAGGGTAAACCACCACAAGGGCAACTTGTGGGCTTGGAACCCAAGTGTGGGGTTTTGCACCCATCGTGATTTGGGCCAAAACCGTGATGAGAAATCGACATGTGATGGATGAGGATGATAGTGCTCGGCAAGACAATTCCAATGCAACAAGAATCATCCAATTCTGAGTTTTCGTTAGAAAGAAATGAATTTATTGAAGTTGACAAGTTAATTATTAGTTGTCAAGTCATGTAGGCTTGATGTAAATTATTCCAATAGGTGTGTCTCTTCAATAATTCATGGAAGCCCCTTTATTGGCTATAAACAAAGGGTGAAGACAAGTGTTTTTAGCATCCATTTTTTGTGCAACATCCTCCAAAGGAGCTCTAAATTTGGAGAAGGCAAGACACAGCTAGAAGGAGGTCAAGGATAGGGAGTAAAGGAGGCTAAGGGACAGTGTGGAGAGGTCTGTGGTGGAGGTTGTTTGTTGTAGGTGACAGCGGACTGTGTTAAGGGTTGTTGAGAGGTTGTTTAAGGGTTGTTCTAGACCACGGGCAGTGAAGGCCGCGGGGTTGAGGAGCAACACAGTGTTGGTTTGAGGTTGTTTGGGTAGTGTTTAAGGGAGGCCGCAGCCACAACTAGCTGATATGCTAGGCCGCAGGCCATAGCCAGCAGTTAGAGGCCCTTAACAGGCAACGTATAGGTGGACAAGCCTAGGAAGGGGCAGCGTGGGTTAAGAGGTGTATTCCCTTGGAGGACCGCAACCTTAAAAGGCTCATCTTGCTAACTATGTGTAGGGTGGAAGGCAGCCTTGTGTGCCCTAACCAAAGGTGCAGTGAGAGCTAGAGGATAGCAGCATTTTATGGAGGAGTGTTGGGTCAAAGTGTTTGACCAGATTGGATCATGACTTTGCAGCCTATGGGAGCCAAGTTGGTGGCTTGATTGGGGTGATCGAGAGCCTCTTTAGGTGCAAATATTGCAGTGATTGGATTGGGTGCTATTGGTCTGTTGGAGGGCAGCGTGTTGGCTACCCAAAGTAGCCCTATACGTGTTATCTTGAAGGACGAAAAGCAACTGAAGTTTGGGTGAAGTTTGGCGCCGAAGTGCAACACTTTGATGGATGAAAGGTGTTGCTAGCTTGGAAGTTAGAGCTTGGGAATTAGGCCTACCCAGAGAGCAGATTGGATCAGCCCATGTACACTCTACAGATCGACATGCAACAGTGTAAGGTGGCAGCCCTCCTGGAGTCTCGATGTGTAGGTGCCTTGGTGGACTAAGGCACTACTAGTGAGCAGTACGAAAGCGAAGGACCGGCAGGACGAGATATGACATCGAGTTTGTCGTTGTATCTTGTATACCATAGACTATTATATTATCTAGATTTGGTTTAATATAACGAAGATTGGTGATTATACATTATTGTACAGTTTGTTTAAAAACTGTGTATAATTGTGCATGTGTGATTTACTACCTTATATTTCCACTATGCAAAGTAGTTTATGGTTGTGATACTTGGTTTGGTAGCGTCAGTGATTTTAAGACTCTAACATAGACCCAAGGTCGTGGAAATTCAACATAGTTTCAGAGCATTTCTAAGCTACCTTGGAAGTAAGTAAATCAGAATTGTGCGCAGTGAAGTACAGCGTGAGAGGGAGTTGATCACATTGTAAGTGAAGGGCTCACTACAATGTCGAAGTTGCAGGCAGGTCTCCAATATGAGGACAGGTTGGAAGGGTTGCTCAACTATACTCCTTGGAAGGAAAGGATCAAGTTGGTCTTGCAGGTCAACAAGATCTGGGAGTTTGTCATGAAAGAGATCAAGCAGCCAACTGACCCTAAGGAGTTGGATATATGGGAAGATTTGGATACGAAGGCGAGGTTGATCATCCTTGATGGTGTGAAGGATTCCTTAATACCTCATTTGTCCGAGAAGAACAATGCATATGAGATTTGGATGGCTCTTCAGAATTTGTTCCAAAATAAGAACGAGAATTGGGTATTCATATTGCAGGATAAGTTGAAGTCCACCAAGATGATAAACGGTGAAGGAACGACATCGTATCTGACGAGGTTGTCTCAGGTTTGAGATGAGCTTGCTTCCATTGGTGTCAAAGTTTCAAATGCAGAGATGGTATGGATTGCCTTGAAAGGGTTCACTGAGGAATGGAAGTTCTTCATCAAAGGAATCGTTGCTAGGGAGAAATTTCCAGACTGGAATACACTGTGGGACGACTTCATTCAGGAAGAGTTGCGAGACGAGGATCTTCGTCCATCGAAAAAGGCAGATGAGGACGTGGCACTTGCAGCGCGAATGAAGGGTAAGCCGAAGAAGGACTTGAGTAAAGTCAAGTGTTTCAACTATGGTGAGATGGGTCTTTTTTGTTGAGATTTTGTATAGTTGGGGTAGCATCGGGTGTGATCTAGCCCTGAAATTTTGTGGAGGGGCTAAGACACACTTGAACTCCAAAACCCAAAAAGCATTTGGAGAAATTTCATCTGGTGTTCAAGTTTTTCAAATAATTAATTATTTTAATGTATTTCCTAAGTCTAAACTTAGGAAAATTAAATAATTAAAGTGAATTAATTAACACATGTGCTAAAATGTTCTAAATGACACAGATCAAGAAGTATTTTAATCTCAGTCGTTGATGAGTGATTTAATCACGGCCATTGATGAGTTCAACGAAAAAGTATAAGAGAAAGGCTTGAGGTTCAGTTGGAGACACACACACAGATGCAGAGTTGAGAGACTAATTTGGAATTCTAGGGCAAGGTTTGCTAAGAATTTCCGGAGGAGTTTTCTACAGCGAGGGGTAGTATTGGCTGAGGGGATGATTTGATCCCAGAGCCAAGAGTCAGCAACAGGCAGAGGAGTAGCTTTCAGGGACAACACAGAGGAGTGAGGGCAACAGCAGCTACGCAGCGCAGAGGCTTCAGCCGCTACGCAGGCCCAAGAAGGGGCAGCGCTGCAGCTTCAAAGGGCTTCAGAGTTACGCAGAGGCCTCCAGAGGCATCGTAAGGACTGTGTCACCCACTCTTGGGTTACACAGTCCTTCTCTGAG
Organism: Pinus albicaulis; assembly: GCA_034641835.2. Lineage (NCBI taxonomy): Eukaryota > Viridiplantae > Streptophyta > Pinopsida > Pinales > Pinaceae > Pinus > Pinus albicaulis. The sequence goes on from CM076578.1 coordinate 569,271,024, forward strand.
TAGCGCAGAGGCGTGTAGAGCCTAGCAGGGCTGACGTTGGGGCTTCAGGGGAAGCGCTGGGGTTTCTAGGGCCAGATCCGGGCTGAGTCTTGTAAATCCTGTTTGAGGGTGTGGATCAGTCAAAATCTTGGTCTCAGAACAACAGGTTAGCTGCAGATCTACTTTTTCTCTGTCGGTTGAACCAGATTTGGTGCCCAAATTTGTTGTACTCAGAATCTACTTAATAATAATAAACCCTGATATCTGCTGCATTGGTTTTCCCGCTTTGGGTTTTTCCGGGGACTTATGTCCAAAAATCAGCGTGTCACTTTGTTTGAATGAGCGTAATATTCAGTAAATGATCTGCATGTGTAGGCTGTTAGTTGTGTTTACTTCAGTATTTTCTGAATATAATTTCTGAAGCTAACTTGTATAATTTAATCGAGTAAACCATGATACTACAGTGGAATTTTCACATGGTATCAGAGCGATAGAAAATCAAGCTGAATCTCCAGCAAATCAGCTGAAGAATATTTTTTCTACAGGACAGTGGTAGAAGCAACAGAGATCCGGAAGGGGCAGCTTGGTAGCAAGAGGATGTAGACCCAGGAAGGGCCAGCGCTGCAGCTACAGAAGGCCATCAGGCTTACGCAGAGCCTTCTCAAGCCAGCGTAAGGACTGTGTCACCCAGTTTGGGGTTACGCAGTCCAGTCATTCTTCCTGTTGCAGAAAATTTTTGCCAAGATCCGGAAGCAGTGTTTCAGATCTTCAATAGTGCTGGTGTGGTGGAGATTCTACTGGTGCAGAATTGTGCCTAGCTACGTCAAGAAAGAGCGGGAGGAAGACAGTCACTCAGCAGATATGAGCCAAACAGATCTGAGATTCAATCAGGAGGGTGATCAGAGAGTACTGTCCGATTGTGTTTGGCTGAAGATTTCCAGGTGGGAAATCAATTGTCAGAGGGAGCAACTACTGTAGAGGGTTTCTAATCACCAAGAAACCCAGATCCAACATTTTTTGTTGAGTATTGCAACAGAAAGAGGGAGAGGAGTATCTGTTTTGACAGATCTGAGCAAATGGCGCAATATGGACTAAGAGATCAGGATAGGTTGGATGGCATGTCCAACTTCATTATCTGGAGGGCCAAAATCTTGTCAGTTCTAGATGAGTATGGACTCAAGGATCAATGCAGAGAAAGTCCTAGCTGTGCCATCCGATGCAGATCCTCTAAAGAAGTACGAAGAAAATCAAGCGTGGACTAAGCGTTTGATCATGGACGGAGTCAAAGACCACGACGTGCCTCATATTGCCGGAAAGAATACAACAAATGAGATGTGGGTAGCCTTGGACACGATGTATCAGGGAGGCTCTGTCCAAAGAAGGATGCTTCTAGAGAATCAGATGCGGTTGTTCCAGATGATGAAGGGTGAAGAGATAGATCCATTCCTCTTCAGACTTCAGACTATCCAAGATCAGCTGATTGCATAGGTGCAAATCCAGATGAGGGGCTCCTAGTGAGGACGACCCTAACTGCAGTCTCAGAAGAATGGGAAACGTTTGTCCAGAGCATTCTGGGCAGGGTAGCGTTACCATCATGGGCAGACATGTGGGAAATCCTCCGTCAGGAGGAAATCAGGAGAATAACGAAGAGGGAAAGCAGCGGAAGTGGATCAGCGAGAGTGAAGAAAGAAGAGGAGGATGATGCAGCCCTTGGATCAAAGGAAAGGAAGCAGCAAGGGAAGAAGAAGAGGGACCTATCCAAGGTCTGGTGCTTTAACTGTGGCGAACTTGGACACTTCGCCAGCACTTTTCCTAAGAAGAAGGACAAAGGATCTTCTGAATCCAAGGCTGCAGCAGCAAAGGATGATGGCTCTAATGATGATGCAGCCATGAGTGCTCATGTGCCTCAAGAGAAGAGGTGGGGTGACATGGATCTATAGAGCAGCTACAGACAGGAGTGGCAGGATCCTTGAGTCAGCCCTACTCTTGGATCACATACGAGCTACGAGAGCCTTAAGATGGTAGCGGGATGAGTCGGGAGATGGTTGCAAAAAATCACATTGAAGCAGAGGGGAGAGCTGAAGAGATGAAGAGGGATCAGCGTGATGTAGACGCAGCAGCAACACAGAGGCTTATGGGACTTCAGCAGCGCAAAGAGGCTATGCTCACACAGTGCAAAGTTGCAGCAACGCAGTGGCTTCAGGAGGACAATGTAAATCAGTAGCCAGAGGAGCTTTAATGATGGGATGTAGCCTGACTTGTCTGTCAATGGTTGGGCAGGAGTCCTTTAGTTGCTTGCTTCTTGGCAACTGAGTTGCAGTGCAGCAGTTAGCAGTGGCAGTGCTATGGGCATCATGATGCAGTAAGTTGAGAGGGAGTTGCAGTACAGATGTGGCAGTGTCAGTGACATGGGTAGCAGTACAGAAAGCAGCAGTGCAGTGGATGGCTAAGCATCAGTAGCACAGAAACCAATTCCAAGATCTTGCGATACACAGTGTGGATGTATTGCTAGAGCATACTCTATGCTAAGAGGGAGTGTTGAGATTTTGTGTAGTTGGGGTAGCATCGGGTGTGATCTAGCCCTAAAATTTTATGTTGGGGCTAAGACACACTTGAAATCCAAAACGCAAAAAGCGTTTGGAGAAATTTCATCCGGTGTTCAAGTTATTCAAATAATTAATTATTTTAATGTATTTCCTAAGTCTAAACTTAGGAAAATTAAAGAATTAAAGTGAATTAATTAACACATGTGCTGAAATGTTCTAAATGACACGGATCAAGCAGTCTTTTAATCTTAGCCGTTGATGAGTTCAACGAAAAAGTATAAGAGAAAGGCTTGAGTGTCAGTTGGAGACACACACACAGATGCAGAGCTGAGAGAATAATCTGGAATTCTAGGGTAGGGCTTGCTAAGAATTTCCGGAGGAGTTTTCTGCAGCGAGGGGTAGTATTGGCTGAGGGGATGATCTGATCTCAGAGCCATGAGTCAGCAAGAGGCAGAGGAGCAGCTTTCAGGGACAGCGTAGAGGAGTAAGGACAACAACAACAGTTGCGCAGCGCAGAGGCTTCAGCCACTACGCAGGCCTAGGAAGGGGCGCCCTACAGCTTCAGAGGTCTTCAGAGTTACGCAAAGGCCTCCAGAGGCAACGTAAGGACTGTGTTACCCACTCTGGGGTTACGCAATCCCTCTCTAAGCAGCGCAGAGGCACGCAGAGCCTAGCAGGGATGACGCTAGGGCTTCAAGGGCAGCGTTGGGGTTTCTAGGGCCAGATCCGGGCTGAGTCTTGTAAACCCTGTTTGAGGGTGTGGATCAGTCAGAATATTGGTCTCAGAGCAGCAGACTAGCTGCAAATCTACTTTTTCTCTGTCGGGTGAACCAGATTTGTTGTACTCAGAATCTACTTAATAATAATAAACCCTCATATCTGCTGCACCGGTTTTCCTGCTTTGGGTTTTTCTGGAGACTTATGTCCAAAAATCAGTGTCACTTTGTTTGAATGAGTGTAATATTCAGTAAATGATCTACATGTGTAGGTTGTTAGTTGTGTTTAGTTCTGGTTTTATTTCATCAAGCGAGGGCTCCTCATGGGTTATGACATCTGTTGGACCTACTGTGTGCCACTCAGCCCCTCGACCCCCTAACCAGGGTTGCTGGAGAGCGACTCCCTCCTTGAATGCGCTCCCAAAGCGCGCTGGGAGCGAGAGCAAATCAGGAGTGACCCAAGAGCACGCTCCCGCAAAAAAAAACTCGCTCCTTGGCTTGCATTATCCCTTATCTTTCATTTTCATCCTTTTTAAATTTTTAACATTACCATGAAATGACTTAGGATGTTTGAGAGTGGTTCCGACCTCATTGGATTTCATATGGAGAAAGTAGAATTTTAAATCTCACTCAAAATCCAGTAAACTTATCAATTTTTCAAGATTTCAGGATTGGGGGGATTACAATGTTTCCATTGAATTTTGTCATGTACTAGTGTATGGAACTGATATTTAATCAAGAGCACCAAGCCCTCTGAAGCAACAAAACCGTAGGCTTGTTGACTTAATTGTAAAATACACAAGAGGTATTCGTAATAATAATTTATTATATATAAAATGTATAAGTGATGATAAAATGTTACAATGAGGCCTTGCTTATATACCTAGGCAGGTGGCCTTTCATGACTGGGCATGTCTTTTAGACATGCCTTTTCACTAACTTAACATAATCCTTTTTTAACTATTAGTAATTATATTTATTTGTATTTATTCTATTTATTATGAATTATATTCATAACATTGCCCCTTCCTTCAAAAGCTTTGTCCTCAAAGCTATATTGTTTCCAATTTCCTTCGTCTTGCCTTTGTCATCATTGACATATGTAACTTGATGTCACTGGCACCTCAGATTCTATAATTCGCTAGTAACGCCATCTGAACTCAGGGTTATTTACTTACCTTTTTTTATTTACAATAATTTTTTTTAAATAGTAGTAATATATATATATATATATATATATATATATCTGAATTAATTAAATTATATATTCAAATTAATAAAACTAATTAATTATGATTATATAAATTTATTAATTATGATTGTGGGTTTTGATTAATCGTTCTATATACCACATCGTCACACTATATCACTTAGACACCTTGTTGTACTACCTTCGATTCAAACACCATATAAAATGGGTTACGACTTTTAATTTTAATTCAACGGGTCACGACTATTGATAACACGTAAATGACACAGACCACGCAAAACGTCAGAGTCAACAATGCGGACAACCAGGTGGAAGTTAGTTTATTCGACCGATGCTGAGTCGGGGTATGGTGGAAATAGTCTGTGCCAGTGGAGAAAGTTGCAGGGAATAATGCCAATCGTTGCGTAGTTGCGTGGGTCAGCAGCACAAACGAGACTGGGAAAAATTGGCCAGTTCCCTGCGTCAATTTACCGTGTTCTGCAAACTCCGAGACTAGGGTCAGCGAAAACAACGAAGGTGTGCGCAGGTAGTAACAGTGGAGGTTTTTACGAGCAGAGTGTGGGTTTTGTCAGGCAGTGAGGGACGCAGTGAGTGGGATGGGGAGCACAAACCGGAAGGCACACATCAGCAAGGGAAACGATGGGTTACCACGGAAGATCAATCCGGGCTGAACAACAACGGGAAGAAACCAATTGCGGACAGACAGGGGGTGATGCGTAGGGAAAGACGGACACGGTTTATTTTTTTTCCCTTCCCGAAAAGTGATCATACAAATGAACCAATTTGAGATGTAGTTATGGTGCCGCCTGGCGTTGCGTTGAATATCTAGCATCGCTTGACTCACAGTCAAATAAAATGACAGTCGGCGGTTTCCCAACAAGTTTAATAGCAAATCTTCTCTTAGCTTACAACTCTCTGTGAACAGCACTATCTCGAACAATTGGGCGGATTTCTGGAGAAACTTTTCGAGCCCCGGGTGCTTCGACAAGAAGGGGTGCTTCCCTGTGAAAGGATTGCAGACATAGATGTAGTCGGTGGATATGCCTCCAATCAAAAACAGGTCGGCGCAGGATGCAATGTGATGGAAGAGAGGGGGATAATTGAAAGGTCCTTCATTTTCCTCCATAAAGGAATGAAATAACCGACATCTCTCCCAACTGTGTGTGAAGAAAGAGTATGCGGAACAATCATTATGGCAGTCTACAGTACCTACCCCCAACAATGGATTTTTATTAGGAGGCGTCTCAAGCCATTGTGTGGTAATAAATCTGGTTGAAGAAAACAATGATTTCCATTTTTTGCAGACACGAGAGAATCTACAGAGATACTTCACTAGCAACCACGCTAATATTTCTTCAGTCAAATCATCTGGCAGTTCACAAAAATGTGAGAACTCCCCAACATCAATCGTTGCTCTTTCAATCTTGCTCACATCCAAATTCCACGCACAGTTCTTAGATACTAGTAGTTGCAATGCCAATTTTCCGGAGAAATACGATGATTGCATAAAATCTTTTATTTCTGAATCATGTTTGGAGAGTAATGATTCCACTATTTTACATCTTCCTTCCATGTTATTACACGTTATTTTATTCTCGCAACAATCACCTTTCACCTTAATTTCACCAACTGCACCAAAAATGTTTTTTAAATCGTCTTCATAGGATTCTTTGCCAAGGCCACCTATAAAAATTTCAAATTTCTTTTGTTTCTTCCCATCCTTTAACAGTGCAGGCATGTCATTAATTTTACATTCATCATCTTCAAAAAATTTCATATTCATATCAGTTTCCTCATCAAAAGTATTTTCTTCTTTTTCTTCATATTCTCAATTGGATTCAGAGTTTGAGTGGTCTTCCTCTTTAGTTTTCATATACCCACTTGGATCATCAACCTCATTCATGTCACCCCGAGGAGTTCTTATTTCATCATCATAAATGTATTTTTCAACATCTTCCTCATTATTACGATATTGTTCATCTTCTTGTTTCTCAAGATAGTCCTCATCCACATCAGGACGAATTTCATCTGAATCCTCATCTGGATACTCATCTTGATCTATATCATTCTCATCAAGATATTCTGAATTCCCTGAATCCGCTGAATTGCTCTGTTGACTATGTCCAATATTCGGGAATATTGGTTCTTGCGTTAGATTTATCTTGTCGCAAATGGCGTTTAACTTCTGCATTGCTTTGTTATGATTGTCTATGGACTCGCTATGGTTTTGTCAAATTTGTCTTTCTATCCGATTTGTCGTGTCTTGAAGTTTTTTGATGTCGTCGGAATGTCCTGTAACCTTAACCTCAAGATCGATCAACCTTTTGTTGAAATCAGCCATCGACATTGATGAAGGCATCGAGCGGCAGCAATTTCAAGGAACACTGAATGCAACACCACCACCACGATGGCGGCAATAGCACTGCTTGTAACAGCTGAAGGCAGCCAGCAGCAGCGGAAAGCAGTCAGTACACGAACTGGCTCTGATACCAAATGAAACAACAAAACCATAGTCTTGTTGACTTAATTGTAAAATACACAAAAGGTATTTGTAATAATAATTTATTATATATAAAATGTGTAAGTGATGATAAAATGTTACAATGAGGCCCTGCTTGTATACCTAGGCAGGTGGCCTTTCATGACTAGGCATGTCTTTTAGACATGCCTTTTCACTAACTTAACAGAATCCTTATTTAACTATTAGTAATTATATTTATTTGTATTTATTCTATTTATTATGAATTATATTCATAACACCCTCTATGTACCTTGATGTTAGTGACATTGGATGTTGAACTCCTCTATCATGACCCTACTAAAAATGTACCCATCACTCAAGCAAAATCTTGACTATACATGCTACATTTTTTTTATCTTATGTTAATGCTTGGAGGTTGATATTAATGACAAAGATCACAAGATAGGAAATGATTCTGATGATATGTAGATATTTGTTGTAGCATGATTTTTTTGGATGTTAGAGGCCATATAGAGCTTATTTGTTGATGTATTTTCGGTTGAGAGATGGATTGCACTTGCGACTCGATGTTATTTTGGTTATGTGCACCCTTACATGCTATATAAATGAGAACTTGTAACTTGTGGACATGTGGTTGATGAAGATTATAACTTCTAGATGATTGGTGTTATATGGTTTAATCCATGTTTTTATGTTTTTTATATCTAATTCATCATTCTGCATGCTTTTGTTGACATATATGCATCAAAATATATAAAAATATATATTATATAAAAATTCGCACCCAACCCGGGAACTTTTGAAAATGTTGCTCCCCACTCCTGCTCCCAAGCAATCTTGCCCCTAACCCTTCCATCCCTCGTAGGGGCCTCAGACACAACCCTCTAAATTCTCATCAAGTAAAGGCAAAGGTCTTCGATCAAAACTTGTGTTGGCACAGAATAAAACCTTGGCTGACATGGCATCGGGGCATCAACTCTCAATTGATGGGGTGCTTAGAACAACGACAACCCCAAGAGTGGTTAACCAATGATATTTCTCTCCCTTAATTGTAGGGGCCTAGCCAACCATAAAAAACAATAGGCTCTTTGACGCTTAGTCGAACTCGATGGAGCCATCATTCTCCTTCTTCAAGAAACTCTAGGCGCGGGGGATCTCATCTCAAGCACATTGGAAAGAATTCTACCTGGATGGAAATTCACTTGCACAAACCAATGAGGACGTGTTGGAAGCCAAGTGATAGGTTGGAACCCCCGATTCATCAAAGCCCTACATGTTTGGGGGATGGACTTAGCCAAAGAGTTTAAGTTCAACTCAGTGGAGCTCAATCAAGATCTTCTCATTCTTAATATATATGGGCCTCCACAAAATAAAATGCCTTTCTTGGATTCCCTCTCACGGAAATCATGTATGAACGAGGACAATCTGATCATTGGGGGGGACGTAAACTTCTCTTGGGTGAAGCGGAGAGTTGGTCCCCCATGCACAAGTTAATCCTAATTCAGACTACTCCAAATTTTTGAGAACTCACAATCTCATTGATATCGAACCAATCAAGCTCAGACCCACCTAGTGCAACAAAAGAATGGAAGAGAACCGAATAGCAAAGTGCATTGATCGATATTTAATTGTTGAGCATTTGGTGGATAGATTGCCTCTCATAAGGCAACGGATTGAGGAAGGTGGAGGCTTAGACCACTCCCCAATCATGCTAGAAATCAAAGCTTGGAACAAAAAGCCCCCGACCCTTTCAAATTCAACTCTTCCTGGCTTACTGTCAAGAGTTTCATAGAGCTAGTGTAGTCTACATGGCGACCTTTCGATCCTCTGTCAGATGTTTCGACAAGCGAACAATTTGAACATAATCTCAAATTAGTAAAGGAAGCCTCCATCAAATGGTCGGTTAACAAAAAGCTTAAGGACTCTCAAGAACTCCAAGTATGGGAAGTTGATCTTAAGTCAATCTCAGAGGAAGCCTTTGAAGGCTTCAAATCGAAGGAATCAAGGGAAAGGCTAACTCGCCTAGAATGGAGGAAGAAAGTCCTCTTAGCTGACATTGAAGCTACTTGGAGACTCAAAAGTTGAGCCATCTTGCTAGAGGCAGGCGATGAGAACACCAAATATTTTCAAAACTCTACCAAAGGGAGGAAAATGAGCAACATGATATGGAAGTTGAGGGACCCAGAGGGGAACTATGTCTCATCCTTCGAGAACCTTGCAGCAATGGGAACAAATCATTTCAATGCTCCATTTAAAGAACCCGCTTGGGCCTCCATAGCAGAGGTGATCTGACTGGCCCTTTTCTTTCTAGCTTCGTGGATCTTGAGGAAAATGAACGTTTGATGGAGGTCATGACTATCAAAGAGCTCAAGAAGGTCCTTAAGTGGATTTCAAAAGGACAAAGGTCCCAAATCATATGGATGGTCGATTGAGTTCTTCCTGATTTTATTCGAACTCATTGGTGAAGATCTTCTCAGGGTCATTGAAGAATCCAAATAAACTAGTCATGTTCATCCATCCTTCAACTCCATTTTTCTTGCCTTAATCCCCAAGTTTGACAACCCCTCTTCCTTTGATGACTTTCGTCATATATCTCTCTACAATTGTATCTACAAGGTTATAGCGAAAACCATAGCCCTTGTTGAAGATTGTAACTAGGTTCGGTCTTCATAAATTGTATTTGAATCAATATTTATTGTACTTGTCAAAAGAATAAAGAAAAAAAATTTATATTATTATTAAATGACTTATTAAAGCATGGGTTTCATGCTTGGGTCATATTATTTTAGGTCAAAGTCCCCATTGTGGACTTCTAGGATTTATTTTGAGTTTATAGTCATTACAGATTTAAATTGACCCATACTGGGCTTTTGAATCATGTGATTAGGTCAAGTATTGAGTCAAATATGATTTATGGAGCCTCCACCTCAAGTCGCCCTTCAAGTGATCAAGGTGGCCTCAAGTCCAGAAATTCAAACTCATCATAAGCCTATAAATACAAGGAGATCGAATTCATTTGGAGACATCTCTCTCACACAGAAATTCGATATCTAGTGTTGCATCAGAGAAAAGTGCGAAGTGAAGGAAGGGGTCAAAAGAAGTTCGATTTTGGACAAGCTAAAGGATCAGAAGAAAATTGAAATTTTGGTGTTACTCTCTCTCTCTCTCTCTCACATGCTCTAGTTTGGAAGATCGAAGTCTATCATTATTTTGTTGCTTCAGTTGCTGCAAGTTACTACTGCCAAGAGAAGAATAGGTCAAATTTGATTTTGTTGAGTGTTGGTGTCTTGAGAAGGTGTATTGGGTCAAAATCAAACTCCTAGAAGCAAGATCGAAGTCTTTCCTCCAAGATCGAAGTTCCAGAAGCAAGGTCAAAGTTCCAAGGTTGAAGAAACTGCTGCATAGCGTTGTTTTTGCTGCTAATGCTGCTGCTAGATTGAGGAAGGATCAAAAGGAAGGTTGATTTGATCTGGAGGAAGTTTGAGTCAAGGTCTTGAGTCTCAAGATTACTATTGAAGGAAGAATTACTGACTAGGTTTTCCCCTAGAGTGGGGTTTTGTCGTGGCCTACATCTAGTGTCCTTGATCTATACGCTTTTGATATTTGCTTAATGAACTAAGAAGAAAGAACATAATAAGAACTAAATAATATCACAAGTAAATAATCAAGATCAAGAGAATCATTTTGCCTTTCTTATTCTCTAACATGGTTTCAGAGCTTTGGCGAAGGAAGAAGGAAAAGGAAGTCTCAAGGATTTGATCAAGGAGACATAAGAAGTTCATTAGAGGAAACTTGTCTTCGCTACCTACAAGGAAGATGTCTAACACTATCAAGGAAGAGAACAAGCTTGAAGGAGCTTCAAATTATAGATCTTGGAAAAAGAGGATTGACCTCATCCTTGAAAAGAACAAGGTCTTAGATTTGGTAAAGGGAAAAGTGAGAAGTCCACAAAAGAATCAAGTGATGCAGATAAAGTGAAATTCAAAGCATTGGAATTAGTGGCTATGACTTTGATGGTTGAAGGCATAAAGGACAACCTTGTCCCCTTCATAGAAAACATTGATCATGCCCATGAAATGGCATTGTCAGAACTATTTACCATCAAGAATATTGGAAAAGTGGCAAGCTTGAAAAATAAAATAAAGACTACTAAGATGACCAAGGAGGATATTGTAGCCACTTTCTTTATGAAGATAGCAAGAATAAGAGATGACCTTCTTTCCATAGATGAAATTGTGACAGATAAAGAACTTGTGATCACAGCCCTACTAGGGCTGCCACCTACTTGGAGTGCATTTGCTTTAGGTCTCAATCGCTGGAAAGAAACTCCCACGGTCAAGAAGAAAGAAACCTGCAGTCAAGAAGAGTTAAGAATCTCAATGGTAGCCAACAATGAAGAAGTTTCAAATGCTTATGTTGCTCGTCACAAGGGAAACTTCAAGAAGAAAGGGCCAGGGAAGAAGGTTAATATGTCCAAGATTGAATGATATCATTGTCACAAAATGGGGCACTATAGAAGTGAGTGTCCCAACAATCCTAGAAGCAAGAAAAGAGATCGAGATCATGCAAATGTGGTTGAAGAAGTATCCTTTCCCAAGAGAGCGAAGCCCGAAGAGAATGACATAAGGGACTTACAATACTAAGCCCCTTGTTCCTAACTTTAAATATTTCATTTATATATTTTATGTTTAGTTATAGATTTAACATCTTTTTGGAAAGCCATTTTCTTGTTTTATAAGTTTTTTACGTATCCCTCAAAGCTTTGGAGGGAGCCCACAACAACTCCTCAAGATAAGTATCTCATTCCCTCTCAATTTGGTGTCATGTAATTATTTAAAGTTTTGATTATATTAAATACTAATCACCTTTCTACCTCTATTCCTCGTCTAGGAATTAACCTGCTGAATGCTCAAGAATCATGGGAGAAGGCCTCAAGGATTAAGAAAGAAGGCCACTCAAGAAAAATCACTAGAATCAAAAAGATTTGTCAAAGAATCAAAGGTATGTCTTAGATTATAAAGTCTTGTTATTCTCTTTGGTATATCCATTCTACGTTACTAATTGTTGTGTCTAGCTCTCCTGAATCTTAAAAGTTTCTTGTTTGGGATGACTCATCATCTGATGAATCTACCCACTTTATACATCTTTGATTGTTTGCATAAAAGGAACCCTAAAAGGTTCTTTGGAAAACACTAACCTAAGGGTATGTTGATAATGTGTGAAACCCTAAACCTACTTAGGGGTATTAATGAAGAAATTGCTATAATGATTGATATATTGATGATGCCATGTTTGGGATTTTGATATGATCATGAAAGCTCTAATTTATTAGGGTCGAAGTGATGTTGTTCGTGTTGAGAATTTGAAGGGGTGGTGATTAATACAAAATTCTCTTCTTGATAATTACTTGTGAACTTACTTATGACTTCTCTTCTTTAGCTAGTTAATCTTTCACAAGTCAATTATCAAAGTACACGAGACACAAATTAGGCTCCTAGAGCCAGGGCAAAACCTCTCCCTCTTGGAGAGGAAAACCCACAAATAATTCTTCTTATAATCCTCAAATGACAACTACCATGACCCAGACTCAGACCCTAGACTTTGGAATGTCTCCAAGATCTTGTCACTGCCCTTTCAAACTAGATTCTTCTCTTCTTCAATGATCTGCACTGTTCTGCTCTTCCTTACGCTTATTCTTCTTTAAGGATGCCCTCTACTTACAGTCTCCTTCTTCACAGAATTATTGCATTTAGTCAAACTCTTGCACTAGTATCCGAAATGTAGGTTGTAACGCATTTGCAAAAGACACCCTGCTAAACATTATGCTTCAAACCTCTGTTGATAGGTATACACTTTACCTCAGATATACTCTTCACCGCAGATGTATACTAATTGTTATGCTTCAGACCTCCGCAGAGATACGCTTCACCGCAGATGTATGCTAAACATTATGCTCCGCAGATATATGCTTCACCACAAATGCATGTTTCAGATTTACTACACCTCAGATCTATCTTCACCGCAGCTATATTACAGGTAAGCTCTCCGCAGATATACTTCACGGCAAATGGATTACAGTCCTTTTATCTTTTAACCGAGAGATTTTTCCAGAGACACCGCACTGTAATATCTTTTCCTTAATCCGCAAGGTTGTCTCTTAGTTATTCGAAAGCTTGTTTCCAAGTGAGTCGTAGAGGCAGGTATTCATATCGATGATTTGCTCAGCTTGAAGGCCGACCTGTCTTTAGGCTTGTAGGTCGACTTCAACAACTTGTAATAACTTCTTTTTGTAGCATTTTTAGAGAGATCGATTTGTAGGTATTTATTCCATACACTCTTAGATGTAAGACAAGACTTTTGACAAGATCTGGAGCATGACAGATTCCTTCATATATATATACATGACACTTAATTATATTCTATGCCTAGAAGACACAAACCTAGAAGACATCAAGAAGAAGTCTATCTACATAAAGATCTCGCTCATGAAATCCATGAAGCCAAAAATACATTTTATTATCTTTGACGTCTTCATTACATAAATACATAATTACATAGTCAACATGAAGACCGGCCTAGTTACACTTTTCAACACTCCCTCTTAACTAGGGAGGTATTCATACAGGTACATGGCTACTTTCAAATTGAAGGATCTCATAAGAAGAATCGGATTGGTAATTGCATTTGTATAGCATCATATCAACCAGCATTGTCCTAGTGCAAGGCCTTGACTAACAGCCCCATCTCTCAACAAGACAATGGGCTACAATGCTGGCGAGACACATGACTTATAGACACCATCGTCATTGTCTCTCCAAGGTACATACTCCACCTGGGTGTTCCCAAAGTATGTCCTTCTTAGACTATTCTTCTCTTGGGTAGCTAGCCCTCAAAGAATATCGGTCCCCGACTACTCTTATCTTGAACGCCCTAACACATTCTCAAAGAGTATCGAATGCCAAATGATTACCCAATCCTCCATTCTGTCTTCCCAAGTGAAGACCAGAATGATGTGTCTATCTCTCCCTCTCAACCAGGGAGGACCTATTCCACAAGGGAATGTACTCATTCCTATACAAGGAAATGCATGCTGCTTTCATTCTTAGGAATTACCAAGCTCTCTTCCAAGGTGCAAGAAAATTACACAGTCTCTTAACTGTTGACCTCCAAAGCAAAGAATGGTGAGACACCCAGCTGCTCATGAAGAATTCCTGTCCTCGATGTCATGGATTTCGATATTGAGGAATCTTCAACTTTTAGCTTCATAGGGCACAGATCATCCATCACTTCCATCCTGAGTCATGACTGTTATCAGAAAGTGATTCATTAGACTTTCTTTTATCTGGTCCACTGTTATTCCATGCTGCTTTCCTTCGAATCATCTCCAAGGATCATGCATCCTTTCTCATGATTAGTAGCCTTGCACAAATTCATCCATATAAACATATACATATGAATTTTAGAACAAAAGTTACCTTAGTGATGATCTTTCACCATGACATCTTCCTGTAGGCATCAGTGTCCTTCACATAGATTGACACATCTACTAATGATATGTTTTGCCAAGGGTCTTCTTCTTTACCAAACTTCCGTCAGAGTCTACATATCTTCCCAGGAGATCTCCTAATCACATCTTCTTGGTCTCTGGATGATAAATGTGGTTGCATTTCATGATTTCTTCCTCTTTGCACATTCTTCATTCCCAGGAACTTACAACTTCTCCAGTTTCTTGTTTATGTACAACCACCTCATATTCTATGAGGTCATGTTATGTTGATTTCATCTGTTACTGCACTGAGAGATCCTTCTTCATATATCATACTCCTAAATACGGAGGTATATTACCTGCAACCATATGACATGACTTCATAGCATTCAATATCAACATATATGTCTGCATACCTCATACCTATTTTCCTTGAGTCATCCTGTAGCAGTTTTCTCTTGAATGAAGAGCTTCATTCTTTTGACCTGCTTCAACAATATGTCATCACATCCCAAAATTCTGTCTCCATGATGACCCTTGATCTGATGACTGCTTTACTTTTAGTAGAGAGGTTTACCAGAAGCTTTTTCACCGAGAGCTCCTTCCATGCTTTTATCGAGATGCTTCTTAATGTACATTGCTATCATACAATTTTACAACTAATCAGAGATCACTTACAGAGGAAGATGATCTCAATCATAATAGAGATCTCTTGCTTCCTCCTTCTTAGATCTTTTAGGGTCAAGTTCTTCTCTTTCATAAGTGACCTGGGCTTCTTCCTTTTTCCTCTTGTCCTTTCCAGATTTAGGACAATCTCTTTTATAATGTCCAAGCTCATCACATCCAAAGCATCACACGTTGTCCATATTTCTTCTTTTATTCTGAGGGCCAAATTTTTCGAATCTTCCTTTCTTCTTGTATGAGGCTGCAAAGGCATGATTCTCTTCACTTGTTCCTGTATCAGCTTTTGCCTTTAGTCTTGTTTCCTCTATTTTACATAGAGACCATAAATCATGGAATGGAGTGGCTTCTTTCTTCCCATATAGACTAGAAGTGAAGTTTCCCCATTCCTCTAGTAGAGCATTCAACACCACTGTTGTCATCTCAGTGTCAGACATCACTTCTCCTAGTTCCTACAGTTGATCTCTTATTTCAGAAATCCTCATAAAGTATGGAGTGATTCCTGCTTCCCTTGATAATTTCATTTTGTATATTTCTTGTCTCAGAGAGATTGCTTCTCTAGCAATACTCACAGAGAATAGCTCCACCAATTTCTCATATATTTGTTTTGCAGTCTTTAGTTTTGATACATAGGGAATGAGAGAGTCTTTGATGGATTCTATGAGAATCTTTTGGGCTCTAATTTCTCCCTTCATTTAATTGGCATGGGCTGAAGTATCTTCTTTTGGAGGTTGAACTATAGATCCTTCGATATATTCCATTACTTCGTCTTCTATTAAATTCAAGTTTGTTCTCTTCTTCCATGCACTGAAGCTTGATGACCCAGCCAGCTTGTTGCTTTCTTTACAATAAGGCATCTTGATAGATAGGGTCATGAAAACTTACTTGAGTGGATTTTCTTGTAGCTTCCTTGATGATGAATGAGAATGAAGTCAAGGGTTTCCTTTCTTCAATGTTTTTGTATTTGAACCCTTGATTATAATGACTATCTTCAAAAGTTGATATTTCATTCAAGCAATGTCTTGAGTTCAAATATTTGATGCCAAAGATTAATTTTCTAAATGAGTTGCTCTTTTTAATGAGGTGGGAGATCTTACATGAAGTAGTTGGATAGTCTTCCTTGCAAACTGATTTGTCTTTCCAACCAAAACTTTGATCTTTTCTTCTTTAAGTGTCTTTGTTGATAAGCCGCCCTTATGTTCAACACTTAGCTCTGATACCATGTTGAGAATTTGAAGGGCTGGTGATTAATACAAAATTCTCTTCTTGATAATTACTCGTGAACTTACTTATGACTTCTCTTCTTTAGCTAGTTAATCTTTCACAAGTCAATTATCAAAGTACTTGAGACACAAATTAGGCTCCTAGTGCCAGGGCAAAACCTCTCCCTCTTGGAGAGGAAAACCCGCAAATAATTCTTCTTATAATCCTCAAATGACAAGTACCATGACCCAGACTCGGACCCTAGACTTCGTATAGTCTCCAAGATCTTGTCACTGCCCTTTCAAAATAGATTCTTCTCTTCTTCAATGATCTGCATTGTTCTGCACTTCCTTACGCTTATTCTTCTTTAAGGATGCCCTCTACTTACAGTCTCCTTCTTCACAGAATTATTGCATTTAGTCAAACTCTTGCACTAGTATCTGAAATGTAGGTTGTAACGCATCTGCAAAAGACACCCTGCTAAACATTATGCTTCAAACCTTCGTTGATAGGTATACACTTTACTGCAGATATACTCTTCACGGCAGATGTATACTAATTGTTATGCTTCAGACCTCCGCAGAGATACGCTTCACCACAGATGTATGCTAAACGTTATGCTCTGCACATATACGCTTCACCACAAATGCATGTTTCAGATTTACTACACCTCAGATCTGTCTTCACCGCAGCTATATTACAGGTAAGCTCTCCGCAGATATACTTCATGGCAAATGGATTACAGTCCTTTTATCTTTTAACCAAGAGATTTTTCCAGAGATGCCGCACTGTAATATCTTTTCCTTAATCCGCAAGGTTGTCTCTTATTTATTCGAAAACTTGTTTCCAAGTGCGCCGTAGAGACAGGTATTCATATCAATGATTTGCTCAGCTTGAAGGCCGAACTGTCTTTAGGCTTGTAGGCTGACTTCAACAACTTGTAATAACTTCTTTTTCCAGCATTTTTAGAGAGATCGATTTGTAGGTATTTCTTCCATACACTCTTGGATGTAAGACAAAGCTTTTGACAAGATCTAGAGCATGATAAATTCCTTCATATATATATATATATATATATATACATGACACTTAATTATATTCTATGCCTAGAAGACAAAAACCTAGAAGACATCAAGAAGAAGTCTATCTACAAAAAGATCTCACTCATGAAACCCATGAAGCCAAAAATACATTTTATTATTTTTGACGTCTTCATTACATAAATACATAATTACATAGTCAACATGAAGACCGACCTAGTTACACTTTTCAACAGTTCGAAATCTCGAACCCTTTAAAGTTTTGATGTAATAAGTGTTTGCTTTGACATGAACCGAAACCCTAGGTTTTGGTTAGGTCTACAAGCAAAATCCTTGTTATAAAAAGTCCTAGGAATGAAACCCTAGGTATATGTTCCTTTGATTAAATCCCTAGCTTAGTCTAGGTCGATATATGTCTAATGTATTGATATTGTCTAACATGTGATATGCTTATGCATGATGGTAATCTCCTCGATATGTGTGTTGACCAAATTTCTAATGGTCATAAGTCTTAGTGTTTGGAAACAAGCCCTAGTCAATGTTTGAATTTCTAGGCCGATTGAAGAGTCTAGGGTTTTGAATCTAAGCCCTAGTAATGATTAAAATTATCTAGTATGTGTATTCATCTGAATCTATATAATGTTTGTTGAGAATTTAAAGATGCAAAATCTAGGGTTTACATTAAACCCTAGTAGAAGCAGTTCATGTTGTATTTTGATTGACTGAAATCTAGGGTTTACATAAAACCCTAGTGGATAGTCTATGATATGGCTTCCGAAAGTTATTAAATATCTTTATTTTCCTGTTGACTTATTTCTAGGGATCGCTATATGACAACACTAGCCTTTTGTCATCTTAAATTGAATTGTTGATGAGATTTAGGGTTTGTATCAAACCTGGGTTGGAAGTTGAAGTATTGAAGTATAGTCTCTTGTTGATTATGTAAAGTCTAAATGCTTCCGCTACTATAAGTTTTTGTAATGACTAACTTCATGCTTCTATAGAATTGGTTGCACTTGCTATCTAAGTTGTGTAGGTACATCATATTGGTAAAGAAGTCCATAAGAGAAGTTGATATGATGAAGGATGGAAGCCTTGAAAGATTCTCCAACACCAAATGAAGAAGTTAATCTCCCTACATTAAGAGGGAGCCTAGAACTCTCCCTGGTTAAGAGGGAGGGCATAACATAGTTTTGGATTGGAGAATATATTCTGGAAGACATGTTGCTACATGTGAAGTAGGAAGAGGAATCTTCTCTCAAAGATTCAACTGATAGTCTTACTGAGATTAGTTGAAGGGCAACATCGAAACCCTGAAAGTTTTCTTTGATTATATATTTGAAATTGTATTTTTGATTGGGTTTTTGTTTGTACAGGTGAATCTCTCGAAGGTTTTGATAATATGTTGGTTATCAATCAGTTTGATTGGGAGAAATTGGTTATAATTGATTTGTTGGATCAAGGGATGTTGAGGCTTTGCGAGTGAAGCATTGCCTGGAAAGACATCGGGCTGACACTCTGTTTTGATGTCTGGTAGGGAGGGTGGCATCGGGTGGATGTGCACCTAGTTCCCTGGGTTGATGGTTAGTAAGTAAGCCTGATGGTATCTATAGAGGCTGAAAGCTTTAGTCCATCTTAGTCCCACTTGGATAGATTGCCTTGGTCAGGAATCTAGTCCATGGCATTAAAGTGCCTAAAAATTCTTCACCGTTCACATAGTTGAGATCTTCCTTGTACTGGTGTATTATGAATACCTCCATAAAGAGGGAGTGTTGAAGATTGTAACTAGGTTTGGTCTTCATAAATTGTATTTGAATCAATATTTATTGTACTTGTCAAAAGAATAAAGAAAAGAATTTTATATTATTATTAAATGCCTTATTAAAGTGTCAAGTCCCACAAACACAACCGGTTGAGGATGGGCCTCGTCAGAAAGGCCACCCAAGATCAAACGTCACGGAGGCTGTTGCGCCCGTGCTAGGAGGAGGAGACAAGTTAAACCCAGTTAGCTTAGTGTTGGTGTGGCCCATGCCCAGTGAGATCCTTGGGTGATTTTGACAGCTTAGATTCTCCTGGGTCGCGGTTTCATAAGCCACAAATCAAGCCTGATGTAATCTTTGATAAACTTAGACCACTTGATAAAAACAAAATGACTTATTAAAGCATGGGTTTCATGCTTGGGTCATATTATTTTAGGTCAAAGTCCCTATTGTGGACTTCTAGGATTTATTCTGAGTTTATAGAGTCACTACAGATTTAAATTGACCCATACTGGGCTTTTGAATCATGTAATTACATCAAGTATTGAGTCAAATATGATTTATGGAGCCTCCACATCAAGTCAGCCTTAAATTGATCAAGTCAGCCTCAAGTCGAGAAATTCGAACTCGTCAGAAGCCCTATAAATACAGGGAAATCAAATTCATTTGGAGACATCTCTCTCACACACTAAAATTTGATATCTACTGCTGCATCAGAGAAAAGTGTGAAGTGAAGGAAGGGGTCAAAAGAAATTCGCCTTTGGACATGCTAAAGGATTGGAAGAAAATCAAAATTTTGGTGTTACTCTCTCTCTCTCATGCTCTAGCTTGGAAGATTGCAGTCTCTTATTATTTTGTTGCTTCGGTTGCCAGTTCAGTTGTTGCCAGTGGCTGCAAGTTGCCGCTGCCAAGAGAAGAACTGGTCAAAGTTGATTTTGCTGAGTGTTGGTGTCCTGAGAAGTTGTATTGGGTCAAAATCGAACTCCTAGATGAAAGATCAAAGTCTTTCCTCCAATATCGAAGTTCCAGAAGCAAGGTTGAAGAAACAACTACAAAGTGTTGTTGTTGTTGTTGCTACCAGATTGAGGAAGGATCAAAAGGAAGGTTGACTTGGTGTGGAGGAAGTCCGAGTCAAGGTCTAGAGTCTCAAGATTACTATTGAAGGAAAAATCACTGACTGGGTTTTCCCCTAGAGTGGATATTTTCCCTGGCTTTTGGCCTACATCTGGTGTCCTTGATCTATATTATTTTGCTTTGATTTTTGCTTGATGAATTAAGAAGAAAGAAGATAAGAAGAGCATAATAAGAACTAAAGAATATCACAAGTAAATAATCAAGATCAAGAGAATCTTTCTACCTTTTTGATTCTCTAACAACCCTCTGGCTCAAACCCATCCTATCCATATTGATCTCCACGAAACAATTTTCCGTTCTGAAGGGCAAACAAATCCATGAAGCTATAGGAGTTGCTCGGGAGGACCTCCACAGTCTAAAACAACGTCGTATGAAGGGATTCATCCTCAAAATCGACCTTTCTAAGGCTTTCGACCAAGTCAGTTGGCTATACATCCAGCTTCTCCGCACTCACATTGGCTTTAGAATTGATTATATCAAATGGATTATGAGTTGTGTTACCTTTGCCTCCTTTGCAATCCTCATCAATGATTTTGCATCCTCTTTCTCCAAAGTCAAACAAGGATTAAGGCAAGGCTTCCCTCTATCTCCCCTCTTTCTTCTGGTGGCGGAAGGTCTCAATAGATACTTGGAGGAAGCTCAAAGAAGGAATGGTTTTCAGGGCCTCAAGGTAGCCTCCACTCTTCATATCACACACCTCCTTTTTGTTGACGATGTTCTTATCTTCAATGATCGCTCCCAAAGAGTCATTCAATCAATCAAAGAATCTCTAACTCTCTTTTTGATTCGGCCACCGGCATGGTCATTAACTTGCACAAGTCATCCATCACTCGTTTAGGCCTAAGGGAGAGTGAGATGAGGTCCCATCTGCATTTTTTTCACTTCAACCAAGACAATCTAGAATATGGTTTTAAATATTTGGGTTTCCTCCTCAAACCTAACTCTTACACCAATGCATACTGGAAATGGCTCTTAGCCAAAATTGAAAAAAGGCTCAAATCATGGAGTACGTGATGGTTATCGAGGACCGGTCACTTAGTGTTAATCAAATTTGTACTGGAAGCCATTCTAGTTTACTGGATGTCTCTCTCATGGATTCCAAAAGGCACCCTCAACAAAATTTGGAAACTATGTTACAATGGACCAGAGCAGTTCACTTTTCCTTAGGTAAAATGGACCAGATCGCCATGCCCAAGGCATGCGGGGGATGGGGCTTGAAACAACTACCTTCTTTCTCTCAAGCATTGGAAGCAAAATTGGGCTGGAGGCTTCTCTCTTCTCAAAGTTTGCGGGCTTTGGTAGTCTACCGGAAATACATCTATCCTTTATCCCTTGAGGAATGGGTTCAAAGTAACAACAAAAACAGGCCAAATGCCTCTATTATTTGGAGGGCGATCATCAACTCTTCCCCCTCATTGAAAACGACCTCGCTTGGAAAGTGGGCGCGTCTACGATTGGGTAATGATCCTTGGCATGGTTACTTGGGAGCGGGAGCGAGAGCAGGAGCGGGATCGCCATTTTCAAAAGCCCCCAGACCGGAGCATTTCGGGGAGCCTTTTTTTTTTAAATATATATATATATTTTTTTATTTTTTTTTATTTTGATGCATATATGTCAACAAAAGCATGTAGAATGATGAATTAGACATAAAAAACATAAAAACATAGATTGAACCACATAACATCAATCATCTAGAAGTTATAATCTTCATCAACCACGCCCACAAGTTGGAAACATACAACATATTGACCCTTGAGTCTCACGAATCATCAATCTTAAGGTTTCAAGCTTTCAAAATTCAATATATAACATTTATCATCATTGATATATAACATTTATCATCATTGATTCATTGATTTCAAATTTCAATATATAACATTTATCATCATTGATATATATCATTTATCATCATTGATTCATTGATTTTAAAATTCAATATATAACATTTATCATCATTGATTCATTGATTTCAAATTTCAATATATAACATTTATTATCATTGATAAATATCATTTATCATCATTGATTCATTGATTTCAAAATTCAATATATAACATTTATCATCATTGATCACCATAGTTGTACTTGTAAGCTAAGTGTAACCAATAATCATTACAACAAAGAATATTTAACATGAAATGAAATGTTATAAAATGAAACGAAATGAAATTTCATGAAGCATCATATTCATAATTCATAATGACTTATAAACTTATAAATGCCAACTTCAAAGTTTCACCTTTCAAATTCAAACTTCAAATTTAAATTTTCATATATTGTTTACAAAAATTATCATAATAAATATGAAAGAGTCAAGTTTCAACTGTTCAACAGTAATAAAAGTTAAAAACTATTAGAAAATAGAAAAGACTAGTAAACAACAAATCCATTTTATCTATTGGCTGGCCCCTTGCCACGCCCACGAGAAATGTCTAATTTGTGAGAACCATGAGGCAATGGTTGTCTTCTAGTACTCTCAGGAGTACCACGACCATAAATAGAAGGCGGAGGGCAACGTGAGGATGTAGGTGGAGGTTGAATCTGCAAAGGAACAATAGTTGGAAATCGAGCACTGGCACTGGTACTCGCACTGCTACTGGATGGTGGGACTGGCCCTGTGTGTGGCGGTGGCATGGCTGTTGTTGCTTCATCATCATCCCTCAAAAGTTTTGCTTCCAATTCTTCCATATGTATAGTGTCGTCCTGCAAATTATCATCCTCTGGGTTGTTGTCCCAAACTTTATATGATTAATCCTCATATGCCCGATCACAGTAATGACTCAACAACCTCAAGTTGTAATGCACATAAACCAAGCTTTCTACTCGGTTTTCATTCAGCCTGTTTCTTCTCACATTATGTATGAAGCTGTAGGTGCTCCAACACCTCTCTGCAAAAGAAGTATTTACAACTTGTAAGAGAACTTATTTTGCCAACTTTGGCAAAAGTCCCATGCCGCCATATGCTTCCCACCATGTGAGAGCATCAAATCAATCTTTGTCTTCCATTGCATGGAAAGAACCACGTGTTTATGTTTTTCGTGTCACACGTGTCCAAACGTGCGGAAAACGCTAGGGCAAGTTTTCTAAACTTCGAAAACATGTTTTCTATCCAAGGGCATGTTTTCAAAATGGAGGGTACGTTTTATTTTTCGAAGGATACGACCAAAATCGTATCGGACACGTTTTAGGTCGTTTTTCGTGTCTGGTACGTGAAATACGGGACACGTGACCCTGGAGGACGTGTCCTGTGACTTAGATAAAAACCCATGTATAATATTTAAAAGCTAAGATGACTAAGAAGAACAATAGTAATAACCACAAGTATCATTGCTTTGAAATGTTGCATTTTCTGTTTTCTTGACATGGAGGCTTTGCTTGTAATTTATTGTTGAAAATATAATATTTAAATAAATCACCAATAATCCAAATTGAAATCCATGATACAAAACTCATATTTTGAGCTACAGCTTGTATAATAGATTTAGATTTAGCGTAATACAAAAATAATAGATGGGAAAAATGATCATGTTGTCCAATCATCAATGTCCATGTGTAATATTCCAAATGGAAAATTTACAATGATAACAAAAACATGCAAATATATAAACACAAAAATTTTCAGAACATAAACACAATAACCAGAAATTTCTGCAACTCCATAAATTGGCCAAGATTTTATTAATATTTGATGTTGATGTATAAGTGAGTTGGAGAAAATGCACCTGGGCCTGCAGAAAGAAAGCTACAAGCACCAGGTGATGAGTACAAGAAATCCCAACAACTGCAAATGCTAGATACTCCAGAAAACTGTGTTGTTGCTCCAAAACAACATTGTTGCATGACTTCGGCCTCTGATTTACCCACCGAAAACTGCTCAAAAAGTTCTAGGAATTTGGGAAGTTGATCCTTACCAAAAACCCAGAAAGGGTTTCCTCTAATTCCAACCTTCAAAATTTGATCCTTTGCAGCTTGGCCCTCCTCCAAATTCGATTTTTGTTACTACAACTGCTATTGTGATCACTGCCCTTCAAAACCCAGCAAACCTCCTCAAATGAACCTCCAATCAATCCCCCAACACCTCAACTCCAAAATCCCTCCAAGGCAGCTCCCACAACGAGCCTCCTCCAATGACTGCGCATTCCAGGGAAGTGCTTATGCAGTCTTTGTGTATATTAGCTGAGAACTGCATAGAGGTTGCTCCTCTAAGGCTGCTACTGCTGCTACACTCCAGAAATGGGTCCTCAATCACTCATTTAGCTCCTTCGGTGAATATTCCAGCAACTCCACTCCACAATAGCAAGATGGCTCCAACCACTGCGTAGTAGAGGCTCTGGACTGCGTCCCAATCTCTCTAGAAAAGCGCAGAACCTATAGGTACTCACTCCTCTGGTCTCAAGGCAAGGAAAATGCGTTCCTTGGGTGGCACACAAAGTCCACCGAAGAAAGGTTGAGCTTCGCTCCTTGGGAAGCTCTTGTGTTGAGCAATACAATGTTGGCTCAGCTAAGTAGCTAAGGCAATTCGATTTCTTCAATAGGAAAAAGATGCAAATGGTTCCTCCATTCCTTCCTTTTATAATTGTTGGGCATGCATGCTTGTGGGTCCCTCCACAAATTCGATTTTTCCTTGGGGAATTCGAATTCCCTTTTACCCAAGTGTGTATTTCATGTGGGTGAGTGGCCCCCACATTCAACTAACATGCAAATAATTCCATTTCTCCTATGTTCCCTTCACCAAAACTGCCTTGGGCTATTATTAATCAAAATTGCAAAATTAATTTAATTGGGGACATTACAGTTCTCCCCACCAAAAATTGTTTGTCCTCAAGCAATGCCTAAACAAGCACCCTCTCGATCAGCTGACCCCAATAGTCTTTGCACACAATACCAGGGTCCCAAATGTACCACCGAGCCATCCTGATCAGTGTGAGGCATCCGTTTCTCCACTCATTGTCCAACCTGGTATAGGGACCCGAATCCCTCCGCATACCATCAGTAAATAGAGCATCATAATCATATAAAGTCCTATCTGTCTCCACGTGCAACTGATCTACTAAGTCATCCATCTCATGTACTCCAAGGGTAAGTACCTGAAGATACAATTCTACTCCTGTGGAAATAAATACTTCCCTGCGTGAGGTTCCCCTAAACTCCCCCTGCTGATCATTCCTCCATGTCGATGAAGTCCCCTATGCCAACAAAGAATCACTAAAATCCAACGGAAGGTCGGAATGATCTCCCCCTGTCGAACCCAATTCACTCCCAAGGATAGTTGAACTGTCAAGTACTGTGATGCCAAGGTCCCATGCCCATCGTGGGAAGGAACTATCCTATAGACCCTGCAATACTCTGGTCATGACTAATTGTCTAACATGATCATACCAGAGCCTCATCTCCTGCAACTCTCGACCATAATATATGTGATGATCGAGGTTATGCCCAACTTGCCAAGGGGACTCAACAATGCCCGCGCCTATCACTCTATGGTTGGCCCCAATCCTGAACAACCAGCTGCCTCGCCATATGATGAAAACCTTAGTGATCCCCCATGTGTCAACCTGATAATGAACTGGATCATCAGTTATCCTGATCGTACTCACTAAGTAATGGAGTGTCCTCCACATCAACTGGATCCCTGAATCCCATGACCATACTGGAGCTCCACCACTCCCAATCCTCACTGCATGTCACTATGATATGATGCTAGCTATTGGGACCCATATGTGCCTCGTCTCTGACTCCTGTATGTATCTAAGAGGTAGGCACCAAGCATCAAGTGCCTGTCCTGCGAATGACCAATTGCTTTGCACCTGCCAAATCACACAGAAGATTTGCTATCCTAGCTCCCGATGATGTGCTTGGGTACTGCCAGAAGCCTAGGCATCATCCTGCCAACAAGGACTACCATCCCACATACCTCATGCTCACCTAACGCCTCAAGTTGTTCAGCTGAAAGAGTACCATGCAACTCCCTCTCGGTCACCTCCCTAAGTGTGAACTTAAGGGTGGAGGCATACTCTACCTCTGCAGCAAACCACGTACTCCCCAGACTTGTACTTGTCAGCTCGTGCCCTGACCAAATGCCACTGGTAAGAAGTCTCTCTTTGGACACTCTGTGCCCCAACTAACTATCTCGAGCAAGCCTCCTGAATCCTGCTGCTCGCAATGAAGTCATCAAGGAACAACATCCAACACCGTTGCACTTGCAAACAATGTGGGAGTGAGACCAGCGCGCAAGTCCCCATAGATATCATCAAATGATGCTCATCTGCATCCTCATCGATCCAGGCTGAGTTACACCCATCGCCATGTCGGTTGCCTCTATCAGACAGTCTCCCTAGAGATGACGCTCCAAAACCCCAATGGTTGGCGTCACGCATCACTACCTGCGGCCAAGCATCCTTGCTCTCCCCTGCATACAAATGTGTATCTTTGTGCCCCTTGGCAAACCCCTGCACCCAATTACACCCCTATATGCACTGCTCGACACCACTACTAGCTTCCATATCATCCTGTATCAGCCAATACCCCTCCTGTGATGATGTAGCTGTCACACAATGCGGAACCTCGAGGTGGTGTGAGTCGCTCCTACTCCACAATGCATGCCAACACAACTCGACACTCCACCATACACCTTTGTGCTCCTCTCCAGAACACTAAACTTCGTGGTACGACTCCACGCACCACTGAACACCTATGCCAACTTCTGCACCACCCTGAATCATGGCCATCCCAAATGCGTCAATAATCCACGACTCCACTAGTGACCCCACCATGATGTGGGATACCCCTCCTCATCTTCCATGGTAGACCTAAGTGGTTTATCTCCTCACATGCTAATGGGAATGACACTACTATGTCTAGCCTCCATGGCACTTGTGTCGAATGTGCCCATGAGAGAGCACTATCTCCATACAACGCGTTGCCTGGTGGCCTGCTGATGCCACATCCTCTGGCCAACCCCTACCAAAGTATGTCACTCTCCCTGTGACTCCATGTGCATCCAACATGTCCAAACAACCCATGGGTTCGGCTCACGAACCCCTTGACTACTAGTGTCAACTGAAACTCCCCCAAGGAATGATTGCACTCAGTGACTAAGTTCACAATCCCACCGACGCCATAGCCCTCCTGCATCCCAGATATATGATATGAAGCCCCAATTGGGTCCCAATCCAAACCTAGGCCTCCAGTATCTCCAATGTATGAGAGCTCCTGTTGAGCTTCACTCCGAGCTACGATCATCTCTACATGGCTAGCCCACTCCGTTGGGTACCAACTCAGAATCTCTCGCCATCCAACCCCAAGGGGAGGATCAAATGCATGAACACCCGTACATAGAACAAACCCTCCATTCTGCGAATGTTGCACCCTACACAACTCATGTCGCCTCGCCTCGCTAGTCCGGTTAGCACATATAGTCTGATTAGGTAACTCTGCCTCTCTCTCGCCAATGTGCACAGATAACCTATCAGTGCTACAAGCCCCATCTATATATGCTCGAAGAGGGTTGCTCTGACGCTCCAAGGTGTACTCCTCTAGCTGTGTTGCTAAGGGATCGAACCGTTCCCCAACGCGAGTTATTTTGGCCACTGACTCGGCACAAACGACTCTCATGCCCTCTAGCTCCTCATTATGTTGTAGAATGGTATCTCGGACTGTCATGGGCTTCCTTTTCAATGTTAGAAGATCGGGCTGGAGCTGTCGAAACTGTTGTGGGCAACTATCATCTGTAAACTCAGTCACAACTCTGGATACCTCTGTATCTCCTAGACCCCCATCAACTAATACATCCTCAACGAATGGCCCTATGGGTGTATGCTCAATTGTCTCCACCAAGGAGTGAGTTGAACCCATCAAGGGGATCTCCGACAAGGGTGACACCTGCATCACATTGGGTATGTCTACTTGCTCCTTGCACTCCTGTGTGCCCTCAGCCTCATACTCAATCGCCTCCTCGGGCTCTCGACATCTAAGGCCCAGTCTCCATCAACAGTAATGCCTCCTAGCTCCATCCTCTCACGATCCTCCTCTATGCTCCTCGAACAAGAAAGCCCTCTTGATTTTAGGGTTCGACGCCTCATACTCATCAATCTTATCCTTGAAATACCTCCTCAAATCTACAAAGGTGTCGGGTTCCCTCCCCTTCTCCTGTTCGTCCAGAAAATGAGGCATGGTAGGTTGGCTAGGCTAGCCATTGGTATTGTTCTGCTGGAGCGTGTGTGCATGCACATGGCTTCTCTCCTGGGTATGAATCAATGTCCGCATCATTTGTTGCATCCTCTCTAGGACCTGTTGGTTTTTCCTCCTCAACAGTTGGTTCTACCTCATCAGTGCCTCCATGATCCCCTGTGTACTCCTCCCTTTTTGTATCATTGGAGTGCCCATAAATTGAACAGTCACTATGCATGCATGGCCAAAACCTCCATGATCTTGCTAGCTTCCCCGCAGCCAGCCAAGATCATGCTCTGATACCACTAGAATATTCCAAATGGAAAATTTACAATGATAACAAAAACATGCAAATATATAAACACATAAATTTTCAGAACATAAACATAATAACCAGAAATTTTTGCAACTACATAAACTGGCCAAGATTTTATTAATATTTGATGTTGATGTATAAGTGAGTTGGAGAAAATGCACCTGGGCTTGCACAAGGCAAGCTACAAGCACCAGGTGATGAGTACAAGAAAGCCCAACAGATGCAAACGCTAGATACTCCAGAAAACTACGTTGTTGCTCCAAAACTGCATTGTTGCCTGACTTCGGCCTCTAATTTACCCACTGAAAACTGCTCAGAAAATTCTAGTAGTTTGGGAAGGTGATCCTTGCCCAAATCCAGAAAAATCCAGAAAGAGTTTCCTCTAATTCCAACCTTCAAAATTTGATATTTTGCAGCTTGGCCCTCCTCCAAATTCGATTTTTGTTACTACAGCTGCTACTGTCAATCACTGCCCTTCAAAACCTAGAAAAACTCCTCAAATGAACCTCCAATCAAATCCCCCAACACCTCAGCTCCAAAATTCCTCCAAGGAAGCTCCCACAAAGAACCTCCTCCAATGACTGCGCAGTCCAGGGAAGTAAGAGGGAAGTGCTTTCAGTCTCTGTGTATACCGGCTGATAACTGTGTAAAGGCTGCTCCTCTAAGGCTGCTACTGCTGCTACACTCTAGAAATGGGTCCTCAATCACTCATGTAGCTCCTCTGCTGAATCTTCCAGCTACTCCACTCCCCAATAGCAGGATGGCTCCAACCACTGCATAGTAGAAGCTCTGGACTGCATCCCAATCTTTCCAGAAATGCGCAGAACCTGTAGGTACTCGCTCCTCCAGTCTTAAGGCAAGGAAAATGCCTTCCTTGGGTGGCACTGGAAGTCCACTGAAGAAAGGTTAAGCTTTGCTCCTTGGGAAGCTCTTGTGCTGAACAACACACTGTTGGCTCAGCTAAGCAGCTAAGGGAATTCGATTTCTTCAATAGGCAAAAGATGCAAATGGCTCCATTCCTTCCTTTTATAATTGTTGGGCATGCAGGCTTGTCGGTCCCTCCACAAATTCGATTTTTCCTTAGGGAATCCGAATTCCTTTTTCCCCAAGTGTGTATTTCATGTGGGTGAGTGGCCCCCACATTCCACTAACATGCAAATAATTCCATTTCTCCTATGTTCCCTTCACCAAAACTGCCTTGGGCTATTATTAATCAAAATTGCAAAATTAATTTAATTGGGGACATTACACCATGATTGTCAAAACTAAAGATATATGCCTGAATTATCCCTGAAATTTGCCCAGACAGTCCCTGAAATCTGCCCAGAACATCTCTGAAATCTGCTTAGAATGTTTTGGGGGACGGCCAGCAAGTCTCGGAGTCCCCGACGAAGTCCCCAGCAGTGTGGGGATGTTTCCTAAGGGTCCAAAAATCCCTGGAACGCAGGAATGTAGGCTACATGAGATTTTTTGGGAAGGATAGGTCCCCGTGTAATATAAATAAATATGTATAACAAAACTATAAACCATTTTTGGTTTTTCAAATCTGTATGCAGGAAACCACCAGCAATTGATTGGCCAACTACTGCTGCTTAGCATTCATTGCCTGTGAGTGATCTACATTTATTCCTTGCCACTACTCAGCATTTATTCCTTGCTATTGATCAGCATTTATTTCCTGCTACTGCTCAGCAATCATTACCTGCTCGACTACAGGAGTGCAATGTGTATGACACACTTGTCGCAATAACAGCATGTAGAAGTACCTGTTCGTGATTTTAAGTTTGGCATTTTAGATTTAGGCCAACTTAGTTTGCTGTTCCATGATTTGTGCATGCTTATTAGAGCTTAGTTGCATGAGTTTCACAAAACGTTGCTTTCTCCCTAGTTTTGTGTAAAACATGTTTTGGAAAATTGCATAGAGCAAGTGCCAAAACATATCCAAATGTACTAGAACTGGAAAATTCATCTTAATATGCATGTGTAGTCTAACAATAGAAACACTATAAAACTTAGGAAAGTTTTAAATTTAAATTAACCTCTTAGGCTAGAATTAAGAATAATTACAGTCCTGAATAAATGTTTTATAATATATTTAGGTAAAACTACATTACAGAGTGAGTACCTCAATCTCAATAAGAATCTGTAGTGTTTCTCATTACATGATTGACCAAAATTATTTTTTGTTTCCTCAACTAAGAGGAATTGCAGGACACGTTATGATGCTGTTTATTTTGATACCCAGCTCCCTAGTCCTGGCACTAGTATCTTAGTAAAGTGTATGAAAGTGTTTTGTTTTTGTATGTCTACAGATTGATTTATAGGAATGGAGCTCCAGGAGAAGTTTCGCAGGAATTGTATTCAGCTCTTACAAGCATTCAAATGGGTTTGGTTGAGGATAACATGGGATGGACAATGGAGGTGAAGTAGTTAGTTGTTACCAGTTCCTGATTGCATGCACATTGCATATTCTACGCAGTGGCATTCAGACCTGAAATATCACGGTTCTCAACATGATGGTCCATCTGCTGCTCAAGAAACTAGTTTCACAACGACAAGAATGTAAATGATTCTTTGGTTTCATTTGTGAAAAATAAAAATGTATAAACACTGGTAGAAGGATATGACATTTGTATATTTCTATGTCATTTTTATAGCCAGTTTCATGTTATCTTTTCATAAATGAAATTGTTCCATTGGCATATGGTTGAGTGACAAGCAAGGTGGTTAAACTCAACCTTGGGAATGTTGTGGCATCGAAATACTAATATTTACACCAAACTTCACGGGAAATTCTTCACACTATCACCAGCAACTGCTGCGATTTAAACAGAAGGTAACGAGCTACCTAAATACATATTAAACCAGTGAATAAACATGTAACAGCGGCAACTGGTATCAAACTGAAACCCTTGCATGCCAAACAATGTACATAACTCAATATAAACCATACTAAAGTTCACAAAGTTCAAAACCAAGAACCTTTGTAGCACAGGGTAACAGTTACTTATTGTGAACAGTTGTTTAAGATCAGCCTAGATCTATCTTAACCCTGGATCTATCAAGCGCAGAGAGGGATCAAATCTCTTTTCAAAGTAAAAAAGGTTTGTATCTCAAGAGATTTGATCCCTCTCAATGCATGATAGATCTGGGGTTCAAATGGTATAGACTGGTATTAATATTAATATTAAATGTTTTTTACATGGGATGATAACAAAATTAATATTTTCAAATATTACAACTTTGACGTGAAAATATTTGTCATTAAAGATTTTAATATATTCATAAGATATAGCTTTTTCTTTTTAAAGATTCATTTTACAAATATTTAATTCAATTGTGCGAAATTGTATTGTAGTATTTTTATTTATATGGTTATTTTCATTTTTACTTTAGGCAGTCATTAAATTTTTTTTATTGGAGACATGACATACTTACACGTCACCTACATACTGGCCTATAGAATGCCCCTCTCGGCAATTATTTAGTGATTTGTTTTTTTAAATACACTGATAAAAACAAGGTGATAAAAACTATGTATAAAAAAAGCTATAAGATTCGAATATGTAAGCATATCACCATTCTTTGGATCCCCAATCAATAGAACCCTTTTGGTGCGTAATGGTGAACATACTTATTATTACTTACAAAGATGGCTAATAATTCAGTTTAGGAAATTCTTATTATACTAACAAAGAATTAATGCGCAGAGATAAGAATTATCTACAAAGAAAGCTCTATAAAATCAGGCAACTTTCTCAGCACTACAAAGACAGAAGATTTGAATACGTAAAGTATATTTGCATTCTTTGCACCTCTAATCGTAAAAAAAACCTTTTGGCTATCCCAATATTTAAAAATGCACTTGTATCTCATTTGCCATGTTAAATCCATAGTGGATACGTGAATGCTGTGCCAAAGGCCCATGATAACAGAAATGGCCAAATCCCTTCAACAGCTAGCAAGGTGATTCTCGAATGTGCGTTAACACGGAAGTTTGATGGAGAATGGTGTTGAACATACCGCCAACAACTTTTGGCTAGCTTGCAATCACTCTTGGCTAAGTGGCATATTGTAGGCAGCACCTGTTGATGACAAGCCAAGCAAAGACACACTTGTATAAAATATAGAACCTTGTAGCCTTTGACTCTGTCTATTCTTTCGATCTTGGGCATTCCATCTACCATTCAGTGTACCATTCAGTGTAGGTACAAGGGGGTCTTCTTATTCAACAACAAATACAACTGTTTACAATTGTAGGGGTGAATTGATTTATCAAAACTCCAACACGAGTCTCTCCCTATCATCACCTTTGTTGAGAATTTGGTAGGGCGGAGATTAATTCAAATTCTCTACTTGATAATTTCTTGTGAGCTTACTTCTTTTACTAATGTATTTTCTTCTTAGCTTATTATATCTTTCATCAAGTCAATTATCAAAAACACAAGAGACACAGATTTAGGCTCTTCGAGCCAGGGCCAAAACCTCTCCCTCTTAGAGAGGAAAACTCACAAGAAATTCTTCTTATAGACTTTTAGATGACAAGTACCATGACCTCGACGCAGACACTTGACCCTTGTATGCCTTCAAGACCTTGTCATTGCTCCACTAGGCATCTTATACTGATCTCCTTTTCTACACTTCTTTGCACGAGGACTAGGAAAGCTCGATTCCTAGTTAGACTATCCTCGGCCTCCTTATTATCGATATATCCCTCTGCACTTTCGATACTTCTTCCTTGTTGTAGTATATACTTCAGAGATATAGAAGTGTCACCGATTCTTCCTTTGATGAGGTAGCCCTCGGCCTACCTTAGCTTCAGCCCTAGGTTGAGATGTATCCAACCTCACTGTAGTGTCCTCCTTCAGAATGTGACAGCCCTTTTCTTCACTGTAGTATCATCTTTCTTTGCATCATATTCCAAATCTGAACCTCGCACTGTAATCTCAGAGTATTACCAAACTATGTTATCCTCCATTGTAATTCCACACTATGATTTGCATATGATGTTGCAGAGATATTCGAGATGTATTAGACCTAAGACAAGCATATGATGTCCTTCCTTTACTTCGTTATTTAACCTAGTCTTCTCATTGTATTATACCGCAAACTTATCCCTTTTCTAACTTCAGACTTGTCTGAATTCTGTTACTATATCTGAACTATTATTCTCTGTTTTATGTGCAGTCCACTAGGGTGTATATATATTTTTTGCACCTGTAATTGAACCGACCTATCATAGGGTAATATAGCTGACTTGATATATGGTTATAGAGCCGACTTGTAGGGCACATCTTCCAGCGTTAATGAGGTAGACATGAGGGTTGTCTAGAGCCATTCCTTCACAGTTTCATGGCAAGGTCTTGAAGGCGTACATGACTCTTAATTTACATTTATAACCAGAAGACAAATAGTAAAAGACATGAAGAAGAAGTCTATTGACCTATAATAAAAATCTTGCTCATGAAACCCATGAAGCAAGCATAACAAAAATACAGTTTATTATCTTTGTCTTCTTCTTTACATAAATACATAATTACATAGTCAATATGAAGACTGATCCTAGTTACACTTTTCAATGCTCCCTTTAACTAGGAAGGTATTCATACAAGTACATGGTCACTTTCAAATTGAAGAATCTCATAAGAAGAATCGGATTGGTAATTGCATCTGTATAGAATCATATCAACCAGCATTGTCCTAGTGCAAGGCCTTGACTAACGGCCCCATCTCTCAATGAGACAATGGGCTACAATGCTGGCAAGACACATGACTTATAGACACCATAGTCATTGTCTCTCCAAGGTACATACTCCACCCAGGTGTTCCTAGAGTATGACCTTCTTGGACTATTCTTCCCTTGGGTAGCTAGCCCTCAAAGAATATTGGTCCCTGACTACTCTTATCTTGAATTACCTATCAGATTCTTAAATAGTATCGAATGCCAGATGATTACCCAATCCTCCATTTTGTCTTCCCAAGTGAAGACCATAATGATGTGTCTATCCATTATCTGCACATTGCCTTCATTGAGACTTATGGTTGTTAGTCTTGGTCTAATGCATGACACGTATTATAGAATCATATATGTCACTCCCTCTTAACTTGGGAAGGACATACTTCAAGTTTCTTCCAAGCAAGAAACTTATCACCAGGCTCCCTCTCAACCAGGGACTTGCAGCAGCAATGGTGGGACACCTAGCTACTCATGAAGAAATACTCCCCTCAATGTCATGGATTTTGATATTGAGGAATTTTCAACCTTTGGCTCCATAGGGCACAGATCATCCATCACTTTCATCCTTGATTCATGTCAGCTATTAGAAAGTGATTCATCTGACTTCCTTATTTGGACCACTTTTATGCCATGTTTCTTTTCTTCGAACCATCTCCCAAGGATTTTACATCCTTCCACATAATTGGCAGCGCTGCATAAACGTATCTAGATAAACATATACATATGAACTTTTAAATCAAAAGTTACCTTAGTGATGATCATTCACCATGACATCTTCCTGTAGGCATCGACATCCTTTATTCAGATTGACACATCTCCTAAAGATATGTCTTGTTAAATGTCTTCTTCTTTACCAATTTTTTATCAGAGTCTACATATCCTCCCAAGATATCTCCTAATCACATCTTCTTGGCTTTTGGATGATAACCGCCTCTTTACATGGCTGCACTTCATGATCTCTTCAATTATTTCTACGCACAGCTTCATGCCCAGGAACTTCCAGTATTCAGTTCCTTGTTTGTATACAACTACCTCATATTCCATATGAGGACATATTTAATTCCATCTGTTAGTGGCAACCTGTGCACCGTGAGAGATCCTCCTCCATAGATCATACTTCTAAAGATAGAAGTCCATTACCTGCAATCATGTGACATGACTTCACAACATCCAGTGTCAGCATATAAGTATATAGATATACCTCATACCTTTTTCCTTTTAGTCATTCTGTAGCAATTTTACTAGAATGAAGAACTTCATTCCATTGACCTGCTTCATCAATATGTCATCACATCCTAATCCCATAATTTTGTAGCATAGAATTCTCGATGAAACCTTTTTGCTTTCTTTCTAATCAGTGAATCTATAGAGAACTCCATTAGAATATGTCAACACCTATTTCCATGATGACCCTTGATCTTGATGATTGCCTTCCATCAATGTCGTTTATCAGTGAGGTTCTCCAGGAGTTGTTTCACCAAGATCTCCTACCATGCTTCTATCATGATGCTATTAATATACATTGCTTCTCGTCATACTATTTTACAGCCAACATAAATCACTTAAAGAGGAAGCTGATCTCAATCGTAATAGATATTTCTCGCTTCTTCTTTCTTAGATTTCTTTATATCAGGTTCTTCCCTTATATCTGTGACATGGCCGCCTTCCTTTTTCCTCTTGTCCTTTCCATATTTAGGACAATCCCTTTTATAATGCCCAAGTTCATTACATCCAAAGCATCGTACTTTGTCCATACTTCTTCTTTTATTCTAAGGACCAAATTTTCTTAATCTTCCTTTCTTCTTGGACATGGCCGCAAAGGCTTCATTCCCTTCACTTGATCTTGTATCAGCTTTGGATTTCAATCTTGTTTCTCTATTTTACATAGAGACCATAGATCGTGGAATGGTGTTGCTTCTTTCTTCCCGTATAAGCTTGAAGTGGAGTTTCCCCATTCTTCCGGTAGAGCATTCAGCACCACTGTAGTCATCTCAATATTAAACATTACTTTTCCAATCCCTGTAGTTGGTCTCTTATTCTAGAAATCCTCCTAAAGTATGAAGTGATTCCTTCTTCTCTTGACAATTTCATTTTGTATAGTTCTCGTCTCAAAGAGATTGCTTCTCCTGCAGTACTCACAGAGAATAGCTCCACTAGTTTCTCATATATTTTTTTTGCAGTTTTTAGTTTTGATACATAGGGTATGAGCGAGTCCTTAATGGATTCTATGAGAATCCTCTGGGCTTTGATTTCTCCTTTCATGTACTTGGCATGAGTTGGAGCATCTCCTTTTGAGGGTTGAATTGTAGATCCTTCGATGTAGTCCATAACTTCGTCTTTAATTAGATTCAAGTATCTCCTCTTCTTCCATGCACTAAAGTTTGATGACCGAACCAATTTGTTGCTCTCTTTACAATAATTCATTTTGATAGATTTAAATAAGGTCATAGATATTTACTTGAGTAGAGTGACTTCCCCCTTTTCGCAGCTTCTTTGAAAATGATGAAGATAGGAACTCCTTCTTAGATTGAGTTCTCTGATGAAGGGATTCTTGAATCCTTGATGATAAAGGATGTTTTCCAAAAAGATGATGTCTCTTCCAACAATGTCTTGAATATAACCTTTTGATGACAAATATTATCCTTTTGATTAGTGGATACTTTGAAGAATCTTCCTTGCAAATTGATCTGACCTTTTAACCCAGACTTTGATCTTTGCTTCTTTGAGTGTCTTCTTGTCAAGTAGCCCTTGTGTTCAGCACCTTAGCTCTGATACCATGTTGAGAATTTGGTAGGGTGGAGATTAATTCAAATTCTCTACTTGATAATTACTTGTGAGCTTACTTCTTTTACTTATGTCTTTTCTTCTTAGCTTATTATATATTTCATCAAGTCAATTATAAAAAACACAAGAGTCAGATTTAGGCTCTTCGAGCCAGGGCCAAAACCTCTCCCTCTTAGAGAGGAAAACCCATAAGAAATTCTTCTTATAGAATTTCAGATGACAAGTACCATGACCTTGACGCAAACCCTTGACCCTTGTATGCCTTCAAGACCTTGTCACTGCTCCACTAGGCATCTTATATTGATCTCCTTTTCTACACTTCTTTGCACCAGGACTAGGAAAGCTCAATGCTCCACTAGGCATCTTATATTGATCTCCTTTTTTGCACCACTTTTCACTAGGACTAGGAAAGCTCAGCTCCTAGTTAGACTATCCTCGGCCTCCTTATTATCAATATATCCTTCTGCACTTTAGATACTTCTTCATTGTTGTAGTATATACTTCACCTATATAGAAGTGTCACTGATTCTTCCTTTGATGAGGCAGCCCTTGGCCTACCTTATCTTCAGCCCTACGTTCCAGTGCCTTCTTCGCTCTTTCTTCTTGTAGTCCTTGAGATGTATCCAACCTCACTCTAGTGTCCTCCTTGATAATGTGATAGCCCTTTTCTTCACTGTAGTATCATCCTTCTTCGCATCATATTCCAAATCTGAACCTCACACTGTACTCTTAGAGTATTACCAAACTGTGTTATCCTTCACCATAATTCTACACTGTGATTTGCATCTGCTATTGCAGAGATATTCGAGATGTATTAGACCTGGGACAAGGATATGATGTCCTTCCTTTAATTCGCTATTTAACCTTGTCTTCTCGCTATATTATATCGCAAACTTATCCCTTTTCTAACTTCAAACTTGTCTAAATTATGTTACTATATTCGAACTAATCTTCTCAGTTTTCTACACAGTCCACTAGGGTATATATAGTTGTTTGCACCTATAATGGAGCCGACCTGTGATAGGGTAATATAGCCGACCTGATATATGGTTATAGAGTCGACTTGGAGGGCACATATTCCAATGTTGATGAGGTAGACATGAGGGTTGTCTAGAGCCATTCCTTCACAGTTTCATAGCAAGGTCTTGAAGGCATACATGACTATTAATTTACATTTATAACCAGAAGACAAATCCTAATAAACATCAAGAAGAATTTTATTGGCCTATAATAAAAGTCTTGCTCATGAAACCCATGAAGCAAGCATAACAAAAATACATTTTACTATCTTTTTCTTCTTCTTTACATAAATACATAATTATATAGTCAATATGAAGACTAATCCTAGTTACACTTTTCAACAACATTCATATGAAAATTCATTTAAATAAATCCTATGAATCAGCTTCTAAATCTCCTTAATAATTAATTTATAAAAGTGAGAAAATCATTTTGTTGTGTTGGCCTCTACACTCTCTATGTCTTGGAGTTAAGATACTTGGGGCTCTTCCAAAGGAAGATCCCAAAGATCCCCTTCCTGTTGAATGTTAGTGTTGGAAGATAATGGATTTCAACAACAAAATACTCATAAATCAGTAAGTGGGAATGAAGGCTAGTTAAGATCCTAGGGGCTCTTTGAAAAAAGATCCCCTTCCTACCAAATGTTAGTGTTTGATGATAATCGATTTCAATAGCCAAATTCTCATAAATCAGTAAGTGGGAATGAAGGTTAGGACCCATCTTCCTCTACTTTGAGAAAAACCGTTTTTTAAAACATGGCAACACCTAAGTCACCTGATACGGGGATACGGGGATTCGAGGAATCGGATTTGGGTACGGTGACCCCCATAACAGGATACTTCTGGGATATGATACGTTATATATATATTAAAAATTAGATATTTTTTACACAAATTCATCCAAAATTCATTGATTCAAACATAGATACTCATGAGTCATACATGATCATTGATCATTGATACATTGATACACCATACATGATACAATTGTCAAATTTACTCAGAAAGACAAGATTGAAGATAGTAAGATACTGTAGTTTTCTCATTAAGTCATCAGAATCAAAATGTGTTACATAAGTACACTGCCAATGGCAAATAGAAATATAAAATTAAAAAAAAACTACAGTCTACAAGACTACAAGCCTGAAGCCTCAATGAGTCAGAGTCATCAATCCTCATCATCATAATCAACATCACTGTCCTCATCCCGATCATCATGCTCACCACTGCTCTCCTCTGGCTCTGATGCATCCTCCTCCTCTATCATCTCTGCATCTGCTAGTGTGGAGGATGACGCCTCAACTCCATCATCAAATGTGATAGGCTCTAGCACTGGTGCATTGAGATCCAAGTTGGCCAATGCCAACTCAACACTGCTATCCAGACCCATATCATCAGTTTAGACATCCCACATCTCTGTCTTTCCCTTCAACCAATCCTCCCTTTGCTTGTAGATGAGACGAAGGTTGGTGTGCACATACACCATTGTCTCTGCCCTGGACTACTCAAGCCTGCTCTTCTTCACACTATACAAATTCCCATATGTGCTCCAATTCCTCTCGCAACAAGAGGATGAAGTCACCTGAGAGAGGATCCTCATGGCTAACTACTGTAGAGGAGGGCGTGTTGCCCCATGAGTTTCCCACCAAGAATAGGGCTTCTTAGCCCCCCTGTCTTGAATCACATCATAGCCTACAAATCGCCCAGTGCCAGTGGAAAAATCCGCAAAGGCATCCTCCACCTCATCAAGGGATGCCCTATCCTGAAAAATCCTCTTGAATGCATCTTTCCTCCCCTGTGAGATTTCACCATCCATGTGAGGAGGGAATCTGCGGGAAGGTCCACCATTCAACCACTCATGGCTGTAGTATTTTGGGTTTAAGGAGTGAGCCAAACAATGTAAAGGTGTGCAATTCTTGTCCCATCTGCTGACAAGAATATCCTGTATGATGGTGAAGAAGGCCTCAGGTGATGTCTCATACTCTGGGCACTGACTTTGTAAAACAATGGTCCTCACAGACTCAATCATGGAATGCCATCCCTCATAAACCTCTCCTAGGATGGGTTGGTCTGTATCTGCAAATCGGAGCAAGGAAATGATAGGCTCCATGATCTGAATAACTAGATCTACCTTCTCCCACCATATATAATCCAACACTGTGTCCTTCACCTTCTTTGAGGCTGCTTGATCCGTCTTTCTCCAAAAAGACCAAAACTCTAAAATAACCATGGATCCAAGAGCGGTCTTGACCTCCCTCAACCTCTTCAACATGATGAATGAAGAGGCAAACCGTGTATCTGCAATCTTCAACAATGATATATTGTTGTACTTCTTGTAGATAGTGAGGGCATTTGTATGGTTTTGTACAAAGTTGCGGATATGTCGTGCATCCTCAATAATGGCTCCAATCCAAAGCACATCAAAAGAAATAGATTTCAGTGCCAAGTTCAATGAATGGACAATGCAAGGTGTCCAAAATACTTGTGGATATTTTGCTTCCACAATCATGCCAGTGGCCTTGCAAACAAGTGCATTATCTATAATGATTTGCACACAACAATCCACACCTACATCTTCAATAACTTTAAGAAATAACTCACCCATATATTGTGCATCCTTGTACTGTCCAAGTGCATCCACTGATTTCAAGAAAACTGGACCATTCAAGGATGACACCATGAAGTTGATGAGTGGGTGGCATGCTGGATCTGTCCATCCATCAGAAGCAATGCTAACCCCAAATGTTGGCCATGCTGATTTAATAGGCTCAAGCATTTTGTCCACCTCTTTCTTTTCCTTTGTCAACATTATGGTTCTGAGCTTCTCTGACCCAGGAGGCACATACCCTGATGGAGACCCATGACTAAGAGCTCGACACATCTCAATAAATAGAGGTGACCATGCAACATTAAAGGATATGAAGTTCTGATAGAAAAAAAAATGCAATGGTGAGATCAAGCTCTTCCCTCTTCTCTTTTTGGAAAATCTTTTCCATTGGACCAACTGCAGATGCCTTTCTCTTTGCTGATTCTCCCCTACTAAAAGTCTTAAAAGGGAACTTGTAGCTGATTTTCCTTAAGAATGGAAGGGGGTCATCATTCTTGTTTTTTTTTTTTTTTTGCTGCCACATTTGCCTCACCAATACCCTGCTCTTTCTCCAATTCCTTTATCTGTGCCGTTTTAATTACTGTACAACATTTAATGCCACAACCTAGAATACCCAACAAATGAGCTTTCACACGGAAATATGTGCAAGTGAACTTGCCGTGGCAAAAATTGCATTTCCATGAACAATTTCCTCCTCCCTTTTTTCCTGCCCCTCCCTCTCTTGTCACATATTTCCACAATGGGTATTTGGGGTCAACAATTTGTTTTCCCTGCACATTTGAAGCTGCTGTTGCAGCCCCACTTCTAATGGATGGAATACTTGCAGACCCTGATGAAACATGGACTGGAGGGGCATCTCCAATGGGGAAATTCTTCCCCTTTCTTTGCCCCTGTCTTGCTTCCTTTGATTGAGCCATGATTACTGCAAAAAATAAACAAAAATAACCAAATATATAAAACATATGCACATGCAAACACTAACAGCAAACTAAATGCAAAATATAGAGGGGCAATGCACTTATCGGATGCTCGAATCTCTTCGAAAGAACTCCCTTTCTCCTTGCTTACACTAGCTCCTTGCTCACCCTAGCTCCTTGCTCACTTGAGAAAATGAAATCAGTGAGAAAAACCAACAAGAAACACACTTTTATAAAACAAATATCGCACTTTTTTGGGCCGATGTATCCGGCGGTACCCGATTCACTGGGTACAGTGGTATCCGTACAGGGTACGATCGGGATACGTCGTACCCTATACGGATATGGTCGTACCCAGTGAATTGGGGGAAAATCGGGTACGAATTGTATTCAATACGGGGATTCGGGATTCGATGACCCTTTTGGACGAATCCGGTAACTTAGGGCAACACCAATGTTATTAGAACCAAGCCGGTGATTGAACTAAAAACTTTGTAGACCGCGAACTAGTCGGAACCAGTGAAAAACCAAAAAAAAAACGGTCTACCAAAAACACACTAAATATTCATATTTTAAAGAAAAACATATATATTCATTGGCATCCATATGAATCCAAACCATTTATACACAAATATGCAAAAATTCTCATTTACATAGCATGTAAGGGTGCACATAACCAAAATAGCATCAAGTGTAATCTATCTCTGAACCAAAAATACATCAACAAATAGGCTTTAGATGGCCTCTAGCATCCAAAAAAAATCATGCTACAACAAATGGCTACATATTATTAAAACCATTGTCTATGTTGGGTTCTTCGTCATCAATATAACCATGTAGGCATTAAAATAAAATAGAAAAAATGTAGCATGTCATGTCAATATTTTGTTTGAGTGATGGGTACATTTTTAGTAGAGTCATGATAAAGGAGTTTAACAACCAATGCCACTAACATCAAAGTACATAGAGAGTTAGGTGTTCTTTATTAAATACTAGTTCCATACCCTCGTACATGACAAAATCCAATGGAAACGTTGCAATCCCCGCAATCCTGAAATCCTGAAAAACTATTAAGTT
This sequence comes from Pinus albicaulis, assembly GCA_034641835.2. Classification (NCBI taxonomy): domain Eukaryota; kingdom Viridiplantae; phylum Streptophyta; class Pinopsida; order Pinales; family Pinaceae; genus Pinus; species Pinus albicaulis. The sequence goes on from CM076578.1 coordinate 569,313,888, forward strand.
TGCTGGATTTTTAGTGAAATCTATAATTCTACTTTCTCCATATGAAATCCAATGAGGTTGGAACCACTCTCAAACATCCTAAGTCATTTCATGGTAATGTTAAAAATTTAAATACAAGGATGAAAATGAAAGATAAATGAGAATGTCACTTTTACTTAAAAATTTAACATTACCATGAATTTCATAGCAATACTGGGGCCACAGGCTTGAATATTATGCTAGCCTAGGGGAGAATTAGAAGTGGGCCAACCAACTAAAAAATTCAAAAAAAAGGCAATTTTTTTACGTTGGAACCAATCTTGAACTAGTCGGTTCGATGAAATAGGTCGGTTCGGTACCGAACTAGCCTATTCCGGTTTAGTATTGAACCATCCTATTCTGGTTCGGAGGCCTAGTTATGGGCCAAAAGCGGTCGTATCAGTTGATTCCACCGGTTCCGATCCAGTTCTGATAACATTGGTTTCACTAAAAACATGAGTTTACCTTACTGGAGCAACTTATTGGTTGGAATAAGAATAATGTACCTAAATAAGCTCAGTTTTTCTGAGCCTTTCTTTAGTTTATAGGGTGGATTTAATTGTAGTAGCAGTGGATTTTCAGCAATTATGTGAATTTTCAAGTTGATTTTCAACATTTGGTTTAGTTCAGTTTTCAGGTTACAACACTATGGTTTTCAATGGATTTGGTTGCATAATAAGTTGGTTGCAAGCAGGTTGTCGTTTTCGAGTTGGGAGCAGCCCAATGGACTAGGCACCTGGTCTATGGGGGTTCTTGATTTTAAGAATATCAATAAAGTCATAAATTTGAGATATGTTTCAAAGCCAAACTTAAATCATATCCATTAAACTTTGGACCACCCCTTAGAAAATACTCATCCTTGGGTAAAGGATTAGGAAAATAAAACATCTGTGAAAGATCCAAACATGCATATCTTGAGATAATAGTAGCAGTATCTAAGTTCTTCATCAAATCTAGTGGAGTCACTGAAGAATTTGTTGAACTAAAAATCCTTTTGATAGTGGAGTTTCCATGAACACTCTTGAAATCTAAAGTATCTTACAATGGAGTCGTCGGGTGAATGATGTGTAGCTTGTTAATGTATGACTATTGTTCACCATCAACAATTAGATCTAGATCTTTGTCATTCTCTCAGGGAAAATTTGACCTTCACTCCTCGATAACAACGCCAAAATGTTATTACTCATAATTTTTCCTTTGTTGTGGAAAGAAACTCACTAAGGTAACCTTTAAACTGCTTTGGGATTGAAAGTTGGCCCTTCAATCCAGAGAGGGATTTCTCTTTAACTCTACCACTCAAGGTCACTTTAGCAGCAGGTCACTAATAGCTCATTGGCCAATTTTTAGTTTCTATCAAATGATTTTGGTTTGGAAAGGAAAGAAAAGGAACCATTAGGTATGGAGTATTTGATAGAAAAATATGCTAGCCACAAGTTATATGAACAGATCTAGCAAAGGCAATATAGATTTTGGCTTCTTAAACAAATCATCCTCAAGGTATGGTAGAAGAATGTAGAAAATAAAAACCAAAAACATAGCAGTATGATTTTTGCAAATGATATCTAAGCTGAAAAACATATAAGTATTTTGAAAACCATGAACTTGAGAATTTAGTACAAATTCAAATTCATATAGTTTTTTTCAAAGATTTAATGATCAAATTTTTGACTATGTTAAAACCTGGGTACCAGAGGACAAGTGGTTCCCTAAGGCTTTGACCTTTAGCCTAGTGAAAAGTGTCCAAATGTATTTGTACTTTTCTCCTAAAGTGACTTTGTAAGTGGTAAAGTCAACTCTAATTTTAAAGTGACTTTATAAGTGATAAATTTACATTCTAATTTTAAAGTGATTTTATTAAAGTCAATGAAACATTAAAAAGTGAAAAAATTACTATGGAAATAAAAGGCTAAGTGGGTCTTTATTTAAGTGGATGAATTAAAAAATTGAAAGTGCAAATTAAATGCACATTTATTTTCACCCCTAGATCTAAATGAATCTCAGCCATTAGATCTTAGGGTTACCCAAAAGGTCACTTAGGGTAAAAGGAGAGGAGAAGAGGAAAAGATCAATTCATTCTTTCATGAGCTTGTGAGAGAAGGAGAAGGAGAGCAAGGAGAAAATTTCTAAGTAGTGAGAAGTTGAAGGAGGGCAGCGAGAAGACTTCAGCAAATCCGTATAGTAGCTTAGTGGCACAAATTCCAAGGCATAAATCTGTATAGCAGGAGGTTGGTACACTTTTCGAGAAAGGAGGCACAAAAATTGAGGAATTTATACAGCAGCTTCAGCACGAATCCCAAGACAGATTCTGGGCTCGAAAAATGAGGAGGAGCACTGATGTTTTTTCGGCACAGTTTTCGAGAAATCCGTATAGCAGTGACAAGACAATTTTTTAGGTAGTTTAGGCACAGTTTTCGAGGAGGAAGTACAGTTGTACTTTCCATACCATTTGTACAGTCGTACGCCATATTGTTGCATTCTGGGCACGCAAATTAAGGGTGACAATTCAACATTTAATGTTGTCATAAATGATGTAAAATTTATGTTTTGTAAGTTTGTTGTTTGGCACGTTTTCTGAGGCGGTGTGCAAGCATGGAAATCGAGATAAGTAAATTTTTGGTTGCTAGAATTTTTAATGTATATTTCAGTTCTCTGTAAAAGAATTTTCCAGAAATAAAGAAGAGCTCTCAAATTGGTTTTCCCCAAGAGTTGTAGGGGGTTTTTCCATGGTCACATTGACTAAAAATCACTGTGCTATTTTCTGTGTGTGGCTATCATTATTTTCTTGTGTTTTATTTCTGCAATTTCAGCAAGTGCAAAAATCTCCAAATTTGTGTTTTCAGAAAATTCAGTCCTTTCCAGATTTTAGTATTTATATCATGTTCAGATTTAAAACTATGTGCATGGAGTGATAAGGAAAACTGATAAACAGAGTGGGGGTGAAATTTCTACATGGTATCAGAGCTTGGTTGGCTAAAAAGTGCAGTTTGGGACAGCAAAGTGAAAATCACAAGCAGCTTATTTTTACACAGAAAATTGAACATTTACCACATATTTGAAAATTTCAGTTTATTAGGACAACAAGCATGTCTTTGGGCTTGAGGGTAGAAGATAGGTTGGATGGGCATAGCAACTACAATGCATGGAGGGAGAGAATCCAGAGCATCTTTGAGGAAGTATAACTCTGGGGCATTATAGTACATACTACACATCACCCAGTAGCAGTACCTGTTGACCTTGTACAATTGACAGAGTTTAACAAGAAGAATGCTAAGGCAAAAAGACTGATTTTGGATGGTGTTAAAGATCATGGCATTCCTCATGTGAGAGGAAAGACATATGCACATGAGATGTGGACAACTTTGACCAATCTTTACCAAAGCACCAATGAAAATATAAAATTGGTCCTAAGGGAGAAGTTGAAGGCTATTAAAATGGCTAAGACTGATAGTGCTACAACATACCTCCCAAAGATCACTTCTGTGAGAGATGAGTTGGCAGCTATTGGAGAGACCATTCCACCCACTGAGCTAGTGCGGATTACATTGAATGGTCTTCCCAAGACTTGGGAGAGTTTTGTGGATGGCATTGTTACACGGGAGAACCTTCCCAGTTGGGAGAGGTTGTGAGATGATTGCATTCAGAATGAGATCAGAAAGAACCATCTTGGGGCAACCAAACAGGTGGAGGAGGATGACAATGTAGCATTGTTGGCAAGGGGCAAGAAGGGAAAAAGAAAGAAGCAAGCTTCCACAAGTGGAGGTGGGGGAAAAAGAAAAGGTAAAGGTAAGCAGGTAAACAAGGAGAAGGACTATTCTAAAGTCAAATGTTGGAATTGTCAGAAGTTGGGACACTATGCAGTTGTGTGTTTGGAGAAGAAGAACAAGAAGGGAAAGGACAAGACCATGGTAGCTTCTGCAGAGATAGAGGGCTTCTCAGAGAGCTTTGATCAGGAGTTTGGGTTCATAGCTTGTGAGGCCACTAGTGCAAGATCACCTGTCACACAGGTTCAGAGGGAGTGTGCACTTCCCTCCACTAGCAGAGCATCTTCTGGTATTTGGTATGTTGACAGTGTGACTTCTCGTCATATGACAGGAGTTTGAGAGTACTTCTTAGAGCTTTCAGAGAGTGGCACTGATATTGAGGTAGTACTCGCAGATGACAAGGTAGTACTCGGAGATGAAAACATTGTTAGAGTAGTCGGTGTGGGGACATTAACATTTGATAGGGAACCCAAACCTCCCTTGAAAGTGTCAAATGTTCTATATGTGCCTGGACTGAAGAAGAACTTGATATCCGTCTCAGCATTGGAGGATAGAGGGTATGAGGTGTTGTTCAGGAGAGGGCAGGTGCTTATATATCCTAGGGGCACTCCAGCTAATTCAGCTAGAGTTATTGGTGTGCACCATGCCAAGGTCTACAAGTTCTCATTCCAGTCCCTGATGGCATTGAGTAGCAGTACCGATAGCAAATCTAGCACTTTAGATTTGTGCGACATTTGGCACCGCAGGATGGGGCACATGTATCATGTGGCCTTGAGGACATTGCGGGAGATCACCACTGGTGTGCCAGATTTCAGTTTTGATCACCTTAACACATTCAGAGGATGTGCTATGGGGAAGTTTTCCAAATCCCCTTTTCCCAATAGTGACAGTAGATCGACGGGGATTCTTGACTTGATTCATACTGATGTGAGTGGTCAGATGTCTCATGTATCCTTGTGTGGCTATGAGTACTATGTTTTATTCATTAATGATCACTCCAGAAAGACCTGGATTTATATGTTAAGGACCAAGAGTGAAGTCTTCAAGCAGTTTCAAGAGTTCAAAGCTCTTGTGGAGACCCAAACAGGTTGAAAGATCAAGGTCCTCAGATCGGATAATGGAGGGGAGTATACCCTTGGTGAGTTTGTTGATTATTGTGCGGAGGTAGGCATCAGGAGGGAGTTCACAGCTCCTTACAACCCCTAGCAGAATGGGGTTGCAAAGAGGAAGAACAGATCCATCGTTGGGGTTGCCAAAGCCATGCTTCATAATCAAGGGTTACCTTTGTTTTTGTGGGCAGAGGCCTGCAACATTGTTGTGTACTTGCAGAACATGAGTCCACATCGTGCCTTGGGCAATGTGACTCTGGAGGAGGATTTTTCTAGGAAGAAGCTTGATGTTAGTCACTTTCGTATCTTTGGGTGCATTACATACTCCTATGTTCCCAAGGAGAAGAGGATGAAGCTAGAGCCCACTGCAGACAAGGGCATATTTATGGGTTATAGTGAGACCTCGAAATATTTTCGGATTTATATTCCCGCGAAGAGGAAAGTTGTTTTCAGACTGAATGTGAAGACCGTGTTTCTCAATGGCTTCATACAGGAGGAGGTTTATATTGAGCAACCACAGGGCTTTGAGGTGCATGGGAAGGAGTCCCATGTATGCAGACTGAAGAAAGCACTCCATGGCCTGAAGCAAGCTCCTAGAACTTGGTACTCGAGGATTGATACGTACTTGCAGCGGTTGGGTTTCTCAAAGAGTGATGTTGATCCTAACCTATACTTTATTATGGTAGGTAAGCAACCTCTCATTCTGGTGTTGTATGTGGATGACTTGGTCATTACAGGTGCAAAGAGACTCATTGATGGCTGCAAGAGAGATCTTTCTTTAGAGTTCGAGATGAAGGATATTGAATTGATGCATTACTTTTTGGGATTGGAGGTGTGGCAGGAGGAGGGGCATTTATTCCTGGGACAGGGGAAGTATATTGTGGACATTCTTAGCATATTTCATATAGAGGATTGCAAACCCATGTTTACACCTATGATCACCAACTGGAAGAAGCTTCACGCTTCAGATTCCAAGTTGGTGGATCCTACTTTGTACAAACAGCTGATTGGTTCATTGATGTGTTTGGTCAACACTTGACCAAATATATGTTTTGCAGTTAACACGATGAGTCAGTTCATTTGTGAGCCCAGGAGAGTGCACTAGGTGGCTGCAAAACACATTCTTTGGTACTTGTAAGGCACAGTGGATTTTTGTCTGGATTATAGACAGGGAGATGGAGTGACACTAGCAGGGTACACTGATTCATATTGGGCAGGTTGTGCTTCTAATAGGAAGAGCACTTCAGAGTGTTGTTTTGGGTTGGGTTCAGCAGTTGTGTCTTGGTTTAGCCGGAAGCAACAGTCAATTGCATTGAGTTCAGCGGAAGTAGAGTACATGGCAGCCATTTTGGTTAGTTGTGAGGCCATATGGCTTCGCAAGATGTTGTTTGGGCTATTTGGTCAGGCATTGAGACCTTTATTGATGTACTATGATAATCAGAGTTGCATTAAACTCACGGAGAATCCAGTTTTTCATGATAGGTCAAAGCATGTCGGGATCAAATATCACTTCATTAGAGATTATGTCCAGAAGGGAGCTGTAAAGCTTGAGTATGTTTCCACAGATGAGCATGTAGTGGACATTTTCACCAAAGCCTTTCCACTGGGCAGGCATGTCTACTTTAGAGACAAGATGGGAGTGGTGAGGAACACCTTCCTCGATAAGAGGGAGTGTTAAAATTTGGGTACCAGTGGACAAGTGGTTCCCTAAGGGTTTGATCTTTGGCCTAAGGAAAAGTGTCCAAACGTATTTTTACTTTTCTCCTAAAGTGACTTTATAAGTGGTAAAGTCAAATCTAATTTTAAAGTGACTTTATAAGTGATAAAGTTACAATCTACTTTTAAAGTGATTTTATTAAAGTCAATGAAAAATTAGAAAGTGAAAAACTGACTATGTTAATAAAAGGCTAAGTGGGTGAGTTAAAAAATAGAAAGTGAGAATTAAATGCACATTTATTCTCATCCTAGACCTAAATGAATCTCAACCATTAGATCTTAGGGTTACCCAAAATGTCACTTAGGGTAAAAGGAGAGGAGAAGAGGAAAAGATCAATTCAGTCTTTCATGAGCTTGTGAGAGAAGGAGAAGGAGAGCAAGGAGAAAATTTCTGAGCAGTGAAAAGTTGAAGGAGGGCAGCAAGAAGACTTCAGCAAATCTGTACAACATCTTAGTGGCACAAATCCCAAGGCAGAAATCTGTACAATAGGAGGTTGGCACACTTTTCGAGAAAGGAGGCACAAAAATTGAGCAATCTGTACCGCAGCTTTAGCACGAATTCCAAGGCAAATTATGGGCTCGAAAAACGAGGAGCATTGTTGTTTTTCTGGCACAGTTTTTGAGAAATTCGTACAGTAGTGACAACACAGTTTTCGAGGCAGTTTCAAGCACAATTTTCGAGGAGGAAGTAAATTTGTACTTTCCGTACAGTTCGTACAGTCGTACTGCTGCATTTACGGCACAAAAATCAAGGGTGATAGTTCAACATTTAATGTTTTCATAAATGTTGTAAAATTTTTGTTTTGTAAGTTTGTTGTTTGGCACGTTTTCTGAGGCGATGTGAAAGCACGAAAATCGAGATAAGTAAATTTTTGGTTGCTGAAATTTTTACTGTGTATTTCAGTTCTTTGTAAAAGAATTTTCGAGAAATAAAGAAGAGCTCTCAAATTGGTTTTCCCCAAGAGTTGTAGGGGGTTTTTCCAGGGTCACATTGACCAAAAACCACTGCGTTATTTTCTCTGTGTCCGTCATTATTTTCCTGTGTTTTATTTATGCAATTTCAGCAAGTGTAAAAATCTCCATATTTTTGTTTTCTGAAAATTCAGTCATTTCCAAATTTTAGTATTTATATCATGTTCATATTTAAAACTATGTGCATGGAGTGATAAGGAAAACTGATAACCGAAGTTCTACAGACTAAGTAGAAAATAGGCATAATAGGAAAACAGGAAGGAAACCATTAACACATGAATCTCTAGAAATTGCACATGTAACACTGCTTATATCAAATATATTAATCTCAAAAAATTATACACAAGGTTTGTCTCTTTCAAAAAAAATTGAACCCTTAGTCCTCTTTCATGATCTACTTTACAGAATACTTAAAATTTGTTCAAGGTCCAAAAATAATGGATCTCAAATCTCTTCATCTATCTTTAGCTTACTAAATCAAAAGAAATCAAGGAGGAGATAATATCTGGTCCCCAAGTTGAATTGATGAGGTGACTCTCCAACTGAAAATTGATCAGGCGTTTTTCTAAAAATAGAAAAAAAAAAATCTGGCGAATTCCTGAAAAATAGGTTCCAAATATCCGATCAAACCTCTCAAACAGTGATATTTGTGTAAAAAGTGAAAGATTTTTTTTTTAATGGGTTTGTTCCCGACAAAAACCTCTTTTGGTTTTTTAAAAAAAAATTCCAGCTGTTTGGAAACCACACCTAAAGTAACTGTCTTTTACAGCAAAAAACAGAGTAAAACAAATTTTTCTCATCATATTTAAAATAGTAAGTTCACCATGGATATCGGGCTTGATTCATAAAAACTGAAGTTTGGTTCGTGAATCCAGCTTGCATGAGCTTTATCACGACTAGAACCCCTTATCGCCGCCTCAAAAACTATATTTGCTCCAACCACTGACATATTAATTGTCACGCTCTATCAAAATATTTTCAAAAGGAACGTTGACGAATTAATTGTTAGCATTGTTACAACCAAATTTATTTATGTTTTTATCCTTGCTCCAACAAAAGGTCTACATTATTGGTCTATGCTCGCTTGAATATTTGGTTGACTTAGTTGTTGAAATAAACTTGAAGGTTAGAGCTCAGTGAACCCAATATTTTTATTTTTTATAAAAATGACTAAGAACCCTACATCAGCAACCGATAGCATATATAGGCACAGTGAACACTGAAAACACATTTTTTTTCCGTAGTGCCTACTTTTTAATCAAATGAACACTCGCTTCCATTTAATTTGTTGGTGATTGTGTTTTAAACCCATTGAACCAGTGCTAAAAAATTATCTGTCATCGCACCTGAATTCTTTATGAAAAAATTTAAACAATTGACCCAAGCCATTACCCCTAAATCCATTACCTGAAACTAAAATGTGATAAAAACTGGCTCCAATGCGGATATTGTCACCTTGAAAGGAAGCAAGAACCCTCGTACACCAGGTGCCTAGTCCATTGAGCTTCTCCCAACACGAAAATTGCAACCTAATTTGTGACCTGACTTGCAACCAACTTATTCCCCAACCAAATCCATTTAATACCATAATGTTGTAACATGAAAACTGAACTAAACCAAATGTTGAAAATCAAACTAAAAATTCACATAACGATCGAAAATCCACTACTACTGCAATTAAAGCCACACTGCAAACTAAAGAAATGCTCAGACAAACTAAGCTTATTTATGTACATTGTTCATATTCTAACCAATAGGTTTCTCCAGTCAGGTAAAATCATGTTTCCAGTGAAACCAAGCAAGCAATTGATTTGCAAACCAGACCTCTTGACTTTACTTGATTAAAATAAAAACTTGATAATGTAATAGAAGCTCGTCATAAACTTGATCTTCACAGTGAAACCATGGTTGATAGTTTGAACTAGAAAACTCTTCCAAATAGATGGTTACAGGGTCATTAAATTCATAGATGCCATATATTATTTGATGATCTTCATTACAATTTGATTTTCATTTTTAAATTGTTCATGTGTGGTCTTTGTTTGGCACTCATGATTAAAATCATAAATTTCCCCATTCTCAATATCAAAGGGAAACAATACTTCTTGTTGTTTCTGCTGAAAAGGAATTTGAAAAGTTTGAATCTGATCTGAAAGAATTCTTTGGGGCTTTAAAACTTCAAGCTCTTTCTCAATATCCTTAGCAAATTGTTCTAGAAACTTCATCTTAGCTTTCGAGGTACATTTACATTACTATAAATAAGAGGATCAGAATGAAACAAAATTCTCATCTAATTCATCATTAGTATACCCATCATTCCATTCTCGAAGACCTTGAATGGAAACATAGTTCGCCACTAACTATGTCGTCTCCATCCATGTTTCCAAAAAGATAAACCCAAAAACCTATTACAGAACTTATGGATTTAGAAGGAAAACACCCAACCCACTTCCTGCACTTTCCTTAGAATGAATCATAATATAATCGTATAAATACATCTTCATTTTTTACTTTAAGAATATCAGTAAAGTCACGAAAATTTGAGATATGTTTGAAAGCCAAACTTAAATAATCTCCATTAAACTTCGGACCACTCCTTAAAAAATGTTCATCCTTGGGTAAAGGATTAGGGAAATCAAAAGTCTGTGAAAAATCCAAACATGCATACCTTGAGATAATATTAGCAACATCTAATTTCTTCATCAAATCCAGTGGAGTCACTAATGAATTCTTTGAACTACGAATCATTTTGATTGTGGAGTTTCCATGGACACTCTTGAACTAGATCTAGATCTAGATCTTTGGTGTTCTCCCAAGGAAATTTGACCTCCACTCCCCATTAACAACGTCAAGATGTTATCACTCAGAATTTTTCCTCTATTGTGGAAAGAAACTCACCGAGGTAACCTTTAAACCACTTTGGATTGAAGGTTGACCCTTCAATCTACAGAGGGATTTCTCCTTAACTCTACCACTCAAGTTCACTTTAGCAGTAGGTCACTAATAGTTCATTGGCCATATTTTAGTTTGTATCAAATGATTTTGGAAGGGAAAGAAAAGGGACCATTGGGCATGGAGCCTTCAATAGAAAAAGATTCTAGCCACAGGTTATGTTGTGGCTCATTTGCATTTACTTTCGAAATATTTTTCAAAACAAAAAAAAGCATATATATTAGAAAAGGGACAAATATAAACTTTCTATATGCCGAAAAATATTTGTGTTTTATATGTTGGTAAATTACCATATTGTGCAAAAATGTGAAGGTGGGTCCAACCATTGGATTAACACTCGTGTAATTCAATGAGCGGGATTTGAAAGAATTGATGTTGATATTCGATTAGCGGAAAACCGCAGGCACAAATAGCCCGAGGGATAACACCTAGGGTACCTCCATAGTTGACCCAATCGAAAGCTCACTGACTAAGATCGACAGTTCACGATCATTGCGAGGGCAGAACTCCAATGAGTCTGTCGTACTCCAGAGCGCTCCCCCAGTGACGTAGGCAACCCGTGATGTAGGCAATCAATGTCGCAAGCTCGCATGTTACGTTATATGTCTGTTATCTGTCAAGTCATGCATTGAATTCACATTCATTTCCAAAATCCCGCATCGTCTATAAAATGTGTTAAATTTTTGCATTTCCTCTTGTTGGTTTTCAGTCCCAATTGTCCAAGAGTCATCTTAGTCATTTAATTTATCTCCTCCGTTTTTTTACAGTCGCCACCCTGAGTGAATCCATGGCTAAACAATCGTCCCTCTCTGGCTCTTCCAGCCACATCCCGCTTATGGAGACTGAACAAGATGCCAAGGATACCCTGTGCATAGTTGAGCATCTATCCTTTTACCAACAAGTCTTACTTAATGATAAGAATTCTCCCGTCTACTCAGCCATGGTCAAGTCTGGTGTTATGTCTGCATGTGTCCCGAAAACTCATATTTTTCCAGAATTTGTACATTGGCTAGTATCTGCATTATACCCTAGAAAATGTTTTGTGATGAATAATTTAGGAGAAAATGTTCTTCAAGTTGTTAGGGTACTATAATAATAGGATTCATAATTTTTGAATTGACTGTGATTAGTCTTGTAAATATATACATACCTTGCTTTCTGCAAGTTGTTTTCCCATATTTTGAAAAAATGAAAAGAGGGTAAAAGTCCTAAAAGAAATATCAAAGGACTTGAAAAGAAAAGATCAAAAAGAATAAAAAATGGACCCCAAAAAAGAAAGAAAAAGATAAGAATAAGACCTGAAAGTAAGCAAGTCAAAATGCCACTACTATTTATTTTTACTGCAAAAATAATGATTATGTGCCATAATCCATGATTAGTTAAATAGTTTAATCTTAACTTTTCATGCTTTAAATAGAGAATAAAGATACGTCAAACAGTTTAAACTTGACAAATCAGTAGATAGTTAGAGAATAAATGAGGAGCTCAACAGTTTAATCTGAGTCCTCGGATGAAATAAGGTTAGAATTAGATTGTTTCTTGCTTTAAAAGAAAAATGAATTTAGGGTTGTAAGCTTAAATGCACCCATGCAAATGAAGTAAAAAATGTTAGAATAATAATGGGTAGGTAGCATGTAATAAAACATCATCTGGAAAAATTACTAATTTCCCCTCCCCCACAATGTTCCAGTATTCAAAACCTTCAGTCAAAGAGGCTCAGAGCATTTCTCTGACTTCTGTTGGGACCAGACCCAAGGCTTAATGACTGATTGTTAAAAGTACTGGATTCCATTCATAAAAGTCCATTTCCTCAACATTTTCACCCTTTACCAGAAATACATTCCCCTTTCCTAAGTAAAACACCCTTTTTTTGCTTAGAGAAAGTAAAACCCCCCCTTAATTAATTTCATTTCATCCAAAAACACTAAAAAAAACCCATAAAATACAATTTATCCTAAGTGTTATTTGTAAATATTAAAATGGGACCATTATTATGCTCAAATGCCTATTTTTACACTTTGCTTAGTTTAAATATATGTATTTTCCATTTCATTTATATTCATTTCATATTAATTTTAACATAATGTAATAATTCCTTTATAAAAACCCCTTCCCGTAGATATATTAATTTCTTTATCTTTAATATCCCAAACCCACTATATTAATTTTAACCTATAGTTTACAATACCCATGTGCAGAATAATACCCCACCTCCCCATACGTTAAAAACCATTTTATATAATAAAACTCGCCCTGTGGTTATAAAACATGTGAAAATCGCTTATTTGTTGTGTAAAATCACACCCTACCTATTATATTAATACATTAGTTTTACGTTTAAAACTATGTTTTAAATGTTAAAACTAACATCGTTGCATCATAAAAAGCCCGGGCCCCACGCCCACATGCATAGTAACTCGATCAATTGATCTCCGTTGTTCGCACACCTATCCCCAGATCTGACAACCCAAATGCGATATCGCATTTCTTAAAGCGCGAACGTTAATCATTTTCAGATTTGCTAAATAGGTTGTTTCACTATACTCTCTCCCCTCCACGCGGCGCTTCATAATTGGATCGCATTCAATTCAATTAAACCACTTACCGCCCAGAGCCCATGCGATAACCACTGGTGGTTTCTCCCTCCTGCGCCAAAACCACCCGTCTTATGATTTGACCACCATTAAATGTTGATCCTGTTTAACCTAAAAACACTATAAAAACTTCATAAATGCACAGTAAAGCCCTTTATGTATTCTATGTCTGTGTTTAAACTTTCTCGACTGAAAAAACACTCTCTACACACCATTTGCATGCCAAAGAACCAGAAAAAACTACTGAAATTGCTACCAAGACCATTGAAGCTTCCAGTTTGCTTCCAAAATACCTCCACATCCATCAGAAAGCCTTTCTGATGCCTCAAAAACCATTTAAAGATCAAATACATGCACAAACATGTATTTTTTGAAGAAAAGCAACCTTCCTATTATTTAAAAAAGAGTTTTTTGAGAAATTCGAACCTAGTGAAGCCTATTTTGCCCTCAGAAATACCTATATTTACCTACAAAGAAAGAATTTGCTATAAAACTGTGATAAAACCCCAATTTTTGATACTATATCTGGTTTTAAAGAAAAATTGAAGTAATTTTAACCTTTTATAGACTTCAAAGACTTTGTGATTAACTAGAGAAACCCTTTGCAAATATCCTAATCTTTTTGTGCCTGATTTGAATAATTTTTTAGTCCATTTACCCAAAAAAGAAGAGAAACCCTTGTATACCATTTCTTGAACCTGAAAAGAGTTTGAAGATCAATTTAAAGCTAAATTTGAAGGTTTAAACCGAAAGAAAACCAGTTTGCGTCAATTACTATTCAAGAAACCTCTGTTAAAACCTAAAAATACCTTTTGTAAACAGTTTAAGCTTACAAAAGGGTACAAAAAGATCTAAATATAGAGTTTCAAACATCCAGAAGGTCTAAAATGTCAAAATCAAACCCAACAATGACTTCTAAAACCACTATTGTTGTAAACCCTCTACAACCTCCTATTGTAGATATTGAGCATACACCCTTAGCTGATGTGGATTACAAAATAGCTGATCCAGTGATAGAATTTAAACTTTTAGAACTCCACTGCTGGAGTCTTGAAAAATCATTAGATCAAAGAGATGAAGTCCAGATTTTTCATCAAATCTACCCAAGTATGTAGTCCCACATACTCATCAATGTCCAGAAGTCATTAGGTTGTGTCAATCCTATTATTTACCTGAACAAAGAGTCATGGTTAATGCTAATAAAGAAATATTGTTTACCATTTCTGTAGAGTCTATTAACCTAATGCTTCAACTCAAACCATATCCCAATGCAGTTCCCTTATCCATAGAAGCACTCATAAAGCTTTACATTAGTCTGGATTTTCCTAAAAGGTTTCAGATCTTCCAAAATTTCATGCCTGTCTATGTTTAAATACCAAAACTAAACCCTCCTTATTCTACTTCCAAATTTCCTGAAGGGTCAAGGCATGTCATTTCTATGCTATCCTTTATCTTAGATTATTTTTACTAATGAGCATACAAATGAGTCAATTCTAGGTTTCCTATCCACTTTTATACCAGGTCAACCTCCTTCTGTTATCTACAATTATGATGAATACATAGCTGATAATATCCATGATCAGCTTGTAAAATTGCCAACTGAAGGAGTCTTCAGATATTCATCCCTTCTTTTTCATATGTTCCTATACTTCCAAGCAGACAATTTCCCAATAACACTTCAGAAGTTGGATGTAGAGGGAAATCCATTGTTAGTCATCTTTTGAACATCTTTGATCAGAAAAGAGTCCACAGAGTTTAGTTATGCAGATTTTACAGATTCCTTTATTTATCCATTGGTTAATATGCTTACAAATAAAGTACAACCAAGAATCAATGATGAGATAAAGAAATTATTACAGCTGTCAGAACAAAGTAAAACTAGAGATTGGTACCTTTACCAAAATCATACATAGATCAGAGTTTTTGGGTCCAATCTTTTACCCTATAAACTACCTAAGTATGTGCCAATCATAGTTTTTGCCTTGGAGTACATCAGGCAAATACTAAATTCGGATTCTATCAACTTCTTAGCTGCCAAGAAGAAGACTCAATTCAAGTTGAAGAATCAGGTATGACCCTTCATTTTCAATCATAGGGATGCAGGTACAGAAGCAGCAAAACAGTTGTTGGAATACAAATTTGAAGAAAGTTTCTTATGGAATTATGATCCTCAGGGAATTCTAAGTAAAATGAGGGTAAAATGCAAAGTGACCCCTTATATACATGATAACATTCCAGAGATTGAACAGTTTGCTAATCAAGCAAAGTGGATGGAAATACCTTGATAGAAGCAGTTAAACAGGGTGATAATAGTCACACCTTGAAAACTGTGAATCAAGTAGATAAAGGTACCAAAAGATTCAGAGAAGAAGGTGGTATTCTCATTTGCATCCACCACTACTATTGTCATTGTGTTGTTGCAAAAAAATAAAGATAGTAAGGAGCAAACAGTTGCATTTTTCAGTAAAGTTCTCAGAGATGCTGAGCACAAATACAATATTATGGAGAAACAAGAATATGCTTTGGTCAAAGCATTGAAAGCCTTCAAGACTTCTGTGTTACATTCCCAAATAATTGTTTATGTTCCTAATTCTATTGTGAAAGATGTGCTGGTCCAAAGCGATGTTAAAGGAAAAAGGGGGAAGTGGATAGAAAAAATCCAAGAGTATGATTTGGACATCAAACCCACCAAGTTGGTCAAGGGACAGGGGTTAGAAAAGTTGTTGACAAAAACAAATTTTCAAGCCTTGGGAATCAATCTGTTGGCACCAGTGGATGGAGTTGTTAATGAAGAAGGTCAAAACAAGTCCAAAACAGGTATTCAATACGAATTTTTGTGCTCTGATTGGTATAAATATATTGTGCATTACCTGTGTTTCTTTACTTGTCCAACTTCACTAAATAGAACAAAATACAGAGCTCTTAAGCTCAAGTCTCAGCCATATGTTATCATAGAAGCAAAGCTATACTGGAAAGATCATGTTGGTATTTTGATGTTATGTTTGACTAAAGGAGAACCTATTGAAGTCACCAAACAATATCATGAAAGTCTGTGTGGAGAACATTATAGCTGGAAGGTCACTACTCATAAAATTCTCAAGTTAGGCTTCTATTGGCCAACCCTGTTTGCAGATGTTTATAGACTGGTCAGAAGTTGTCAAAAGTGTCAGTTGTTTGCTGAAAAGAGAAAACTTGCTTCATTACCTCTCATCCCAGTATTTATTGAAGAAACTTGCATGCAATGGGGATTGGATTTTATTGGAGAGATAAATCCACCATCAAGTGGACATTCCAAGCAGATTTTGACTGCCACTGATTACTTTCCAAAATGGGTTGAAGCAATACTCACTAAGAAGGCAAATGACCAAGTAGTGATGAAGTTTCTAGAGGAAAACATTTTCAGCAGATTCGGATGTCCAGTCAAAATTGTAACTGATAATGCTCAGGTATTCAACTCTGCTCGTTTCATTAATTTCTGTCAAACATATAATGTAACTTTATCACATTCCACATCATATCATCCCCAAGGGAACAGATTGGCAAAGTCCTCAAATAAGACATTGGTAAGAATCTTGAAGAAGACAATCACTAAGAATCAGAAGGATAGGGATATGAAGTTGAAGTTCGCCCTCTGGGCAGTTTGAGTCACCCCTAGGAGATCTACTAGGAAGTCTCCCTATGAACTAGTTTATGGGACTCAAGCACTATTTCCTACTCAACTGGCCAAACCAGTGATTTCTTTCCTTCAAGAAGCTTAGGGAGAACCTAATGCTCTGGTAAGAATATTGAACAAGATAATTGAATCAAGTGAAAACAGAAACAAAGTCAGGGATAACTTGATTACTTATCAGGAAAATATGAAGTCTATATTTGACAGAAAATCAAAAGAAGTTCTCTTTCAAGCAGGAGATTTGGTACTAATATGGGACACCAAACGAGAAGAAAAGGGGAAGCATGGTCAATTTGACCCTATCTGGTATGGTCCATCCAGAATCTCTGAGGCAAGGTCAAATAACATATTCATTCTGAAAGATCTAGATGGAGAATCAGTACAACTACCTGTGACAGACAGTATCTAAAGCATTATTTCCAGCATTAAAAGTCATCATTCCACCATTGTAAATACTGGATTGCTCATTGTTCATATGTCACCAAGCAATATTTGACTCCATGCCCAATGGATAAGGCACTAATTTTCGATTCTTAGCGCTTCCATGGAAAAAAGCACTATCCCCAGGTGGAGCCAAATGTTGTGGATCATTTTCATTTATCTTTGAAAAAAAAATCAAAACACCAGAAAAACATATATGTTAGAAAATGTAAAAGTTTGTATGTCGAAGAAGAATTTTGATTTATATGTTGGTACATTAACATTTCGTGAGGAGATGTGAAGGTAGGTCGAAGGATTGGATAACCAGAATAAAGGTCGGGGGGGTTTTAACACAGTGGAAAAAGATGGAGATGCACAAGTTCATTGAATGCACTATCGCAAGGAGTAGCATGGAGAAGATGGATCTGTAGAGCGGCAACAACTGAAGAAACAGAGAAATCAGTTAAGGTAGAAAACCTTTAGAAGATTCCCAAAGGAGGCGATCTGACGGCGAGGATTAAATCGCAGAATTAAAGTGAGAGATGGATGGACCAGGTTGCATCGCAAAGTTAAGTTTGAAAAGTTGCGAAGTGGACACGTGTTGGCATAGTGCGATTTCGCATTGGCGATTATTTAGTTTATGCATTAAGGACTTCGCAAGTTAAACAAAATAACTTACGATGCCGTAAGAAGAGAAACTTGTGATGCGATAAAGGGAGGAGCCATGTGTTGGCACAAAGTTTCAGCACATATCGCACATCGTAGGTTTAGAGTTTAGCATTAAGTCTTCGCAAGGTAAAGTATTTTGGTTGCAATGCGACAAACAGGATATGGCGATGTGACACAATACAACGGGACCATTGGATTGGGGTGCAGATCAATTGTGGAGGCTAAATCGCAAACAAAGCAGTTTCGCATGTCGGCATTATTATTGTTTACCATTTAAGCTATTTGTTATAGTTGGCGGCGTGCGATATCGAATAAGTTGCGAAGTGAAATTGCTTTTGATTGGTCATGTCGTGTGTGGGCCCGCAAACCACAGGTCTGTGGGGTTTGTATAAAGTTGTAGCTGTGTATGCGATAAGGTAATGCGAAGGGGAGGCCAATGAATAAAGAGGCATAGGCAGAGTCGGGAAGAAGAATGTATAGTGGCATTATGGGAAGCACGACAACTGGGTCAAGTCGAGCACCAAGGCGTCGTTACAGAATTGTGCAGTTGTTGCATCATAACCAGAAAGAACACCTCGGCACTTCGTGAGGATGCATCAGCAACATCAAATTCAAAAAAACGAACAATATTTCCAGTTTTTATTTTTTTTCTTTGTATGATTGCATAAGTAATCTTAACAGTTTAGGTAGTCGAATAGTTTCAAGAAGTTCAGCAGTTATGAACTACTTTGATGTATTTAAGTAGATAGAAATAGAGAAAAAAGGTTCTGATTTTTGGACCTCTAGATGACTGTTAATTTGGTACTGAATTTTCTGAGAACTTAATGAAAGAAGATCAAGTTTCCTGCACCTATTGATGTTGATATTTCTTTCTAGTTTCACTCTGTGTTTATTCCTCTTTGAATGAAGTGAAGTAATGTAGCAACCAGTCTCTTAATTACATATGTGAGTAAGAGTTAAATCACCTTAATTTGCGCTCTTTCAATTCATCTCTTCTCTTTTTATAAACTCCTGATGAAACTTTAAAGTAATAGATTCAGTGTTTACAACATATTATTTTGAGTTTCCTCTCTCTCCATGATTTCCTCTTAAACTTAAAGTGATAGATTTTGTTTCTCATCATATCATTTTGAGTTTGTCTTACAATTCTTCTTTTCATTTCATTCAAGTATCAGCAGTTTATGGCATTGTGAAGGCTTTCATTATATCAAACTATTGAGGGTATTAAGTAATTAAATTCCAAAGGTGTTAAATAGAGGCCATTTTATATGGTAATTGTGACATACATTTATAAAATTTCTTAAGCAATGATTCCTTACCATAGCCAAGGGATTGTTTCTTGAGATACAACAGGTCTGACCATTGGATTAACACCCGTGTAATTCACTGAGCAGGATTTGAAAGAATTGATGTTGATATTCGATCAGCAGAAACCTGCGGGCACAAATAGCCCGAAGGATAACACCAAGGATGCCTCCGCAGTTGACCCAGTCGAAAGCCCGCTGACTAATATTGACATTTCACGATCATTGTGGGGGCAGACCTCCAATGAGTCTATTGTACTCTAGAGCGCTCCCGCAGTGACTTAGGCAACCCATGACGCAGGAAATCAACGCCGTAAGCTAATGAGCTAGCTCATATGTTACTTCATATGACCGTTATCTCTCAAGTCATGCATTGAATTTACATTCATTTCCAAAATCCCGCACCATCTATAAAATGTATTAAAGTTTTTCATTTCCTCTTGTTGGTTTTCAGTCCCAATTGTCCAAGAGTCGTCTTATTCATTTAATTTCTCTCCTTCATGTTTGTACAGTCGCCACCCTAAGTGAATCCATGGCTAAACAGTCATCCCCCTCTATCTCTTCCAGCCACGTCCCACTTATGGATACTGAACAAGATGTCAAGGATACCCTGTGCATAGTTGAGCATCTATCCTTTTACCAACAAGTCTTACTTAATGATAAGAATTCTCCCATCTACTCAGCCATGGTCAAGTCTGGTGTTCTGTCTGCATGTGTCCCGAAAACTCATCTTTTTCCAGAATTTGTACATTAGCTAGTATCTGCATTATACCCTAGCAAGTGTTTTGTGATGAATAATTTAGGAGAAAATAGTCTTCAAGTCACATCTCTATTAATCCGTCAAGCCCTCTGTTATCCCGAGTTAAAGTCTTATGTTAATTTTACTGAAGAATCATTGGTGGTACTATATGACAGTCTTACAGGGCAGGATTTTACGCAGGTGGTTTTGTTTCTAAAGATGGAAGAAGGACCTTTTTCACTAGATGATAAATATTTTCCCTTGGAGATTTTTGATGCATAAGTGAAGGCAGTACTGCAATTTTTGTCGAAGATACTTGGGAAGGAGAATGCTGCTCAAATTAACAGGTCGGTGCTTGGGTTGTTTGCTTTAATGATGAATCACAATGTGGTGTTAGATATTCCTTCCTACTGGAAAGAGAACATTAATGCCCAACTTATGAGTATGTCCCTCACTAGGTCTTTCAGGTTTCCCTCAATGATTACTTATTTATTCTTATATCAAAATTTAGAAGAATTTATACATTTGGGGTTGAATATTGTCGATTCAAATAAGAAAAAGAAATCAGTGGTATTTTGGACAGATGTAATAAGGAATGAACCAAATGAGGGAGGGTTGTTTTATTTTGTTGCTTATTTCATGCCAATTGCCTATAAAATTTTGAATGGAATTACTCCTCCATGTTTTCCGTCGAAGGCCCAGGAGTTTCTTCAGCTTAGTGTGAATTGTAAATTTGGAGATAGGTTTGTATATGATGATTATTCAGAAATTAGGTTGTATGGAGCCAGGTCTAAGCCTTATATATTACTCATCTTTTTTCCCATGAGACTGTTTTCCTTGGAGTTTATTAGACAAAGCCTGAATGTAGATTAGATACATTTTGTCCCAATGAAGAAAGGCCATCTATTTAAGTTGCCTATTTATGTGGGACCATTCATAGTGAATATGAGACAAGTAGCAAATGAGGCAAACTGAATGTTAGAAAGCATGCATTTGTTGTTGGGTGAGAAATGGGCCTATGATCCACACAAGGTGATTTCTAACAGGAGAGTTGAAAATGGTCATTCTGATTTTGTTCATGACAGTAAGCCTGAAATTGAGAAGTTAGCTAACAAAGGTTTTGTAGACTCTGGTAGCACTAGCATTCAGACTCCAATCATCTCTGAAAGGATAAGAAAAAGAAGCATAGAAAAAGTTGTTGATTCTAAGGATGAAGAACAAAGAGTTGAGAAAAGAGCTAAGTTAACCGAAGAGATACCAAACACACAGCCTGGTTTCTTGATTCAATTAGGAGATACTCAAAATGTGTCAACTTCACCATCAAGACATGAAGTTGTTCATGATCAGGTACCTTTGATCAAGCAGATCTTTGCCCAAATTGCAAAAAAGAACTAGAATATCGGAGCAAGTATGGAGGCTCAAGTTGAGTATCAGATTACTCCTGATCAAACCATATTGTTGAATGTTATGGATTTAGAAAGGGATCAGTTGAAAATTGATTTCTCTCACCCATCTGAAATGACAGTAGGGTCATCCAGAAGTTTTAAAACTATAAATTTAATTGTTGATGTTAAAAAGATCCCTTTACTTGATAAAGTTAACTTACACATGCAAACTGGTTAGTTGATTGTTAATGAATTAACTAAAACCAGTGCAGCTGCTTATAAGGCTGAGAATATGTTGGGAAAGGTGATTAAACAACTAAAATTAGATAAGGATAATACCAAGGCTCTTTGAACTCAAAATGAAGAATTGAAGAAAATAATTGTAAAAATTGGAGTGGATCCCAGTGATAGATCAGTTGTACAAAAATTATTACAAAGTGTAGAATCATAAATTAATGTGTTTAAGAAAAATCTAAAGCTACCTACTGGAGAGCATCCAATGGCAGCAGAGGTGGCAGAGGTAGAAATGAAAAGGAAAGTATTTTACAGCAGTTGTTGCAGAAAGAGGAGGAAATTTCTAAATTAAAGGAGACAGTGTTTGATCTGCAGAGTAATATTGAATCACATACTTGCACCATAGTTTTTCCATCTGGAGATGATGATCCAGCAGCTAGATTGTCTCGATTGAGCACAAAATTGAAGGTGGCAGAGGTTGATCTCAAGAAGACTCAGAGTGATCTTGATACAACAATGAAAATAATACATGCCAAAGATGGATAAGTTAATAAATATAAATTTGATTTCTAGACAGCTTATGAAGAAATCAAGAGTCTTAAAGAAAAATTAAAAGGAAGCATGTCTTTAATTCAAGAAAAAGGTATTGTGTGGAATGAAATTATTGAAGTAATGAAAACAGTTTGGGAATCACCGATTATAGTGTCAAAGGAAAATAACATAATCATAGATTTTTAGGAGGTTATTCTTGCTGATAAGCAAAAGTTTCTTAACATAGCTCTATGGGAAAAAATATTTATTGACTTTTTCAATTCCAAGACACATCAAGAGCTAGAGGAGCATGAAATCAAAGATATAACATTATGTGTTTTAGACATCAATAAGTTGATTGTGAAGAATTCTTGCAGGAAATCAGCAGAGAAGAAAGTGACAGAGATCAAACAGGCTGTAGATAAATTCAACACCATGTTTGACAAAAGGACCAAAGCTGGGCTGGCACCATGCTGGGATCTACAAGGAAATTTTATATCTCGGGATTGATATGAACCTTTATTAGTGGGAGAAAAAAGAAAGGTTGATAATGATCATGAAAAAACTGCAGCCTTAAAAGGAGCCACAATTGTTAATTTCTTACATAGGCATTTTCAGTTATTATGGATGGTTAAGACTTTGTTTATGGAAAGGCCCACTTTTAACAGGATCACTGCTTTCAGACTAGAGTATCACAAGTTGGCCAATTCTCCTAAAACCAACATTGAAATCTAGAAAAAGTGCAGGGCATGGATGACAGATTCACCAGGTGACACATCAGCACCCCAAGGGAATACATCAACACCTCAGGGAAACACATCAACAGCAAATCAGATTTAGAAAATAGATTAATATTCCAAGTTTTATTTATCTTTCTTGTTAAAAGATTGAGGTTGTAATGATGTCCTCAATTGCAATGTAATAAGTAGTTTAGACAGTTTAGGTAGTTTGAGTAGTTTTAAGAAGTTCCAGCAGTTACAAACTGCTTTTGTATGTATTTAAGCAAGATAGTAGGAATGAGGAAGGTTCCGAGTTTTTGACCTTTGGAAGACTACAATTTTGTATTTACATTTCTAAGGAATTAATGAAAGAAGCATCAAGTTTCCAGCAACTATTGATGGTGATTTTTCCTTTTTGTATCATCTTGTGTCTTTCCTCTTTGAATGAAGTGAAGTAAAGTAGTTGTCAGTCTCTTAATTACATATGTGAGTAAGATTTAAACAACCTTAATATGCGCTCCTTCACTCCAACTATTCTTTCTGCATAAATTCCTTCTGAGATTTAAGGTGATAGATTCTGTGTTACAACATATCATTTTAAGTTTCTTCTTCAGTTCTTCTTTTCATTTAGATATCAGCAGTTAATGGCATTGTATAATCTTTCCTTATATCACATTATTGAGGGTTTTAAAGAATTAATTTCCAAAAAGATTGAGCAAAGACCACCTGATACAATTATTTTTGTGACATATATTTCTAAAAATGTCTTAAGCACCGATTCCTTTCCACAGCCAAGGGATTGTCTCTTAAGAAGAAATAGGTTATATGAACAAATCTAGCAAGGGCAAGATAGATTACAGCTTCTTAAACAAATCATCCTCAAGGAATGGTAGAAGAATGTAGAAAAGAAAAACCAAAAGCAAAGCAGTATGATTTTTGCAAATGATATCTAAGCTAAAAAAACACATAAGTAGTTTGAAAAACATGAATTTGAGCATTCAGTAAGAATTCCAATTCATATATATTTTTTCAGAAAATGAAGATTTAATGAACAAAGTTTTGACTAAGGAGAAAATAAGCACAATAGGAAAACGAACAAGAAAGCATTCTCACATGAATCTCTGGAAATTGCACATGTAACACTACTTATAGAAAATATATTAATCTCAAACAAGTATAGACAAGTTTTGTCTCTTTCAAAAAAAATTGAACCCTTAGTCCCCTTTCATGATCTACTTTATAGAATACTTACAAATTGTTCAAGATCCAAAAATAATGGATCTCAAACCTATTCATCTATATTTACCTTAATAAATCAAAATAAATCAAGGAGGAGATAATATCTTTTCTCCAAGTCGAATTGATGACTTACCTCTCCAACTAAAAGTTGATTAGGCATTTTTCTAAAAACAGAAAAAATAAATTCTAGCGAATTCCTGAAAAATAGGTTCCAAATATCCCTTGGAATATCTCAAACTGTGATAGTTGTGCAAAAATTGAAAGAGATTTTTGTTAATTGTTTCATTCCCAACAAGACCACTTTTGGTTTTCAAAAAATCGATTCCGGTTGTTCGAAAACCATGCCTGAAGTTACTATATTTTACAGGAAAAAACTCAGTAAAACAGAGTTCTATCATCATGTTTAAAATAGTAATTTTACCATGGGTCTCGAGCTTGATTCATCAAAACTGAAGCTTGGTGCGTGAATCTAGCTTTCATGAGCTTTATCGTGACTAGAAACCCTTATCGTTGCCTCAAAAAATGTATCTTCTCCAGCCACTGATAGGTTGGTTATCAATGTTGTGTCAAAATATTTTCAAAAGGAACATTAACGGATTAACTGTCAGCAATGTTACAATTTTTTTAATTTAAGGTTTTCTGTTTCCTCCAGCGAAAGGTCTACATTATTGGTCTATGTTGGCTTGAATATTTGGTTGACTTAGTTGTTGAAATCAACTTTAAGGTTGGAGCTCATTGAGCCAAATATTTTTATCTTTTATAAAAAATAGTTAAGAACCCTGCATTAGAAACCAAGAGCATATATAGGCAAAAATAAGACCAAAAACAAATCTTGTTTCACAACGCGTACTTTTTAAGAAAATGAAAACGTGTTTCCATTTAATCTATCAACGATTTTGTTTTAAACCCATTCAACCAATGCTGAAAAATTATTTGCCACTGCACCATAATGTTTTCTGAAAAAATTTAAACAACTGACCCAATCCAATACCCCTGAAGCCATTACCTGAAACTAAATTGTGATAACACATGGGAAGGCCTATCTCACTAATGTTGCCCATAAATAGGATATAGGAATTGTATAGTTGGAGAACCAACCAAAAATATAATAAATATGAGTCATTCCATTGAGCCATTGAAGGCCTATCGCAATAAATTTTCCCGTAAAAAGGATTTTTGAATTGTATATAGCTAAAGAACCAACAAAAACTATAATAAATATGAGTTGCTTGTAAAATCCTAGATATAGCAATGAACTTCTCAATAGAAAGCAAGTCTTCAAATTATACTATTGTAGTTTAGCATTAAGCCTTTGGAGATACCATCCCACATGGTTGTTGAAAATAAACCTATTCTAAATGGAATGCCAATGTATCTAACAATTTCCCCTGTTAAATGAGGTTCCATACATGTGGAATCCACATTGGATGGTCATTTATCCCAACAAGTCAAAAGTCATATTTACTATCATTAACCATTGCACTAGAAAACAATACTAAAAATGTCCAAACATTCCCTGGTTGTAGTCTCAACAAATCCCTAATCTACATGCACTGAGATGATAAAATCATCAACAAAATCGTTGGAAATACTGAGAGGGAGGTTGAATCAGTGTTTCGTTACTTTCAACAATTTTTCACTTAGTTAATCTTGAAATTGAATTCACATCACATAATCAATAATTTACAATGTATGAACACAAATATCAAAAGTACAAGTAAAAAACTTGAATAAGAAACACGTGTAAAAAATATTCAATTCATTACAACCATTTGTGAGGACACCAATCCTCTGTAAGCACCAACTTACATAAATTGTAGGATCCAACCTATCAAGAAGATGAGGACACCAATCCTCAGTAATCACCAACTTACAACTTTCGTAGGCACCAACCTTTAGAACACTCCAATCTCCTTAGTTGAGCACGAATTTCGCAATTTGTAGGCACCAACCTACTCCTTCAATTTTTTCCTTGGACATGTCAACTCCAATTCTCGTAATGTATTCACTTTCTTTAGTAGGGTTGTCCCCCTACGCTACCACCCTTAGGTTTGCACCTTCAAGCCTGACCACATCCACTTGTCCTTATTCTTTATCCTGCTTCCTGGTGTTGAATTTTTGTAGCTATGGTTGGTCTTCATAATTATTATTTTACTCATTAATGTATTTGTAAAGCATGTTATTCGTGCTATATTTTTATTTTGTTTTCTCCGAGAGCTTATAATTATTTCCTGCCCCAACCCATGGATCCATACTGATATGGACTTGATTACCTTTACCAATATTCCACGCAGTCCATTTACAAATCAGAGGAAAGGATTGAACAAGGGCCTTCCAACCAATAGAGCCATTCTTATGAGATTTTGTTTGAGAACGAAACCAAGATGAAACAACTATTCCAGGAATGTATTTAGCACATAAAATTCGTACCCACAGAGAGCCAGGATTCTTCGCAAGTCTCCACACAGACTTTGCAGCTAAAGATAAACAGAAGATAGGAAAATTTTGTATTCCCCTTCCCCCTATCTCTTTAGGAAGAGATAAAGAAGACCATTTTGATAAAGGGATTCTATCATTCTTTTTATATGCAATCCATAGAAAGGAGAAACAAATTTTCCTTACTTTGTGAAGAATTCCTTTTGGAATGGCTACAATGGTGGCCCAATAAACAGGAATGCTTTGGAGAACAGATTTAAGTAAGACCAACCGACCTCCTCTAGAAAGGCATCTATTGGTACAAAGCAAGATGCGTTTTTCAATCTTTTGATAGAGCCATATCCAGTCCCTCAAACCATATGAATTAGGCTTGAGGGAGAAACCCAAATCTTTGAAGCCAACCGCCCAATCAGAGAGAGGAAAGGGAAAAGAAGATCTAAGGTCTGATAAAAAGGGATTTGAAGAGATGTTATGGATCAAACAAGACTTATCACAATATACCAACATTCCAGTGGCCTTTTGATAAAGGTCAAGAATCTTAGAAAGGGTATTGGCATTTTCTTTCGAAGCAACTCCAAATAGGAGAATGTCATCAACAAAAAGGATATGTGTCAAAAATTCACATCCCGCAATGTGTATACCTTTGAAGGATCCAAAATCACGAGCATGTTTTACAAGACGGCTTAAAGCTTCAGCAATTAAAAGGAACAAAAAGGGAGACATAGGGCATCCTTGACGCAACCCTCTAAATGGATGAAAGAAATCAGACGGAGACCCATTTATGAGGACAAAAAAGGATGTTGATTGAATGCAACCCATGATCCACTCTACAAACTCCACATCCATCCCAATCTAAATTAATAAGAGTCTGAGAAAAGTCCAATTAACCCTATCATAAGATTTTGATAAATCCAATTTGAGTGCAAAGGATTCCTTTTTATTAAGATGAACAGAGTGCAAAACTTCTTGGGCCAAAGACACAGCATCATGTATTTGACTCGTGTAGAAAACCAAATTGTTCCTCAAAGATGATACTGCTTAAGATGGGCTTCAAACATTGAGCAATTATTTTTTAAATGATTTTATAGATCATATTGCAACAAGATATTGGACGGAAATCGCCAAAATTTGAGGGGTTTTGATTCTTGGGAATGAGTGCAATAAAAGTAGAATTTAGAGAGCCCATGACCTTTCCAGATTTTTGGGATTCCTTTACTACTTTCAGTAAATCATCTTTAAATAGATCATAAAAAACCAAGAAGAATTTGATGTTCATTCCATCTGGGCCAGAGCTCTTATCTTTTTTGAAAGATCGAAGAGTATGTTCGAGTTCTACATCATCAACTTCTTTTTTAAGGACAATATTCATATCTTCCGAAATCATACTAGGGAACAGATTAAGGACTTATAAAATTTATTGGATTGGGAAACCTTCAGGTGCTGTGAAATCATTCTTAAAATGTTGTAAACCAGCATTTGATTTGTCCTTGAAAGAGCTTACTTTGACACCATTTGAATTTAGAATCTCTCGGATAGTGTTCTGATTTCTTCTGTGAGATGCATATCGATGAAAAAACTTAGTGTTATTATCACCAGCCTGAATCCAAATTGCATGACTTTTTAAACACCAGATTTGTTCCTCTTTCAAGAGAAGGTCATGTCGTTTGATCTCCAGGGATCTTAAGGTTTCAATATCTTCAATCTTTTTCAAATTTTCTTGTGGACTGGCTCGAAAATTATGTAACCACCTCTTCGTAACCTTTTTTTATGTTGGTCGTGTTTGAAGCCCGTTGTTTCATAAATGGAATGGGTTGATCCGAATAGATATGCGACCAAGAATTTAATATCAGAGACCTATAATCCTCCTCCAAAAGCCACGCTAGGTTCAATTTGAAAGGAGAGGGAGGATTTGACTTGGTGGCATCAACAGATAAAATTATATGGAGATGATAAGACAAACCGCCTGATTCCACCCAATACTGGACTTTGAACTGCCCATCAATAATATCATCTGAAATATGAAAATTTTCCAGCCTTTTTGCTACAGCTTCATCACCTTTTCATTTATTTCACTAAGTAGGGGAAAGTTTGCAGGGCATCACATCCACGAATTTATGAGATTCCAACAGGGCCAACAGGGAAAGAAAGAAAGGGGCCATAGGGTCAACTCTAGCCGACATCCCCCATACCTCATGTATATAAAGGGTAAAATTTAGGTCTCCTCCTAAAATCAAGGGTCGGGGAAGAGCAGGATCAGTGGAAAGCAGGGAAGACTAGAAGGTCCTTTTATCAGAGCAGGGACCGTAAATATTAAATAAGGTGAAAGATAACTCGGACTTTTGGTCAATGCAATATGAAGAAATAAAAGCCTGGTGGCAATTAGAGGATAGGATAGAAATGGAAGGGCAACACGCTGTCAGCAGGCCACCAACCTGTCCCACAGCATCACAGAAAGAAAAATACCAATCCTTTAGCCAACTAAATATAAAATCCACAACACGCGAACCCGACACTTTAGTTTCTTGCAAGAGAATGGCATCCGGGGAAATGGTTTGTATTAACCGTTTGAGGGCTAATTTAGAGGGGGCGCCACCAATATCCTGCAAATTCATCGAAAGAAAAATCATAAGTGACCCTTTCTAGGGCCTTTCCCTGCTCCAAGGACCCGTTGAATTTTTTTTTGTCTAATCGCATTGATATCAACAGAGGCTTGGTTCTGTGCTTTGGACAGGTGTGATTTATGACCTAAAATGAGTTTAGGTGTCGGATCGGTATCCAGGCCACCCTTCACAGCAGTGTTAAAAAGAAGAGAGGAACGGGAGCAAAGCTTTGAAACATAGGAAGGGAAGGGGGGGGGAGCACGGGAAACTAGAGGAGACTTAATCCGAGGGGGAGAAGGAGGAAAAGGTAGGGGAGAGGGAAAACCAGGGGAGATAGGCAGATGCATAGAGGTGCCTAAGGGGGAGGAAAGAAAGACTTCATCATTAGTACATAAAGGAATAATTTCAGTGGGGGGAGGAGGAGGAGAACAAAAGGGCATACCTTTGTCCGCAGAAGAAACAACAGCAGGTTCCTTCCAGAGCACATCCTTCATCTCCTTCGAAGCTTCAGACTTAGAGGCAGGAGAGACGTACCGAGAAAATGGGTTTGAGTCAATATTTTTCCACTCTTTCTTACATCTGGGATGCAAGAGGTCTGGTCATGGGCACTGCATGGCAAGGTGGCCAACCTGTTTGCCTAAGAAACAACGGAAAGGAAATTTCCAATAATCGAGCTTCTGTGTCCAAGAGCTTCCATGCATTTCAATAACGATGCCTTCAAATAAACCTTCACGAACATTCAATTCAACTTGGATTTTTGCACATCTAAGGTCCAATTTCGTGTCCCAGTCCTCTTCAAGTGCGATGAACATACCCAATTTATTTCCAATGGATTCAATCAGGGGACGTTGCCAGAAGAATTGAGGGAGGCCCGGCAGGATAACCTAGACTCTCTGCAAGTGTTGGGGGGCTTTTTCAGCATTGAAATGAACGTCCCATTGTTGAAGCACAAGGCCTGCCAGACCCCAATTCCACACATGGTCCATCAATTTTAATTTATCATCTGTTGAGATTAATCTGAACAGGAGCCATCCACGAGAAGGTTGATGAAAGGAAGGAGAGTATCCCAGGAGGGGTCTCCAGTGTTCATTAATCCAATCAGCAATAGCCTCAAAAGACGCCATTCGACCGCAAAAATGACCCACAAGCGCGTTCTCCAGGTAGTCTGGTACCTCAGAAATGGCAATGTCTTCACCAACAATGAGCTTGGCGATACCAGAAACACCTTTCCTGGCTTGTTTTTTTTTACGACTGTAAGCCTAAGGATCCTCCCTGGAACGAGAGGTATGGTCACCGTAATTAGGAGGTACAGAGGCGACATCATGCCGAGGAAAGGAGGACGAAGAAAGATCATCAGTCTGAGTGCCTTGGTATGTGAATTGAAATGAATGATTTGCTTTGCACATGAAATCAAATTGACCTGGAAGAACGTGCCCGACCTCTAGGCTGTAAATGAGATCCACATCCTCTTTTCTCATGGTGATGTCAGCGGACCAACTGCTCGCGCGAGGAGGAGGAATGAGCGAAGGATGTCAAAGGGTATGAGGGAGAAAAGGTGGTGGCGCAGAGAAATGAGAAGAAAAGGAAATGTGTAACCCCCCGAAGCCTATGGCAGAGACTACCCACCCCCACAGAAAGAAACGAGGGTCATATGCGAGACTGCACAGTTCGAAGGCTGCAGGGGCCAAAAAAAAATCCAAATAGTTTTTGTCATATATATATATATATATATATATATATATATATATATATATATATATATATATATATATATATATATAACAAATTAAATTTTTTAAAAAATATATTAAATTTTAATAAATAAATGAATAAATAAATAAATTTTGAAAAATAAAATAAAAAAGAAATCAAAATAAAAAAACACCCTTAAAATGAAAATTTTAAAAAATTTTAAAATCAATTAAAAATGAAAAATGGAAATAAATTAATTAATTAAAAATATTAAAGTAAAAAAAAAAAAATATTTAAAAACAAATTAATTTAAAAAAACTTATTTTAAAAGTTTAATTTAAATAAAAAATATTAAATTTTGTGTAATTAAAAAAATTCAAATTAAAAATAAATAAATAAATATTAAATTTTATTAAATTAAATTAAAAAAATAATATAAAATTTAATAATATTAAAACATATTAAAAAATTAAAATAAAATATTCAATTAAATTAAAATATATATATTCAATTAAATTTTGATTTATTTTTTTTAATTTTTTTTTTAATTTTTTTTTTATTTTCTTATTAGTTTTTTTTTAATTTTAATTATTTTTAAATTTTAAATTTTAATTATTTTTTTTAATATATGGTTTTTTTTTAATAACTTAGAAAAAATTGTTTTTGATGTTATTTATTTATTTATTTCCATTTTTGTTTTTGTTTTTTTTTCAATTTTTGTGTTTTTTTTCTTTAAATTATGTGTTTTTATTTTAATTTTTTCCCAATTTTTTATATAATTTTCGATTTTTTTTGTTTTATTTATTTATTCTTGTTTAAATTTTCTATTTTTACAAATCAATTTTGATTTTTTTGTCATGTTGTTGTTGTTTTATTTTATTTTATTACCAACATGAAAATCGCCAGTTTTAAAAAAACATGGTTGATGTTGCATCAATACTTTTCAAAATTAGCATGAAAATCACTAACATTTAAAAACAAATGTTCATACTTAATAAATAAAAAATTAAAGTGTCAAAAATATGTTAAAAAAAGGGTGATTCTACATCACCTCTTTTCAAAATTGGATGCTTTTTTTTGCTACCTCAAAAATGTAGGTACTAGGTCAGTTACCTATTTGATCGGTAACTATGTTTTTTCTCAGTAGGTGGAATGCCTCAAATCTTGAAAATGTTGAAACTATCTGAAGCATCCTTGACAAGTTATCTCAGTTCAAGCTACAAGAATTTCTAATCCAAATCTATAAGATAAGTAAAGGGATCAAAGCCTTAGTTTAAAGTTAAAGGATCTATTGTAGTAATATATTCATCTTAGATTGGAAAATGTGAATGTTTCTTAATTTGTAGAAAGGATGAAATTCCTCTAAACCGATCAAAAGGCCTCAAGATAAATCTTAGAAAGGTCGAAGGCCTCATAACTAATGATAGAAGGCCAAACTAATGACCTCAAAAAATACTCCAGTCAATTGATATGTAACCATATTGTGATTTGATCCAAGTTTCACAAGAAGAAAGGATCAATGAAGCATACCTTGTTTACAAGGAAAAGTCTTGAGCACAAACTTGTAATCAAAGCGAGATGATGCCACTATAAGGAAAAGCATCTAAGATCATTTGAAAAGATTTTAGCCCAAATACATGTTAATTATTCTTTTTGAATTTTGGAAGGCACTATATATAAAAGAAGGATTTGAGCCAATGTATCGTTTTGGACTGATATTCATGAACATTATAGTTTTGTTATGGCTACTGGAACTGACATTGTCTAAGAAGAAGAAATAATTCTACAGTTGAAGTGTTGAAGATCTATAGTCATGGGATTGAAAACCTACATGAAGTCCAGTGAAATTGAAAAGAGGTATATGTCATCACCCACAGTGATTTCTTTTCTGAAGTATTCATTGATCTCAATGATCTCTATCATTATAAAATAACTCTATCATTCCTAGCTTAGGTATGGTTGAAAGATTTTGTGTCAAAGACTTTCATTATAAATTTCTTTGAATCCATTGATGTCCAGTATACCTTGAATAATAAAAATACATTATAGGACAATGTCAATGCTCTAAAAATATTTCCTTACAAATCATATGTAGAGATCCTTAAGGAATCCTTTAAGGATAGTTTTTTATGTGTAGCATATAAACCAACTTGGTTTATTCTAGTATAATATGGGGAACTTATGTGAGTACAAAAAGTAATGAAAATGAGAAGTCTGTAACATCATATACTACAATGATATGTCTTTTCTTTAACAAGAGGAGTTTGGATTCCTAGCTCAATAAGGCTTGAAGAGAGCTTGAGCATATCACTAATATAAGGCAAAAACCTTGCAAGAATGCTTGAAAAAGTTGAAGTGACACATATATTAAAATTTCAGGATTTTGTTATAAAACATTATGATTCGAGAGCAGGACATTGTTATATTCACACCTTGCATT
This sequence comes from Pinus albicaulis, assembly GCA_034641835.2. Taxonomy (NCBI): domain Eukaryota; kingdom Viridiplantae; phylum Streptophyta; class Pinopsida; order Pinales; family Pinaceae; genus Pinus; species Pinus albicaulis. The sequence goes on from CM076578.1 coordinate 569,347,088, forward strand.
TTTAAAATTTTGGATGTTGCATTGTATATGTTGATGCTAAGAAATTTCACCTTGATGAAGGAAGTGCAACTCCCAATAAAGAGGTTGAGTCCTCTTTCAAGGTTGAAATTACGCTCAAGAAATATCAGTGATTTGTAGAACCCGATGTGTGTAGGATACTTAGGTTGAAAGGCTAAAAAAATAATGTATGGCTAAATTTCTAGTAAATCCCAAGTATGCTTAGACAACGGAATATGAAAGGAGAGATTACACATTGCAAAATTTGTGGACTTAAAAATGGATTTGTAAAAGTTTGGTGTGAAGAAGGATTTTTCTATTTTAAAGAAGGTTGAAGCCTTAAACTTTAGAGCCTATCTCAAAAGACTGAGGATCATTAAGGATTAGGTTGTGGTTCCCAAGATAGTCTCGGTCCTAGTATTAAAGACGGAGAAACCTTATGAATTACCTGAGAATTCGAAAAATTTGAAATGATGGAAGAGGTTGCCTATGATTTTGTTTTTGTTCATAATTTTGTGATACAACCAGGTCACGATCTTGATCATATCTACAAGGACAAGTGGCACTTATCTATTATAATGAAATATGTATTGAGTCTTTGTGTTTAAGGGCATGAATATATGAAGGTAAAAAAGTATTTATGTTTTAGTAAGAAGAAAGGAGCAGGACATTGTTACATTGACACCTTGCATTGTTAAATTTTGGAAGTTGCTAAGAAAGTTCACCTTAATGAAGGAAGTGCACCTCCCAAAAAAGGAGGTTGATTTCAAGGTTGAAAGTCTGCTTAAGAAAGATGAGTTATTTGTAGAACCCGAGATGTGTAGGCTACTTGCATTGAAATTCTCAAAAAACAATGCCTGGATAAATTTCTAGTAAAGCATGTATGCTTGGACAATGGAATATGAAACAATATATTACACATTGCAAAATCTATGGACTTAAAAATGGATTTGTAAAATTCTAGGATTTGGAATACTAGAAGTTTTGGATAGAAAAACTTCTAGGGTTTTGGACACTTGGATATATATGGATTGTAAACCGTAGCAGATAGATAGGGCTTGAATAAGAAACCTATAGGGTTTATGGAAAAAAATCCTATGATTGGATCTAGATCAACGTTTCTACTGAAAGTAGAAACCCTATCTCATGAAAGGAAGGAATGACATCATGCTTGCAAGTTGGATGTAAGGAATCTAAGATCAAGAGTGCGCTGACATTCTCAAAGATAAGTATTTTATATCTCTCCTCTTTGATTATTACTATTGTTGTTATTGTATTCTCTTGTCTTTGTATCCTTTGTTTGGTTGTAATTGTTCTTCCATGGCCTCCTAATAAGGATTGTAGGTATGTGTTGAAGGTTTCCAAGGCTCTGGAAATATATGGAAGAAGTATAAGAACAAAGAAAAGTGTGTGAAAAAAGGACTTTCCCATAATCATGGTTCGTGCTAAGAGTTATTATACTAGATGAGAGTCGAGCTCAGAGGGAGAAATCATATCAGCAAGTTTGAAGTAAACCTAGATTTTGTCGAAGGGAAGTTAGTGGTAACTTCCAAATGGATATTCAAGATCTGGCATGCAGCAGTTTGTAGTATAGAATTGAGAATATAGCGTTCTCCAATTAAGAGGGAGAGGATCACGAAAAAATACTTGCTATGGTTGTAAGGTACAATTATGTTAAAATTATTGTCATTACTTCGAAATTGCACCAAGTGGATTCAGAGATTATTCTTCTCAATGAAGAAGAAGAAGAAGAAGTACATAGATCCATCTCAGGGTTTTGAAAGTGCATGAGAAGAAGTCTCATCACAAGCAGACACATTGACCTTGGGCTTGGATTGTTGGATCAATATTGATCCTATATGATTCGTCTCTGATGGAAGCAGAAGGATTCATGTCTCAAAGGGAGTAGTTGTGGTAGAAAGAATTGCCTTTATAACGGAGGGATCAGTCAAAGATCCATGTTTTAGCTTAAGATGAAGTTTCCCTCTAAATTTGAGATGATGGATTATCATTAACATACTAGATAGTTGATATGTTAGAATAAAACAATGGTAGAGGGAGAAGCATAAATTACCACAGCTGGATATGCTTCAGTGTGAGAGGGAGCACTCAGTCAGGGTGACAGGAAAGAAATTTTGATGATGAATCCAGTGAAAGGAAGTTGATGTGTTTTATGAGCCAAGGTATGTTTCTCAACATGTTTTGGAGTAACAACATGGTAAAGTTGGTCATGGAAAATACAATTATGATTTTAGGTTTAAAAGAATATTACAATTGGAAATTTAGATTGGATTGATAATGTTGAAGACATAAAGAGTTCATCAAGATATTGCTCCAGTTTGGGCTCTGTTATAATTTCTTGGATGAGCGTGAAATAAACATTTGTCGCAATTAGTATTATAGAAGTCAAGCATATTTCAACTGGATTAGAAAGTTGAGAAGCATTTTGGCTTCATAGGCTACTTTTAGGATTATCTTGATCATGTGCAGGTGACGACTATGATGACAGGTCATAGCACATAAAGAAGTAGAGTGGATTTGGTATTATTCTATGGTATAATTATCTGCTGGAAAATCCTCTGTCCCCGAGTGAAGTCTATATATATAATTCAGGGACAAGCTTGGATTTGTTGAGAATGCCTCTCTCATTGAGAGAGAGTGTTGATGATATAGAATCATGGACTGACATTCTCCCTGTGTTAAGTGTTGTGACCAACATTAGGGAGATTATCCCTATATAAAGTACATTGACCCAAACTAGGGAGAATGGTATGGCAAAGGACCGATATTCTTCTTGTGTCATGTATGACCTGAATTAGGAGGAATGGTCCTAGAGCATCATGTTCATTTAACATCGGTCCATGGATTATGCTACTAGAGTTTGGCCTTTGGAGATTCACCATGTGTCATTGACCCAAATGATGGTGAACCAAGACTAGTCTGGATGCCATGTGTCAAATACTGACCCAAATTATGGCGACTAGTTGTATGCTAAATGATATCCCATTTGTTTGAAGTATTGACCCAAATTATGGTAAGAACACGCCATAGGTTGAAGTACTAACTCGAATAATGGGATTATTTAATGCAATTTATTTACCATGTGTCTGAAGCACTGACCTAAATTATGGTAAGGATATACCATATCTTTGAAATTATTAACCAAAATAATGGTAAATGGTTGATGTTATCGATGTACCATGTGTCACAATTGTTGACCAGATTATGGTAAATTATTTAACCATGTGTCACAATTTTTGGCCCGATAATGGTACTTGGATTTGTTATAAATATTTCTTAGAGAAATTTGTCAACATGAGAACATTTGGATAGTCATTATGAATACCTCCCTAGCTAAGAGGGAGTGTTGAATTTTTGTAGCTATAGTCAGTCTTTATAATTATTATTTTATTCATTAATGTATTTGTAAAGCATGTTCTTCATGCTATTGTAAAAAGAGAAAAATATTTGACATGTTCATATTGGTTTTTAAAAGAAGAAAGTATGAATTTTGAAAATATAATTTATTTGCTCCAAATTAGCCATGTCGACCCTCTTGCTAGTCAAGTCAACCTCAGTATAGACACACCCATTCAGATAATCTAGTCTATTATAAATATGTGGTGTTCGACCTCCCTCCTATTGAAATATGTAAACTAGGTTCGGTCTTCATAATGAAATATATAATCATGATTTTATGTATTTGATGTAAATAGAAAAATAAATTAATCATTGTCATTCTTGAGGCATGGGTTTCATGCTGAAGGTAAATTTATTTATAGTTCAAGCACCCATTGAGTGCTTCTAGGGCTTGTCATTGAGTCAACAAGTTGATTGAGTCATTTTCATGTGTGGAAGACCCTTTGGGCATCTTGTATTATGTAAAATAAATTTATTTGTCATAAAATACCCTCCAAGACCTTGTCAACGAGTTGCAGCAAGTTGTACTACATGGAAGAGCAAGTCAGCCTCATGAAGGGCTATTCGACCACCTTATAAAGCCTATATATAAGAGGACATCAACCTCATTTGGAGATCATCCATTCAATGTGAAATTTTCAAAAGAGAAACCCTACTGTAGTATCTAGATCTACTTCACCTACTTGTTTAATTAACTTAACAAGTTATTTTACTGAATTATTCAAAAAAAACATTAAAGTAGACACTAACTGCATCCTGCACATATACATATCATTTACTGAACAATACACGCATGTGACAAGATTACACATGATTTTTCAGACAAATGTCCCTGGAAAAACCCAATGCGGGAAAATCGGTGCAACAACTCTAGAGGGTTTTTATTATTATGCAGAATCTGAATACAACATTCTGGGAACCAGACATGGTTGGCCCTACAAAGAAATTACATGGCAATTTGTACCTTTCACTTGAAGACAGAAGATATAGTTGTATCACACCCTCAAACTGTATTTACAGATCACGAGCCCCTTCTGGCCCACTAGAACCCTCAGCGCAGCCTCTGCGTCAGCCCTCACTGGCCAGCTTCCCCACTGCGTCACCCTCACTAGTGTTGTACTGCCTCTGTGTTGCCCCGGCTAGGACTACGTCACCCTATCTGGGACTATGTCACCCTGGTTGGGACTGCATCACCCTGGCTAGTGTTGAGCTGCACTGGCTAGGTTTGCATCACCCTAGTTGGGCTTACGCACCTCTACGCAGTCTTTGTGTGGTGTTGGTTGAACTGCGTCCTCTAGGCTGGCTCTGCACTGACTGGAACTCACTACCCCTCTACCTTGTTGTATCCTCGGCCTTAGATCAAATCATCCCTTGCCGATCTCTGCCCCTCACTACACTACAAACTCACTCCAAATTTCTTAGCAAAACCTCGCCCCAGAAATTCGACTTAGCTTCATTGCTCTGCCAGTGTGTGTGTGTGTGTGTCCAACTGACCCCAAGCCTTTCCTTTATATTTTTCTCATCGGAAAACCAACGGCCGTGATATAATATCTAATCTATAGCTCAGATTAAAATACTACTTGATCCACGTCACTTAGAAACTTTCATCACATGTGTTTAATTAATTCACTTTAATTTTTCTAATTCCCTAAGTTAGACTTAGGGTCCTCATTGAAAAAATTAATTATTAGAATAACTTCAACACCAAATGAAATTTCTCCAAATGCTTTCTAGGTTTTGGAGGTCTCGTGTGTCTTCAAGGCTAGAGCACACCTGATGCTACCCCAAAATCTTATCACTTCCTCTTAGTGAGGAGTGTGATCTAGCAATACATCCACACCAAGTATTGCCTGATCTCGGCATCGGTCTCTCCATTTTTTATGCTTGGTCTGCTACCCTCGATCCACTGCAGTTTTGATTTCTATACTGCTACCCATGTCACTGCCACTGACACTGCTACATCTGTACTGCATATCCCTCTCAATTTTCTACATCGTGCTGCCCATAGCACGGCCATTTCTAACTGTTGCACTGCAACTCAGCTGCTGAGAAGTAAGAAACTGAAGGAACCCTGCCCAATCACTAATAGAAAATTCAGTCGGGCTCCACCTCATCACTGAAGCTCCCTTGGTGTTGCGTTGCGTTCTCTCCCTGAAGCCACTGCGCTATTGCAACTCTGCAATGAGTAAGAAATCCCCCCTCTACGTTGTTGAAGTCCCATCAGCCTCTGTGATGTTGCTCCTACGTTGTTGTTGCCTCTGCACTGCATTTCTCCCTTATACAATGTCCGAGCTCTGCCCTCTACTTCACTGTGATCCCCTGCACCCACTGCTCCACTTGTCCCGCTAATGTTTTAAGTCTCTCGTAGCTCATATGTGATCCAAGATTTTGGGCACCTCAAGGATCCTACCTCTCTCCATCTATAGCTTCTCTACATATCAATATCGCCCCACTTTCGTGGCTCATGAGCACTCATGGCTACATCATCATCACTACCATCGTCCCCCTTTATTGTTGCTGCCTTGGATTCAGAAGATCCCTGGTCCTTCTTAGGACAATTTTTGGCGAAGTGTCCAAGTTCACCACAATTAAAGCAATAGGCCTTGGATAGGTCCCTCTTCTTATTCCCTTGCTACCTTTATCCCTTTGATGCAAGGGCTGCATCCTCCTCCTCCTCTTTCTTTACATTGACGGTACCATTGTTGTTGTTTTGCCTCTTGGTAAATCTCTTGATTTCCTCATGTCGGAGGATTGCCCACATATTTGCCTAGGATTGTAATGTTTCCCTGCCCAAGATGCTTTGGAAAAATGTTCCCCATTCCTCAGTAACTACATTCAAGTTAGTCCTCACCAAGAGCCCCTCATTCTAGAGTCGTACCCATGGAAATCATTTGGTCCCGGATAGTCTAAATTATAAAGAGGAAGGGATCTATTTCCTCACACTTTTGCATCTGGAACAACCACATATGATTCTACAGAAGCATATTTCTTTGGACATATCCTCCTTGATAGATTGCATACAAAGTTTTCCACATTTCATTTGTCATGTTATTCCTAGCAATATGCAGAACCATGTGATCTTTGAATCCGTCCATGATCAAGCGCTTTGCCCGCGTTTGATTCTCCTTGAATTTATTCAGATGATCTGCATCGGTAGGCACAACTAGGAAATTCTCTACATGGTCCTTGATGTCGTACTCATCCAGGACTGTCAAGATCCTAGCCCTCCAGATCATGAAGTTGGACATGCCATCCATCCTATCCTGATCTCTCAATCCATGAGAAACCATCTCTGCTCAAATCTTTCAGAACATATACTCCTCTCCCTCTTTCTGTTGCAACACTTAATATAAAATTGGATCTGGGTTTCTTGGTGATTAGAAACCCTCTATAATAGTTTCTCTCTCTAACAATTGATTTACCTCCTGGAAATCCTCCACAAAAAACAACTGAATCAGTTCTCTTCGATCACCCTCCTGATCGAATCTTAGATCTATTGAGAACTTGTTCTCCTCCTGCTCGTGTCACCTTTTTTAGGCATGGTTCTGCACCTACAGAACCTATGCCACACTAGAAAACCTCTGAAGATCTGAAACTCTTCTTGAAGACTTCGGAAAATATACACATTAACCTAAAAACACAGATTTCATCCCTCTAGCTGGCCTCTGCATTAGAATACTGGCTCAGCGCAACCTCTGCGTAGTACAGGCTACTCCTACATCACTTTGGAAGGCTCTGTGCTGCCTCTGCGTCACTCAGTTGGATCTGCGTCAGACTCTGCATGGCCTCTACGTCAACCTAGCTGGGCTGCGTCCCTCTTGGTGTTGCACTGCCCTCTCCTGGAACTCTGTTGCTTTAGGTGCCTTCTCTGTAGCAATTTCTTCAGCCTCTCTACTAGTGGATCAGCTTGATCTGCAATGCTATGATACCATGTGAAAGTTTCAAAACAGAAACCCTACTACAATATATAGATCTACTTCACCTACTTGTTTAATTAAATTAACAAGTTATTTTACTCAATTATTCAGAAAGACATTAAAGTAGACACTAACTGTAGCCTACACATCTACAGATCATTTACTGAACAATACACACATGTGACAAGATTACACATGATTTTTCAGAAAATGTCCCCAGATAAACCCAATGTAGAAAAACCGATGCAGCAACTCTAGAGGGTTTTTATTATTATGCAAAATGTGAATACAACATTCTGGGCACCAGACATGGTTGGCCCTTCTGAGAAATTACACGACAGTTTGTACCTTTCACTCGGAGATAGAAGATATCACTGTATCACACCCTCAAATGGGATTTACAGATCATAAGCCCCTTCTGGCCGACTAGAACCCTTGGTGCTGCCTCTGCAGCCTCTACGTCAGCCCTCACTAACCAACGTCCTCACTATGTCACCTTCAATGGTGTTGCGTTGCCCCGACTGGGACTGCGTCACCCTGGCTGGTGTTGCGTTGCCCCTACGCTGCATTGGTTGGGTCTGCGTCACCCTGGTTGTGCTTACGCAACCTTTGTGTAGTCTCTGTGTGGTGCTGGATGAAATGCGTTCTCTAGGATTTCTCTGCACTGGCTAGTACTCACTTCCCCTCTGCCTTGATGTATCCTCGGCCTTGGATCAGATCATCCCTTGTTGATATCTGCCCCTCAAAGCACTGAAAAATCGCTTTGAATTTCTCAGCAAAACCCGGCCACCCCATAAATTCGACTTAGCTTCAGTGCTTTTCCAGTGTGTGTGTGTGTGTCCAACTAACCCTAGGCCTTTCCTTTATACTTTTCTCGTTGGAAAACCAACGGTCGTGATCTAATCTCTAATAGACGGCTCAGATTAAAAGACTATTTGATCCACGTCACTTATAACATTACATCACATGTGTTTAATTAATTCACTTTAATTTTTCTAATTCCCTAAGTTAGACTTAGGGTCCTCATTAAAAAAATTATTTATTAGAATAATTTCAACCCCAGATGAATCTTTTCCAAACGCTTTCTAGGTTTTGGAGGTCTCATGTGTCTTATCCCCTCCACAAAATTTTAGGGCTAGAGCACACCCAATGCTACCTCAAAATCTCAACATCCAACTCACAAGATATTTGATCAAGTAAGAGAAAGAGATCAAAAGATACAAAGAAGAGGAGGACTAGAAGAAAAAGAGAAAAAGAAAAGTTTTGGATTGTTGTTGGGCTACTATCCTTCACACGTGTGAGAAAACTAGGGCACCTATTGCAGTAGTTAGACCGAATTGTATAATTTGATTTTGTAAACTGAACTCCTTAGAAGAAATAACCAAATCAAGAAGAGGAAAAGTGAAGAAGAAATCACCATCTTAGTCACATGTGCAAGAGCTAGGGTTTCTATAGAAGAAACTGTGGGGGGTCTAAGCTGTAGAAGAAACTATTGGGGGTTGAAGTTGCAGAAGAAATTTTGGGGTCAAAGTTGCAGAAGTTGCAGGGGTCGAAGTTGCTAGAAAAAATTTTGGAAGGAAATTTCATGAAGGAGGAAGGATTGACTTGGTCTTGGAGGGGTCTTTGAAAAGGGTCTTAGGTCTTGGAATTTGCCATTTTAAGTCTTATAAAAAGAGAACCGTTCTTGTGGGTTTTCCTCTAAAGATGAGAGGTTTTGGCCCTTTCTTGTATCATATATATTGTGTCCTCTTGTCTCATTTGTTTGGTATTTGTTTGATGATAGATAACACTAATATTAATCAAGTGAAAGAAGAAGCTAATCAAGTTAAGTAAAACTGCATCACAATCAGTTATCAAAGTAAGATAAATAATCTATTTAGTTTCCACTAGATTTCTCAACATGGTATCAGAGCTAAGGTGACAAGAAAAGAAGAGGCAGTTTGAAGTTCATCCACTTGAAAGAAGGATACATAAGGGTCGAGAAGACTAAGAAGCACCAAGGAGAAGTACTCATCTCAAGAATCACATCATCACTAGGAGAAGAAGACCTCACGGAATCTACCTCCACTCAAAGAAAGAAAGACTACATATTTGAAGCATCCTGAATATTCTACATTTCTACATCCATAAGAAGCAAGAAGAAGCATTTCCGTCATCTTCAAAGAAATCAAGGTGATCTCCCTCACATTGAAGTAAATATCAAATATTGAATATCCTTGAAGAAGATCATCAAGGAAGCAACATCATCGATAAGGCATAAAGTTTAATATATAATCATCTAGTAGCATCTTCACTTGACAAGTAAGTATCCTTATATATATGTCTGAATCTACTATCAAAATGAATTCATTCTGCAAGGAAAGCAATAAACTGGTTGGGTCATCAAATTTCCTTGCATGGAAGAAGAGGATAGATTTGATCGTCATAGAGAATGACGTTGTTGAATATGTAAATGGATCCATCTCGAAACCATATCAAGAGAAAGTTCAAGCATTATTGAAGTATGTGAAAAGGGGAAATAAGGACTCAAATAATCCTCATAGAATCAATCAAGGATTCAGTCATCCCTTATGTAGCAAAGATGGAGACATCAAAAAAAATCTATGAAAAGTTGGTAGAATTATTTTTTGTAAGCATTGTAGGAGAAGTCATATCATTGAGAAACGAATTATGAAAAATTAAGGCATCAAAGGAAGAAGGGATAGCCTCATACCTTATGAGGGTGTCACAAATAAGAGATCAAGTACAAGAATTAGGAGAAATAATGTCTGATAAAGAAATGATCATCGTTGTGTTCAATGCACTACTTGATGAATGGGGAAACTTTGTATCAAGTATCTATGTAAAGAAGGAAGCCACTCCATTAAGTGAACTTTGGTCATTATGTAAGATATAAAAAACTAGGTTGAAGGCAAAGAGAGATTTTGGATCAAATGAACAAGTTCAAGGATATGTTGCCATGGCTAGGAGAAAAGGAAAGTTTGGAAAGTTTGATTCTCAGAAAAAGAAGAAATTTGATATGTCAAAGATACAATGTTATGAGTGTAATTAATATGGGCACAACAAAAGGAATTTTCCCAAACTCAAGAAGGAAAAAAAGAAGAGAAAGGGAAAAAATGAAGCCCATATCACCAAAGAAGTAGAAGAACCTGAAAATATGAAATTGAAGGAGGAAGTGAATGATCTCTACTATGATTGAGATAATCCCCTTTATTCTTTTCGGTTATAGAAAATGATAGGAAGCTTCACAAGAAAGATAGGATGCATTAAAAAAAAGATATAAATTACATCATCATAGAGGCATGGAAGGATAGTTGAAGTAGAAATTCTACATGGTTATAGCAATCATCATGATAGAAATGGTATCTCCATTGAAAGCACATAAGGAAAACCAAGTAGAAGTATATATGGTTGGAGGAAATCCATCTAGAAAGATAGAAGATAGAGAAATGTTACCATATAGCATCATTATTATAAAGGAGCATTTACAGAAAGAGGATCATCGAGATCCTCCACTAGAATATTTATAATAATGTTCACATGTACCTAGAAAAAATAAGTGTCTCACTTATAGTCTACCTTCCACCTTGTGTGGGATCCATTGCTTATAAGGATGATGATATGGTGACAAAGTAGTGCAACATGTCAAGTTGGTTGAAGTACTTTCATATTCAAGAAAAGAAAGGAAGCTGCTAGAAGGAAGTCTAGATGACCAAAAGGAGGAAGAGGTATGTATATATTTGATAAATAAAATCATGTCATCATATAGTTGCAAAAAACATGGTTGAATGCTCTATCTCATGAGCATGATCGAAGAAGAAGGATATTTTCCATTAGAATGATGCATGAAGGCATGTAGACAATGTTCCTTGAACTATTCTACATATTGATAGGATGAAATCAACATAATATGACCTCATATGGAAAATGAGGTGGTTGACAATTATCATTAGAGAATTTTGAAGTAAAAAATGGGCCTCAAAACAAAAATGTACAACAAAAATTAACTTTATAAGAACCAATATGATTCAATATGATGATGTCAACCATGGGGGACGATTCACCAATTTTGGAGTAAAAACATTAAAACATTAAAAAAACTACTTTTTCAACTCATATTTTGAACTTATTCCCTTGCCATTTTACTTAAATTTTGAGCGGGGGCACTCGTTGGATGCATAATTTAATTTTTCATCCAATGAATGTTGCATGTGTTCGACAGACCCTACTCCACAAAAAATATGAAATACATGAAAAAACGTGATTGCAATTTTTCATCCAACGAGTGATCCCACTCGAAATTTGAGTAAACTCATAGGGAGATAAGTTGAAAAAATAGTTTTTTTTATTTTTTCCCTCCAAAACTTGATGAGGTAATCTAATCTTATTTTATTATTTCCAATATTATTTTATAATATTCCTTAGGAGGACCATTTTATACCTCAAAATTTATATAATGGGTTACTATAATGAAGGAACTATATATAGAAGTTCCCACGGAAGAAATATGTGACGAAAGGAAGAAGAGTTTGTGAAATATGCAACTATAGTCATGTAAGATAAGATAAGTAATCAACTTCAGATAATTAGAAGAATTAGCAATGACATATCCATGAAAAAAGAAGGTATGAAGAACTTGATATGTATAATGGAAAAGGAATACCTTGGTAATATATGTCTTGGAGATGGGTTCATACATGTGCAGGATGTTGATGTTGCAAGAAGTTGATGTCATGAAGAAAGGGTATATTACTTTTATAGGAATGATTATATCATCCCTAGTTGAGAGGGAGAGATAGACACATCATTATTTTCTTCATGTTATGAAGAAATAATGGAGGGTTGGATAAGCATCTAGTTTTCGATACTCTTTGAGGATGTGCTAGGGAATCCAATAGGTAAAGTACTTGAATAGGAGATTCCTTAAGGATGTGTTATTCCAAGACAAGAATTTTCCTAGGACATACCTTGTGAACATCCAGGTGGGGTATGTTCCTTAATAAGCAATGATGATGGTGTCTATCAGTCATTGTTTCACTAGCATTTCACTTTGATCTTGTGGAGAGATAGAGTTGTGTTATGAATAATATATATATATAATAACACATCATAAATCATGATTAATTAGTAACTATTTAATGAAAAGGTATGTCCCTAAGGACACGAATATTCATAAAGGGACACCTGCCTTGTAGAAATATATAAATAGATTCAATTGATCTTGTAATGTACTAAAAAAAAAATATTGAATCAATTCTAAAAATTTCAGAAACCAATTAAGATCACACAATCAAGATGTATATGGGGAAAGCCTCAGCTAAAAACCCCGCTATTTGTATATTGCATAAAGTCAATAACATGAAACAATACAATGTTATTCCCTTCCTGAAAAACCTCTACACTTTGCTGACTATCTCACATTGATCTAAGCAAGTTTGGTCCAATATTTAATCACTTCCTTGCCTCTGCCTAATCAACCTTGATCACACATTCTTCGGATAATTGAGACCCTATTAATTAGGAAATTCCCATCAATAGATTGTGCAATACATCTAAGGTATCATGACAACCTCATGCATGACCTATTCAATTTTTTAATTATACAACTGAGATTTATCTTCCCCTTAATCCCAATCTCAACTGGGCCTTCCTTAGAACTGACATGCAACAACTATTTATAGTGAATTATCAGTTATCTGATTGATCACTGCATGTGAATTAAATCAGATTTAATTCATTGGACCTATCACTAGCTCATCTCTGAGTTAGAACTATTTAAACTGATTTTAACTCAAATAATTGAGTTAACTAATTACAACTCAAAATAAAATGCAACTGAACCCCCTAAAACTTAGAGTGACCTCTACATGCCTCCAGTTTGACCCTCAAATCGAATTGACTAAGCTAACTGAGTCTTCCTGACTCAGTTAACACTTACAATTTGTCATGTGATGTGGAATTACAATTTAATTCTAATTTAATTAAGGGAAAATTAAACTAGAATCTCGTTTGATGCCAATTTCAACATGCCTAGGGTATATAAGCATACCCTCACTCTCGTTTGTATTATCGTTCTCATTCATACATTTTTAATATATATATTTGTATCTTCAATGGAGATATTCATATTCCAAGTCTTTTTGAGTGTTTAACTTGTTATAACGAACCTTGTTCATTCCATTTGGTATCAGAGCCACGTTGGTAGATCTCGGTTGTTGGCCATTAATTCTTCGATAACCTTGTTGTCGTCGCAAATTTGAGTGTTTCACTACACAAGTTTCTGGAGATTCTCCATCTTTCCATTAGGCCTTTGGCCAAGTATTAAAAAATAAATAAATAAATATTATTAAAAAATAATAATAATAATAATAAAGAGAGAAAATAAAATATATATTAAAATAAAAAAGGTAATATATATATATATAGAAAAAAATAGTAAAAACAAAATTTAAAAAAAAAAAAAAATATATATATATATATATATATATAACAAACAAAAATGGGGTAGCTCAATTGGTTATTTCCTTGATAATGAAATGTTATATTCCTTGAGATTTCATTTTCAAATCTCCCCGTGGGTTAGTGCAAACACACCCCTTCACGCTTGGGGATGTGTTCATTGTACTTACCCAATTTCCCTAGTACAATAAGAGAAATGGGGTAATTTAATTTATTTATTTTTCAAAATTCAAGTCCCAATCACACAACCAGTTGAGGATGGGCCTTTTCAGCAAGGCGACTTGGGATTAAACCTCACGGGGGGTGGTTGTGCCCTGTGCTAGGGGGAGGAGACGTGCTAAAAAACCCAGTCATCTAAAGGGATGGTGTGGCCCAGACCATGTGTGATCCCGGGTGACTTCGAAGGCTTAGATGCCCCTTAGTCGTGACTCCTCAAGCCACAGGTCAATCCTAGAGGATCACAGACAACTTGACAAACCAAAAAACAAAAATAAAGAGTTATATTAAAAAAAACATTTAAAAAACATAATATAATAAAATATAATAAAAAAAGGTTCAACTGATAGACCATTATTCGAATGCCCCGTAGTGCCATGTACAACCCACCTTTCGCAAGCCACAACTGAGTCGTACCAAAACCGAGATGCAGAACAATAGTTTCCAAACATCGCCACCCATTGCAGCCGCCAAGCGAACCATCATAGATCTATTTGAGTTGTCTGAATTCTTCAGTCGCGCGTTGCATTCCAGTCGCATCCAAACAACAACCCACCTTCCACTTTGGTTTTCGTCAAAACAAACCAGCCTGGGCATTATTAATGTTACTGTGAGGATTGTAAGCAAGGTATATAAGAAAATCACATGAAGTTTTCACTCTTTTAGGAGGTCCGCAGAAATAAAATACAGTCGATTCTCTCTGGGGCCATTATCAACGAAACTATATAGCCAACAATCGAGCGTGTATCGTGCATGAGGGCTTCACTAAATAAACCTCTAACATGTAACGTGCGATCATAGAATATTAAAAAATACCCTTAATTTTAGTACATATTGGAAAATACCTCTAAAAATCACATTATTTGACCCCTTACCAATATGAACCCAATACATTTTTCAAATTTAAAAATCCTCTAATTTCACTATATATTGTAGGTATCCATTATTTCATTAAAAATTTGTATAACCCTTTATATTTTTTCAATAACTTTGAGCTCCATTTTTTATACCTCCAAATATAAAAACCCTTTACCCCCTATATATCCCCCAATATATTATGTCATTTTTTCCTCATTATATATCCCCCTATATGAACCCATGTGCTATGTTATTTCTCCCACAATGAAGCCCCTGTGGTACCGTGGAAAAAACCTAGTTTGTATCAACCAACGAACCGTCGCATGCTTTAGCACACCGTCTGTTGTCAATTTAGCTCAGACGCCAACTGTCACTTTAGCTCCCATTCCAAATATTTGGGGTGCTAATATTGTTTAGAATATTAAGAGACGCGACCGTCAACCTTCCAAATAAACTATTATATTTTATGTGGCACAAACAACAATCAATCATAATTGGAATTATTGAAGGGAAAATAGCTTATAAAAGAGGAAAACCCTTAAGTTGAAAAGTGAAAAATAAATACTATATTATTAAAGTTTTAAATACATTCAAGTGAAGGTAATTATAAATGGGAAGTTATTTATAATCGAAATAATTGAGATGGAGTGAATTATTGAAGTAATTATAAAGGTCATTTAATATTTTCGTTAAACTGGTCTATTTAAATATATATAAAAGATTATAAAAATAAATAAATAAGATAAAAGTTTTAAAAGGTTATAAAAAGGTATATTTCTAGATTAAAAAAAATGGGTGAAAAAGTAATTGAACGCCCTCTTAAAAGAGAAAGGATTGAGATAGGATTATAGGGACTCATTAATAATATATATTCACGTAAATTATTAAAGGAGTTAAAAGTAGCGAAGAAAAGATGCATGCCGCAAAGAACTGTGGTTTCTTTTCAAAATGTTATTTTTGTTCAGAATGATATTCTAATTGTCAAGAGTCATTCATAAATCAAAATTTGGTTTGCACAAAATATTACAAAACTTTTACCTTAGTCGAATCTCTAAGTGACACACAAAAATAATCAATGGAAAGAGACATAAAACAATTAATGGAAATATATAGGCGAAAACATGTTAATTTTAATAAGGAAATGAAGAAAATGAAATCCACGTTTCAAGTTGAAATCCCATCATCACTCATATAAATTGATGTAATCCAGTGTACCGAGAAATTGCAACTAGAAGATCAAGAGAAAGACAAATTAGCCAAACTTCGGCAAAACAAGAAAGCGTTACAACAGGAATATAAAGATCTTGTGGATATGCATTACAAGGTAGTGATGGAAAAGGATGAAGAAATCTCTCGCCTCAAGGACCACGTTGAAAAATTACTTGCACAAGTGAAGAAGACTAAGGTCACAAAGAAGGAACTCAAGAATCATTTATCATAACAACAAGAGGAAAATTTACATTTAAAGAACCTTAATAAATTTACTAGAACAAATCAAAACTTTAAAAGATAATGAGAAGGATACTAGGGTGTTAGGTCCCTATATTACTAGTATAGTCCCTTATTGTTGTTAGTGTAACCCCCTTATTGTTATTATTGTACCCTTGTAACCCCCATTTTGTTATTGTTATGCCCTTAAATTATTATTGTTAGGTCGGCTAGGATTACATTGTGGCCCACTAGGATTACATTATGGCCCCATGGACTCCTATATATAGAAAGGAGGTTTTGTAAATTGTATCATCCAAGAATTGTTCATTTATGTAATGTATTGGAGGTTGCCCCCTAGAAGTGGCTCATTTCTAAGGCGTTGATATCTCTTTTCTTCTCTTTTTGGAGCTGGTTACACAACATTTGGTATCAGAGCTTTGGATTCTAGGGTTTCGCTGCTCCAAACAGGTCATCGTGGAATTTTAGCTATAACTTTTTGTCTACGAAGTTTCAGAATCTGAAATTTTTAGGGTACGAAGCCGAAACCCTGAGGAAGAATTTCTAAAAATTTGGGCACAATATTTGTGGATATATGACCTGTGGAAGTTATGGTTTTTTTAGGATCCTGAATTTCATATAAAACAGGTCATCGTAGCATTTTCACTATAAATTTTTTCTAAGAAGGTAAAGAAGGTGAAATTTTTAACACGTGAAGCTGAAATCCGTAGGAATATCGTGTAAAAATTTCAGATCTTGGGTCGCAATATTTTGGAGATATGATGGAAGGTAGTGATTTTCAGGCTCTGAATTGCATCTCAATCATCTCAAAGAGTGATCGTGGGAAAGTTCAATAACTCTCTGCGGGCGGTGGATTTGAGTGCGTAAAAAGTGGTCACAAGTACACGGACTGTAGTTTCTTGGCTATCAATTTCGGAGACAAAGGACGAAACAGTGACACGTGGCAAGTACTACAAGTGTGCTCTACTGAACCAGTCCAGAATTAGGTCATTGTGGGAGATTGGACACAACTTTGTCTTGGGGAATCCAAATTAGATCAGACCTGTGGCATTTGAAAGAAGCTTCAGAGGGCTACTACAGGGCTAAATTTCAGATATTTAAGATTTTCAATTACAGAGATAATTCAATTTCAATATCGAGCTCCTCAAAGCAAGTAAAAGGTATCAATATTGGATTCTAAACTGGCGCCTAAAAAGAATTCAACACCCATTAAGCCTTCAGAAGGCTCTACCATGACTCATGAAGATGAAGAATTGCAACATGATCTATCAAAATTACAAGAGCAAGTGCAACAAATTTCACTCTCGCAAAGAGCAACAAAAATGAAATGGAAGTTTTGAAGAAAGGCGTGGAAGTGAAGATGGACGGTTTGAAGAAAGGCATGGAAGCTAAGATGGATGGTGTGGAAGTGAAGATGGATGGTTTGAAGAAAGGCGTGGAAGCTAAGATGGATGGCGTGGAAGCTAAGATGGATGGCATGGAGGCTGGCATGGAATCTAAGATGGATGACATGGAAGCTAAGATCGATGAGAAAATGGCAAACATGAAGAATTTTCTAAAAGAAGACATGGAAGGTTTGACAAAGTTGATACAAGAAAGGTTTCCTAATGGTGAAAAGATAGTAGAAGAACCTCATGATGAGAAAAAAATAAATGTTAATTGTGATTTCATAAACTCTAATGTTGGCGGGAAGAACCACCATATTCCAAATATGGATATGAGGAAGTTTGATAGAAAGGATCCTGTAACATGGATACTACAGATGGAGCAATATTTTGATCTCCATAATGTACAAAACACACAAAAGGTACGCATTGCAACTTTACATTTAGAACAAAATACATTTGTATGGTATCGATGGCTTTGCTCCCGTAAAAAAATTGTCACTTGGTCAATTTTTACGGAGGAAATGATAGCACATTATGAGGATACAAAGAGCAACACCTTCTTTAGCCGATTGATAAATCTCAAACAAAAGGGTTTAGTGGGGCAGCACATTGAGGACTTCCAAAAATTGAATATAAGGGTAACTGATATTCCAGAGGAACACGGGATTGATCTCTTCATAGGTACTCTAAAGGATAACATCCAACATGAAGTTCGTGTTTTGGAACCTGATTCATTGGAGAAGGCATTCAGGTTGGCAAGAAAAGTTGAATGTAAAATTATGGCGACAAAGAAGCCTACCACTCAATTCTATAAAGAAGGAAGTGTTTCTACACCTAGATTTCCACAACCTACAAGGTTGACACCACAACAATTGGAAGAAAAAAGAGCAAAAGGGCTTTGCTACAGTTGTGATAGCAAATACACTAAAGGTCATAAATGTGTTGAAAAGAAATTATTTTACATAGATTGTGAAGAAGAAGAAGAAAATGAAAAAGAAGAGGATATACACCAGGAACCAGCCATAGAAGAGGAAGAAATGAATCCGACCATATCATGTAATGCACTGGCAGGAATTACCACTCTTCAAACTCTCAAGATAGCAGGACAGATCAAGAAGAAAAGGTTAATAGTGTTGATTGATTCTGGTAGCACCCATAATTTTATTCATTGTAAGGTAGCCAAGGAATTAAATTGTTTCCTATACCCAGCACCAGAATGTCAAGTGATGGTTGCAAATGGAGGAACTATAAATTGCTCTGGAAAATGCCATAATATCAAGCTAACCATGGGGGAGTATGTGTTGACTAGTCCAATGCATTCCATTCCTATGGGAGGTGCTGATGTTGTACTAGGAGTACAATGGTTACAATCTTTGGGGACGGTAGCTTTTAATTTTCAAGAACTTTTCTTGAAATTTTTTTCAGAAGGAAAGGAAGTCGAATTACGAGGTATTGAAGGGAAGCCGAGAAGGATAATAAACTCTAATGTCATGACAAAGCTTCTAAAGAAAGAACAACGAGGCGTAATTGCACAATTATGCTCACTAGAAGTTCCGACATCAAAATCATCTATTTCTGCAGATCTCCAACAAGTCTTGGACAATCATTCCAAGGTGTTTGAAACTCCCAAAGGACTCCCACCTATTCATGATCATGATCATGCTATTCATTTGATTCCGGGAAGTGTTCCTCCAAACATCGGGCCTTATAGATATCCTTATGTCCAAAAGAGCGAAATTGAACGTATGATTGCAGAAATGTTAGAGGCGGGTATAATTCAACCTAGTCAAAGTTCTTTCTCTGCTCCTATAGTATTGGTACACAAGAAGGATGGATCATGGCGAATGTGTGCGGATTATAGGGAGCTCAATAAGCTCACCATTAAAGACAAATTTCCCATTCCTGTGATTGATGAATTATTGGATGAATTACATGGAGCAATTTATTTTACCAAGTTGGATCTTCGTTCGGGATATCATCAAATTAGAATGAAGACTGAAGATATTCCAAAAACAGCATTTCGAACTCATGAGGGTCATTATGAATTTTTGGTCATGCCTTTGGCCTTACCAATGCACCTTCTACATTTCAAGGGTTGATGAATTCCATTTTCAAACCCTTCCTTAGAAAATTTGTGCTAGTATTTTTTGATGATATACTAATCTACAGCAGGTCTTGGAAGGATCATGTTGAACATGTTGACGGGGTGCTCAAACTATTGTAGGAGAAACAATTATATGCAAAAACATCCAAATGTTTCTTTGGAGTACAAGAGGTGGAATATCTGGGTCATATTATATCTCACGAGGGTGTTAAAGTAGACCCTAACAAAATTAAAGCCATTAAGGAATGGAAAGTCCCTAAGACAATAAAGCAGTTGCGATGATTTCTCGGGTTAACAGGCTATTATCATAAGTTTGTTAAGAATTATGGGAGAATAGCAGCACCTCTAACAACATTATTGAAGAAAGATGCATTTTCATGGACTCTTGAAGCAACTAAGGCCTTTGAACATCTTAAAGAGGCAATGTGCCTATCACCGGTCTTAGCTACGCCAGACTTCACAAAAACCTTTATTGTGGAATGTGATGCCTCAGGAAATGGAATTGGTGCATTTTTAATGCAGGAAGGAAGACCCATTGCTTTTGAAAGTCGTCCAATCAAAGGAAAGTATTTACAAAAACCTATTTATGAGAAGGAAATGTTAGCAATACAGCATGCACTAAAGAAATGGCGACCTTACTTAATGGGAAGACACTTCAAGGTAAAAAATGATCATGATAGTCTTAAACACTTTTTGGAACAAAGAATATCTTCATAAGAGCAACAAAAATGGGTCACAAAGATGTTGGGTTATGACTTTGAAATAATCTACAAAAAAGGAAAGCTTAATGTTGTTGCAGATGTACTCTCAAGAAAGAATGAAGAGGTGGAAGCATTGCTTTGTGCCATTTCTATTATCCAACCAGATTGGATAACCAAAGCAAGAGATGAATGGAAGAAGGACAAAGATGTATGGACACTCATTCAAAAGTTGCAGCAAGATCCTAGTACATCTGATACATTTAGTTGAAAAAATGATTCCTTATGGTACAAAGATTGCTTATATCTTTGTAAGAATTCCCAACTAAAACAAAAGATTCTTTTGGAATTGCACACTTCTCCTTTAGGAGGACACTCAGGATTTTTAAAACTTACCACAGGGTGAAGAAAGAATTTTTTTGGGATGGCCTTAAATCTGATATTCGAAAGTTTGTGGCGGAATGTTTGGTTTGCCAGCAGAATAAAGTGGAAACAATTAAGACCCCAGGACTTCTACAACCCTTATCCATTCCAAGTCAACGTTGGGAGGAGATTTCAATGGATTTTATCACAGGTTTACCTAAGTCCGAAGGAAAGAGTGTCATCATGGTGGTAGTTGATAGACTTACCAAGTATGCACACTTTTGTGCATTATCTCATCCATTTAAATCAAGTACAGTTGCTAGTACATTTATGGACAGAATTCAAAAGCTACATCGAACTCCAAGGGTTATTGTGAGTGACAGAGATCCCATTTTTACCGGAAATTTTTGGACGGGGTTATTTTCTTGTTTGGGTACTCAATTAGCTCATAGCTCATCTTATCATCCTCAATCTGATGGTCAAACTGAGATAGTAAATAAATTTTTGGAAGGATATCTTCGTTGTTTTGTCTCCGATAAACAAACACAATGGGTCAAGTGGTTACCTCTCGCTAAATGGTGCTATAACACTTCCTTCCATACTGCAGCAAAAATGACCCCATTTATGGCACTTTATGGATATCATCCACCATCCATCACATCATCTTTAAGGGAAAATTCGAAGGTTCAAGCAGTGGAAGATCACATCGAGCATCAGCAAGAAGTTCTCCAACTCTTAAAGGATAACCCGAATTTGGCACAAAATCGAATGAAACAACAGGCAGATCAACATCGCAGCGAGAGAAGTTTTGGTATAGGAGATTGGGTATTTTTACGGCTACAACCATATAAACAAATGTCCCTCAAGCAAGCTAAGAAGGATAATAAATTATCGCCAAAATACTATGGTCCTTACAAGGTGTTGCAAAAGATTGGCACTATGGCATACAAATTGGAGCTTCCTGCTTCTTCGCGAGTACATCCAGTTTTCCATGTTTCAGGCTTAAAGAAGGTTATAGGTGAAAATCTTCCAGTTCAAACAGTATTGCCAGAACTTGATGGGGAAGGGAAAATCATATTGGAACCTGAAGCAGTCATGGAAAAAAGAACTCGACAACTACGTAATCGATCAATTTCAGAGTATCTCATCAAGTGGAAGAACTTACCCACTGAAGATTCTACATGGGAGGATGAGAATTTTATACAGAAGCACCCAGAGCTACTCAAGCATTGAGGACAACACTTTTTTGAAGGAGAGGGGCATGTTAGGTCCCTATATTACTAGTATAGTCCCTTATTTTTGTTAGTGTAACCCCCTTATTGTTATTATTGTACCTTGTAACCCCCATATTGTTATTATTGTGCCCTTAAATTATTATTGTTAGGTCGGCTAGGATTACATTGTGGCCCACTAGGATTACATTATGGCCCCATGGACTCCTATATATAGAAAGGAGGTTTTGTAAATTATCTCATCCAAGAATTGTTCATTTATGTAATGTATTGGAGGTTGCCCCCTCGAAGTGGCTTATTTCTAAGGCGTTGATATATCTTTTCTTCTATTTTTGGAGCTGGCTACACAACATAGGGACAAAGCCAACAATTCAGAAAACGACAAACTTTCATGTCTAAGGAATCATAATCAAAGCATTTTTACGCAAATAAAGAAGCTTAAAAGTGACAAGAAGTTTCTAAAAGACAAATTAGAACAACTTACTCAAGAAAAAGTATCGAAGTCTTCAGTCTAAGTTGAAGAAAAATATACGAAAACCAATCCAATCAATATCACAACTCAAGAAAATGACAAACCGGTTGAAAGAAAAACATATTCAGATTTTGCAGTTCAGATGATGGAAATTACTAGTGACGATTATGTAACCAACTCAACATTGACACCTAGAGTAAATCAGGAATTTTCCAAAAACGTGATAAGAGAAAATCAAATCACCAGTTCTCCTTACGCCATTTGAACCACAAGTGCAGACATACCAAGTAGTCTATGTGTCTGTATCACTCGAAACAGAAACTCATGATTTGAAGAATAATGATGTCGACACAATCCAGACTGAAAATAAAAAATTGTCCCAACTATCAAGTAATTTCCAAGTTTCACAAAATATTAATTTAGGATGGCCAGATCCTTTCTTGGTTTGACATTTTTGTTTATCACTCTGAGGATCATATCAACTTGTGTCAACGAAGATGAAAAATTTGAGACGAGAAGACATTCGAAACAGGAAAAAAAAAAGATCAAGCCTTTTCATAAGCAAGCTTTGAGTACAAATATTTTTGAGGGGGGTGGAAATGTTATGAATAAAATATAGATATAAATAATAATAACACATCATAAATAATGATTAATTAGTAACTAGCTAATGAAAAGGTATGTCCCTAAGGACATGACCATTCATAAAGGGACACCTTCCTAGGGTATATAAGCAGGCTCTCACTCTCGTTTCTATTATCATTTTAATTCATAAATTTTTAATATATATATTTGTATCTTCAATCGAGATCTTCATATTCCAATTATTTTGGAGTTTTTAACCCACTATAACGAACCTTGTTCATTCCAAGTTGTTATTCAAGGCCTTGCATTGTTACAATGTTGGTTGGTATGATGAAGATGCAATGAGATTAGATGAAATAATAGCTTATGAGATGGCTTACCAATCCAACTCTTCTTATGATAATTCTTCAGTATGAGAATGCCCAAGTACCTTGTATAGATTATGAATACCTCTCTGGTTAAGAGGGAGTTTTGAAATATTTAACGAGGTTCGGTCTTCATAATGACATATGTAATCGTGATTTTATGCATTTGATGTAAAGAGAAAAAAAATAATCATTATTATCATTCTTGAGGCATGGGTTTCATGTTCAAGGTAAATTTATTTATAGTTCAAACACCCATTGAGTGCTTCTAGGACATCTCATTGAGCCAACAAGTCAATTGAGTCATTGTCATGTATGGAAGACCCTTTGGGCATCTTTTATTATGTGAAATAAATATATTAGAGTCATAAAATACCCTCCAAGACCTTTTCAATGAGATGCAACAAATCAGCCTACATGAAAGAGCAAGTCGTCCTCATGAAGGGTTATTCGACCACCTTGTGAAGCCTATATATAAGACGACATCAACCTCATTTGGAGATCATCCATCCAAATCACAAGATATTTGATCAAGGAAGAGAAATATATCAAAAGGTGCGAAGAAGAGGAGGACTAGAAGACAAAGATAAAAAGTGAATTTTTGGATTGTCTTTAGGCTACTATCCTTCACATGTGCGAGAAAACTAGGGCACCTATTTCAGCAGTGAGATTAAATTGTAGAATATGAGTTTAGGCATAAATATATATATGTTTCAAGTCAAACTCCTTAGAAGAAAGAACCAAAACAAGCAGAGGAAAAGCAAAGAAGAATTACCATCTTTTTCACACATGCAAGAGCTAGGGTTTTGACAGAAGAAATTGTTGGGGTTCGAAGTTTCAGAAGAAACTATTGGGGGTCAAAGTTGCAAAAGAAACTCCTGGGGTCGCAATTGCAGAAGTTGTTGGGGTTGAAGTTGCTAGAATTTTTTTTGGAAGGAAATCTCATAAAGGAGGAAGGATTTACTTGGCTTTGGAGGGGTCTTTGACAAGTTTCTTAGGCCTTGGAATTCTACATTTGAATTTTTATAAGAAGATAAGAGTTCTTGTGGGTTTTCCTCTCAAGAGAAGAGGTTTTGGCCATGGCTTATAGCCTATATATTTTTCCCTATTGTCTCATTTTTTGGTAGATGTTTCATGATAGAGAACACTAATATTAATCAAGTGAAAGAAGAAGTTAATCAATTTAATTAAAAATACATCACAAGCAGTTATCAAAGTAAGAGAAAACATCTATTTAGTTGCCACTAGATTTCTCAACACCTCCAAGAAATCGAAATTCGATCTATCTGACGCAAGTCAATTCAATCTATCTTAGGTACATCTGATATCAAAAAAAGAGGAAAGTTAAGGATTGTAACAAAGGCATAAGTCTAAGGCAGAGAAAAAATCTAAGGTAGAGCATAAGTCTATGGTAGAGGGAAAGTCTAAGGCAGAGTGAAATTATGAGGTAGAGCGAAAGCCTAATGTAGAGTGAAAGTTTGAGGCATAGACATAGGTCTAAGGCATGAGGCAAAGACAAGATGAGATCTCAGGCATAACAAAGGACACGTTTGAGGCCAATTGTAGGACCAATTTTATGGATCAAAAGGAAATAGAACAAAGCTTATTCATCTACAATATGAGGTCAATATTATTCCCTAGCAGAAAATACAATATTGAAGTTCTTGGGAAACCATTTTGACTTGAATAGGAGGCAGTGGAATTGGTTTGATCTAGCTACATTTTTGGTTTGGTTGACTGTGTATTTGACTAATGTATCTCTGTTGAACTTGATGATTTCTCTAAGGAAAAGGTTATTTGCTTTTTCCCCCTTGTAGGTTTTCATAGGGTAAATTTTTGTGTTCTTTGTTTGGTTGTCGCTTTATAATCCTATTGTTATATACATTATGTCACTGATGTCTTATGTGTAATTGCTTGATGATAAATAAGAATATAAAAAACAAATTAAATCATTTGAAGTAATTATTTGTATAGAAGACCCTATATAAAATTTCAACACCTAGTCACCTTGTTCTCCTGCCCTTGTCACATTGAAGTCTTCATTATAGGATCCAATGTGTCAAGAAGATGACAACACTCTTTTTCTACAATTCAATTTAATTTGGATCTCTTTTGTTTTTTGTTCACTGCTTAATTCTCAATATTTAGACTTGTATTCTGCTCAAAAGTAGATCTATTCACGAGGAATTTTGTACCCAATACTATACTTGTTGAACCATTCCTTGGTTGGCATTTACAAACCTTATAAAAAAAACATTCACTTCTCTTTAAACTATTTTATAGGCCTGCATCCTAGATAGACCAGGCTTGGCCTTGAATAAGTATAAAAACACAAAAAATACAAGAGAAAATAAAACAATCACCTCTTGTAGACTTTCCTTAACAACTTTGGAAATCAATAGAACTCAACTAACAACTCCCTTAACATTGTTGTCACACCTTAAACAAATCTCCACCTCTTCATAAATTTGATCCTAATTTTAGGCTTAAAAGTAGGTCTACGAAAGATGAATTAAGGCTTCTCCTCCTTTTACACTGCACATTAAACTCAACCTTCTACAATTATAGGGTTTGACAAAAAATAGGCTTTAAAACAATCTCCAATAGAGTTTTATCATCTTTAAGACTATATCAAAACTTTCCCTCAAAATTGTGCAATAAAAGAGCCTCCAACCAGGTTAGGACTTGGCCTAAACTTGGCTTTCAAATAGACTTGAAATATTGCTAAAAATAATTTATGTATGATGAATTGTTGTCTTAAAAGTGTAAATTTTATTTAATAATTATATAAAATCCAAATATAGAATTATATGCATGTTATTACCCTCTTTTAGGGCTAGCATCATCATTCTTTTGTTGTTTATGCATAGTTTCAACTATAAAATTGCATTATTAACCCTAGATCCTAAGTATCTATTTGAATATCTTTCCCTTTTGTTGATTAATCATTTATAAAAAAATGTATTTCATTGTTATATGGCATTTAATGCTTTACCATTGAAATATACAAAACCCTAACTTATAACAACCATATAATTGGTCTTCAAATATAGTACTTGAACTTTGGAAATGATTATTTAGGCCCTTTAGGCTCTGTCAGTGCTATCTCCCGGTTTTAGACCTGAGTCAATCACCTTGAGCCATTCTCACTGAATATCCTCTAGGTGAGAATTTAGGGAAGCATCACTTGTCATTGAACACCACTATATAACTAGAGAAATGTTTTTCAGGTGACAAAGACAATTGATCTATTGTTTCCCTAAGGTTTGGTTTCTACCTAGTGGGGTTTTCCACTAGTCCTCCTAAATTTTGTGGCAACATGCACAAAGTTAGACAAGGGAAATTTTTTTTACTCAATAACCTTATTGTGCATCCATCAAAATGTAGGCCAGCCTCTATTTTCTACACTACACCTTGATTACCTTTTATGTGTTTTTTAAAACGGGCATAACTTTGATATTTGAAATCCTTTTTCATTGTCATTTTCTTCAACTACCTAAATTTTCAATATATTTCCACCTAAGTCGTTAGTTTCTAATTTTGAAGCCATATTACCTACATATTTTAATATGGCTAGTCCAAATGACATTTTTTCTACCAATATAAACAACTTCCAATTGAATTATCATATGTAGGATGTACTAGAAAGTAAATGACTTCATCATGTTATCTTGGGGGGGGGTGAATCTCAAATAATGCCACAAAGAAATCCCAATGGGATAATAAAAAATTTGTAGCACATGGATTAATTAGAATGTGCATCTTTGATTATTCATTGTGTCACCCTCAAATAATTGATTACCTAGATAAAGCTTGGGAAAAACTAGTTGAGGCCATATTTGGTAAATACAATGAAATTCAAGTCCACCAAATTGAAAACCAATTATTTTTTAAGTTCCTATTTATTTCTCTTACATTGAATATTATCTAAGTTCAAAACAATCATAGTTCTACTTCAAGTATATACAATATAAATTATAGATAATTGATGTAGATAGGTTTGGTAGTTCTTATTCTATTTTTGTATCTACCTTCACTCTATCGAGAATCTCCATTCAGGTAAATAGGGTATTCCATACAAGATAAACACCTTCACTAACCACTCACACAACCAGATCGATGTTCAGAATTGCAATATTTTTACATGGTTAAAACCCTCTGAGAGGGAAACAGTCTATGGCCCCAAGAAACAAAACCAATTGAGGCGATCTTATTAATGCAAAATAATATTAAAATAGATGAGAGTTTTCACAACTAATAATAATCCATGACCCTACATACCCTTTAAATAGAGATCATGGACCAATCGGGTGTTAAGCCATGAATCAATAGCTATTAGTATCAAGGAGAATATGATTCGTTGGATCACTCTATGTCTAAAACATATCGTGTTCGTCGGATTACAATGCACGTAACGCGTAGTAAAGAAACACACATTTACCAAATACACACATTATACCAAGTTGGACTTAACTAACTCCTAAGTGTCTAAATATCGTAACATAGTGGCTACTTATAAACATCCTCCTTTGAATCTCTTTGTGATTCTTTTATTAAAGAGAAAGATAAGCTCTTTCATTATACGATTATCAACATTGCAGGTACATCTAACAAATCCTTAGTAGCTCACTAGAAGGATAAATCCAAGCATCCCAAGAAGCAACATAGCCTCAACAAGAAGCAAAACAAGGGTCTCAAACCCTCTTATCCAAATTCTACTTCCAATGGTGACAAAGGACCAAAATCAATATGTAAGAAGATTGAAAGACTACAATTTTTGTGGGAAAGATGCCCATCTCGAGTCTAAATTTTTTAACAATACAGAGGCCTTAAAATCAACACACAGTAAGCATAACATCAACCTTGATTCCCCTTATTCCAACTCTTTTTCTCATGGAAATGCACTTTTTGTTCATGGTTTCTCTTTCTATGCAAACATCTACTTATTCTTCTAATGAATGGCATTCAGGGTAGAAATTTCAAATCTTAAATGCCCATCAAATTTGACAGTTTCTGCAACTCTAGTTCCTATTTTGATCATTTTAACAAAGAACATTTAATAAAATTTTAGTTGTATTTGATGGTAAAATCACCCCGTGATGGGAAATTTTCCCCTCAAATTCCATCCTTAGTGGCATTAAGCCATGTATAATCCCTATGTTAACCCTAAAACCCCTTATTAAGCCTTGGATATTGAGTGGTTATATTTCTATTGGTATATTGTTATGTAGGCTAAAGCCTTTCATGGTCCCATTTTATTATAATTGTACCATTTTTCACACACATACTAAAGCGAATTAGTCTTAGAATCATTAAATCTTGTATTTTACATTGTATACGTTGTAAATAAGGTTCTCCCTTGAAGAATATTGCAATTATTGGTATTTTTATGATTATTAAGGTGCAAGGTTCATAACATTTGGTAACAAAGCATATGAACCTAGGGTTTTGTTACTTCGAACATGTCATATTCGAATTTTTTCTATAAAATTTTTCTAGGAGGTTTCAAATGATGAGCCTTGGAGAATATTGAGGATAAATCTCAAGAAACATTTGTTTCAAATTTCAATTTTTTTTTCGCTATACTTTTGGTGATATGCTCTAAGGAATTTAGGTTTCTTGAATTCTCCTAGTATCAATATCAAATAGGCCAGTTTCGCATTTTTTTACAACTTTTTTCTAAGACATTTTGAATGGTGAAACTTTGATCATATTTAAGCAAGACATATGATTTAAATTTCATAGTTTATTTTTCTATACTTTCAGATATATACTTTGTGGAAGTTAGGGTTTGGAAAGGATCTTAAAATCAGTTTCAAACAAGTTATCTTGGTATTTTTGCTATAATGCCTTTTGTGGGAATTTTCAAACTATGAGATCTTCAGGGATCTTAAGATACATATAAAAGTATCTCAAATAACAATTTCATAATTATTGTTTAGGAATTTCACATGTGGTATGCTATACATTTTTTCTCGTAGGAAGAGGCCAACAATCATCAAGTTGTGGGAAAATTACCATAACTTTCACTTGGCACATAAAATTCTGGTCAAAACTGTGGAATTACAAAGAATACATATCAAAGTATTATAGAACCAAATTTCAGTTTCAAAAGGGCTCAAATATTAAATATATATCAATAAAAAGGTCATTCATTTAGATAATATCCAAATTAAGGTTTTAAATGTACGTAACTTACAAGTGACATAAATTTTGATTAAAATATCCAAATTTTTTGGGCAATTGAAAGTTGTGATAAAGAGGATTATTATTATTATTTTCCATCATGCCTCCAAATAAAGCTACTACACCAATTAAACCTCCTGAAGGATCATCCTAGACTCATAAAGAAAGTGAAGACTTAGAATTTAGGTTCTCACAATTAAAGAAGAAAGTTAATCAAATGAATAATAGTATGTTGAAAAGGGTTGATTTATTAGGTTCTCAAGAAAACCTTAAAAGATAAATTATGAATGAAATGGGAAATAAGATGAATTAAAATAAAAAGAAATGAAAATTTTCAAAAAAACACAAAAAACCATGAATACCGTGGAAAAAAAATGATTGGAGAGGATTCTTAAAAAGGATATTGAGATCCAAGGAAATCATGAAAATAAGCAGAACAATTGTGCTAGAAATAAATCACATATGGGGAGTATTTTATCACATTTGTAGAGCACAAATATTGGTTCACAGAACCGTAATTATTAATTTTCAATCCAATATCCATATCATTAGGTCTCCAAGTTAGCACCAATGAACTAATCCATTCCAAAAATCGATATGAGGAAGTTTGATATTAATGATATTTTAACATGGATATTCCAGATGGAGCAATACTTTGATATACACCACCTAAAAAAAAGTAAATATTGCATCCATCTTTTTAGAACAAGGCCAACATGTATGGTATCATTGAATTTATGAAATCAAAAAGGATTTTGTTATATATTTGTCCATTTTCATAGAGGAATTGATAGAACATTATGGGATAATAAGAGAAATACATTATTTAGTCAATTGGTAAATCTTCTACAAAAAGGTCCAATTACATAGCACATTCAAGAATTCCAAAATTTGATTCTCAAGGTAAAGAATATTTCAAAGGATAATTTGTTAGAATTATTTGTGGAAACTTTAAAGGAAAGCATCCAACATGAGGTGCATCTCTTTGAACTAAAATTTGTGTCCCATGCTTTCAGTCTAGAAAGGAAAGTTGAAAGAAAAAATATGGCCACTAGAAAAATGATAACTAATAATTATAAAGAAAAACATGCTCCCTCTCCTAAATCGACAATGTTGACTCCTCAACAAATGGATGAAAGAAGAGCAAAGTGACTATGTTTAAACTGTGATATCAAGTATAGTAAAGGGAATAAATTCAATGAGAAGAAAATAATCTACATATACTATGAAGATCAAGAAGTGGAACCATCACAAGGTTTGGAGCTAGAAGATACTACTCCAACATCACCTTGTCATGCATTAGCTAGCATCAATACTCCACTAATCCTCGATATATAAGGATATATCAAAAATAAAAAGGTAATAGTATTATTTGATTTAGGTAGTACCCATAACTTCATCAATTATAAAATGGAAAAACTTCTTAATTTATATAATTATCCAACACCAAAATTTAAAGTAATTATTGCAAATGGAGCTACCATAAATTGTTCAAGGAAGTGTTATAGTATTAAGCTGAATATGGGGGAGTATTTTTTGGATAGCCTAAGATTGAAATCCAAATGGGTGGTGTGGATGTTGTATTAGGGATCCAATGGTTACAATAATTGAGAACAATGGCCCTTAATTTTCAAGATATTTTCATAAGGTTTTCCTAAAAAGGAAATGAATTCAAGCTTAAAGGTATCCAAGGGAATCCCAATAAAGTGATAAGCTCTAAAAGCATTAAAAATTTGCTAAAAAAGGGACACAAAGGTTTAATTGCACAATTGTGTTCATTAGATGTTCAAACATTGATATCCTCTACTCCTGTGAATCTCCAAAAGTTATCAAAAATAATTCCAAGGTATTTGGAGAGATTCCTAAAGGTATTTCAATTGCTTTAGACCATGACCATGCTATTCATTTGCAACCTGGAAGTGTGCCCCCTAAAATTAGGCCTTACAAGATTTCATCTGGAATAATGCCTAATGGTATTCCACCTACTCAAGATCATGGTTATGTTATTAATTTGTATCCTAGAAGTGTACCAGAGATAAATGATGAAGGAAAAATCATACTAGAAGTATAAATAATCCTTGAAATGAGGATAAATCAGTGGAATAATCCAATGGAAAAGGCGTAATGGGAAAATGACTTATTCATGCAAAATCACTAGCAGTGAGTCAAGTGTTGAGGGCAACACTTGTTTGAAGTGAAGGGGCATGTTAATCCCTATATAAGCCCCATGTTAACCCTAAAATCCCTTATTAAACCCTAGATATTGAGTGATTACTTTTCTATTATTATATTGTTAGTAGGCTAGAAAATTTCATGGTCACATTTTATTATAATTGTACCATTGTCTCCTACTCACACACACACACACACACACACACTAAGGAGACCTAGTCTTAGGATTATCAAATATTGTCTTATACATTTTATTCAATGTAAAAGGAGGCTTCCCCATCAAAGAGGACCACAATTATTGGTTTCTTATCTTTTTTAAGACCAAGGTCCATAACAAGCGGCTCTTGATTATGGAGCATATTGTCATATGGGTAAGAATAAATCCATTTTTTCTAATATTAATTAATGTAACACCAGATAAGTATTTGTTGGTGACGATATATTTCTAAGTGTTTTATGGTTTGGAACAATGCAAATAAATGATAGTCACTTTAAGGATGTGTTATGTGTTTCAGGTCTCTCTTAAAATCGTCTATCAATATATCAAATAACTCATTAGAAGAAGGTAAAAGGATACAGTTTTTATCTAACTGGGTTGTAATCAAGTATTTTTAAGATCTTGAGCATGTATTAGCCATTATAAGTGTTAATGATATTATTAGATTGTACAAATTTTGACAACTTCTGTTCATCATCTTTTCCATCAATTTTTATTTCTCATTGTGATGTCTTGAGTATGCTTTGGCATAAGAGATTTTACGATCTAAATTATCTCTAATTTCAGAAATTATGTAATCAAAATATGGTGATTGGTCATCCTTTAGTTTCTTGCAAATATTGTGTTTGTGTTAGATGAGTTCTCAACAAATGTCATTGGGAAAAAATTTACAAGCATGCCTCAACCCCCTTGCAACTTATTCATCTTGATTTGTGTGGTATGATTCCTTATCCTTCTTTCTCTAGGTGCAAGTAAATTTTAACTTTAATTCTTGACTTCTATAGATAGACTTGGATTTATTTATTAAAGTTTAAGAGTGAAATTTTTGACATGTTTGCGACATAAAATATCCTTATAGAAAAGCAATATAAACCTAAACTACAGAGGTTAACAACAAATGATAGACTCAAATATTATAACAACAAAATTAAAAAATATGACAATACAAAAATAATTTGGATGTACTATATGATCCAATATGCACCATATAAAAATGAGGTTGTTGAAAGAAAGAACTACACATTAAAAGAAATAACAAATTTTATGATCAAATTTAATGGATTAAGTTTTTTTTTGGGTGGAAGCCATTAATTGTGCCAATAACATAGTCAATTACGCTCTCCACAAATGCTTCAAAAAATATAACATTAAAAAAAAATAGGGAGTAAAATTAAATCATGTTTAAGCCACTTCTATGCACTTCGTAGTAAAGCATAAGCGCATGTTCCTGATGAGAAAAGAAAAGAGCTACAACCTAAAGTAGAGAAGTGCATTTTTTTATATTTTGAATATGTAAAAATATATATTTATCCCACCTCATTAGAATGAAATAATTATTAGGAGAGATGATGAATTTGATAAATAAAAAAACTCTCGACATGTAAGCCAAAGAGTCGACATTTGTGTCATCTTCTTCCTAAAGCCATCTTTGACGTCTTTAATAATGTTCTCTTCCAAACTTTTTCACTATCGATATTATTTTGATTTCTTATTTTAATCATGACAATAAGGATGAAAATCCACCTCCACTTGCTCACCTCCCTCTAATTGGGTCCATTGAACATGAGCCTACACCAGTACCATCGCTTCAAAAATGGATCCATATTTCATAAGAAGAAATTGTTGATCTATAAATCACTATCATATAAGTTCATATTTATAGAGATCCTCCTCTCGTTTGCCTCAATTTTCAAAGACTCTTGATCCAAAAACATTTGCATAAACTTCTAGGCATCCAAATTGGGACATAGTGATGAATGAAGAAGAGCATTCATCAATAACAAATGATACTTCAGATGTTGTATCTCTTCCATAAGGAATAAAATATATGATATTTAAATGGGTGTAAAGAGCTATTTGTGCATCATATGGAAGTGTTGAAATACATAAGGCCCATTTAGTTTCCAAAGGATTTCTTAAGTTGAAGGAATTGACTATAATGAAACATTTTCCCCTCATAATCAAAATGAATTCCATCTACCTTGTTCTAGCCCTTGTTGTCTCACATGGATGAGAGGTCCATAAAATAAATGTTGAATCTCCTTATTTCATAGGGATTTGCAAGAATAAATATACATAAAACAACCTCTTAGATATGTTCAGAATGACTCCAACCGTGTTTACCACCTTACGAAATCTCCCTATGGTATTAAGCAAGCTCATTTGGCTTGGTATTTTAAAATGGATAGATTTCTTCTTGATGCCAACTTTTATATATGCCATTATGATCCCAATATATATACCAAAAAAGTAAGAAACCATCTCATAATACTTATTCTCCCTCACTAGTAGTGACCCCAAACATTTAAACCATGTGAAATCATCCTTAAGAAGAAAGTTGAAATTGCAAACTTAGGTTATTTACATTATTTCCTTGGCATCTAAATATTTCAAACCAAGGATAAAATTTCACTTTCCCATTCTAAGAATGGATGTGAATTTTTTCACTACTTTCACATGGAATATTGTAAACTAGCAGAATCTCCCTTCTACTTTGAAGTCAAACTTGTTGCCACCTATACTACACCTAAAGTAGATGCCACATTGTACCACCATTTAGTTGGCCTTGTTTCTTTATATATGCAAACACCCTAAGATATCTATTGGAAAGCAATAAAAGTGATACTCATATATATGGGGTATAGTTTAGTTTGAGATATGTTATAGTTTTGGGAGCCTCCTTAGTTAGTTGATTTCGGTGATACCAATTGGGTTAGATGCCTTCATGGTTAAAATCATACTGTAGGTTATGCTTTCAATATTAATTTTGGACCTATCACTTGGGCTTGTAAGAAGCAATATGATCTTCCACTTTCTTCAACAGAAGTAGAGTATCAAGCAACAATTAATGCAAGTCAAGAAGCCTCATGACTTCAAGCAATCCTTTCAGAGTTTGGATTCCAACAATAGCAAAAAACCAACCTATAGTGTGAGAATCATAGTACCATAAAGCTCCCCAAATATCCAATTCAATATCATCCCAATAAACACATTGAGCTACACATACACTTCATCGAAAAGCTCATTGAAGATCATGTTGTTGAAGTTTTTTTTTCCCTAGAGATGATTAAGTTGTAGATATTTTAGAAAATCATTAGAAAATTAATTTTTTGAAACTTTGTTCTATGTTAGGAGTCCATGAAGTTATCATTAAGTGTGGATATGATTGATAAATTGTCGTGGAAATTTCAGTTGACAGTTCGTCACAACATATCTAATAAAATTATAGATAAAAATTTGAAATCTATGTTATGAGGGTTTATTTCTCTTTATATTTCTATATTTGTAAATCATTTTTTATTGTGTATGCATGCAAATTATAATTATGCAGAAAATAGAGAACAATGAAATTAAAAAAAATCACAAACCACAACTGAGACAAGATATATCCTGGGAAGCACTTTTGGGAGAGAACCCAGCTGGAAGGTGAATTTGCTATGCTCTCTTTATCCCAATAGAAAATTCATTAAAGAAATTTTGAGGTCTAAAATGGGACTCCTAGGGAATATTATAAAATAATAGTGGAAATAATAAAATAAGATTAGATTACATCATCAAATTTAGAGGGAAAAAAAATTAAAAAACTACTTTTTTCAACTCATATTTTCAACTTATCTCCCTACGGTTTTACTCAAATTTTGAGTGGGAGCACTTGTTGGATGCACAATTTAATTCTTCATCCAAGTAGTACCCATGTTGCATACTCTCGATGGGCCTTACTACACGAAAAATCAGAAATACATGAAAATATGTGATTGCAATCATGTTTTTCATGTATTTCTAATTTTTCGTGTAGCTAGGTCCATCGAAAGTATGCAACATGGGTACTCCTTAGATGAGGAATTAAATTATGCATCCAAAGAGTGCTCCCGCTCTAAATTTGAGTAAAATTGTAGGGAGATAAGCTGAAAATCCAAGTTGAAAAAGTAGTTTATTTTTTTATTTTTAAATCTTTTATTTTTTTACTCCAAAAATGGTGAGTCATCCCCCATGGTCTACATCATCATATTGAATCCTATAGGTTCTTATAAAGTTAATTTTGGTTGTAAATTTTTGTTTTGAGGCCCATTTTAGACCTAAAAATTTCTCTAATGGGTTTCAAGTACAAACAAGTAAGGCATGTGGCCTATAGGCTACTACAATGCATAAATCCTCTCTGTGTTCTCTTCTCCTATCCTTCTCATCCACTATGTTCATCTATGAAACAAAATGCACTAAAAAAGAATGGAACACCAATAGCCTACTATTGGTTAGGTTTGACTCCAACTCTTAGCTAGAGTTACATTATTGACTCTTCTCTAGTCTTCATCATCATGATCATGTGGCTAGCCCCTTTTCCATGAATAATGGGGGCTGACATGGCATCCTCTCGAATTATGTTGGTCAAAATAGGAAGGTCAACTTCCAAGTGGCATAATTTACGCATACAAAATTCATGTTAGGTATGTGTTATATTTGGGTGAATGTTGGTTTTGCCCATGGTTTTGTATATTTGATCCCTGATGATGGGTGAAGTGTCCACCTAAAACTTCGTACGAGATCTAAAATCCTACACACAATGTTATCTGAAAATTATCTCAAAGGAACTACGCTTATATTATAATTATGGGTTAATAGTTTGGGGGGTTTATGAATTCTTCGACATGTATATGTATTATTGTAAAATTGAAAGGAATATAATGAAAAATAAATCTAGTTTTAGGTTCTAGGAAAAATATCAGTGTATATTTTCTGTGATTGCCATTGTATATTTTCTATTTTTTTTTAAGAATTTGCTTGTAGGTATTATATGTGCATGGTTAAAATATACACTTTTATTGAGACAATTTTCACATCATTGGAAAGTTATTTGTATGTAGAATGGAAAAAAAAGGTGTTGAACTAAAGCAAAAAAAAATTGTCCCCAAAAAATTGTTGTTTGGTGCCTCAAACTACTCCCAAAAGGTTTCATACCCTAATTTTCCAAATCGGGTCCCACCATTAGAAATGGTCTTGTGAGTTGATTCCTACACCCTTTTCAATCTAAAAGCATTGAGATAGATGAAAAATATTATAATGATCCAATCTGGATCAAACATCCCCATTTTTGGAAGATTTTTTGTCCCCAAAAGCGTCTCTTGAATGAGGTGAGGAAATTTTTCCTCCACC
The DNA here is from genome assembly GCA_034641835.2 of Pinus albicaulis. Classification (NCBI taxonomy): domain Eukaryota; kingdom Viridiplantae; phylum Streptophyta; class Pinopsida; order Pinales; family Pinaceae; genus Pinus; species Pinus albicaulis. Next base: position 569,384,334 of record CM076578.1, read on the forward strand.
TTCTCTTAGGTGTACCATTTAGCTTTGACTGGAAGTTGTCCTTTTAGTCTAATCTGAAAAAGGTCATGTTTCCCATGTCTTTTAGTTCTGGACCTCTTCTACAAAATTGTATCCTTTGTCAACTCTGCCTGAGCATCTGGTGCCAAAACCTCTACAAAAGGTTGGACATGTTCCTCTTCATGATCTAACATGAAGGCTCATAGAGTTTCAAATTCTCTACATTCAACATTGAGTAAATGTGCATATATGGGGGTAGACTGAGTCTATAGGTGTTATATCCCACCTTTTCCAGTATCTCAAAAGGATCATATCGTAGAGCCTTGATTTTCTTACCAGGACCCTATAGCCACTCCTTGTTTAATTGTGACCATACTTTGTCTCCCATCTTGAAGGACTTGTTTGTTCTATGTTGATCATGCCTAGCCTTATATTTTTTATGTGACTTATGTAGTGTCTCTAGTACCTATATATGGTTATTTCTGATCTTCTCAACCATTTATTCTACCCTTAAGGAATCCCCAGTAAGATCCTCCCTCACTCCTTGTTGCCCATATGCAATATCCAAAGGTGAAGGTGAAAAATATCCAAAACAAGTTTAAAATGGGGACTTAACAATAAAAGTGTGGATTGCTCTATTATAATAGTGTTGTATATATACCATATTTTCATTCCATGTCTTCAAATTTTTCTAATTGTAACCCCTCAAAATTTGCACCAAAGTCATGTTGACTACTTCTGGCTACCCATCTATGTGTAGATGGAATTTTGTAGACCTTTTTAACTTCGTGTCCATATTATCCCACAATGTAGTCCAAAAGGCACTAAGAAACATTGTGTCCCTATCTAAAACAATGCTCCTTGTATCCCTAATTTCACCTATTCCTGTACAAAAAATAATTTTGGTACTTCTTTCCCACTGATGATATTTTTACAGGACCTCAGGACACAAATATTGTTGAACCTTCCAACTACCATGAATAGGTAGCCATGTCCCTTCCTTTTTGTTGGAAACCTTCCATAAATTCCATAGAAATACTTTCCCAAGGGTGAGTGGGTATAGTTGAGGGATGATATATACCCTCTTTCCTATTACTAGTCTTGATGGCACAACAAAGCATGCACCCTCCTATGAACCTAGCTACTTGCTCTTACATTTTGGGTCAATACACATGCCTCTACAATCTTTCCATTGTCTTTCCTACACCAAAGTTCCTTGCAACCTTAGAGGTGTGAGCGTATCTAATGCATTGCAATCACTCACCTTTAAGAACACATAAATTATCCATCCTATAGAGTAACATGTCATGGAGATGGTATTTAATGGTGTTATCACCATCACACACGACTCTAGCTTTAAAACTGTTGAAACACATCCTTCAAGTCCTCATCCTATGAATATGCCTCTTTGTATGCATCATGGGTTAATGGCTCCATGTGCATGAGATTTCCCAAGCTATAATATTTGATGTGGGTGTCCTTGAAAGCATGTAAGCCAACTTGTTTGTTCTACCCTTCTTACACTTGATCACTAAATGAAATCATTGTAGAAACCCAATCCATTCATAATCATTGGTCTGTTATAGCTTACTTTGGGGCTGTAGGTATTTTACTAGGCTAGCTAGTTATCTATGTGGATTATTGTCTCCTTTCTCATCAAATAGTGTTTCCACTCCTTCATATCTTGCATCGAGGCATAGAGATCCTTGTCATAGGTAGGGTACTTATTAACTATCCCATGAAATACTTCAGAATAGTAGCCTATAGGCATTCCTCCCTATATAAATATTGCTCCCATGACATACCCACTCACATTTGTCTCCACTTTGAAGGGTTGTTACAATTTTGGTAATTCTAGAACGCTTGACTAATATTCTTCTTCAACTCCTCAAGGGCCCTCTGCCAACCCTTCCCCATAAAAAATCTTGTCACTTGTTGTTATGGTGTGGAGTGGTGTTGTTACTACTTAAAATGGGGCTATGAATTTCCTTAGGTACTTTGGTTCACCAACGAAATTCCTAACCTAAAAAAATTTAGTAGGAATCGACCATTTAATGATGACCTCCATCTTGGCAGGATCTATCTTTACCTCTCCTCTGCCTATCACATACCCCAGATATATTAAAGGTTGTTGTACAAACTTAACACTTCTTAAGGTTTGTTAGTAGTTGGTGCTTCTTTAATGTATCTATAACTTTCATCAAATGTGAGTTGCGCCTCTCCCAAGTAGCATTATATATCAATATATCAACCAAATTAAAAATTAAAAAATTATCTATAAAAGGGAATATTATATCTTTCATTAACCTCATAAATGTAGTAGGTGCATTGTGTAGGCCAAATGGCATGACTAGCCACTCAGACAAACCCTTCCTATTTTTAAGGGTGGTCTTCCAAGTAAATTCTTCTCTGACTCATACCTGGTGATATCCATACTTTAAGTTCAGATTGGTGAATTATATCGCTTAATTCAACTAATACAACAAATCATCTATTATGGGCAAGTGGTACCAGTTATTGAGTGTAATTTTGTTCAACGCATTGTAATCTATACACATTCACTAAGTCCTATCGTTCTTTGTCACAATGATGATGGGTGACCCACATGGTGTTGAGTGACACCATGTTCTAATAATTGTTTCTTCACCACACTTGCTTCTATAATATTATACCTATACAACCCAATGTTTGGAAATGGGGAGTTGGAAATAATTGTATCTCATGCTCCACCAAGGAAAATTTTTAAGTATGGAAATTTATTTGAAAGTTTAGAAACCTTGGAGAATCTTACTAGTCCTTAATATGAAAAATGTAAAATGATTGGTAAAACTTTTGTATAAATATTCAAATATAAAATGATTTTATATAGTATTTATAAAATTTTGGTGATTTCTAAGGTAAAATAATTTTATACTATAAAATATGGGCGAACCATTTTTAGAAAATATGGATATTGGCGAATCTTTTCTTTGGAAAAAACATGCAAAATTAGCCAACCTGCGAATATTAGCCCCTAAAATTTTCCTTGTGCTCCACTTCTCTCTTGGGTGGTATCCCTTTAGAGTCCTGGAACACATCCTTATATGCATATATCAAATCTTCTAGTTGTTGTTTATGTTTCTTAGTACACCCCTCCAAGGATGCCTTTGCTCTCACTGCCTCTTCTACATAGTGATTTTATCTTAAAACAATAAAACATACTTATTTCTAGAGCTGATCAATTTCTTGGCTTGATTGCCACTTACCAAAGAAATTTTTGACTTGCTTTGGTGCACATTTATGGTGAACGATTTTCCATCCTTGAGGAGGAAATACTTGTTGGATATATGCATGAAGATTACATCTTACACATACATATAGGGGCTAACAAACACCACCCCACATACATCAAGAGGAACTACATCTAGTTCTACTTCATCAATTAATTCAACATTGATAGCAAATGTGATTTTGCATTGTCTTGTAAACTTCATTTTTGCATCCTTATTTACCCATCCCAATGGATACAGGCTTGGATGATCACAAAATTTCAATCCCAATTCATTGACCAACTCTACAGTAATGATATTTGTTTGTGATCCTAAGCCGAATAGAGCATCAATCTTGGTATTTTCAACTTGTACATTTATATGGAAAAGTATAGTATTTTTGTTATCTTCATGTTGCTAAAGGCTACTTATATTAACCCCCTTTTTCACTGATGTTCCAAATATATTCTCATCCATATCTAAGTTTAATTTCAACTTGGTTGCTCAAATTGATGGCCATGATATTATTCTTCTTATTATATTTCTTTTTGTTCTTCGAATTAAGATCTAAATGTAACTTCTAGTACTTCTCCTTTGTATGATCATCAATATTACAGTGGTTGTAGTGGTTGCTGGTATCTTTGCACTAGTTTTTTGTGGCCATTATATTTTTATCATTTCCCCCTTTCCATTTCTTCTTCCCTTCTTTAGAAGCATCTTGGTCCTCCTTCTACTCTAATCCACTTGATTCCCTTTCTTTCGGGCCATGTTCTCTACGTATTTTTCCTGTACACAAGCCTCATCCACTAATCTGGGCTTGAAAAACATCACTTGCTTCCTCATATGGTTTTGTAAACCCCCTAGATACATGAGTACATATGTGTTATTTCAAGAGATACCAAGCATTGTGGAAATATTTCTAACTTGTGCGGTTTACTCATATACACCATGACCCTGATTCTTCCTGAACTAGTGCTACAAAATCCACTAGTCTTCCACATAACCAATAAGGTAAAGTTGTGACTTTACGATTATTTTAACATCCTCCCACTAAGTCATTGTAGGATCTCTCTCCAACCTCAAGGTGTCTGTGTGTATTTCCCACTAGGTCAGGGCATGGCCCTCTAATTTCAATCACGCAAATGAAATATTATGTTCTTCCTTTATATGATGAAAATTGAAATAAAATTATAATTATTTCAACCAGTGATTTAAATTCAAATATTTGATCTCACCTTGATACAACTTGATATCGACCTTCACTTCCATTTTGAACAGGTACTTTGAATGGTTCATGGCACCCGAACATGGTTTATTTTTTTGGTTTCTTTCTTCATCTCCTCAGTTTCTTCTCGATCTCCTAATCTCTCCTCTGACCAAACCTCTACGTTATAACCCCCATATTATTTAAATATCTGAAGCATATTGTTTATGGCCGCCATGAGGATATTTACATTACAGTTTATATCTGCAACTTGTGCTTCTAGTTGCAAAAACTCTCCTATGTAGTATCAAGAGGATTATTCACAAATTTTCTAATCATGAGTGGGGTTTTATGATTTTTTGCATAGTCAATATAGATCCCATGCAAATCTCCATGATATACCCAAAGAAACCTCACTCTGATACTAATATGATCTATAAACTATCGTGGATATTCCATTGAAAAGTTCGTCACAATAGATCTAATAAAATTATACCTAAACATACGAAATCTACACTATGAGGGTTTATTTCTTTTTAGATTTATAGATCTATAAATTAATATTCATTGTGTATGCATGCAAATTATAATTTTTTAGAAAAAGGAGAACAACTAAATAAAAACTCACAAACCACAATTGACACAAGATATATCCTGGAAAACCCTTTCAAGAGAAAACCCAACTCGAAGGTGAGGTCGCTCTGCTCTCTTTCTTTGAATATGGTTGTAAGTACAAATAAGTAAGGCATGTGGCCTGTAGGCTACTACAATGCACAAATCCTCTCTATATTCTCTCTCCCTATCTCTCTCAGTGATACTTCTCGTATATTGAACAAAATGCACTCGAAAACAATGGAACCCCTTTTCATCCTAGCGGCTTAGTTATACCACAACCTAATAGCCTACTGGTGGTTATGCTTGACTTCTTCAACTCTCAACTAGTGTTACAATATTGAATATTATAGAATCTTCTTCATCATGATCATGTGGCTATCCCATTTTCCATGAATAATTTTTTGGAAAATATAACTAGGTTCAATCTTCATAATTATCATTGTACTTGTACCATTATGTATTTTATGTAAAAAGAAAAAAGAAGAAAAAAAGAAAAGGAAAAATGTTTTATTTCATTAGCTAAGCTTGTTCTTCATACTCTACAATTTTTTGTTGAAAAGTGTAACTAGGTTCAGTCTTCATAATGACATGTAATTATGATTTTTATGTAAATGATGTAAAGAAAGAAAGAAAAAAGTTATTATTGTAATGCTTGCCTCATGGGTTTCATCAGAAAGGAATTTTATTTTTAGAGGGCTCCCATCATGAGCCTTTAGGATTTGTCATCTAATCATAAAATTCAAAGAGAGTTAATGTAATATATGAAGAACCCTTCTTGGGCATGTTACAAATGTATATAATTCAATAGTATTGTCAAGTAGCCCTCCAAGACAAGCACAATTTATCCTTCTTCAAGTCATCTTCAAAAGGAAATGTAGAACTCATGTCGGACCACCTAAATTGGAGACACAACTCTTCATATGGTATTGTCAGCTAATATACATGGATAGACTACTATAGATAGGTAGCTCGGCCTATTCCACAGTCAAGAATTCCGATCACCTCTGAAATTAGGATGGGAAATTGCAGTGACACGTTCGGATGTCATTTCAAGAAAGAAGCTCAGATAAAAAGTACAAAGAATCTTGATCTAATTGCAGAGATCGCAGTGCAGATTGCAGCAGAGATGTTAGACACAGATTCATTCACATATTGCAAATATCATAGTGTGGATTGCAGCAGATATGTTAGACACAGCTTTTGTCACATGTTGCAAAGATCACAGTTCGGATTGCAGTAGAGATGTTAGACATAGTTTTAGTCACATGTCACAGTTGGTTAAGTTTTATTTCAGATGACAAGGTTCGATATAATCACAGAAAGGAGGTTTCTCTATTTTGGTGTCATTACAATTAAGTGAAGACAAAATTTAGATGTTATCTCTACTTCAGTATCACCACAAGAAGAAGCTTAGATATGAAATGATATATGTGCTACCACAGAGAGAGGGTCACAGTGAAACTCGGTGTCATGTCAGTGATGAGGTCTCAGGGATACTACAATGAAATGATCTTGGTGCCATAATGATCTTGGTGCAAAACACAGTGACATGGATCCTATTATGCTAACACAATGAGAGGAAGAAAAAACATGGATGACTTGATGGAAGAGTCTCTAAAGGAAGAATATTGACTGTCAAGAGAAATTGTGTCTTGGACTTGGAGTGGAAAATAGGTCAAGGGTCTTGGTCTTGGTATTCATTAATTGGAATCTATATAAGAACAATTTTTGCGGGTTTTCCTCTAAAAGAGTGAGGGGTTTTTTCCTTGGATGATAGCCTAAATTTTGTGTCTCTTGTCTATTTATGTTCATGCATTGGTAGTTGTTTGATGAAGAAGAACACTAATAACCTAAGTCAAAGAAGATCCTGTTATGAAACCAGCTCCAAAAATAGAAGAAAAAGAGAGATCAATGCCTTAGAAATCAGCCACTTTGAGGGAGCAACCGCCAATACATTACATAAATGAACAATTCTTGGATGATACAAATGAAAAAACCTCCTTCTATATATAGGAGTCCATGGGATCACAATATAATCCTATCCAGCCTAACAATAATAATGTAAGGGCACAATAATAACAATATTAGGGTTATAGGGGTACAACAATAACAATAAGGGGCTTACACTAACAAAAATAAGGGACTATACTAGTAATATACAGACCTAACATGCCCCTCTCCTTCAAAAAAGTGTTGTCCTCAATGCTTGAGTAGCTCTGGATGCTTCCGTATAAAATTCTCATCCTCCCATGTAGAATCTTTAGTGGGTAAGTTCTTCCACTTGATGAGATACTCTAAAATTGATTGATTTTGTAGCTATCGAGTTCTTGTTTTCGTGACTGCTTCAAGTTCCAATATGATTTTTCCTTCATCATCAAGTTTTGACAATATTGTTTGAACTAGAATTTTGTCACCTATAACCTTATTTAAGCATGAAACATGGAAAATTGGATGCACTCGCGAAGAAGCAGGAAGCTCCAATTTGTATGCCATAGTACCTATTGGCTCCCCGTGATTTGCAAGATTCAGAAGAACAACTCTGCAGGGAACCACATCAAACCACTTTGGAGTCCAAGGACCTGACCTTCCTGCACTCAGAGAGGGCTCTCTCTATGTATGTGTTTGTAAATGATATATCTTTATGCTTTTGTTTTCTGATTTTAGGCTAGTTATGAAGTTCTAGGATTGTTTATTTTGTTTGGTTGATTAATTGATTGTGTGATTAAGTGATTGAGTGTTTCAGTTGAATAGATAGACTGTGGACAGCATTAATCCATTGGGCTATGGAGTCATAAAAGGATTTAATTGTTCATAAACTCTATAAGGGATTTCATAGGGCAAGCTAACTATATCAAGTGGATCTCTTAGATTAGATGAAATATGAAATGACGGTAAGTTGTGAAATCAGTAAAACTAAAGGTCAGTTAAGAATCCTTTGACTCTACTTCAACAAGAAAAGCCTTTTAGGTGACTTTTTAAGATAAACCAAAGGACAGGGCAAACCATAGACTTCTTTGACCAGACTCTAGTAAGAAAACCTTAAGACAACAATCCAACAAACCTAGAATTAGTTTTAGACAAAGAAAACATTCAAGATAACAGTTAGTATAATCAAAGAGAAACTAAGAATTCTTTGATCAAACTAAAAATACTTTTGCAGCAACAGTTTGAGACAAACCAAAGGACAAGGAAAACCATAGACTTCTTTGGTTGGACTCTACTAAGTAAAAATTCAAAGAAAGGCCTTAAAAATAATACTTCAAGCAAAACCAAAGGACAAGGCATACCATAGACTTCTGTGGCTGGACTCTATTGAATCATTTCTAAGGAAACAAGCTAGGTGGAACTAGAGAGAAATTAATAATTCTCAAATCAGACCTTGCAGAAGAAAATATTAAGATAAAGAAAGCAGACAAAATTAAGGTGCCAAGAAAACATATCTTAATCTAAATTTTATGTTCTTTTATCAGAGAAATAATGGACAAAATGGAAAACAGAAGGAAAACATTGACAAAGAAGGATAACTTCACCATTAACATAGCTCAAGAATACTATGAACGTGCTTGTATTACTGATGTTCAAAACAGTTACAATACTCCAGTCCAACAAATCTCTGCAACTCATAGTTTTATCAAATCTAGCCTAGCAGCTCATCAACTAGCTCAGCAACTTATCAACTTATCAACCAACACTAAAAATGAATAATACATGTAGTATTTATCTGCAAAATGAGGATATTTCCCTAACCTAGGGTTTCATATTTGTATTTATTACAGAGTTAATGTATTTTGACCTTTGAGACCATGCAAGGCCCAAGGAAATAATATGTGACTGTCTTACTGTAATAATAACTTATAACTTAACTATTGAGCTAATTTTTAGGATATGTTTGAATTTTAAGGATTTTTCATTAACTTTACAATCACTGCTTGAGATATTTAAAATATCTCTTACTGCTACAATAACTGTGATTGCCTTTATTGAATGAAAAATTCTCTAGGCGGAAAGATGTGTCTTTGAAGAAGTAATTGTTGTTTTGCTTCAGCATTCGGATCTGTCTTCTGTGTTAATTTGCCTTTGATTCATCCTTTAAGCTTTGTTTAACCCTTTAAACTTGGATTTGTCTCTTGTTGTCTCTCTTATTGTCTTCTACTTAACTCTGCTTTTATCTCTGATTTGTGATTAACCCTTTAACCCTTCTTCTAACTGTGTTTCTTCATTTTCCTGTATCTCTGTTTGCATTTGCTGCGCAGTGAAGCATCTTTTGCTACTTTCGTGCGTTTGAATGACCATCAATGGTCATGATCCATTGATGTTCATGTGTTGATGTGGCGCTCCTGGTCCGTTTAATTAACAAGCCTGCTGGATCGTCACCCAGGGAGTCTATTTGGACATTTTAGGACCTTAGAAATGTAATTCATGCATTTCCGACATAATTACCTGCACATTAAAAACAATTTATTAATTTAAAACCTGCGTTTGTGGATTTATGTGTTCGATTATGGATTTTCAGGCTCTAGGAGTGCTTGTAGAGGCTTTAACAGGCGAACGGGGCTTATCGCAAAGGAAAAGGCCTTTGGAATGTTTGAACAAGGTGGTGGTTTCAGGTTTTGGTGGGAGGGAGAAAGGCGGTTTTTGCACGGAGAAAAGGTGGTAAGTGGGTTTGGGTGGATGGATGTGATGCCATCGAATGGGTGATGCATGGCAGAGGGTACAAGGGCGAATACCGCCCATTTCACGCGTTTTGGGTTTGTTAACTGTTGAGCAGTTGAGGGCGCAATATGCATCAGGGACCATTGGATCGGGTGAATGGAGATCAACGGTGGTCGGGGATAGTTGTAGCAGCGGGTAAGTTTGAATGGTGGGGCCCGAAAGCATACGTGGTGGAGGGCTTGAATGTATGGTGGGGGTCGAGTGATATGATAGCAGGGTTTAGGATAAAGCAAGGGGGGCTAAATAAGAAAGGAGCCTAGGGAAAGAATATAAGGGGGGCGCTTAAAAAGTAAGGGCGGAGGGTAGGGTTATATGAGTGGTCGGTAAGGGTTTTTTTAGAGCAGGGTTGAGAAACCTTTAAAGAGGGGGTTTAAAGTATAGAAGAGGTGGGGTTTAATAAAAAAAGGGGTCGGGTAGTTTAGTATAAGGGGTTCGGGTATATTTAAATAAAACAGAGTTTTATACAAAACAATGGGGCCCGAATAGTATATTTTTTATTTAAAACAATGTAAAAAAGAACTTTTTACATTGTTTTAATAGAATAAGAGAAAATGATGAAGGTGAGGGGGTTTAGTGGGGAAAATGAGGCTTTAGGTAGGGAGAAATGGTGAATATGAGAGGATTAAGCCCAAACATGAGTTTTTCAAAGCGGGAGGGTAATTTAGAGAAGGAAAAATGGGATATAGGAGAAAAATATTTAATGAAGATAATGAAGGCAGTGAGATAATTGAGAATAGCTAATAGCCAAGGAATGATATTTTCAGCAGATTGTAGAAAATCCATAGTCACCTAGTGATACTGTAGAATACAAGAGGATAATAGTACCAATATTTAGCAACACCTTGTAAGGACCATAATTCCTTGGCGAATATTTATTATCCTTCTTAGCTTGCTTGAGTGAAATTTGTTTGTATGGTTGTAGCCGTAAAAATACCTAGTCTCCTTGTTACACAACAATTTGTCACCGTCCCTGCAATTCCCCATCCCGCACATTGGAGGGCTCATTCTGTGACCTGTGAGTAGTGACATAACTTGAAAACACTTTCATGGCATTCCCCTAGACATGTGTTTTTATTTCCCTAAAGACAACTCCTCGTGAAAAACCCTAAAAATAGCCCTTTCATCCTTGGCGCGACTAGCCAGTGTTATACTCGCGCCAATGGGGGAAATCTTCTAAAGAGGGCGCGCCAATTGGCGCTAGGCTTAATAAAGGGTGTTTTTTAAAAATAAATGGCGGAAGATTGACTTTAACCAACTCCTGAACTGGTCTCTAAATTAATTTGGGACATTTGGCTCCGGATTTCCATGTAGAGGAAGTAGTTTGCCACCTCCCATGGAAGCTTCCTTGAGGATAGGGCCAATCCCATGATTGTAGGGATCCCAACTCCTCTTCCACCATCTATATAAGCTTGTCATTTCCCTTTGCAAGCTAATCTCCAAGAGCCTTCATAGCCTAAAGAATGCTGCAAGAGCTTTGGTAGTCCTCATAGTGCCAAATCCATAGCAAGGAGATTGACGATCGAAGAGAGAGGCTTGTCCCTATTCCCGACAAGCTTTACTGAGACGTATTCCGCTGACGACCCGCCGAAGGAGGATTTCAGCGTAAAATCCAGGTTGTATCATCCTTTGTTTCATTAATATAAGCGACTACGATTATAGTTCCACTCGTATTGTTCATGAGTTGTGTCCTCTCTGACTGACACATAATTGCAAATATTTGGTTTTACGCTCGTATGTTCGTCGTGTTTCTTGTACGTGCAGGTGTTCGACCGCGTCAAGTGGTGGAATTGTGACCTGTCGGAGCAAGGGATCGAGAGCACTATCCTCTCTGCAACGACAACAGCGTTGGACCTAAGGTAGGCCTTCTATCGCGCTTTGATTTTGCAATTAGGAGCTTGCATTGTAGCGTGTTTGATTGTTGCTAGACCCAATCTGGGCTAGTAGGGATCGCCTCTGTCCGCAGAGGGGATTTACCTCCACAACAAATTCGCGACTCCGCTGGGGAGTTAGCTTGTTGTTTGCTTTATAAACTACAGACAGAGCCTGAAGTTAGCCAGATAGCCTTTGAAATGCTCTTGCTCTGCATTAGCGAAGTAGATCAATGTTGCTTCAGTTAATCTCCGGTTTAGTTTATGAATTGAACACTTGGAGTATTGTCTCGTCTCTCGGTCAGTTCTTGACTTTGCTTTCTTGATCAGCTCTTTTGGCTGGCTCTTTTCGTGAGTTTGGCTTTTGGGTTGAGCTCCACCATCACTGGTCTACTTCTTGGATTGCTTATTTTTTATTTTTTCTTAGTAAACTCGGCTGGCACGCTTTTTAGTGTGACATTCGTGCCCACTGGCGCATGTTGTCAGTGTATTACTCGCGCCAATTCCATTCTGGCGCTAGTTTCAGCCTTACAGTCGCGCCAATCCTGTAAGGTAGTAGGGTTTACTGTTTTTTGAGCCTTCTGAGACTGATATGGGTGTTTGGTCTTATCTTCACAATTGCTTGAGTGTTCTGGAGCTTTGTTTGACTGACTGTGACCTTCTTCCTTTGGTTGTTTGCCCATTTCTATCGATCTTACATTTAGCCCTAGGGCATCTAGGTGCTATTGTGAGTCGAGCCTCCCTTGGGAGTTTTTGGTTTCTGTCTCTTCAGTCAGCTTTGTGATAGCTCCTCCGCACTCATTTGGTGGTTGTCTATAATTTTATTGCGTTATTTGAGTGATTGGCTTCTTCTTCATTCGAATTCCTCTTTGTCTCGTTTTGGGCCTAAATTACATGGTTCAATTGAGTTTTTGGGTGTCTTTTGATTTGAGGGACTTTTTATCGGTTTGAGATCTGATTGTAGGCTTTCATTGAGTGAAATTTGATTTTTTTTCTCTTTTTCTTTTGCTTCTCACTTTCTTGTCTCATTTGTTTTCATCTTGTTTAGTGCTCTTGCTCTTAAACATTGAAAATCAAAAAAAAAAAATCTCTTTTGCGTTGAATTAGTTGATGTGAATTAGATCTTTTCGGTGTTATTAGTGATTAGTAACTTTGAACGAAAAGCTTTTAGTTTCCATTAGCTGCATTAGGGATATCATTGGTTGTTTTCTGATCATTTTGTTGTTGTGTGAAAAGCTCTTAACTCTCCTGTAGTTAGCTTTCATCGAATGAAATGATATACTGTGGCATGTAGTGTGCATTTAGGAGATTTTGAGACATTACATTCGCTAGGGCCTGAAAACTGAAACATAATTGAAGATAAACATTAAAATTCATTCAATTTACACTAAGGCAGCATTGAAACATTAACGAAATATTTAGAGGTCTAGGCTAGAGACGTGTTCCGGCGTCTTTAAACCTAGTAGTTTTCATTCGCCTCTTGGCTTTAGACAGCGCTAGTATGGACTTGTGCTCCCCGTACCATTGCGTATATAAAGGGAGACCCCACTAGGTTTCTATCCTTTATCCATAGGAAGCTGAGTCTGCCGCCCTATACCAGTGATACACCGTACACAGCATTCGGGGAGATTGTCTGCACGTACGTCAAGTCCTTGGTTGATTTCTCTTTCATTTTGAAACCAAGGTGTATATTGCAGTCCACGGTTATTTGGTACACCCTTTGCCTAGTATTCCTGAGAAGTCATTTTGATCTTATCTAACTCTTTAAATTTGAAAAGATCACCAAGCGCTTGTCCTTTCACGCTTGCTTCAAAACTGAAAGAGATAGAGTCATCTTTCATCCGTTTCTCGACTCTTAAAACATGAAACGGTGAAGTTTCTAAGTTTCAATGTCGTAAAATAAATCACCCGCGATCACACTCCCTGTTAGATTTTGCTTGTTGGTCGTTTGATTGTGTGCCTTGGTTCTTTTTCATCCCATGTGTGTGTTTGATCTTTTCCTCTTGTTATTACTACCACAGTGGCGGAACCCTCAGTTTCGTCTATTGGTGGTCCATATACGGACGATTCATCAGAGGTTTCTCAATCCTCTACTGAACCTTAGCAACCCATCGTTTCTGAGTTTCCCGACGGGGGACCGGTTCTGTCTGAGCTTCCCTTTGGAGGACCAGTTGAGTTCAATTGGCCCTTATCTGACCCTTGGTCCGGATTTGGAGTAGGGGAACATTTCCCTCCTCTTACATCGGGTTCGCCTTTTTTAGCTGCTGTTATTCCTCCTAGTCCTCGCCGTCTGTTACAAGATCTAGCGGTAGGTTCAAATATGAGTGAATCTAGTCATTTTGCTAGTGAGGAAATCCCCACGTCCGGTGAAGATTACCAGTTATTCCCAGAAGTAACTCAGAAGTTATTCCCAGAAGACAACACTGAATCCTCTGTTATGTCTTCGCTTGGTCCCTCACTACCAGCAGGGTATAGATCCTTAGGTCAGATTATTGCCGCCACTGCCTCTATGGGGGTATCAGCTCCTTCTATGAGGTCGTTTTTTCCTTCATTGGGGATGTCTCCACGGACACCTGGCACGTCATCCCCTCAGGTCACTTATGTACCCGTCAGGCCCACTGTTTGTGTGGCTGCATCTACACTTGCTGTTACCACTCAGTCCGTAAGGAACACATCTCTTCCCGAAGACGTCTACATAGCTTCTTCTATGCCGGAGAACATCTCTCCTGAGGAGTATCGATTGTCCTTAAAACAATCGAACCCCGAGGTCGGACAACCCCCTCAAGATCCCAATCGCTCGTATTTTTCGCATTATGCACAGGATGGTACACCCGTGTACGTTTTTCCATATCAGTACGATGAGCACGGGAACCCTTTGCGTTTACCCGCTCCTGAGACTCAACTTCATGCTCAGGGTTTATCGTATAACCAGGCTGGGCAGCCTTATAACCCGCAAGGACAACCTTTTCAAGGCCAACCTTCTGACTAGCCTGGCTATCCTTACGACCCACAAGGTTACCCTGCAGGCCAGCAAGGGCTGCTATACGGTCCGCAAGGACAGTATTACAACCCTTCAGGTCAACTCGTGCAGCCTCTTCCTGGAGTCTAACCGGGGCAACCTCAAGGACTCCCAGGTCAACCGAGGTACCAATCCGGGCCGGTATACGGTCCTGGGGGGAAATTCCAACCGTCGCAACCTATGCAACCTCAGTATCCTGTTGCTCCAAATGTTGCACATCAGCCAGGACCATCTTATGGTCCTGCTGCAAGTCAAACCGGTTACCAGCCACCACCCAGCTCCATTCCTCCACCAGGCCAATCGGTTCATCCAGCACAACCTGGTGTTCCACCACCAGGCCAACCGGCCCATCCGGTACAACCTGGTGTTCCTCAACAGCCAGGTCAACCTGTGCAACCGGCACAACCTGTTTATCCGGGTCAACCTGTTCAACCAGGGCATCCCATTCAGCTAGGTCAGCCTGTCCAACCAGGCTAGCCTGTACACTCTGTCAACCCTGCCCAACAGCCGATTTATTCGATGCCGCAACTGAATTAACCGGTGCACCCTAATAATCAGGCTCAGCAGGGTCCCACCTATCAGCAGCCCGCTAAACCTCAAGGCGGTTACTACCCTCACGGTCAATCTCGACCGGCTTATAATCCACCCCAAGGTTCCCATTATTACACTCAACAACCCGGCTACACCTATACTCAGCAGCCAAATCCGCAGACTGCTCAAACGGGGCCGACTTACAATCAGGGTCCATACTCTAGTTATCAAGCCCCGTACACTGGTTACCAGCAACCGAATCAGACTGGTTATACACCTTATACCCCCTACAGTCAGAATCCTGCCGGACAGAACCCATGGGGGCAAGGATATTCTCAACCAGCGTGGAGTACAGGTACTGGTCCTTATCGAGGGCCGGGCATGCCGTTCAATCCGCAATTTCCGTTCTTGGCTACCTTGGAATTATCGGACGTTTCTAAATTAACCAATGATCCGATTCTTCACAATCCTTATTGGCCTCCGGTTCCAACCAAGGTACCCGGTGACTACCCCAATTTTGAAGGTAAAGCTGGTGAAGACCCCCAAGCTCATGTAATGACTTACCATTTGTGGTGTTCGTCTAATTCTTGGGTCGATGATTCAATTCGTCTACGTCTCTTCCAGCGCACTCTCACCGGTGCTTCCACTAAGTGGCATATTGAACTACCCCGTGGCATCTTTCAAGATTTCAATACTTTAGCAATGGCTTTTCTGACTCACTTTCAGTTACCGGTTCGCTATGAAGCTGGGACGCATCTCCTGACTTCGTTGAAGCAGGATAAAGCCACCCATATATCCGATCATATTCATGAGTGGCGACGTCGTCGTAGGCTGATCAAGTTTGATATACCTGATCAAATACTAACTCATTGGTTCACCACATCCTTCGTTAAAAAAATCGCGCAAGATATTTCTATGGGGGCATGTGTGACTGAAGAAAAAGCCATAGCGCGTGCCCAGTATCTCGATCTGGTATACTCTCAGTCCGGCACGCTTTACGATATTTTGACCGATGCTCCATGCCCAGGAACCTCTAAATCTCCACCTACCCCAGCGGTGGATGGGGTTATTGGTTCCGTGTCTCAAAATTCTCGAAAATCTTCGAATGGGAAGCATAAGTCTAATTCTTCCAATAATTCTACTCTTCCCGCCCCACCTGATTCTGGCAAAAATATGGAGGTCAACGCCGTTCAGGCTAATCCTACAGAAAAAGCCTCCAAAGGGAAAAAGAAGGGCAAAGGAAAATCCAAACCCGACGCCCCAAAGTCAGAATCTTCTAAACCTCGGACTGAGGACGGTTCCCAATGTAAACCGAAGTACCCATGCCTTATTTGTGAAGGAGATCACTACACCAAAGATTGTCCTCGACGATCTGAAATTAGTCAACTTCTCAAAGGCTCTAAAGGGACTCCGGTAGTTCTTAAAGGACCGTTCCCATCTCAGCAGACCCAGATGGTTGAACAACCATCACCATCTGCACCATTTGGGTCTCAGGTCTTTATGATGAATGGTTCTGCACCTGTCTCCATTGCTACGCGTTCGAAGGATTATACTAGATCGCGTCAGGCAGCTGGCAAGGAATTTGTGGATGGTCCACCTCCTCCACCTGTCTCCAGTTCTTTGGAAATTGAGAAGCCTACTGCTGAACCTGTTGTGAGGCCACCGTCTAAAGGTGTTCTACGAAGGTCTTCCTACAATCCAAACGCCCACACCGCTCAGCACTACAGTATTGTTGAGGACTTGGCACAGGCACCTTCTGCTATGTCCGTATTGGAAGTCCTTCAAAGTTTCCCTTCGCAACATAAAGCTTTGTTGTCTGCAATCGGTGGAATTGATCCCACTGATTCTAATATTCTCACCTTCGACTTAGAAAACTTTACCCCCTGACTTCCGCATCAAATTTCTCTCGTTATTCAAGTCGGGATCAACGGCCTTAATATCCATCGGGCCGTTGTGGATGAAGGTGCTTCTACCTGTGTCATGTCATCCGCCTGCTGGAAGGCCATTGGTTCTCCGGCCCTATCATCATCTCCCAATGCCTTAGAGGCATTCGATGGTCGGGAATCCAAACCCCTGGGTGTTCTCGAGAGTTTGTTGATTATGTTACAGGCGAAGACAGTCAACGTAGAAGTGGAAGTGGTTGACGCCAAACTTAACTACAATCTGCTTTTTGGCCGCAGTTGGACTCATGCTATGTTATGCGTGCCATCCACCCTCTTTCGACTTCTTAAGTTCCCTCATAAGGGAAAAATTGTCACTGTGGATCAGTTATCTTTCTTCACCTCCACCTCTGAGAACAACGTTCCTTACGTGGATAAGATCCCCAATCCCCCTGACAGTGTAAGACTCGGTCTCTTCAAGGACCCTGTCCTCATGGGCATTTTTCTCGCACCACCACCGTACACCGTTCAAGTTAATATGATCTCTAGGTCTAAAAACCCATGGATCATCCCTTCGCCTGAACAGGTGATTGATTTTGGAGAATCGATGCCCTTAACTCCAGTAGAGATTAATTACTGTGAAATCGTTGTTGCATCCGATCCTCCCCCTCCTCAACATGCTCCCTCGAGCATGGCTTTAGATATCTATTCTCAATCCCCCTGGCTCGGTGAGGCCGACTCGCCTGATCCTCTTAAAGAGATTTTTCCTTCTGACGAAGCCATTGTTGAAACCATGTCTCTTGAGGAGCTGCCTTGGAGCAATACACATCATCGTTCCTCCTTTATGCCTAGCCTGGGGGAAATGTCAGATTGTCTAGAGCGTTTTGCATCTCAGGTTCCCACTCCGCCTCTCCAGACGCCCATATTGACACATGAGGTCTTCTCAGAGGGAAACCTGAGAAACATTACTCAAACCACTCCGATCGACATCTCGATTAAACCAGGGATAGTTGAAAACATACATGTGGGAGTAACTTGTTCTCCTGATGAGATACGATTTTATACCGATCTTTTCCGAGAATTCAGAGACGTGTTCGATTGGTCCTATGAGGAAATGCCTAGGATTGATCCCAACATAGTAGTGCACGAGATTCCTACCTATCCCGGTGCGAAACCCGTGCGCCAACGCTTACGCCTAGTGCATCCTTGCAAAGCTGCTGCCATTAAAGCAGAAGTTGAAAAACTTCTGAACACGGGCTTCATCTACCCGATTCCCCTCACAGAATGGGTCTCGAATATTGTCCCTGTAGCTAAAAAACAGGGTACTATAAGGGTCTACGTTGATTACCGTGATATTAATCGCGCCTGTCCTAAGGAAAACTATCCTACTCCCTTCATAGATCAAATCATTGACGAATGTGCTGGGAGTGAGATTTACTCCTTGATGGACGGCTTTTCCGAGTATAATTAGATAAATATTTTACCTGCCAATCAACACAAGACTGCATTCATCTGTCCATGGGGTACCTTTGCTTATAAAAAGCTCTCGTTCGGCTTGAAGAACGCTGGAGCTACTTTCCAGCGTGCTATGTCTTACGCATTCCATGACATACGCCATATCGTTCAGCCTATTTTGGACGATCTGCCAGCTCACTTAGCTCGGCGGGAGGACCATCCCAAACAACTCCGCCAGAATTTCCTTCGACGCTATAATATCCGGCTTAACCCTCATAAATGCGTCTTTTGCGTGGATTTTGGCCGTCTCTTGGGGTTCATAGCCTCCAAGGACGGGATTCGCCTTGACCCTCTAAAATTCAAGGCTATTGTCAATCTCCCATCACCCTCCTCGTTATATCAATTGCAGAGTCTGCAAGGAAAAGCTAATTTCCTTTGACGCTTCATCCCGAACTACGCAGAAGTTGCCAAAGGTTTCACGCGTCTCTTAAAGCAGAACGTTCCCTTACGTTGGGACGAGATTGCTCAACGATCCTTTGAGAAGCTTAAGACGTTACTTGTTAATGCTTTGTTGCTTCGTCCTCCAAACTATCACCGTGATTTCACTCTATATTTGGCCGCCGCGTTTAGCACTATAGCTATGGTTCTGGTGCAGGATGACGATGATGGCAATGAACATGTTGTATATTATCTATCATGGAACCTTCTTGAAACAGAGACACGTTACGCTCATGTCAAGAAGCTGGCATTAGCCGCAGTGCAAGCTGTGCAGCGTTTTTGCCACTACATCCTACTGCATACAACAACCGTGGTTTCGGATTGCAACCCCATGACATATATTCTATCTCGACAATTACTGGAGGGAAAATACTCCAAATGGATCATTATCCTTCAGGAGTTCGACTTAGAGTTCACCACTGCTAAGTCGACCAAATCATTGGTTTTTGCGGATCTCATTTGCTCCCTCTCGACAGACTCCACCCCATCTCATTCTGAGGATCATATCCCAGACGAAACTCTCTTCCTTATCAGCACTCGCGACCCATGGTACGGCGACATTATTGTCTATCTTCAAACATCAACGTTTCGGTCTGAGTTGACCAAAGATGCCCGACGTCGGATTCGGCATCAGTCTCAACCCTACCATATTGTAGGAGATACATTATACCGGGTTGGGGTAGATTCGGTGCTCCATCGGTGCTTGACCCTGGAAGAGGCTAAAAGAGTCTTGAATGACTATCATAGTGGCGCCTGTGGCGGCCACATGTCTGGATATTCCACTGCCCAGAAGATTCTGCGTGCAGGTTACTTCTGGCCATCCATATTCAAAGACTGTATTGTTGCAGTCCGAAAATGTCATGTGTGCCAGGTTTTTCAGTGCAAGATGCGCGCGCCACCTCTCCCTCTGCATCCTGTCATTACTGTCGGCCCTTTCGCAAAATGGGGCATATATTTTATGACGTGTAACCCTCATTCGGCCGGGGGGCATGCATATATAATCATCGTTGTCGACTACTTTACTAAGCGTGCGAAGCGATGCCTACACTAACCGTCGACGGTAAGACAGCTGCCCAGTTTATTTTCAACCACATTATCGCACGTTTCGGGGTCCCTCAGGCCATTGTTATCGATCATGGCAACCATTTCAGAGATTATATGATGGTCGAGCTGACATCAATATTGGGCTTACGACATGATAGCTCAACGCCATATTACCCCCAGGAAAATGGCCAGGTTGAGGCTGTGAACAAGGTTTTGGTCACAATGCTTCAACGAACAGTTGGTATTCATAAGTCCAATTTGCACCTCCAATTGTTCTCAGCTCTATGGGCCTACCAGACGTCAGCAAAGAGTGCGACCGGATTCACACCATTCCAATTGGTGTATGGTCTGGAAGCAACTCTTCCGGTTGAGTGCGAAATTCCTTCCTTAAAGTTGGTTGTGGAACTTTTGCCCGATACTTCTCCTGAAGAAGAGCATCTCTTATATTTGGAACGGTTGGATGAAACTCGCTGCTTTGCTGCTTTAGTCATTGAGGCACAAAAGAAGCGGGTCAAAGCTCACTTTGATCAATCAGTCTCTCCACGTTCCTTTGTCGAAGGGGATCTTGTCCTCCTATACGACCAAGCGCACGACAAACTTGGAGTAGGAAAGTTCCAACCCATGTGGCATGGGCCCTACATAGTAAAACGAATATTGAAAAATGGGGCTTATGAGCTCATTGATTATGAAGGAGTTTCGTTGGCGCAGCCTAGAAATGGGATGTACCTTAAAAAATACTACGCTTGAAGTTATTTTTTGTGTGGTGTGTGTACATAGGTGTGTGTATTCATTTGTGTGCATGTGTGGTGTGGTGTGCGATGTAAGCATCTTTCTGCTGATCGGGTCTTCCTAATTGTGCAGATGTCTATTACTCCGTTTGTGGGTTTCGCAGATGGTGCCTCCCGCAGTACCAGGAATTGTCCTCGGCAACCTGGGTAATCTATGATCCTGCTGGTGAATTGGTTAACCTGCAAGGTGTGTGTCTGGGTCCTGCTACAAATAATATCGCGGAATATAGTGTCGTGTTGGAATTATTAACTGAGGCTATGGACCTCGGCATTCGTGAATTACTTGTGTATCTAGACTCGCAACTTGTAGTATTACAGCTTAATGGTCACTATTCAGTTAGAAATCCGTCCATTTTACGTCTGTATCTGCGTATTTGTCTACTGGAGAGAAATTTTGACTATATCACATATCAACATATACCCAAGCACATGAATACATTAACAGATGCAGTAGCTAATTTGGTTTTAGATATACATTTGCGCAATTTATAAAACAAAAACATCATTACATGTAAATATATCCATCTAGAAATAGGTATATATATGTGTGTGTGTGTGTGTGTGTGTGTGTGTGTGTGTGTCGAAATATTTACATAGTGTGCATCACATAAGATCAAAAAATATACATGTTCATCTTAATACAGTCGAAGACGACATGTCTCTCAAAAACATGCAAAAAAATCCCTAATGTCTAATCTGCATGGTGCTCGTGGTAACAAGCCACTGCACGCACTAAGCGTCTCAGTAGTCGGTGGAGGCGACTGGGCACCCCCACAGTGTGTCGTTGGTATGCTAGCAGAACATCTGCTAGCCGTGCATAGTCCGGGATCCCCCGGGCGATGCCCTCCAGGTTCTGAATCAGTTCACCTCCCTCGCCACCCTCAGCCTGAGGGTCATGATCGACATGGGTTCTCCGCACAATGGGCAACATGCCCGTGGGCCTCTCTGGGCCGGCGTCTGCATACACATAAAAACTGTTATTAGAATGAACATGTATTACCAAAAAAATCATAAATACATAAAAATCAAAAAGAGAGTATCATACCCAACTCCTCATCCTAATCCTCCCCCTCCGGGAGCGGAAGATCGGGATCTCCGGTGAAATCAATCCCAACATAGGGCCAGTCCTCGACCACGATCAGATGTCACCGCAACCATCCAAAAAACTTAGGCCTCCAAGACATATGTTGGCCTCCCCCTGACCTGGGCATAAGTGCTTCCCAGCGAGCCATCCTCGGCTCTCGTGGTATCGGCTCAGCAACTATGGCCCCTTGGCCCTGGAAAATAGGTAGTCATTCCAGGATGAACGACACCAAAATGGAACCGTAGCCAAACTACTTTAGTTTGACCTGCTTGCATCTTGTCAGCTGCCTTTTGATATTGATCGTCACTGTAGTAGCCCAATCAAACAATGTGGGGCTCATACACTCGGAGGCTAGTATGATTTGGGCTTTGGTCGCTTCATGTGGGGCCTGCGATCCTGTAGCCTGTGTAATGGTGTGTAGCACTACTCTGAGTGCTAGATCGTGGACAGTGTGGATGTCCACTTTCCCGCTTCCTAATCCGGTTTGTGCCCCTGGGCACACCCTCGCCATTACTTGTTCCATATTTTCCCCGGAAGGTCTGCTGCATGTCAAAATGGGTACTGGGCCTCTCCGCGACAGCCCGGTGATGAAATATACGTCGGAAACCTCAAGTTCCAACACTTGGTCCTGAAGTTTAAATACTTCTTCATTTTCATCCCATATGCTAACCAAGAATTGTAGCAGCTCGGGTTGAGCTCACAAACATGGAGTAAGAAAGAATTTTTTGAGTCCACAGTTCTTCAGTGCAGTCATACAGGCTTCATTCCCCATAGCCATTTCACCTTCCTCCCCATGTTCCCTCTCCTTCCATTTAATAACCATTATGCTCGGTTACCTGCATCAAACATGATAAAAAACCCTTGTTAGATCTCTGTTATGCTTGAAAATCCATATGGATGGCTCACTATATAAAAATTTAAAGCGGAAAATTATGTCGCGCCATTGGCGCGACTGTTTTCCTAATAGTCGCGCCAGTTGGCATGCCCCCTTTGTGAGGAAAAGTCCATTGGCGCAGGTCCATGCCTGATACCTGCACCAATGGCGGAGCCCTAAAATTTTAAAATGTCTCCTCCAGAGATCGACTGTGCAATGGAAACTCATAAAAAATGGATTAAAATGGAGCTTAAGAGAACACCTTTTACCTGGAACAAACGAGGAGCTTAATGACGTCCTGAATCAGTCGCAATCACTGCCGCAAGTTTGCACACAAACGGACCACTATTGCTCTCCAAGTGAGCGACAGGTTTTTGCACGACTTGGACAGTGATACGAGTTGTATTTTATACTTTTTCGGACTCGGTAAAAACACGAAAAATTCATTTTGGAGTCATCTTTTATCTCTTTTCTGACTCTCTAAACATGAAAAGATTGTCGAGTCTCTTGTCGTTTTCGATCTCGTTAAAGTGGACATGAAACGACATCTACCCAGTATACGTTTACCCCTTTTTCGGGCTGGGATAGATTACTTACGAAAAAGGAATACCCTAGCCTATCGCGACTAGGAGGTTTTCTCAAATATTGTTTTCTACCTTTTCAGGTTTGAGGAACTATTTACGAAAAGGGACTGTTGGAGTTTAATTTTCCGTTGTCTTTTCAAACTCTCTAAACATGAAAAGATGCCGAGTTCTTCCTTTGTCAGACTCGTTAAACCCTGATGACATTGGATTCAGTCATAATGACGATATTCAAGTTCCTCCTTCCTAGGGCTTGTAAAATGTGCTAGGATGGAATTATATAGCAAGCATATGGTACCCTCTTCAAGCTTGTGTAAAAATAAAGAGGTACTCGCCAGAAATGGTGGGGAAAATGGAACTAGCATCATTGTCGTGTCGGCAGTATGTCGCTCTTGAACATGGCACTTGTCTGCATTCATGTCGGGTTGGGCACATCTCACCTCATTTCTTCCACTTGCCTCCGTGGGTTTGGGTGATCCCTTTTGACCTCTCATCTGCTCTTTGCCTCGTCATCATGACCTCTGATCTTTTGATGTCAAATACTGCCAAATCCACTGTCGTGCCGCCTATATGTTCAAGAGAAGTTGACCTCTGCAAATTTCAACCTTCCTCTGATTCTCATCTGATCTTGATTCACAAAAATATTATGTTCCTCTGTCTCGTGTCGATGATGTGGGAAACACTATGGCCCACCTTCGATCAAGGTCACTTCCCGTCGACTTCAGCTCATTATCTAGGAAATTGATCTAGAGACTCCCCTCTGGTACCTTGGAGCCTACATGCCTCAATGGCAGGTTCTTCGCGTTCGACGTGAGGTTTTCATCACTGGCCTCCGATCGAGTGATTCTACGGGTGTTCGACCCCATCTCATTGATTCACATGCCGTAGATTGTACCTGTAGTACCTTGAGGGCCATTGTCATTATTGGTGGTACCTCTCGCGTCTGTTAACAGCTTTCATCGTTGGCTGGTAATCAGGCGATGTTCTCGCATGTTCGACTTCAGCTCATATATTCGCATGCTTGGACTTGTACTTTGTTCGGGTCGAGATGGAGCACAAGACCCTGGATCCCTGTCTGTTATAATCCAGGCTGCGATTTTGTGGATTATCATGATTAGTTACATGACTCACTGATTGGATGGCTGTGACCATACCTGAGTCTATTTATCGATCCTCATTGGATGGCTGCGTCCATGCCCTGGATCTGGATTATTGTATAATCTGTTATGGATGGCTGTGCCCATACCACATATATATCATGTATCTGAGATATCAGTTGTATTTCTCTACGCAGGTTTTCCGACGGTGGTGTTTTCAGTTGGACACGTTCTCGTAAAGCATTTCACCCCTCTCTCTCTTTCGGGCCTCATGCTTTAGGGGGCATCTGTTACATAGCAATTTGTCACCAACCCTGAAATTCCCCATCCCACACATTGGAGGGCTCAATCCGTGACCTGTGAGTAGTGACATAACTTGGAAACACTCTCATGTCATTCCCCTAGACATGTGCTTTTATTTCCCTAAAGACATCTCCTTGTGAAAAACCCTAAAAATATCCTTTTCATCATTGGCGCAACTAGCCAGTGTTATACTCGCGCCAATGGGGGAAATATTCTAAAGAGGGTGCGCCAATTGGCGCTCTGTCTCAGAGTCGCACTCGCACCAGGCTTAATAAAGGGTTTTTTTTTTTAATAAATGGTGGAAGATTGACTTTAACCAACTCCTGAACTGGTATCTAAATTGAGTTGGGATGTTTGGCTCTGGATTTCCATGTAGAGGAAGTAGTTTTCCACCTCCCATGGAAGCTTCCTTGAGGATAGGGCCAATCCCATGATTGTAGGGATCCCAACTCCTCTTCCACCATCTATATAAGCTTGTCATTTCCCTTTGCAAGCTAATCTCCAAGAGCCTTCATAGCCTAAAGAATGTTGCAAGAGCTTTGATAGTCCTCATAGTGCCAAATCCATAGAAAGGAGATTGACGATCGAAGAGAGAGGCTTGTCCCTATTCCCGACAAGCTTTACTGAGACGTATTCCGCTAACTACCCACCGAAGGAGGATTTCAACATCAGAGCCAGGTTGTATCATCCTTTGTTTCATTAATATAAGCGACTACGATTATATTTCCACTCGTATTGTTCATGAATTGTGTCCTCTCTGACTGACACATAATTGCAAATATTTGGTTTTACGCTCGTATGTTCGTCGTGTTTCTTGTATGTGCAGATGTTCGACCGCGTCAAGTGGTGGAATTGTGACTTTTCGGAGCAAGGGATCGAGAGCACTATCCTCTCCACAATGACAACAGCGTTGGACCTGAGTTAGGCCTTCTATCGCGCTTTGATTTTGCAATTAGGAGCTTGCGTTGTAGCGTGTTTGATTGTTGCTAGACCCGATCTGGGCTAGTAGGGATCGCCTCTGTCCGCAGAGGGGATTTACCTCCACAACACTCCTACATCAAAACTTCTCTCGATGTGATGTTGATATGCCTGTTGTTTCATTTGATTTTGTGCCAAATTTAGGTTATCCTTTAAGATTTGGAGAAATTATTTTTGATGCTCGATGTGATCTTCCACTGCTTGAACCTTATAATTTTCTCTTAAATATGATGTAATGGATGGTGGATGATATCCATAAAGTGCCATAGATTGGCTCATTTTTGCTGCAGTATGGAAAGAAGTGTTATACCACCATTTAGCCAGAGGTAACCACTTGACCCATTGTGTTTGCTTATCAGATAAAAAACAACGAAGATATCCTTCCAAAAATTTATTCACTATCTCAGTTTGACCATCAGATTAAGGATGATAAGATGAGCTATGAGCTAGTTGAGTACCCAAACAAGAAAATAATTCCGTCCAAAAATTTCCGGTAAAAATGGAATATCTGTCACTTACAATAATCTTTGGGTTTCCATGTAGCTTTTGAATTGTTTCCATAAATGCAGTAGCAACTGTACTTGCTTTAAATGGATGATATAATGCACAAAAGTGTGCATACTTGGTAAGTCTATCAACTACCACCATGATGACACTCTTTCCTTCGGACTTAGGTAAACCTATGATAAAATCGATTGAAATCTCCTCCCAACGTTGACTTGGAATGGATAAAGGTTGTAGAAGACCTGGGGTCTTAATTGTCTCAACTTTATTTTGCTGGAAAACCAAACATTCCACGACAAACTTTTGAATATCAGATTTAAGGCCATCCCAAAAAAAATATTTCTTCACCCTGTGGTAAGTTTTTAAGAATCCTGAGTGTCCTCCTAAAGGAGAATTGTGCAATACCAAAATAATATTTTGTTTTAGTTGGGAATTCTTACAAATATATAAGTGATCTTTGTACCATAAGGAATCATTTTTCCAACTAAATGTATCAGATATACTAGGATCTTGCTGCAACATTTGAATGAGTGTCTACACTTCTTCATCCTTCTTCCATTCATCCCTTGCTTCGGTTATCCAATCTGGTTGGATAATAGAAATGGAACAAAGCAATGCTTCCACCTCTTCATCCTTTCTTGAGAGTGCATCTGCGACAACATTTAGCTTCCTTTTTTTGTAGATGATTTCAAAGTCATAACCCAACATCTTTGTGACCCATTTTTGCTGCTCTTTTGAAGATAGTCTTTGTTCTGAAAAGTGTTTAAGACTATCATGATCAGGTTTTACCTTGAAGTGTCTTCCCATTAGGTAAGGTCATCATTTCTTTAGTGCATGCAGTATTTCCAACATTTCCTTATCATAAATATCTTTCTGTAAATATTTTCCTTTGATTAGATGACTTTCAAAAGCAATGGGTCTTCCTTCTTGCATTAAAACAACACCAATTCCATGTCCTAAGGCATCACATTCCACAATAAAGGTTTTTGTGAAGTTTGGCGTAGCTAAGACCGGTGCCAAGCACATTGCCTCTTTAAGATGTTCAAAGGCCTTAGTTGCTTCAGGAGTCCATGAAAATGCAACTTTCTTCAATAATGTTGTTAGAGGTGTTGTTATTCTCCCATAATTCTTAACAAACTTGCGATAATACCCTGTTAACTCGAGAAATCCTCGCAAATTCTTTATGGTTGTGGGGACTTTCCATTCCTTAATGGATTTAATTTTGTTAGGGTCTACCTTAACACCCTCATGAGATACAATATAACCCAGATATTCCACCTCTTGTACTCCAAAGAAACATTTGGATTTTTTTTGCATATAATTGTTTCTCCTTCGATAGTTTGAGCACCCTGTCAACATGTTGAACATGATCCTTCCAAGACCTATTGTATATTAGCATATCATCAAAAAATAATAGCACAAATTTTCTAAGGAAGGGTTTGAAAATGGAATTCATCAACCCTTGAAATGTAGAAGGTGCATTGGTAAGGCCAAAAGGCATGACCAAAAATTCATAATGACCCTCATGAGTTCGAAATGTTGTTTTTGGAATATCTTCCATCTTCATTCTAATTTGATGATATCCTAAACGAAGATCCAACTTGGTAAAATAAATTGCTCCATGTAATTTATCCAATAATTCATCAATCACAGGAATGGGAAATTTATCTTAAATAGTGAGGTTATTGAGCTCCCTATAATCCGGACACATGCGCCATGATCCATCCTTCTTGTGCACCAATACTAATAGAGTAGAGAAAGAACTTTGACTAGGTTGAATTATACCAGCCTCTAACATTTATGCAATCATACATTCAATTTCTCTCTTTTGGACATAAGGATATCTGTAAGGCATGATGTTTGAAGGAACACTTCCTGGAATCAAATGAATAGAATGATCATGATCACAAACAGGTGAGAGTCCTTTGGGAGTTTCAAACATCTTGGAATGATTTTCCAAGACTTTTTGGAGATCTGGAGAAATTGATGATTTTGATGTTGGAACTTCTAGTGAGCATAATTTTGCAATTACGCCTCGTTGTTCTTTCTTCAGAAGCTTTGTCATGACATTAGAGCTTATTATCTTTCCCGACTTCCCTGTGATACCCCGTAATTCGACTTCCTTTCCTTCCGAAAAAAATTTCAAGAAAAGTTCTTTAAAATTAAAAGATACCATCCCCAAAGATTGTAACCATTGTACTCCTAGTACAACATCAGCACCTCCCATTGGAATGGAAATTATTGGACTATTCAATACATATTACCCCATGGTTAGCTTGATATTATGACATTTTCCAGAGAAATTTATAGTTCCTCTGTTTGCAACCATCACTTGACATTCTGGTGCTATGTATAGGAAACAATTCAATTCTTTGGCTACCTTACAATGAATAAAACTATGGGTACTACCCGAATCAATTAACATTATTACCTTTTTCTTCTTGATATGTCCTTCTATCTTGAGAGTTTGATTGGTGATACTTTCCAATGCATTACACGATATGGTCAGACTCATTTCTTCTTCTTCTAGGGTTGGTTCCTAGTGTATATCCTCTTCTTTTGAAATTTCTTGTTCATTTTCTTCCTCCTCTTCACAATCTATGAAAAATAATTCTTCTCAGCACACTTATGACCTTTAGTGTATTTGCTATCACAACTATAGAAAATCCCTTTTGCTCTTTTTTCTTCCAATTTTTGTGGTGTCAACCTTGTAGGTTGTGGAAGTCTAGTAGTAGCAATACTTCCATCTTTATAGATGTGAGTGGTAGGCTTCCTTGTCGCCATAATTTTACATTCAATTTCTCTTGCCAATCTGAATGCATTCTCCAATGAATCAGGTTCCCAAACGTGAACTTCATGTTGGATGTTATCCTTTAAAGTCCCTTTGAAGACATCAATCATGTGTTCCTCTGGAATATTAGTTACCCTTATATTCAATTTTTGGAAGTCCTCAATGTGCTCCACCAATGAACCCTTTTTTTTTAGATTTATCAATTGGCTAAAGAAGGTGTTGCTCTTTGTATCCTCATAATGTGATATCATTTCCTCCGTAAAAATTGACCAAGTGAAATTTTTTTTATGGGAGAAAAGCCATCGATACCATACAAATGTATTGTGTTCTAAATGTAAAGTTGCAATGCGTAGCTTTTGTGTGTTTTGCACATTATTGAGATCAAAATATTGCTCCATCTGTAGTATCCATGTTACGAGATCCTTGCCATCAAACTTCCTCGTATCCATCTTTGGAATATGGTGGGTCTTCCATCTAACATTAGAGTTTCTGAAATAACAATTAACATTTATTTTGTTCTCATCATGAGTTTCCTATACTATCTTTTCGCCATTAGGAAACATTTCTTGTATCAACTTTGTCAAACCTTTCATGTCTACTTTTAGATCATTCTTCATGTTTTCCATTTTTTATTCCATGTCATCCATCTTAGATTCCATGTCAACTTCCATGCCATCCATCTTAGCTTCCATTCCATTCTTCAAACCATCCATGCATTTCTTCAAACCATCCATATTAACTTCCACGCCTTTCTTCAAAACTTCCATTTCATTTTTTGTTTCTCTTTGCGAGAGCGAAATCTGGTGCACTTTCTCTTGTAATTTTGATATGTCATGTTGTGCTTCTTCGTCCTCATGAGTCATAGTAGAGACTTATGAAGGCTTAATGGGCGTTGAATTCTTTTTAGGAGGAATTTTAGTACCCAATACTGATATCTATTCTACAATATGCCCTTGGAATCAACTCAAATTGATTCTTCAAACAAGACTTATGCAATTCGAAGAAAAAAATACACACCTTTTTCTTGCTTTTGAGGAGCTCAATATTAAAACTGAATTAAATATGTGGTTTCAGATCTTTAATATCTACAATCTGAATCTTCTTTTGAATCCATTGCTCTGACCTAATTTGGATTCTTTAAGACAAAGTTATGCCCAATCTTCCACAATTACCTATTTATGGACTCATTCAGTAGAGCGAACTTGTACAGTGTGCCATGTGTCACTGTTTCCTCCTTCGGCTCAGAAATTGATACACAGGAAACTACAGTCTGTTTAATTCCTACCACTTTTTTAAGAATTCCAATTTGATGCTCATAGAGATACTTATGACGATTTTCCCATGATCACCTCTTTGAGATGAAATTTGGGAGCCTGAAAAAACCCTAACTTCCACAGATCATATCTCCGAAAATATTTCAAACCAAGATCTAAAATTTTTACAGGAAGTTCCTAAGGATTTCTGCTTCGCGATGTAAAAATTCCAGCTTGTGAACCTTCGTAGACACAAATTTATAGCGCACATTCCACAATGACCTATTTTAGGTGAAATTCGGGAGCCTGAAAAAACCCTAACTTCCACATATCATACTCCGAAAATATTACGAACCAAGATCTGAAATTTTTACACAGTGTTCCTCAAGATTTCGGCTTCGCTCTGTAAAAATTTCAGCTTCTAAACCTTCGTAGAAAAAACGTTATGGCGAAACTTCCATGATGACCTGTTTGGAGTAGCGAAACCCTAGAATCCAAAGCTTTGATACCAAATGTTATGAAACCAGCTCCAAAAATAGAAGAAAAGAGAGATCAATGCCTTAGAAATCAGCCACTTCGAGGGGGCAACCTCCAATACATTACATAAATTAACAATTATTGGATGATACAAATGACAAAACCTCCTTCTATATATAGGAGTCCATGGGATCACAATATAATCCTAGCCGACCTAACAAGAATAGTGTAAGGGCACAATAATAACAATATTGGGGTTACAGGGGTACCACAATAACAATAAGGGGGTTACAATAACAATAATAAGGGACTATACTAGTAATTTAGGGACCTACAGATCCTAATCTAAAGAAGTAAAAAACACTCGCAAGAAGTTACTAATTTAAGATAAATCACCTAATACTTGATGCCCTATATTTCTCAACATGGTATCAAAGCTAAGGTGACTAAGTCAAGGAAAGGAATATAATCAAGGGACACTCAAGGATCAAGTTTCAAGGAAGGCATCAAAGAAAATATCATTGTGAATACAAGGTCTTCAAAGGAATAATCATAACCCTATATCAAATAAGTAGTATACAAAGAAGTTGGTGGAACCCTCAATCCATCTCAAGAGACCACAGAGACCCTACTCAAGTTGAATGACTTATACATGAATTTTCTTCCAGGAAAATAAAGATCAAGGGTGTGATCATTATCTTTAAAAAATTTCTAAGGCGATATCCCTCTCGTTGAAGCAAGGTCACCATCATTGAATACATCATCAATTCATCATTGATCATCATCATCAAGAAATTTTATCATCAAAGGTCTAAGGTGATATATCTCCTTGTGGATTCAAGAATCACTCTTGAAGAAAACTATCTTCATCAAGAAGGAGTTTTTCTACTATCTATATCATCATAAAATTCAAGGAGGAAGCAAGTGGAGAAAGAAGCATCTACACAAGTAAGTATATTTATGACTTCATCTGAATCTGTCAAAATGTCTTGCAAGGAAAAAAACAAATTGGTTGGGGATTTAAAATTTCTTACATTGAAGAAAAGGATACTCTAAATCTTATTGAGAATGAGTTCATGGAACATGTTGAGGGCTCAAAGGATTCTCATAAAATCCATCAAGGATCCCCTCATCCCATATGTGTCTAAACTCAAAAATTCATAAGTAATCTATGAAAAACTGGTAAAGTTGTATTCCTTAAGCACTGCTGGAGAATTCATCTCATTAAGGAAGGAACTCTACATGCTAAAGATGTCAAGAGAAGATGGCATAGCCTCATACTTTATGAGGATATCTAAAATCAGGAGTGGGGTAAATTTACTTCAAGCATATATGGGAAGAAAGAAGCTGCTACATTCTAGGATCTATGGTCACTATGAAATATTGAAGAATCTAGACTGAAGGCCAAAATTGATGTGGGATCAGGTGAGAAAAATCAAGCTTATGTTGCAATGACAAGAAGGAAGGGAAAATTTCGAAAGTATGGTTCCTGGAAAAAGAAAAGGGGCATGTCTAAAATTCAATGCTATGGGTGTCAGGAATATGGACACTACAAAATGGACTGTACTAAGATCAAAAAGGAAAATAAAAGAGGAAAATAAGAATCTCATATCACCGAAGAATTAGAGGAAGTTGAAAAGAATAAATCCAAGAAAGAGGAAGTAATAGATCTCTAATATTGATATATTCTTCCTCACCTAAATTTATTTTCAAATTCCTAAGTCTTATGTTGTAAGATATGGATATCACGATTCACTAAATAGGATGCATCAAGGCATCATAAAAGAATTAAAAGCAAGAGCTTGGGACAACATCATATAGAAGCATGAAAGACAGTTAGGATATATCTCTTGGGAATCTCATTAGTGGCAAGGTCATCTAATACAAGTTTCATCATACATCTTTCAAAAGGAAACACCTATTTATGGGGATACTTTAGATCATCAAGATTCTCTGATGGAATCTTCATTGAAAGGTTCATCAATCATGAGGAAAATCAAGTGTTTCATAAAGAATTCAAATCTTTTGGAATTCATGGAATGATAGTATGATGACATAAAAGTGAAGAAGATCAAGGGATTGAAGCTCTTTCAATCAAGGAAGTTGTTGCAGGAAGTTTGGATGACCCATATGAAAAATGAGGTGTCTATGCTTACATTTGATATTGTGGAAGTCATGTCATATGGTTTCAGGTAACATGGATCAATTCTCTATCTTGAGAGCATGATCAAAATAAAGGATCTACTCCCTCAAAGGAATTCAGGAATGCATGGATCACACATTCACTAGATGAAATCAGCATAATTGTTCTAATATGAAGTATGAGGTGGTTGAAAACAATTGAGGCACCCTGAATGGAAGCTCCCGGGAATGATATGTGTGACAAAAGGAAGGAAGAGATCGTGTAATATGCAACCATGGTAAAGGAAAGCAACATCCAAAAGACCAAGAATATTTGACTATATATCTCCATGAAAGATATGAAGACTCTGATGGAGTCTAAAAAAGAAAGAAACCCTTGACCATATATATCTTTGGGAGATTTGTCGATATGTATGCATGATGTTGATGAAAACTAGAAGATGTCATGATAAATTACCATCACTAAGGTAATGTTGATTTTAAATATTCATTCCTTTATCTGAATGGGTTTATGCAAGGCTGCCAAAGGAATAACTATGGATGTCTTCCAAGGGGACCATGTAGTAGGTTGAAAGATCCTTCCCAAAACATGGCATGGAGAATGCAACATGGCATGAAGGAAGGCCAAATATGGACTGATGGATCACTTTCCGATGAATGTAATGATGACATAATTGAATCATGGATGAAAGTAATGGATGGTATGTGCCCTATAAATAAAAAATATTAAGACTCCATGACGAAGAAGAAATTCATGACATCAAAGGAAGGAGTTCTTCAAGCAATTGGTTGTCCCATCATCTCCACCTGAGGATATGTTGAAGGTCCCTAATTAAGAGGGAGCCTAGAAATAATTTTATTAATTTGTAAAAACTTGAAATAAAAATTCCTAATCCAAGAGGGAGCTTAGGTACATTCCTTTCATAGGAATGAGTACATTCCTTTCGTAGGAATGAGTACATTCCTTTAGTGGAATAGATATGTCCTCCCTAATTAATAGGGATAGATAGACACATCATTCTCGTCTTAAATTTGGAAGACATAATGGAGTATTGGTTAAATATATGGCATCTGATACTCTTTGAGGATGTATTATGGCATCTAAGATAAGAGTAGTCGTAGAGGACCGATATTCTTTGAGGACTAGGAATCCAAGATAAGAATGGTCCTGGTGGAACACACCCTGAGAACCCGACTGGGGTATGTTTCAAGAGAGACAATGATGAGGGTGTCTATACATCATTAGCATCACCATCATTGTGCTTGGATCTCATGGAGAGATGGAGTCTTTATTCAAGGCCTTGTTATGTGAAAATGCTGGTTGATATGATGTTATAAAGATGGGTTACCAATCTTATTCTTCTTATGATAAATTCTTCAGATTGAGAATGACCAAGTATCATTATGAATACCTCCCTACTTAATAGGGAGTGTTGAAAAATGTAACTAGGTTTGGTATTCATAATGACATGTAATTGTGATTTTTATGTAAATGATGTAAAGAAAGAAAAATAAAATTATTATTGTAATGCTTGCCTCATGGGTTTCATGAGCAAGGAATTTTGTTTTTAGATGGTTCCCATTGTGAGCCTTTAGGATGTCTCATATAGTCATAAAATTCAAAGAGATTCAATTTCATGTATGAATAACCCTTCTTGGCCATGTTACAAATGTATATAAGTCAACAGGATTTTCAAGTATCCCTCCAAGACAAGCACAAGTTATCCTTCTTCAAGCCGACTTCAAAATGAAATGTATAACTCATGTCGGCTCACTTAAATTGGAGACACAACCCGTAATATGGTCATGTCGAATAATATACATGGACAGACTACTATAAATAAGCAGCTCGACCTATTTCACAGCTAAGAAGTTTGATCACCTCTTAAATTCGAATGGGAAATTGTAGTGACAAGTTTGGATGTCATTTTAGGAAGGAAGCTCAGATAAAAAGTACAAAGAATCTCGATCTAATTGTAGAAATCACAGTGCATATTGAAGTAGAGATGTTAGACACGTTTTTTTCACATGTTGCAAAGATCACAGTGTGAATTGCAGTAGAGATGTTAGACACAGTTTCAGTCACATGTTGCAAAGATCACAATGCGGATTGCAACAAAGATGTTAGACATAGTTTCAGTAAAATGTTGCATATATCACAATGTGGATTGTTGCATATATGTTATACATAGTTCGGTCACATTTCATAGTATGGTTTAGTGCTATTTTAGATGACAAGGTTCGATATAATCACAGAAAGGAGGTCCCTCTATTTTGGTGTCATTACAGTTAAGTAAAGACATTGTTTCAATGTTATCTCTACTTCAGTATCACCACAAGAAAAAGCTCGGATAGGAGATGATCTTGGTGTTACCACAGAGAGAGGGTCACAATGAAACTCAGTGTCATGACAGTGATGAGGTCTCAGGGATGCTATGGTGAGATGATCTCAATGAAAAACACAGTGACATGGATGCTAGTCTGCTAACACGGTGAGAGGAAGAACAAACATGGATGACTTGATGGAAGAATATCTTAAGGAAGAATATTTCTTTTCAAAAGAAATTTTATCTTGGTCTTGGAGTGGACAATAGTTCAAGGTTCTTGGTCTTGGTATTCGTCAATTATAATCTCTATAAGAAGAATTTGTGTGGGTTTTCCTCTAAAAGAGTGAGAGGTTTGGGCCCTGGCTGATAGCCTACATTATGTGTCTCTTGTATATTTATGTTCATGCATTGGTATTTTTTTGATGAAGAAGAACACTAATAACCTAAATAAAATAAGATCCTAATCTAAAGAAGTAAAAAGCACTCACAAGCAGTTTTTTATTGAAGAGAAATCACCTAATACTTAATGCCCTAGATTTATCAATATTTGTTGGGTCAAGGAGTCAAAGTCCTATTTGGAATTCTTGTAAAGGAAAAGGAAAAATATTTTTTGAAAAAAAAAAATTGGGTAAAATTCCCTCAAGAAGCCAAGAATTCCCTTCTATATCACCCAACAATTATGTCTTTTTGCATATGAGAACAACTATATATAGACATGTGTCCTCCAATTGGGCAAGCATTTTTTGGAATTTATGTGATATGTTCAGAGACAGATATACACAAAGTTCCAAAGTTATATCTTGAAGAAAAGTGTGAGTTTCCTGGGTTGTTGAAGACCTGAAACAAGTGTGAATTTTCTGAGCTATAGAATATTTTAAAATTATGTGAGTTTCCAATGGATTGCGAGTTTATGTGGCTAATATTGAGATTGATGAATTCTATCATGATGAAGCAAAATTTGGAGGGCTTTACTTGGATTCTTGGAGGTTTTGGTCATGGATTTTGGTCTTGAATTTCTCATTTTTATCTAATTCTATAAGAAGAGAAGAATTGACTCGATCTTCCCCTTCGAAGCGTTGAAGAATGTAACTTATAGGTTCGGTCTTCATTATTAATATATTTGTCAAAATAATTTTTTTTTATTATTAAATTACTTATTAAAGCATGGGTTTCACGCTTGGGTCATATTTTGATTAAGGTCCCCATTGTGAACTTCTAGGTTAGTCATTACAGATTTAAATTGATCCAATTTGGGCTTTTAAATCATGTAATATTAGGTTGTTTATTATTTGGTCAAAATGCTCCTCCATCAATTCATCTTCTTCAAGTTCATCATCCTTGGTCTCTCTAGCAAAAATATTCAACTCATCTCCTTCAGCAAAAGCCTCCTCAAGTCGGCCTCAAACTATCTTCAAGCTGGCTCAAACAAGGACACGCCTCTTCACAATGCACATGTCACCTCATTTCCTATGGACAGACTACTATAAATACCCAACTGATATTTCTCATTTCCAACACAGAATTTCGAGCATTTCTCTAAAGTCAAGTTCAGACTATATTACAGATTCGGTGCAAATTACAGTGGTACAATGGCTTGGTGATATGATACTAGTTCAGTACAAATTACAGTGGTACAGTGGATCAATGATATGATGTTGGTTTGGTACAAATTATAGTGGTACATTGGCTCGGTGATATGATGCTAAATTGGTGCAAATTACAGTGGTACAGTGGCTCGATGATATGATGTTATGCTCAGTGATATGATGCTATCTCTATGCTCGGGGATATGATATCTATGCTCGGTGACATAATGTTTTCTCTATTCTCGGTGATATGATGTTATGATTCTCGGTGCTATAATTCTCAATTATGATGACTTGGTGCTACTACAATGGTTATCATGGATCTCAAGACTACCTTAGGAAGAAGATTTCAATGTCAGTGTTATTGCAGTAATGAGGATGAAGTTTCAGTGCAAGAAAAGGAGACCTCTATGTCATGGAGATCTCGGTGCTAACAGAGTGAAGGGATGACTTGATGGAGGAAGTCTATAGTCTAAGGGTCTTGGTCGTCTCATCTTGAAACTATTGAAGGAATAATTTTTATTGGGTTTTCCCCAAAGAATGGGTTTTTTCCCTAACACCGTGCCTACATCTTGTGTCTTCTTCTATTTGTTCATTGGCATTACTCTTAATGGTAAGAAAATATAAATTGAAAGAACAAATGATAATAAAAAAACATCACAAGATAATGTCATAATAAGAGAAATTGTTAAATTCCATCTCATTAATTTCTCTAACATGGTTTCAGAGCTAAGTTCATGATCAAAGGCAGTGAAAGGTTCTTGAAGAACATATATGGACACTTATGGGTTAATGAATCACAGTAAAGTAAGCTTAGTTCTAAAAATCACCTTGAAGAAGTATGAGAACCTTGCACTAACAAATAATATCAGACATAATTTTAGAGACAAGTTCATGAACTCGTATAAGGGTGATATTTATCACAACATGGCCACAACTCGTATAAGGGTGTTCTCATAGTTCGGCTTAAGTACCCAGATGCTACACAGTTTGGTGGTAGACATTATAACTTTGCAATGAATGTTGCACAGTTCAGGTGTCACAAAAAAATCTTAGAAATAGAGTCTTGGTCATATGACAGGGTCTCATTACTACCACACCTTTGATGATATACCACAGTGATAGAAATTCGGATATGTCACAAAGATGATTACAATGACGAGAGGTCGGTTGGATTATAATAATGGCCACAGTGAATAGGATTTCGAAGGGAAGGTTCATTGTTTCAGTGTTTTCTCATAGTCAAGGCTTCAATAATGATCACAGTTAAGAGCTATGATAGTGACCTCGTATCAAAATAACCTCATATAAAGTCTCTTTTCCTCCACATGATGTTAATAAAGTTCTATCACAGTTATAGAGGATAATTCAGATTATGTAGTGGTTTAGGCCAAAGCATCGATAAGGTGCAGTGACATAAAGGCATGTTCAATCTACATCCTATGGATATCTATCAAAGGTCTAAGATGAGAAATCAACTTAAGAAAATCAAGTAAGTATTACAACAAGTCCAACAAGCTATCAATCAAAGGTATGTAACTACAAGGTATGTTTGAATTTCTATATTTGTATTACATCTAATAACCCTTATAGCTGGTCTAATTTGAATTCCTTATATAGCATACATGTTAGAATCTTGATATTTTTCCTATAGGATCTACAAAGTAATATATTTATAAAATAAATGTCCTCTTATCAATTAAATTGGTCCTTGATATCTTATAATTGCATCCCTCATAATTGCATAAAATATCTAACTTGAAAGATCAAATTATGCTCTTCATATCAGAATTTACTTGAAAGTATGCATTGTAGGTATAGTAGACGATGACTTGCACTTCTAGGAAATGACTTGCTAAATGATCAAGAAGTATGAAGGAAGGCATGACAAGAAGGTTTGTCGAGAAACAAAGGTATGTCTTAAATTATAAATATTTGTTAATTCTCTTTGGTAAATCCAATCTACACTACTAACAGTTGTTGTGCTTAGCTCCCTTGAATATTAAAATATTATTGTTTTGGGTCATTCATCATCTGATGAATCTACCCACCTTATACATCTCTAATTGTCTACATAAAAGGAACTCTAAAAGGTCCTCTAGAAACCCTAACCTAAGGGTATGTTAATAATATGTGAAACCCTAAACCTACTTAGGGATATTAATGAAGAAATGGCTATACTAATTGATATGTTGATAATGTCGTGTTTGGGATTTTGATATGATCATGGAAGCTATAACATATTAGTGTTTAAATTATGTTGTTCAAAATATCGAACCTTTGAAGTCTTGATATAATAAGGGTTTGGTTAGGTCTACAAGCAAAATCCTTGTTATGAAAATTCCTAGGAATGAAACCTTGGGTATATATTTATTTGATTGAGTCCCTAGCTTATTATAGGTCTATGTATCTCTGATATATTAAATATTTTCTAATCATATGATATGCTTATGCATGATAATAATTTCCTATAAATATGTGTTGACCAAATTTCTAATGGTCATAAGTCCTAGGGTTGGTAATCAAGCTCTAGTAAAAGTTAGGAGTTCTAGGATGATGTTTGAAAAGTCTAGGGTTTTACATCTAAGACCTATTAATGGTTAAATTCTCTAGTATGTGTATTCATCTGAATATATATAATGTTTGCTAATAATTTATAGATGGAAGATCTAGGGTTTACATCGAATCCTATTAGAAGTTATTTATGATGTGTCTATTCTGATTGAAATCTAGGTTTTATATCAAACCTTAGTAAAATCTATTCATGTTGGATTTTCCTTGATTGAATGAAATCTAGGGTTTACATAAAACTCTAGTATATAGTCTATCATATGGTTTTTGAAAGTTATTAAGGATTGATATATGACAGATCTTCTGTCATCTTGATTTGCTGATATGATTCAGGGTTTGTATCAAACTTGGGCTAAGATAATTGAAGTATTGAAGTATAGTTATGATTTAGGGTTTGTATCAAACATGGCCTATATAATTGAATTATTGAAGTATAGTCTCTTGTTGATTATATAAATTCTAAATTCTTCCACTACTATAAAAAAAAAAAATGGTGGTGACTAACTTCATGCTTCTACATAATTGGTTGTACTAGTTGTCTAAGTTATGCAAGTACATCATATTGGTGAAGAAGTTCGTAAATAGAATTTAATATAATAAGAAGGAAGGAATCCATGAAGTAGTATCCAACACCAAAGGAAGAGGTTAATATCCCTACATTAAGAGGGAGACTAGATAAAAGAACTCTCCCTGGTTAAGAGGGAGGTCGCAATATAAGTCTTGATTGGACAATATATGCTCAAATAAATATTGATACATGTGAATTAGGGAAAGGAATATTCTCTCAAAGATTCTACTATTATACCTACTGAGATTAGTTGAAGGGAAACATCGAAACCCTTAAGGTTTTTTTTATAATGTATTAAAAGTATATTTCTGATTGGGGTTATGCTTGTACAGGTGAATCTCTTGAAGGTTTTGATTAACATGTTGGTTACTAATCAGTTTGATTGGGAGATATTGGTTATCCAAGATCTGTTGGATCAAGGGTGTTGAGGCTTTGTGACTAAAGCATTGCCTGGAAAGACATCGGATCAACACTTTTTGTTGATGTCTGGTAGGGAGGGTGGCATCGGGTGGATGTGAACCTTGTTCCTTGGGTTGATGGTTAGGAAGTAAGCCTGATCATACCTATAGAGGTTGAAAGCTTTATTCCATATAAGTCCCACTCAGATATATTTCCCTAGTCAGGAATCTAGTTTGTGCCATTGCAGTGCCTAAATTTTTGAGAGACAAAATGGATAGATTTCCCTAGTCAGGAATCTAGTCCATGGCATTGTGGTGCCTAAACTTATTCATAGATAAAATGAGATCCTCCATGTACTTCTTTTATATGTGAATACCTCCCTAGTTAAGAGGCCGTGTTGAAGAATGTAACTAGGTTCGGTCTTCATTATTAATATATTTGTCAAAAGAATTTATTATTATTATTAAAAGACTTATTAAAGCATGGGTTTCATGCTTGGTCATATTTAGATTAAGGTCCCCATTGTGTAGTTCTAGGTTAGTCATTATATATTTAAATTGATCTAATTTGGGCTTTTAAATCATGTAATATTAGGTTGTTTATTATTTGGTAAAAAGGATCCTCCATCAAGTCATCTTCTTCAAGGACATCATCCTCGGTCTCTTCAGCAGAAATATTCAAATCATCTCTTTCAGCAAAAGCCTCCTCAAGTTGGCCTCAAACTATACTCAATTCAGCTCAAACAATGACACACCTCTTCATAATGCACATGTCGGCTAATTTCCTATGGACAGACAACTACAAATACCCAACTGAGATTTCGCATTTCCAACACTAAATTTTGAACATCTCTCTAAAGTCAAGTTCGGACTATATTATAGGTTCAGTGAAAATTACAATGGTACGGTAGCTCTACATGGTGGAGTTGACCATGAGCGGTATTGGGAGGAAGTGAAACTTATCTTCCTCAACTTGCCTTGGATATCTCTCTACTGCTATATTTTGGTATTTTTTGTGAGCTCTTATATCTCAGGGATTCCAAGGGGAGGAGTTCTCCCTGGATATGGTTGGGTGGAAAATTGGATGGTTCAAATGAGCTGTTTAAGGGATCAAATATGGATCATATTCTCAACGATCGGAGTTGAATATTTCTTCGGGTATAATTTCCATTGTCCTAAAATTATACTATAGCTTTAGCATAAAATAAAAAGTAGAAATTTAAATTGTTGTAAGCATCTAATTTTGGTTTAAGCTTATGTTATCTAGAATATTATTGATTAGTTAAAAATGAAGACTAGATCAGTCTATATGTATGGATTTTCCGATCTCGATATTAGAGTTATTATTGGTGTAGTTTATGGTACTAATCTTGGTATTGTAGCATTTGAGAAAGGAAAGCCAAATATTGTTGAAGGTAATTGCAATAAATAAATTCCAAAGGACTTGGATAAGTGTTTCACGATTTATGGTTT
Organism: Pinus albicaulis; assembly: GCA_034641835.2. Taxonomy (NCBI): domain Eukaryota; kingdom Viridiplantae; phylum Streptophyta; class Pinopsida; order Pinales; family Pinaceae; genus Pinus; species Pinus albicaulis. The sequence continues at coordinate 569,426,201 of CM076578.1, forward strand.
TGTTTCAAGTAATTAGATGCATGTTTTAGAAAGAGTTTCAGTATATTTTGCAAAGTGTTTGACAAAATCTGTGAATGAGTAATGCTATCAATTTATTTATGCATGAATAAGTGCTAACTTGCAGCTTACGCCAGAAGTAAGAAAATGGACATGTACCCAAAATATACCTAGAGGAATTACAGAATCAATCCTCAAAAGAAAATGAAAAAATAATGGCAACTAAAATATGGTTTGGAAGATCAAATGCTTGAGGTAAGTTTGAGGTAAATTTCAGCTATGGCTTATGTTTCATATTCTTATCAATAATTCAATTTTTTTTATTCAATTTTTTATAATAGTACTATCAGAATTTTGACAGAAATCCTTAATGGCTATAGCATTCAAGGCTGCCATGTGTTTGTCAAACTGTATAAATGGGTGCAATAAGCATGTCAAATCATGTCAAATGAATTAGCTTCTGGGTTGTAAAATGTTTCAAGAACTCATATGGTGGATTTAGAAATGTGTGAATTCAATTAGCATATCTTAGTAGCATAACTTTGGGTTGTTTTTCCTCATGTAGAGTTGTATTTGAAAGTTTTCATTCCATGTGTTTGACAAAAGTTGTAAATGAAACATTAAGGATATAAATTTTTGTTGTTTTAAGAATCACATTCCTGAGTGTTTTCAATGTGATTCAGCCCAACATCAGGGGGTATTCGTGCCTAAAGGACCTGTAACCCCTTATTTGATTCCAAAGAAAATACTTTTAAGAACACATATCATAAATCTAGGTGATTTTACAGGTTGTTGTTGTTAATTATGTACGCATGTTGTTAAGTCTTTGACGAAATACTAAGATTATATAGTCGTTGTTTTAAGATGCCAACATTTAAATTTTCAATTTCTGAATTTTATGAGATAAATATGTTGAAGAAGAATCTTAAATTCATTTTTTCCAAGTGTTTGACAAAATGCCTCAATGGCTTTTGATTGCATGCTTGCAAAGTGTTTGTCATAAGGCCTCAATCACTGTAGATTGCATGTTTGCAAAATGTTTGTCAAAAGTCCTAAATGGATGTAGCTTTGGTGCATATAAATTTTTAGTGTAAAAGTCCTAGTTGTTGTCATTTTTATGTACTAGAAATTATAAATAGACTATTTAATGGGTGTAGCTTCCTCTGTTTGCAATTTTTTGGTATGAATATGAAAATGAATTTAATAATTTGTTGAAGTGTGAATAGAGAATAAGACAAGTGTTTCTTGTAGTATGTAAAGCTTTCACAAAAAAAGGGCTTGTTGTTGGAAACATTTTTACAATGACTAATTTTGTAGGATTTTGTGCAAATGATCATAATAAGTTTCGTCTGAGCTGCATGTATGTATGGGTGCATTATTATGCTTCAATGTCTCTAGAAAACAACTACTTGTGCCCAATCTATGCAGTCCATTATTTTTCTTGGCACTTTTTGATTAATAATATTCTTCTGAATTGGTAACAGTAATTTCTCTTGTTGCAACGTTAATTATGTAATTCTCATGATTGAAGAAATGAATTAATAATTGGGATTGGGAATTTTAATTGATGAATTTGGAAGTGTTGTTGGGTCAATCTATTTGTTTATTCAATTTCATAAACATGTCATATTTATTAGATTTACTGATGAAGAGAAGTATATTCTTCCCTCAAATACCTTGTTATATGCAGGTTAATACCCATACACTTCTATGTGATATTTATAATAGAAGAATTATACTTTTTTGGTTATTATATCAAGGGTCAATAAGTGGAGCTTATTTAGCCAAATATAGGAAATCAAATAGGTTGACCTAGATTAATGTTCATACATGGAATTATGGTGGAAATTATTTGCAGTCTTACTTAGAGTTCGTCTAGAAGTATGAGAAGAGCACATGCTATCATATTTTAAACTTGAGAGGAAACGTGTTTTGGAATTGATTTTAAGGGAGAGTTATCCCTGACTTCTTATGTGATATTCTTATATTGAAATAGATGAAGGAACATGATTACATGATAACTTATTTGGTAATGTTGCAAAAAAAACAAATTGAGTATTAGTGATTAATGTGACCTATACTTCTCTACATTATTGATGATGGGTAAGGTGGGACCTTACATATGGTATCAAAGAGAGTTACAACACAAGGGACTAATGGTCCAACATGCTTACTTGTGGGTTGATGATGCATGCATGTTGATTTTGCATGCATGTTGAGTTTTTTTGTATCTTGACTTGGAAACATATTGGTTGCATAGAGGATATTCTTATTATTATGTCATTTAGAAACTCATGAAAGAAAAATAATGCTTTCTTATATTCCTTTATACTTTTGTTCAGACAAGTTATTAGCAATATGTTAAAATTCTTAAAGACATGCTTGGAAAGGATGTGCTTGAGAAAGTTGGGGTTAAACCCAAGCATTTGAATGGCTTGATTTTCAATTGATGAGGAAGATAGGTGGAGTGCATACATGGTTGCATATATGTTTAATGCATCATTTTCAATGTGATACGGGCTTAGTAGCCATCTTTACTAGTTGAAATCGTATCTGCCAAGAAAATATTGGCTTAATCTAGACTATAATATGATGACCCTTGTGTGTATGCTTTGGGAATGTGTAACAAGTGTAAGGTTGAGATTCAATTAACATGAAGATTGAGTTCATCATGTTAATTTTGACTCTTTTCTTACCTACACTAATGGAAACTTAACATAAGCTACCTTAAAGGATGTCACTTTTAACTGTGAATGTAGATTCAAGAGTAATGTACCTGCATTAATTTGATGTGTTAAAATATGATTTGGGAATACATTCTCAATGAGTAAGAATTGAATTATTATGATTTATATGACATGACGTTTTTGTATTTTGGGTTGACATTATGCATCAAATAAACTTGAAATTACTCAAATAATAGGTTGATATATGACTGCTCTAATAAACAAGAGGCTTAAAAGACTTGTGCATGAATGGTTGTAGAAGCCATTTTAAGGAACACTTGAAGGTTGTGTTCTCCTCGGGTTATGTATGGGCATGGAATCCATACTAACATATATCTATGAGCTAAGTAATGAGCTAATGTATGGGTGTGGAATCCATACTAACATATATCTATGAGCTAAGTAGGTAAGGTATGGGTGTGGAATCCATACTAACATATATCTATGAGCTAAGTAATTCTTCTAGTTAGAATGAACAAATTATTTTAATGGAATCTCATAGACACGATTAAGGATGATTGATTATGTGTAATTAAATTTAAATGGATAGAGATTAATAACATAATTTTTCTACAAATGAAGATACTAATATTGATATAGTGAACACCATTAGGTGGTTTAGAATGTTTGGAATAATTGATTTTGATATATGGAGTCAAGTGTGAACTAGGTGTCTATCCTCTAGTATTGTAATCCTTTTGTATGTGATGGATTTATGTAGAATTAAAATTATTTTCAAATGCTTGAAATGTAGAAAAATATTACTGTGATAAGTTGATGAAATATCTTTTCTATTGGATTAAGACAAATTAGATCTAGGAAAGCCATATTTGTCTCCTTAATGATTTTGACAGTTGAATATTGGTTGAACTATATTTAACCAAATTAATTACAGAAATTATGAGGATTGAACTCGTGTATTAATCTAAACTATTGTTAGTTAGGTGATCGAGTCAAAATTCTTATTGTTTATAAATTGTTAAGAGACTGACATGTTTAGAAGGTAAACATTTTATGTGGTGATAAATTTGTTTAATTTGAACTTAAATTAAAAGGTATGTGATTAATGAAAAGCTTAGTTGAGTTATTGTTTTACAAGAATATGTGCTTGTGATATTTTTTGAGGGAGAAATTGAAGGAGAGTGAGATCAAATTTTGATGAATTGGAATTCTTGCATGATTTAGAAGCCTAATATGATTGTATTGTATGTGGAATGGAAGAGATTGTTGGATTTAGCAATTTTGTGTTGGGATGTATAGTTGTATGAGGATTTATTAGTCCTACAAAATCTTGTAATAATTTGGGAGGGTGGTAATTCTCAAGCGTTTAACTTTAGGCTAGAAATTCCCTTCTGATAGTCTAAATATTATTTAGATTCAACAAGATTCATCACATTTTGATAAATGTATGGTTTTCATAGCTTGTTTTTACGTACATATTAATAGTAAGGAATAAGAGATGAAACCAAATGAATTTATTAATTACTGAATAGAAATCATGAGTGATTTCATAGTTGGAAAACAATTTGACTTATAGTTATCAAGGTAGATTCAATAATATAGATACTGTATTTGGATAATTGTGAGAGATTTTCTTGATTACAAGCCGCTTTCAAAATGATATCATTAATTTTCTTTTGGAATGAAGATCTTCTAATGGAGTCATCCATAATTGATTCTCAAGTTAGAGAAGTGAATAATAATTAACAATGGAAACTAAGGAATGGTATATAATACATAACTGGGTCAATGAGGACAGTATTAAACCTTAGCTTGTTAGTTTATTATTAAAAAAAAATGGTGCCTTGAACCTCAAATTGTGATTTTTCCTAGAGAGTAAACGTTTAGTAAAAACTAAAGGTAGATCCTAAAGATTTTGATTGCAAGGATGTCTTATGGAATGAAAAGGGGAAACTTGGATTGAGAAGACATAAATCAAGTGGGATGTAAGAGTGGGTCCTATATATGACATCATGTTTTGTTGCATAATTTCACTCAAAATTGTATGAAAATTTGATTGTGAAATGGGATGTAACATCATTTTTGTTTATACAACCAATGTGTGATCTATTTATAGCTTGGAAATCTCAAAATACTACAGAACCAAGAACATGACACATGTAGGATTCATACAGACTATGAGAAAGAAAAACATGTAGAATATCAAATTATTAGAGATAACTTAAGTGGATGTCATATCAATTACATAAAACAATATTTTTATATGGTACTTTAAATTGTATTGTGGGTTTTGATATAGAAATATTTGGTATTTTATATAGAAACATGCCAAATATAGCATGGATATATTTTCTACTTGATAAGAATTGTATGTTTCAGTTTTCATGGAGTTGCTTCCAATTTAGAAAACATTAAACTATGGATAGGGATGAAGGAAAATATATCAAATGCATATACATAAGGTTAGCAACTTATTGATAGGAGAATCGAAAATAACTATCTTATAACTGTAGGAAAAACTTCGGGCCAATTTTAACCCAAAAGGGGGAGTATGTAGTGTCCCTTCTTGGTGAGATAACTTTGATGACACTTAGAGAGGGTGATTTTGATATAATGATATAATATTACGAATGACATACTTATGTATATGCTTATGTGCTATAGACCTGGTTTGGTTCACCTGGTTGTTGTGTGATTATGATAATATCGATGGATTTGTGTATAAGAACTGATTTTGGTTAAGAGCTTATTAGCTATGTTTTCTCTTTTGGTATCCTAGTTTTGACATAGGTGTATGACATGGATGGTGATCCAGGATTGGGACACATAGATCCATGGATGATCATGGTTATGTGGAACATATGGTTAATTATTATTTATGGATGATACATGATTTGTATCATTATATGTACTAAGCACGATGTCGCAGGGGACTTGGTCATTACCAACAAGGATTGTTGAGTTATAAATGACTATGGAAGTCATTTCTCCAAAACCAAAATGATGGTGGAAGTCATGCACAATATTTGGTAATGTGTGAATAAGCTAATTATGAGATTCATTTGATTCCTTTGATCTATGAGATTGTGATGTGTGCAGGTCTTGGAAGAAGACCTTACCAATGAACCATCAGATGGGTATGAGCTCACAATCAGTACCTTAAGGTGAAGTGCGGAGTTTCAAGGCATAATATATGATAAGACTTGGAAATTATGGCACGGAGTCCTAAATCCATGAAATATAAAGATGTGGAGTCTTGGATATAAAATAAAAGGATTAGGGCACGAAGTCCTAAATCCATGAAAGATAAAGACATGGATTCTTGGATCTATAATGAAAATTTTAGGGCGCGGAGTCCTGAATATTTAAAAATATCAAGGTGTGGAATCTTGGATCTTTAGAGTAGATCACGGCGCGGAGTCCTCAATCTACTAAGGCACAGAGATGCATGCAATAAGGGTGCGGAATCCCTCTTCTTTGGAAGAAAAATACCACTCATGGGCAGCTCGGGGATGAATTGCCTTAATAAAACCTCATTCCTAACAATTTTGGTGTGACTTTATAAAAATAGAAAGTCATGTCTAGCATCTCACGTATGACTTTCCAAAAATAGTAAATCACCTTCAATCAATGGATAATCAAGTATACTTGAAGGAAAAATACTTAAATTATCATTGATCAATCCTAATAGTTCAATGTGTACTTAATCCTCAATATTATTAATATTATTGTTATCTTTTATGAGACTATTATATTATTATTAAACCGGAATTATATCTCCTCAATCACTTGACACCTCTCTCCTTGATGATTCTCATAGATCTATGTAACTATCTCTCTCTTTTAACAATAGATTACACTCTCTTTTATGCACTCATCAAAGAACAGCATATTCCTCTTACACTCATTAAAGACATGTCATAAAAGATTCTTCTTACACTCTCTTTTATGCACTCATCAAATAATGGCATATTTCTCTTACACTCATTAAAGACATTTCATAAAAGATTCCTCTTACACTCTCTTTAATGCATATGTTCCACTCTCCTTAACTAAATCATGCACACCTCTCCTTAATGACATGAGTTACACTCATCTAAATGGAATACAAAGCATGCATATTACTCCTCTTTTATGACAAGAATTCGCTTCTCCTCTTATATATGTATCTCGTGTATTCTCACTTAAGAGAGGTGCATTGTGATACCAAGAGTTGGAGATATTTGAAAAATATTATAAGAGGGAGAGACTTGGAGAGTAGCCAATTTCTTTGGAAATGAATTTGAAATTCCTCAACTAAATTACTAAGTAGCTCTACATGGTGGATTTGACCATGAGTGGTATTGGGAGGAAGTGAAACTTATCATCCTCAAATTGCATTGGATATCTCTCTACTACTATATTTTGGTACTGTTTGTGAGCTCTTACTGCTCGGGGTTCCAGGGGGAGGAGTTCCCCCTGGATATGGATGGGTGGAAAAACGGATGGTTCAAATGTGTTGGTTAAGGGATCAAAGGTGGATCATATTCTCAACGATTGGAGTTGAATATCTCTTCAGGTATAATTTCTATTGTCCTAAAATTATACTATAGCTTTAGCATAAAATAAAAAGTAGAAATTTAAATTGTTGTAAGCATCTAATTTTGGTTTAAGCTTATGTTATCTAGAATATTATTGATTAGTTAAAAATGAAGACTAGATTAGTCTATATGTATGGATGTTTAGATCTCAATATTGGAGTTATTATTGGTGTAGTTTATGGTACTAATCTTGGTATTGTAGCATTTGAGAAAGGAAAACCAAATATTTTTTAAGGTAATTGCAATAAATAAATTCCTAAGGACTTGGATAAGTGTTTCACGATTTATGGTTTTGTTTCAAGTAATTAGATGCATGTTTTAGAAAGAGTTTCAGTATATTTTGCAAAGTGTTTGAAAAAATCCGTGAATGAGTAATGTTATCAATTTATTTATGCATGAATAAGTGTTAGCTTGCAGCTTACACCAGAATTAAGAAAATGGATATGTACCCGAAATATTCCTGGAGGAATTACATAATCAACCCTTAAAAGAAAATGAAAAAATAATGGCAACTAAAATATGGTTTGGAAGATCAAATGCTTGAGGTAAGTTTGAGGTAAATTTCAGTTATGGCTTATGTTTCATATTCTTATCAATAATTCAATGTTTTTTTATTCAAGTTTTTGTAATAGTACTATCAGAATTTTGACAAAAAGCCTTAATCGTTGTAGGATTCAGGGCTTGCATGTGTTTGTCAAATTGTAGCAATAGGTGAAATAAGCTTGTCAATCATGTCAAATGAATTAGCTTGTGGGTTGTAAAATGTTTCAAGAACTCATATGGTGGATTTAGAAATGTGTGAATTCAATGAGCATATCTTAGTAGCATAACTCTGGGTTTTTTCTCCTCATGTAGAGTTGTATTTCAAAGTTTTGATTCCACGTATTTGCCAAAAGTCGTAAATGAAACATTAAGGATATAATTTTTTGTTTTTTTAATAATCGCATTCCTGAGCATTTTGAATGTGATTCAACCCAACATTGGGGGGTATCCGTGCCTAATGGACCTGCAACCCCTAATTTGATTACAAAAAATACTTTTCAGAACCCATATCGTAAATCTAGGCAATTTTGCAGGTTGATGTTGTTAGTATGTGCGCCTGTTGTTGAGTCTTTGATGAAAGACTAAGATTATTTACTCCTTGTTTTAAGATTCCAACATTTAAAGTTTCAATTTCTAAATTTTATGAGATAAATATGTTGAAGAAAAATCTTAAATTAATTGTTTCCAATTGTTTGAAAAAATGCCTCAATGGATTTTGATTGCATGCTTGCAAAGTGTTTGTCATAAGGCCTCAAACACTGTAGATTGAATGTTTTCAAAATGTTTTTCAAAAGTCCTAAATAGTTGTAGCTTTGGTGCATATAAATTATTAGTGTAAAAGTCTTAGTTACTGTCGTTTTTATGTACTAGAAATTATAAATAGACTATTTAATGGGTGTAGCTTCCTTTGTCTGCAAGTTTTTGGTATGAATATGAAAATTAATTTAATAATTTGATGAAATGTGAATAAAGAATAAGACAAGTGTTTCTTGGAGTACCTAAAGCTTTCATAAAAAAAGGGCTTGTTCTTGGAAACAATTTTACAATGACTAATTTTGTAGTATTTTGTGCAAATGATCATAATAAGTTTCGTATGAGCTGCATGTATGCATGGGTGCATTATTATGCTTCAATGTCTGTAGAAAAAAACTACTTGTGCCCAATTTATGCAGGCCCATTATTTTACTTGGCACTTTTTGAATAATAATATTCTTATGAATTGGTAACAGTAGTTTCTCTTGATGGAACATTCATTATTTAATTCTCATGATTGAAGAATTGACTTAATGATTGGGATTGGAAATTTTAATTGATGAATTTGGAAATGTTGTTGGGTCAATATATTTTGTGATTCCATTTCATAAACATGCCATATTTATTAGCCTTTACTGATGAAGAGAAGCATATTCTTCCCTTAGTTACCTTGTTATAGGCAGGTTAATATCCATACACTTATATGTGATATTTATAATAGAAGCATTATAATTTTTTTATTATGACATCAAGGGTCAATAAGTGGAGCTTATTTAGCCAAATATAGGAAATAAAATAGGTTGACATAGCTTAATGTCCGTACATGGAATTATGGTGGAATTTATTTACAATCTTACTTAGAGCTCATCTAGAAGTATGAGAAGAGCACATTCTTTCATATTTTAAACTTGAGAGGAAATGTGTTTTGCAATTTGTTTTAAGGGAGAGTTATCCCTGACTTCTTATGTGATATTCTTATATTGAAATAGATGAAGGAACATGATTACATGATAACTTAGTTAGTAATGTTACAAAAAAACAAATTGAGTATTAGTGATTAATGTGACCTCTACTTCTCTACATTATTGATGGTGGGTAAGGTGGGACCTTACATATGGTATCAGAGCGAGTTACAACACTAGGGCCTAATGGTCCAACATGCTTACTTGTAGGTTGATGATGCATGCATGTTGAGTTGTTTTATATCTTGGCTTGGAAGCATATTGGTTGCATAGAGAATATTCTTATTATTATGTCATTTATAAACTCATGAAAGAAAAAGAATTCTTTCTTATATTCCTTTATACTTTTGTTAAGACAAGTTATTAGCAATATGTTAAAATGCTTAAAGACATGCTCGGAAAGGATGTGCTTGAGAAATTTGGGGTTAAATCCAAGCATGTGAATGGATTGATTGTCAATCGATGAGGAAGATAGGTGGAGTGCATACATGGTTGCATATATTTTTAATGCATCATTATCAATGTGATACAGGCTTAGTAGCCATCTTTACTAGCTGAAATTGTATCTACCAAGAAAATATTGGCTTAATTTGCACTATAGTATGATGACCCTTGTGTGTAAGATTTGGGAATGTGTAACAGGTGTAAGGTTGAGATTCAATTAACATGATGATTTAGTTCATCATGTTAATTTTGACTCTTTTCATACCAACACTAATGGAAACCTAACATAAACTACCTTAAAGGATGTCACTTTTAACTGTAAATGTAGATTCAAGAGTAATGTATGTGTGTTAATTTGATGTGTTAAAATACGATTTGGGAATACATTCTCAATGAGTAAGAATTGAATTCTTATGATTTCTTTTACATGATGTTTTTGTAGTTTGGGTTGACATTATGCATCAAATAAACTTGAAATTACTCAAATAATAGGTTGATATATGACCCCTCTAATAAAAAAGAGGCTTAGATGACTTATGCATGAATGGTTGTAGAAGCCATTTTAATGAACACTTAAAGGTTGTGTTTTCCTCAAGTTATGTATGGGCGTGGAATCCATACTAACATATATCTATGAGCTAAGTAATGAGCTAATGTATGGGTGTGGAATCCATACTAACATATATCTATGAGCTAAGTAATGAGCTGAGGTATGGGTGTGGAATCCATACTAACATATATCTATGAAATTCTTCTAGTTAGAATGAACAAATTATTTTGATGGAATCTCATACACATGATTAAGGATGATTGATTATGTGTAACTAAATTTAAATGGATAGAGATTCATAACATAATTTTGCTACAAATGAAGATACTAATATTGATATAGTGAACAACATTAGGTAGTTTAGAATGTTTGGAATAATTGATTTTGATATATGGAGTCAAGTGTGAACTAGGTGTATATCCTCTAGTATTGTAATCCTTTTGTATGTGATGGATTTATGTAGAATTAAAATTATTTTCAAATTCTTGAAATGCAAAAAAAGATTACTATGATAAGTTGATTAAATATCTTTTCTATTGGATTAAGACAAATTAGGTCTAGGAAATCCATAATGTTCTCCTAAATGATTTTGTCAGTTGAATATTGGTTGAATTATATTTAACCAAATCAATTAGAGAAACTATGAGGATTGAACTCATGTACTGCTCTAAACTATTGTTAGTTAGGCGATCCAGTCAAAATTATTATTGTTTATAAATTGTTAAGAGACTGACATGTTTAGAAGGTAAACATTTTATGTGGTGATAAATTTGTTTTATTTAAACTTAAAGTAAAAGGTATGTGATTAATGAAAAGCTTAGTTGAGTTCTTGTTTTACAAGAATATGTTCTTGTGATATTTTTTGAGGAAGAAATTGGAGAGTGAGATCACATTTTGATGAATTGGAATTCTTGCATGATATAGAAGCCTAAGATGATTGTATTGTATGTGGAATTGAAGATATTGTTGGATTTAGGAATTTTTTGTTGGGATGTATAGTTGTATGAGGATTTATTAGTCCTACAATATGTTGTAATAATTTGAGAGGGTGGTAATTCTCAAGGGTTTAACTTCAGGCTAGAAATTCCCTTGTGATAGTCTAAATATTATTTATATTCAACAATATTCATCACATTTTGAGAAATGATGGTTTTCATAGCTTGTTGTTGCGTACATATTAATATTAAGGAATAAGACATAAAACCAAATGAATTGATTAATTACTGAATAGAAATCATGATTGATTTCATAGTTGGAAAACAAATTGACTTATATTTATCAAGGTAGATTCAATAACATAGATACTGTTTTGCATAATTGTGAGAGTTTTTCTTGATTACAAGCCACTTTCAAAATGATATCATTAAGTTTCTTTTGGAATGAAGATCTTCTAACAGATTCATCCATAATTGATTCTCAAGTTATAGAAGTGAATAATAATTAAGATTATGGAAACTAAAGGAATGGTATATAATACATAACTGGGTCAATGAGGACTATATTAAACCTTAGCTTGTTAGTTTATTATTAAAAAAAAAATGGTGCCTTGAACCTCAAATTGTGATTTTTCCTAAAGAGTAAACGTTTAGTAAAAACTAAAGGTAGATCCTAAATATTTTGATTGCAAGGATTTCTTATGGAATGAAAAGGGGAAAATTGGATTGAGAAGACATAAATCAAGTGGGATGTAAGAGTGGGTTCTATATATGACATCATGTTTTGTTGCATAATTTCACTCACAATTTATGTGGATGATTGTATGCTTATTGTTTGCAAATTTGATTGTGATATGGGATGGACCATCATTGTTGTTTATACAACCAATGTGTGATCTATTTATAGCTTGGCAATCTTAAAATAATACAGAACTAAGAAGATGACACATGTAGGATTCATACAAACTATGAGAAAGAAAAACATGTAGAATATCAAATTATTTTAGATAACTTAAGTAGATGTTATATCAATTACATAAAATATATTTTTATATGGTACTTTAAATTGTATGGCTGGTTTTGATATAGAAATCTTTGGTATTTTATATAGAAACATGCCTAATATAGCATGGATATATTTTCTACTTGATTAAGAATCGTATGTTTCAATTTTCATGGAGTTGCTTCCAATTTAGAAAGCATTAAACTATGGATAGACATGAAGGAAAATATATCAAATACATATACATAACGTTAACAACTTATTGATAGGAGAATCGAAAATAAATATCTTATGGCTGTAGGAAAAACTTCGGGCCAAGTTTAACCCAAGAGGGGGAGTATGTAATGTCCCTTCTTGGTGAGATAACTTTGATGACACTTAGAGAGGGTGATTTTGATATAATGATATAATATTTTGCATGACATAATTATGTACATGCTTATATGCTATAGATCTGGTTTAGGTCACCTGGTTTTTGTGTGCTTATGATAATATCGATGGTTTTGTGTATAAGAACTGATTTTGGTTAAGAGCATATTAGCTATGTTTTCTCTTTTGGTATCCTAGTTTTGACATAGGTGTATGACACGGATGATGATCCAGGATTGGGACACAAAGATCCAGGGATGGTCATGGTTATGTGGAACATATGGTTAATTTTGATTTATGGATGATACATGATTTGTATGATTATATGTACTAAGCATGATGTCGCAGGGGTCTTGGTCATTACCAACAAGGATGCTCGAGTTATAAATGACTCGGGAAGTCATTTCTCCAAAACAAAAATCAATGTGGAAGTCATGCACAATATTTGGTAATATGTGAATAAGTTAATTATGAAATTCATTTGATTCCTTTTATCTATGAGATTGTGATGTGTGCAAGTCTGCGAAGAAGACATTACCAACGAACCATCATATGGGTATGAGCTCACAATCAGTACCTTAAGGTGAAGTGTGGAGTTTCGAAGTATAATATATGAGAAGACGAAAATTAGGGCACGGAGTCCTAAATCCATGAAATATAAAGATGTGCAGTCTTGGATATATAATAAAAGGATTAGGGTGTGAAGTCCTAAATCCATGAAAGATAAAGACATGGATTCTTGGATCTATAATGAAATTTTTAGGGTTTTTAGTCCTGAATATTTAAAAAGATCAAGGTGTGGAATCTTGGATCTTTAGATTAGATCAGGGCGCAGAGTCCTCAATCTACTAAGGCATGGAGATGCATGCAATAGGGGTGCGGAATCCCTATTCTCCGGAAGAAAAATACCACTCATGGTCAACTTGGGGATGAATTGGCTTAATAAAATTTCATTCCTAACAATTCTGGTGTGACTTTCTAAAAATAGAAAGTCATGTCTAGCATCTCAAGTATGACTTTCCAAAAATAGTAAACCACCTCCAATTAATGGGTAATCAAGTATACTTGAAGGAAAAACACTTAACTTATCATTGATTAATCCTAATAGTTCAATGTCGACTTAATCCTCAATATTATTAATATTATTGTTATCTTTTATGAGAGTATTATATTATTGTTAAAAGGGAATTATATCTCCTTAATCACTTGACACCTCTCTCCTTGATGATTATCATGGCTCTATGTAACTCTCTCTCTCTCTTTTAATAATACATTACGCTCTCTTTTATGCACTCATCAAATAATGGCATATTCCTCTTACACTCATTAAAGACATGTCATAAATGATTCCTCTTACACTCTCTTTTATGCACTTATCAAAGAATGGCATATTCATCTTACAATCATTAAAGACATGTCATAAAATATTCCTCCTACACTCTCTTTAATGCATATGTTACACTCTCCTTAACTAAGGTATGCACACCTCTCCTTAATGGCATGATTTACACTACTCTAAATGGAATACAAAGCATGCATATTACTCTTTTTTATGACAAGAATTGGTTGCTCCTCATATATATGTGTTTCATGTATTCTCACTTAATATAGGTGCATTTTGATACCAAGAGTTGGAGAGAATTGAAAAATATTATGAGAGGGATAGACTTGGAGAGTAGCCAATTTCTTTCGAAATGAATTTGAAATTCCTGAACTAAATTACTAAGTAGCTCTACATGGTGGAGCTGAACATGAGTGGTATTGGGAGGAAGTGAAACTTATCTTCCTCAACTTACCTTGGATATCTCCCTACTGCTATATTTTTTTATTGTTTGTGAACTCTTACAGCTCGGGGGTTCCATGGGGAGGAGTTCTCCCTAGATATGGTTGGGTGTAAAACCAGATGGTTCAAATGAGTTGGTTAAGGGACTAAAGGTGGATCATATTCTTAATGATTGGAGATGAATATCTCTTCTAGTATAATTTCCATTGTCATAAAATTATAGTATAGCTTTAGCATAAAATAAAAAGTAGAAATTTAAATTGTTGTAAGCATCTAATTTTGGTTTAAGCTTATGTTATCTAGAATATTTTTGATTAGTTAAAAATGAAGACTACATCAATCTATATGTATGCATGTTTATATCTCAATATTTGATTTATTATTGGTGTAGTGTATGGTACTAATCTTGGTATTGTAGTATTTGAGAAAGGAAAGCCAAATATTGTTGAAGGTAATTGCAATAAATAAATTCTAAAGGACTTGGATAAGTGTTTCTCGATTTATGGTTTTGTTTCAAGTAATTAGATGCATGTTTTAGAAAGAGTTTCAGTATATTTTGCAAAGTGTTTGACAAAATCCGTGAATGAGTAATGATATCAATTTGTTTATGCATTAATAAGTGCTAACTTGTAGCTTACACTAGAAGTAAGAAAATGGACATGTGCCCAAAATATACGTGGAGGAATTACACTATCAACCCTTAAAGAAAATTCAAAAATAATGGCAATTAAAATATGGTTTGGAAGATCAGATGCTTGAGGTAAGTTTGAGGTAAATTTCAGTTATGCCTTATGTTTCATATTCTTATCAATAATTCAATTTTTTTATTCAAGTTTTTGTAATAGTACTATCATAATTTTGACAGAAAGCCTTAATGGGTGTAGCATTTAGGGTTGCCATGTGTTTGTCAAATTGTAGCAATGTGTGCAATAAGCTTGTCAAATCATGTCAAATGAATTATCTTGTGGGTTGTAAAATGTTTTAAGAACTCATATGGTGGATTTAGAAATGTGTGAATTCAATGAGCATATCTTAGTAGCATAACTTTGGTTGTTTTTCCTCATGTAGAGTTGTAGTTGAAAGTTTTCATTCCATGTGTTTGACAAAAGTCGTAAATGAAACATTAAGGATATAAATTTTTGTTGTTTTAAGAATCTCATTCCTGAGTGTTTTGAATGCGATTCATCCCAACCTCAGGGGGTATCCATGCGTAATGGACCTGTAACCGTTGATTTGATTCCAAAAAAATACTTTTCAAAACCCATGTCGTAAATCTGGGCGATTTTGCAAGTTGGTGTTGTTAGTTATGTGCGCCTATTGTTGAGTCTTTGATGAAAGACTAAGATTATTTAGTCCTTGTTTTAAGATGCCAACATTTAAAGTTTCAATTTCCAAATTTTATGAGATAAATATGTTGAAGAAGTATTTTAAATTCATTGTTGCCAAGTGTTTGACAAAATGCCTCAATGGATTTTGATTGCATGCTTGCAAAGTGTTTGCCATAAGGACTCAATCGTTGTAGATTTCATGTTTGCAAAATGTTTGTCAAAATTCCTAAATGGCTGTAACTTTGGTGCATACAAATTGTTAGTGTAAAAGTTTTTGTCACTGTCGTTTTTATGTACTAGAAATTATAAATAGACTATTTAATGGGTGTAGCTTCCTCTGTCTGCAAGTTTTTTGGTATGAATACGAAAATGAATTTAATAATTTGCTGAAGTGTGAATAGAGAATAAGACAAGTGTTTCTTGTAGTATCTAAAGCTTTCATACAAAAAAGGGCTTGTCATTGGAAACAATTTTACAGTGACTAATTCTATAGGATTTTGTGCAAATGATCATAATAAGTTTCGTCTAAGCTGCATGTATGTATGGATGCATTATTATGCTTCAATGTTTGTAGAAAACAAATACTTGTGCCCAATTTATGCAGGTCCATTATTGGTAACAGTAGTTTCTCTTGATGCAACATTCATTATGTAATTCTCATGATTGAAGAATTGACTTAATGATTGGGATTGGGAATTTTAATTGATGAATTTGGAAATTTTGTTGGGTCAATATATTTTGTGATTCCATTTCATAAACATGTCATATTTATTAGATTTACTGATGAAGAGAAGCATATTCTTCCCTCAGTTACCTTGTTATAGGCAGGTTAATACCCATACACTTATATGTGATATTTATAATAGAATCATTATACTTTTCTGGTTATGATATCAAGGGTCAATAAGTGGAGCTTATTTAGCCAAATATAGGAAATCAAATAGGTTGACCTAGCTTAATGTTCGTACATGGAATTATGGTGGAATTTATTTCGAGTCTTACTTAGAGCTCATCCAGAAGTATGAGAAGAGCACATACTATCATCTTTTAAACTTGAGAGGAAATGTGTTTTGGAATTTATTTTAAGGGAGAGTTATCCCTGACTTCTGATGTGATATTCTTATGTTGAAATAGATGAAGGAACGTGATTACATGATAGCTTAGTTATTAATGTTACGAAAAAACAAATTGAGTATTAGTGATTAATGTGACATCTACTTCTCTACATTATTGATGGTGGGTAAGGTAGGACCTTACAATCACATATGCTTTCTGTGGCATCGCAATATCATAGAGGCATCGCTTATCCTTATGATTTGTATTACAATCATGTGCCACACACATCCTTTTTGAAGACCCGCAATCATACGATGGCTCATAATAATAAAAAATAGGCTCGATGAGGCTTGTATATATATTTCAATGGCTCAACATGTTCTCTAGGTATCGCACATTAATACTCATAGGCTCGCACTATGTGGCGTCATTGTCATGAGGTTCGCCTTTTTCTATGGAGGCTCTCCTTTATAGATCAACATCGATATATCTATGTGCATCGTGGCATCTCTACAGTGGTAGTGGCATCACATGTTTATACATAGTGGTCTTGTTTTATATTATGTGGCATAAATCATACTCTTATCCTATGGCTCGAATATATACTTTAATAGGTCTGCACCTATAGACAGTGGTTTGTTATTTTTATGGCTTTCATTAAACACTGTAGTTTGTTGTTTTTTTGGCTCGTACTATATTTTTCTCTAGATCGAACATACTCTGGGCTTGCACCCTTTTTTCCTCTATGACTCATCTTTGTTATGCATCTCTATGGCTCCTTGTGGGTAACATAAATTGACAAATATTGTATGGCCTAGAACTATATGAAAATGAAACATCAATTTATATAACAATATGAATATGACTCAAAAATATGGCATTGATTGTGACATGGTAGTGATACTTGATATGGTTGTAACCTTGATAAATATGACTATGATGCATGTACAATGATATCAGGTCTCCTCATGATATAAGACAGTTGGATCGCATGTCAAGTATAACAAATATTTTTTTATTAATCAAGTTATATATCTATGATTGTACCTATAGAAGTATAACAATGAGATCGTGACCTAAATGACAGTGACACAGTGAACTATGGTAGTTGTATGGATGTGATCATAACAAGTGACCCGTAATATAGCAGTTTTATGGAAGTGACACTCTTCAGGAATTTTGATAGTAATATAGATATATGATAGAATGCCCTCATATCCTATATGACAATGACCATATATGGACGTGACCTTCATGTGATAATGTGGTATGATCTGATAATATTCCAATCAGTGATGCATGACTTGAAAATTCTGACAATAATGTATGGCTCATCTCTATGAACAAATTCTTGCTATAATTCTAATCAGAGCATCTTTCCAGCACTATAACTATATGCAAATACCTAAATTTGAAGAGCTCCTTTATATACCAAAGGGTTGATGGATAGAAGTGTGGATCATCTCTAAGTAGAGAATAAATCTAAGTATGATGACTTGGTTCATATCCTAGATTGAATATCGAAGTGTTGAAGCTCTATGGATGGATTAGCTTATATCTACAACATAATAATAAATAATGACATCAATGAAGAAAACCTAAAGTTTGGGAGAAATAATGTTGTGTCTTTTTAATGAAGTTGATAAATGTCAACTTGAGGAACAAGACTAGATCTTTGCAAAGAAGGATGAGCAAAATTCAAAGAGGTGTGTATAATTTGTGTTAATTCCATGACATATGTCAATGGTTTATGATATTAAGTCCTTTAGGTCATGATGATGATAATGAAAATGGTTTTCATAAATATAGATTAGAGACAATGAGTTTGATGTTATGTTGCTTATGAAGACTAGGTTTTGTAATCAAATAAAATGGATAAAAAGGCATGTCAAATTGTTCCATTACTGTTTTGCAGCATGCTAGTAGAATTTTGCAATGCATGGATGAAAAGTCTTAATGACTCTAAATTTTCTAAGGTTTGCATAGAATTTGAAATTCCTATCGTGACAGATCTTGAAGACCTTAAAAATCTAAGGTTTTGAAACTAACTCTTTTTTGTAGTTGTGGAATTTTAAAGCTTGTAAGTGAGAGGTCTTAGAATCTAGGGTTTGAAAACCCTAGAAAAGTATGGAATAATAGGAGAAACACTAGAAATAGAAACCCTTAATGATTTTTTCCATCTTGAAAGGAAAAGGAACCTAGTTCTTAAGAATGACATGTATTATATCATTCTAATGTAAAGACAAGGTTCGATGAAAAGGGGTCCAAGATTAAGAGGGAGTCAACCTTCCTCAAGAGATAAGTATTTAGCATCTTCTTAATGATTACTAATGTTATTGTCCTTATATTTTATCTCCCATTTCTTTCATAAATCTTCTAACCTAGGTTACAACTCAAGGAAAGTTTTATCCAAATCTTGAATAAGTAGATGAAAGATTTGAAGGAACGTGGAATAGCATGAATATTGTGAAGGAATGAGCATTTTGATGTATTCATCAAAGACAACTATTAGATAGCAAAAAGTTCACTAACCTCGGGTGGAAATAGGGAGCTATATAGACCCTGATTGATATTTAATCTTGTTGATTTCTTTGTTCACATTGATTAAAAGTTGAAAAGCTTGAAGCAGAACTTTATTGTAATATGAAGATAGAACAAGCATAGGATTGTTGACCTCATAGGGAGCAAGAAACAAGATTTTTAAGAATTACACATCTTGAGTAAAACTATTGTGATTTGGAAACTTTGATAATGTTGGGATATGGTTTCCCGGATGCGAGTGTTTGATGAGTGTGGTACGATGGCGCGTGAACAGGCGTGGGTTGGCATGTGGACTCATCCCACCACCACCCAGCTCTGCGCGAGGCACATCATTAATATCCATGTCAGTGACTTCAATGCTGCCATTACGCAGCACTTCCTCCGACACCAACCAGCTTGCATTTCAATTATGGCACCCCGGACCAGACTCATTTTTGCCTCTCCTCTGCGCTTGCGCTGTTCTGTGGTTGCTACAGAGCCTCGCTCCCAGACCAGTACTGGGTTGCGGTGTGCTTTGGCCTGCTGTATTGAACTGATGACGGGCATTCACTATACTCACAGCCCCTTCTGCAAGTTTTGGTCCAATTCACCTTCTGTTTGTGTCTCGGCACTACCTGTTGGTGCTCCCTTGCATTTCTCTGTGGACTCTGCTCCCAACCTTCGCATAATTGACCCTAGCATCTCCTTGCTAGCCCGCAGCATCATGCCTCAACTCCATCAGCGAATGTTGTGCAGGAGAGGCACTAGCCGTGGGCAGGTTGCTCGACAGTCTTCTTATTCCACCTCTGGCTCGACCTCACAGTCCTCAGAGTATCTCTCTTGCCGCTATCTTGCCACCAGGAGTGGTCGTGGCCATGGGTATGGTCAGTCCACTCATGCTCGGGGCTCCCCCCACATTCCTGTTTCTCCTCCTCCCCTCCCTGTTCTGTCCCACACCGCCCAGCTTCGCATTCCCTGTGCTCTCTGTCACTCCACCATGATAGCCAAAATCACCTTTGAATTTCAGGCAGACTCCGCGACTGAGGCAGTCCTGGCTCCGAAAGCGCCTTTGGAGAAGAACATCAACGTTCCTCATCTCATTCCTCCCTCCGACAGCAGGCAAAGTAAGGAGCCCTGTAGCAACGAGATTCCAGACACTAGCCTCCCTGTAGGCCCGAGCGATACGAAGCGCGGTGGCTCAGTTGGAAAAGACAACCTTCAGGCGATGGAGGAAGACCCCTATGAATATGGATGCCGCATTGTTGAAGAAACGCCTTCTAACTCTCATGATTCCTGAACGTGCATATACTCTCAGGTTTTTGCCTCACAGTCGCTCGTCTGGGCTTGATCATCTGCGTTTTAATTTTTTCAATTTACATACTCAGAAACTTGCTTCTATGTCTTCTCATAGCCGGTTTCCCCTGCGTGGGCGGCTTACTACAGTTTTTATGGCTCGGAACAGGTCAGTAGGTCCAGTTTTTGAAAATTTTTGGCTAGACATCAGTTTTTTTGATAGATTGCTGCAATTCTGGGCAAGATCTTATGAGGCTAGGACCTCCATGTACAAAAATTTTGTATCAATAATAGGAGTAGACATATTCAGAAAAAAAATAATAATAATAATAATAATAAAATAAATAAATAAATAAAATAAAATAAAAATAAAAATAAATAAATAAAATTAAAATTAAAATTAAAAAAATTAAAATTAAAATTAAAAAAAATAAAAAATAAAAAATAAAAATAAAAATAAAAATAAATTAAAAATTAAAAATTAAAATTAAAATTAAAATTTAAAAAAAATAAAAATAAAAAAATAAAAAAAATAAAAAAAATAAAAAAATAAAAAATAAAAAATGTTGGGATATGGTTTGGATTCCTGAAAATATTTATTGTTGCAGTATGTGAAGAGGCTGAAAAAATATCCTCATTGATGATATTATACCAGTTGTTGTTTGATTTGATTTGGTAGCGCATGGAGTGAGTGGATGACACTAATGATGTCTTAGAGCATGAAGACCAGATATTTTTATGTAAATATGGAAGGCATGTGCTAGCAACTCTGAGAAATTTTTCCTCCTTAAAGGTGAAAAATCAACCATTTGATGAAAGTGTTGTTTGGTGATTGATAGACCTAGGAAGCTCAAATTTTGATATGACATGATGTTGTTAGGAGTCGAGAAACCCTATTATGTAGATGGAATGTGAAATAATTTGGATTCCTAAAATTTTTGACATCTAGAAAGGTCGAAGCCCATGTATGATATGATTTGATGATACAAGATAGGGAGCCCTACAACTATTACTCAGATCTCCGCGGAAGAACAAGTAGTTGATGAATGAGATAAAGATGAAGCTTATAGTTGTGTCTCCCTAGTTGAGAGGGAGATAATATATGCTCCCTGTTTGAGATGGAATTGGGATTACCTCCCTGTTAGAGAGGGAGTGATGTGGAACATTGTATTCTCCATGTGTCATGCACTAGGCCAATACTAACAATCGTACGTCTAGTTAACACACTGGTAGGGAGGATGGAGGATTGGATAAGAATCTAGGACCAATACTTCTTTAGGGTTGGGAATCCAAGATAGAACTATTCCTATGGACCAACACTCTTTGATGATTGGACAAGGTATCCAAGATAAGAGTGGTCGAAGAGGACTGATATTCTTTGAGGATTGGGAATCAAAGATAAGAATAGTCTTGTAAGGACATACCTAGTGAAGATCGCGATGGGGTATGTGCCTTGATAGTTTGTGGCGATGGTGTCAAAATTTATGACTCCCAGCATTGTGCTCTAATCTAGTGGAGAGTTAGAGTATTCAAGGCCTTGTTATAGTGCACTTTGACAATGTTGGTCATGATGTTGATGCTTAAAGATGGCTTATCAATCTTATTCTTCTTATGATAATATTTCAATTTGAGAGTATTCTTGTATCGATTTTCGAATTATGAATACCTCACTAGTTAAGAGGGAGTGTTGGAAAATGTAACTAGGTCTCGTCTTCATAATTATCATTGTAATTGTATCATTATGTATTTTATGTAAAAAGTAAAAATAAGAAACACAAAAAAAAATGTTCCATTTCATTAGTTAAGCATGTTATTCATGCTTTTAGGTGCTTTGGGTCAAAGATTCAAAGTCCTATTTGGACTTCTTTTAAAGTAAAAGGAAAAATATTTTTTGAAAATACAATTTTCGTAAAATCACCTCAACAAGCCAATTCAACCCTCCTCGATGACAAGTCGGCCCACCCAATAGTTGTACCTTTTTGCATATGAGAACAATTATATATATGCATGTGTCCTCCTCCAATTGGGAAATAATTTTTCGAACTTTGTGTGATGTGTTCTGAGACCAATATATACAAATTTTTGAAGTTATATCTTTAAGAAAAGTGCAAGTTTCCTAGCTTGTTGAAAATCTTTAAAAAGTGTGAATTTTTTGGGCTATAGAAGATCTGAAACTTATGCAAATTTCTTGTGGCTCATGATTTTTTGTGGCTAAGATTGATATTGATGAATACTATCATGATGAAGCAGAATTTGGAGGGCTTGACTTGGCTTCTTGGAGGTTTTGGTCTTAATTTCTCATTTTGATCTGATTCTATATGAAGAGAAAAGTTGATTGGGTTTTACCCTGGCTTGGAGCTTATATCTTGTGTTCATTTCCTTCTTGTGATATTAATGTTTATGTTTTGGTAATTTTTTGATGAATAAAAACACAATAAATATAATAAGAATCTAACATATATTCACAAGCAATTATCAAGTAAGAGAAATCAAACCCTAATTGACTGACCTGGTGATTTCTCAACATAATGGAGGCTGGTGTGGAATCCTCTCAAATTAAGGTGGTAAAAACAAGATGGCCAAATTTCGAGTGGGATAAATTAGGCATACGAACTCTAGTTGAGGTTATTCTTGCCCCATTCGAAAGGCCTTTGTGTGTAGAATAGTAAAAAAGGTGTTTCACTAAAACCGAAATTTGTGTATCCCAAAAAAAATCTATTTGATGACTCAAACTTCTCCCAGAAGATTCCAAACCCCAATTTTCCAAATTGGATGCCTGCCGATAAAAATGGCCTTTTGAGCTAATTCCTCCACTTTTTCCACTTTGAAAGTATTGATATGGATGAAAAACAATATAATGATCCAATACATATAAGGATAAGAACTAATGCCTCGTTTCTTCTCATGTTGTGTCACCTTTGTAAATCCTTCAATCATATTCCACATCATTCTTAAGGGTGAATTGTTAGGATATTTAGACACTTAGGAATTAGTTAAGATTAACTTGGTTTAATGTGTATTTAGGTAAAGTGTGTCTCTTTAATATGCATTCTTAGTTATGTAATATGATAGTCATGGTATGTTGTAGATATAAAGTGATATGGTTGTTCATATTCTCCTTGATACTAATGGCTATATTGATCCATGGTTTAACACCTTATTGGTTCATATTCTCTATTTAAAGAGTGTGGAAGGCCATTTGCTTAAAATGGATTGTGAGAAGATCTTGCATTAATATATTTCCTCAAGTGTCTACATTGGTTGCGATCATGAATTATTTTCCTCTTTGAGTATTTTAACGTCATAAAACACTAGTGTACTAATCTCTATTATGTTTTTGAGTAGGTGATTAAGGTGTTTGTCCTATGTGCAAATACCCTATTTTGTAAAAAAACAAACCCCCTTGAAATATTTATTTGATCTTCTAAGTTTCAACACCCATTCATACACTTTTTTGTGTCAAGAGGCACACTATAGCCCAGTATGGAAGAGATGTCGTAATTTCTTGTCTTGTTATGTTAAGCACCATCGACTCGATAATTAAAATTATAAAAATAAATTATGATTATGATTAATAATTGTAATTTATGTTGACTTGGTAAAATTATTTAATAATAAATTAAAATTTAAAAATAGTAACTAGCTCCATTTTCGCGAAATATATATTAGCTCCATTTTCTTATTTTGAATTTTATATCACTTTTGAATCTATATGAATTTTTGTTGGGTAGTTCAGGTAAACTTGACTTGGTCAAGTTACTGGCGGTTTTTGAGCTCCAATTTTATGACCCATGGTATTCATATGGAATATAGCCTATTTAAATGGGGAAATACTTTGGGTAAATGTGTTCTTTTGTGGCATTCGGTGAAAAATAAAAATTTGTAATTGTTGTTTTGTGTTTTGGTCGGTAATGTTTTAAAAATTACTATAATATTTTTTCCATGTCTTATTATTTAATTATTAAAATTATATCATTTTAACTTTACACTTTATTTATATAAATCAAACCATCCTAGATCTATCTTAACTCTTGATCTATCAAGTGTTAATAGGGATCAAATCTCTCAAGGTGCAAATCTTTCCTCAAGTTTTGCACCCAAAAAAGAGGTTTCAACCTCAAGAGATTTGATCCCTCTCAGCACTTGATAGATCCGGAGTTAAGATGGATATAGGTTAGTTTTAATTCAAAATAATTTTTTTTACTCATCCCTATCCTATGTGCAGTCAAAGTAGGGTCACACCCTTCCCACCATTGAGGTATTCCTACTCACTCCCAAGGAAGTGTTCTAGGCTTGGTTGTTTCCTTGTGTAGGGATGAATCATATAGTGAATATCGTTGGATTTGATGATCTTATGAATGATTTTTAAAACCTATAAGCATGTATTAAGTGTTTCTAAGTTGTTGTGGACAAATAATAGAGAAAAAATATTAATATTAGTTAGACTTATTCATGGTTATAACACAAATTTAAGAGCTTTCAAATTGTCAATTATTACAAACTAGTAAAGATCAACAAAATTGCACGATAATTAGACGTAAGTCTTGATGTCTTGTAATCTTCTATCTCAAAATAAATGTCAGTAGTTGGGGCAACCAACTTCGTCATAGTTAATGACTTTTATCAAATGACACTTCTCATGGGCCTCTATATCAATGAAAATCTTAATAGTTGGTGCAACCAAGTTCATCATTGTTAATAACCTTTGTAACATAACTCAACAAAAACTTAGTTTTTTTTTAACAAGAAAATTTTATTTGACCTCTACTTCATGATACATTACTTTAACCTAACAAGTTTGAAATCAAATTAATTCATGTAATAACAATTACATTATTGTGCATGGCGACATTAGAATATATATAACTCAACAAAAACTTAGTTTTTTTTAACAAAAAAAAATTATTTGACCTCTACTTCATGATACATTACTTTAATCTAACAAGTTTGAAATCAAATTAATTCATATAATAACAATTACATTATTGTGCGTGGTAACATTAGAATATATATAAAAAGAGAGAGTATGGTCACTTGTTTGTGTTGAAAAATGATGCATGAAGTAAAGTTTTGGATGGACTCTATCATTCAGAAAAAGATAGTATTTGAATTCATATTTGTAATCCATAAATGAGGAAGTTGCATTGTAATTTGTTCAAATTAAAATTTTCAAGATTCTTCTGGTTCAAGGATCTGGTTTCTAAAAAAAAAGTGGGTAATGAATGAAAAGTATTTATATTCTCAAAGATAAATAAAGATATATGGAAAAAAAATGGTGCAACTGATAGAAACAAATGCAAACAATAAACATGACAAAATTAAAATTATTAATGATGTAATCTTTAGGTTTTTACTTTGATATGGACATTTTTAAAACATATTTTTAATATTTAACGTGATCTATTGATTCTTTGGACATTGCGCTAAAACAAATTTTAGCTACAACGGTTACAATATCGAAAGACAAAATTTGTCCTTCGTAGAATGGAAATAATTAGTTCAAAGACATTAACATATTTGTAATTTAGTTCTTAAACGTCCAAACTTGGTTGGTTAATGACTTATATAAAGAGATTTTTTCCATTGTTTCAATTATTCCCCTAGTTGGTTAGTGACTTATATATAAAGATATTTTTTCCATTGTTTCAATTATTCCCCTTAGTGTATGCATACATTATTTCGAACATCTTAAAACAATATTATTATTTCATCCATAAATAATCACAAACATTGCAAGTAACACATGTCCAAACAACAAATTATAACAAATTAAAAGCATAAAAATAAAATAAAACACGAAAAGCATTATCACACTTATCATCATGAATGACTTTCAAATGAACAAAGATACGTTAATTCCACTCTTGCATTATAGCATCTCAAATAACAAAGGCTCTAAAAATGTACTAGTATCATGATGGTGAAAGAGATTTGAGTGGTTTGAGTTTGATTGCACTTTAGCATCTTTATGGAAAAGAAGATTTGAGAGATTTAAGTGGTTTGAGTTTGATTGCACTTTAGCATCTTTATGGAAAAGAAGATTTAAGAGGTTTGAGTTTGATTCAAGGGTTGAATATAACAATAGACAGTGTGTTAAACATGTTGATCATTATTGTTTCATGCAAGTAATTCACTCAACCTAAATTCATTAATGTGATTTTCAAGAGAGATATGGACAACACATTACTATGGCATTGCTACCTTATGTTTTCTAATTTTTTAGATTCAATTTTCACTTTCACATGCCCTTAAATTTTGAGGATTTTACATTTAGTTGCATTCCTCCAAGTATAATTATTTTTGCATGGAAGTTTAAATAGTTTGTTACATAAACCTTATTATGAGGGTGGCTAAATGTAGAATATGCATTAGGTATATGTGTCACAACAAATTTTGATTGTTAGGAGCTATGGAATGATGATATGGAGACATTGGCTAGAAAGAAATCCACACGCAACATTTTCATTAAGGGAATGTACTAGCGAAATGGGTGAGTAATGATTTTCCAAGTCAATTAGGGAAATGGATGAATAGTAATCTATTGAGAAGGATTGGTAGTACGAGTAACATTGATGAGATAACAAGCTCAAATACAAGCTCATTAGTGTGGGTTTTCTCTAAATGCGGGCATCTTATAAAGGGAAACATAGTATGATGGACATTGTGTGCACACTACAAAGCATCAAAGACATTATTTTAGGAATTGATACTAATGAAAATTCTAATTAGATATAACACATTTGTTGAATAATAGAAGTACAATTCACAAAAACATCGATGAAGGTAAAAATTATTTAGAGTTATAATTTGTGGCAATGGCACATTGGTTGTATATTGTACCATGGAATAATTTTGTTCCATATTTTTATCTCCATCTTGTTGAGAAATATAGGGCAGCTGGATTAGGTGATTTCTCTTACTTTAATAACTGTTTGTGATGTATTTTTACTTAAATTAATTAGCTTCTTCTTTATCTTGATTATTTTTAGTGTTCTTATCATCAAACAACTACCAAATCATAAAGAATAATGAGACAAGAGGACACAAGATGTAGGTGATCGACTAGGGTCAAAACCTCTCCTCTTGAGAGGAAAACCCACAAGAATTATTCTCTTCTTATAGAATATTCAAATGAAAAATTACAAGACCTAAGACCCTTGACAAACACCCCTCCAAGACCAAGTCAACCTTTCTCCTTGACGAGCTTTCTTTCCAGCAATTTCAACTTCAGGAACTTCGACCCCAACAGTTTGTTTTGAAACTTCAACCCAACAATGTCTTATGCAACTTCGACCCAATAGTTTCTTCTGCAAATTCAACCTCAACAACTATCCAACGCTTCGTCTTGCCCAACAAATTTCCAACACTTCACTTTCCCAACAACTTTCCAGCAACTCAAATTTTCCCAACAACAAGAATTTCCCAACAACTTTAGAAACCCTAACACAAGAGAGAGAGAGAGAGAGAGAGACCCAAAAACTTCGATCTCTCTTTTCTTCTTCTTCTTATCCTTTATTTTCGTCATTTTCCAACTTCTTTCTTGAGGATATCAAACTTTGTTTTTTTTTGTATCCAAGTGAGGTCAAGTTCCTTCTTATTTATAGGATTTCTAGGGGTACAAATTGTTTCCTTGAGGTCGACTTGATCTTTCATGCAAGTCGACTTGCTTGAGGCACCATGACAAGGTCTTGGAGGGTCTTTGACTCAATTAAATTTTTCTTTACAATATGTAACATGCCCAAAAGGATCTTTCATCCATGACAATGACTCTTATGAATTTTTGACTCAAAGACAAGCCCTAGAAGCACTCAATGGTTGCTTGACCTAAAAATAAATTTCCCTTGAGCATGAAACCCATGCCTCGAGAATGAAAATAATAAATTTATTTTTCTCTTTACAATAAATACATAAAATCATGATTATATAGGTCATTATGAAGACCAGACCTAGTTACATATTTCAACACTCCCTCTTAACTAGGGAGGTATTCATAATCCATGCAAGGTACTTGGACATTCTCAAACTGAATAATTCTTATAAGAAGAGTTGTATTGGTAATCCATCTTATAATCTATCTTATCATCTTATACTAGAACATATTATCATACCAACCAACATTGTTACATATCAAGGCCTTGACTAACATCTCTATATCTCCACAAGATAATAGCACAATGTTGGCGAGGCCATTGAATGACAAGCACCATCATCATTGTCTCTCAAGGCACATACCCCACCCAGGTGTTCATGGTATATGTATTTTTAGGACAATTCCTATCTTGGAATAACACATACTCAAGGAATTTCCTCTTTGAATACTCTTATCTGAGATGCCCTACCTCATCCTCAAAGAGTATTAGAATCAGTCTCAGATGCTTACCTAATCCTCCATTCTTTCTTAACAATATGAAGAGAATAATGATGTGTTTATATCTTCTCATGGCCTTCACTAATACTTACGGCTATTTTTCTTTTTCTAGTGTCTAACACATGAAGTAGAGAAGCATACATTCACTCCCACTTAACCAGGGAGGAGCAACTCATTCCTATAAAAGGAACATACCCAAGCTCCCTATTAACTAGGGACTTGTTCAATAGAATCTCTTTGGTGTAGATTATGGTACTATTAGCTGCTAGCAAATCTCCTCCTTTCGATGTCATGAACTTCATCTTATTTATTATGGAGCCTTCATATTCTAGTTCTTCTTCGTAGGACATCGGTCATCCATCACTTTCCTTCAACGAACCCTAAAATTGAACCTGTTAGTGTCAGTATTTTCATCCTGCCATCGGTGATCAAAAACACTCTTTTCATGTCATGTTAGGGGTCTCACTCAAAAAAAATTATCATTCCACTAGGACATGCAAAAATTTGGTCACCGATTATGGTATTGAGATCATTATTACTCCTTTCACTTCCATGGTCAATGAACATCATCATGGTCAGGTCATTCATTGTTGAAAGAGTGTTATAGTCATCATGGTCATCATTCAGCTCATTCTTCCATGTTGTGCCATCATTAGGTCATAGGGTCAAAATCATGAAAATTGGTATTTCACCATCAAATTCATATTTCGAAGGAGTAGTAATAGTCAAAGGTATTCAAAAATTTCAGGTTCCAAACTATCATTTCCAAGTAAGTGGGTTTGTGTTTACCATATTTGTCTCTCACTTGTGCTTGGAAAGCTCATTTCCCTCCCCTAGGGTTTTGAGGACATTTTTTTTGGTTTCATGACTTCCATGGTTAAATCATCAACAAGACTTGTATCATGATGCCCTTACACCTGCCCTTATCCTTAATATACCTTCCTAAACACTTCCCATCACTCCTATCCCTCAAAATCATCATTTTTCCACAAGCCCTAGCCTATTGCTACAATTTGACACTTTTCGAGACTAGGCATGTGTTTTTCCCTTTTGGACCCCTTCCCCTCACTCAATCCTTGAAATTCCACTTTCCCATACTTCTTTACATCCCTACCTAACTCCAAATATTTTCATAAGAATTTAGAAGCCCCATATCCCCTTTATTTCCCTTCACTCTTATAAATTTCCCAAATCCCCTGTTTTGCCTACACTAAACCCTAATTTCCTCTCCCAATGGGCTAGGGTTTGATATGGAATTAGATAAATATGAGAATATGAGGCATAAGGGAGGTCATATCAGAAATTATGAGGCCATTCTAGCTTATAAAAATCATGTCTCCATCATTTTTCAAGAAATCATTCCAAGGGGCAAATAATTTTCCACACATAGGGCCAACTTTTATTCAAACTATGTTTCTGACCAAATGGTGATTCATTTTACAAAAGTGAAAGAATTTTTTTTCCATTATAGTTCAAGGAAGAAAAACCTCCTTCAGTTTTTACACAGGTGTCATGGTTTTGGAGAAATGCTAAAAATATAGTTGCTACAGGAGAGTTGTTGCACTTCTGGAGTGACCTTGGTCAAATACATTTTTCTCCTATCTGGAGTGTCCAAATGACTTGCTTGATAAGTCAAATGATAACTAGACTGAAAGGAATTTCCAATGAGATATCATGCACTCAATTTGGATTTGATTAAGGCCTCCAAATGTTGCCTGCAAAAGCACACTGCATTTTTTCACCGCCATTTTTCACTTTTTGACCAGTCTTGGCAGCATTGATTTTTGAGCAACTATAATTGATCATTTTCAATGCTTTATAGGTCCATTGTGTAGCCACGAGAGAGATATTTAAAACTATTTATCATGAGATCAATTTTGATTCCTTCAACCCATACAAAACTCAGCTACAAGATGGACGGCGCACTTGACACTGGCATTGCGCACCTGACGAGTCTTGGGAGATTTAACTTTGGAGGTCTAAAACTCATCATTTTTGGAAACCAAGTACATTTTTGGAAACTAAACATGACAAGATTTCCAATGCGCTATTCTCAGCTCAATTTTGACATCGAAAACCCCCTTAAAAGTTGGCTTTTTCCAGTTCATTGATATTTTCCAAATTTTGACTTTTTCTTAGTTGATCAATGGATTTGATGGTTTTTACTGATGTAATTTATTCATGTAAATGTAATTATGTCACTTTTAGTTACTAGAGGTAGATACATTGGGTAAAAGTGTATTTTTGGGATAAATGAACAGTTTCACTAAAGTTAGGGATGAGTCAGTTTGACCACCCTACACTCTAGGTTTCAGTTCAGACTTTCGTGGATCAGCTCCACAACTCAGGGATTCGACCCCTGAGGTTTGGAGAAGTTGTTTTATGGATATATCTTTCACTTATTGACTCATTTCATAGGTTGGATGTTTATTCATTGATCAGAGACTCTAGTGTAATCATTTTTTGCAGGGACTTAATTAAAAGGTTGCAAATATTTCTTTGGGATACCTGTGGTATGGAAATTTAGCATTGTTATTCTTATGTCTCATTATGTATGAATGTTTTGTTTCATGATCCATTTCATTTCTATTGTATGCTGGTTTTTAAGTTCATAAACAAAATACATCTCTCATGCTTTGTTTTTGGAAAACCTTCATAGCTTCTCCATCTTATTCATTTTAAAAAGAATTCATGCTTAGCCTTGCTCTTTCTAGCTCCTCACCTGTTTGATCCATCCCACTCAAGAAAACCTAAAGTGTTAGGTTTTCTACCTGCCTTGCCCCATTGAATCTATGCAACCCTAATCTTATTTGCCTTAACCTAGCCTCTTTGACCTAATTCACCCATCCAGCAACCCAAATTCAACCAAATCAAACCCATGTACTCATACCTAGCCTAAAACCCTAATTCATCCAACCCTCTTGCCTATGATTTTTGGAGAGAGCCCTCTCCAGCTTGGTAGGGCTAGCTACCAAGCTAAAAGATTGGTGTGTGGTTACC
Source organism: Pinus albicaulis (assembly GCA_034641835.2). Taxonomy (NCBI): domain Eukaryota; kingdom Viridiplantae; phylum Streptophyta; class Pinopsida; order Pinales; family Pinaceae; genus Pinus; species Pinus albicaulis. Next base: position 569,458,372 of record CM076578.1, read on the forward strand.
TCTGTTGGGATTTCTTCCTTAGCCTTAGAGATCTGGTGGAGTGATAACAGAACCAATATTCATGTCATCCTTCTTTTCATCGGAAAGTGAACTTCCAGACCACATTTTGCTTTTCTTCATACAACTACCTCTACCAAGTCATGTTTCCTTTAGGATATTCCATCCAACCACATGAGTGCTAATTGTAGGTTACATCTACAACTCTCTTCCAGTAGCCTTGTATCAACTCATCCAATTTTGTTCAAAAAAAATAAAATAAAATAAAAAATAAAAAAAATTAACATCTAATCAAAGTTACCTTTTGTGATGGCCTTTCATCATGACATTTTCTTGCTTGCAACATCAACATTCTACACATTCATAAACACATCTCCAAGACTCTCAATGTCAAGGGTCTCCTTTATTTATATACCTTATCAAGGTCTTCATGCCTTCTCTATGGAGATGTCATGGCCAATTAATCTAGTCATCAGATGTTGATTTCCTTTTCTTACGTAACCATAGTTGCATATTTCACGATCTCTTCTTTCACATATTTCTCCCCAGGAACTTCCATCCATGTTCCTTAATCTTTTTCAAACACCTCATATTCCATATGACAACATATTGTGTTGATTTCATCTTGTAAATATGTGAACCATGCCTTCATGCATCTTTACAAAGGAAGAGATTCATTTTCTTCGGTCATGCATGCTCATGAGGTAGATCATTCACCCATGCTATCTACAACTATATGATGACATGACTTAATATATCAAACATATACATACATATTTTATCCTTTTAATCATCTCGACTTCCTTCAGCAGCTTCCTTTCCTTTATTGAAAGTACTTCAACCATCTTGACATGTTGCAATACTTTTTCACCATACCACCATCCTTATAAACAATAAATCCCTCACAAGGTGGAATTTTCAATGAGACACTTGCTTCTTCCAAGTAGAGTTGAACCTTCTAATGAATATTCCAATTGAGGATCTTGATTATCCTCATCCTGCAAATTCTCCTTTATAATAATGATGATGTTTTATGAGTTCTTTCTATCTTCTATAATGCTAGATGACTTTCTTCATATTTACTACTTATGCTTTCAATGAGGTCACCAAGAGCTACTTCCTTTCTATCATGACTGTAATATCCATGTATATGTTTACTTCAGCTATCCTTTCAAGCTTCTTTGATGATTTCATGAGCTCTTGTTTCAATCGTATGCTTCTAATATGATGCATGATAATAATTATTTCCATATAATATTAATATTTAACCATAGTAGAGGTATTTTCACCTCCTAGTTCTCCTTGATATAAAGACCTTAATAGTGAAGATTTATCCCTTCTTTATTTGATTTCTTCTCATCGGGTTCTTCTAATTCTTCGGTGATATGGGCTTCAATTCTTTCTTTCCTTTTATTGTTGTCCTTCTTGAGTTTAGGAAAATCTCTCTTGTTGTGCCCATATTCTTAGCATCCATAGCATTGGATCTTTAATTTATCGATCTTCTTCTTTTTCTAAGGACAAAAATTCCCAAACTTCCATTTTCTCTTAACCATGGCAGGAAATGCTTGAACTTGTTCTCCTAGTCCCACATCACTCTTTTCGTTTAATCTCCTTTCTTCAATCTTACACAATTACCATAGTTCATTGAATGAGGTGGCTTCCTTATTTCCATAGATGCTTGATACAAAGTTTCCCCATTCATCAAGTACTGCATTAAGCACCATTATGGTCATTTATTTATCAGACGTTATTTCCCCCCAACCCTTGCAGTTGGTCTCTTATTTCTGACACCCTCATAAGATATGAGGCTATCCCTTTTTCCTTTTATACCTTCATATTATATAGCTCGGTTCTCAAAGTTATGACTTCTCCAATGATGATTACAGAGAACAATTATATTAACTTCTCTTGGATTTATTTTGATGTCTCCAACTTCTCTACATAAGGTATAAGGGGATCCTTGATGGATTCTATAAGGATCCTTTGAGCCCTTATTTCTCCTTTCATATAATTAGCTAGAGATTGAGATTCTTCCTTTGGAGGTTTATTGATTGAACCCTTAACATGTCCAACGACTTCATCTTCTATGAGGATCAAATCTGACCTCTTCTTCCATGCAAGAAATTTTGATGACCCAACCAATTTATTGCTCTCCTTTCAAAATGAAGTCATTTTGATAGATTCAGACATAGATATAAAGATAATTACTTGTCAATTGAAGATACTCCTAGATGATGAAAGATTTAACTTGATGCCTTTCTTTATGATGTTTATAATAGAATATGTCTTATTGATGAAGATGTATTCCTTCAAGTATGCTTTGATAGTGATCCTTGACTCAAGAAGAGGGAGATATCCTTGATTTCTTAATGATGATGGCAGTGCTTATTCCTGCTTCCCTTGGATGTAGATATTTCAAGATGCTTAAATGTGTAATCCTTCTTTGAGTGGAGGTAGGGTCCTCGATAGTCTTCTTTGTGATAATGATTGAAAAATGTGTGAGATTCTCAATAATACTTCAAGTGTAGAACCCTTCTTTGGATGAGCTCGAGTTTTGAGGTCTTATTCTCTTTGAGATGTGATGATCCTCGAGATGTGATGAATGGTCCATTTTTTAGATTACTTGTTCCATTATGTATCCCTTCTTGATATTTCAATGTCCTGTTTTATGCCTTGACATTTGATATTCCTTTTGATGGTCCTTCCACATGTTTCCTTTCCTTATCTTGTCACCTTAGCTCTGATACCATGTTGAGAAATCTAGGGCAACTACATTAGGTGATTTCTCTTACTTTGATAATTGCTTGTGATTTATTTTTACTTAACTTAATTAGCTTATTCTTTCTCTTTATTATATTTAGTGTTATTATCATCAAACAACTACCAAATCATAAAGAACGATGAGACAAGAGGACACAAAATGTAGGCAATCAGTCAGGGCCAAAACATCTCCTCTTGAGAGAAAAACCCACAAGAATTATTCTATTCTTATAGAATATTAAAATGACAAATTCCAAGACCTAAGACCCTTGACAAAGACCCCTCTAAGGGCCACGTCAACCTTTCTCCTTGTTGATGTTTCTTTCAAGCAATCTCAACTTCAGCAACTTCGACCCTAATAAATTTCTTCTACAACTTCGAACCAACATTTTCTTCTGCAACTTCGACCCCGACAACTTTTTAGCAACTCGACTTTTCCCAGAAAATTTAAAAACCCTAACACGAGAGAGAGAGAGAGAGAGAGAGAGAGAGAGAAACCCAAAAACTTTGATCTTGATTTTAATCTTCTTCTTATCCATGATTTTTTTCCTTTTCCAGCTTCTTTCTTGAGGAGATCGAACTTGCTTTTTGTGTGTAGGTAAATGATGTCGAGTTCCTTCTTATTTATAGCCTTTCTAAGGGTACAAATTTTTTCCTTGAGACCGACTTAATATTTCATGTAGGCCGACTTTCTTGAGGCATGATGACAAGGTCTTAGAGGGTCTTTGATTCTAATTTGACTCAAATAATTTTTTCTTTACAATATGTAACATGCCCAAAAAGGTATTTCATACATTACAATGACTATTATGACTTGTTGACTCAAATACAAGCCCTAGAAGCACTCAATGGGTGATCTACCTAAAAATAAATTCCCCTCTAGCATGAAACTTATGCCTCAAGAATGACAATAATAATAATAATAAATTATGTGTACAATAAATACATAAAATCATGATTACATATGTCATTATGAAGACTGAACCTAGTTACAAATTTCAACACATCTAGTTGGAATCCAAAAAATTTAGGTGCATAATTTCATCATTTGGCTATTTTTTCATTTTTGTTTCCAAAAATAATTCACCAAATTCATTTTTTTCCAAAAATAATTCGCCCATGTTTTTTTAGGATATTATTATTTTACTAAAAAAATGCCAAAAACTTTTAGAAACTATATAAAATCTTAGAAAATTATTTTTTTAACGAAAATATCACCAAATTTTTTCACCTAGTATTTTAAGAATTACTAAATATTTTCTAATGATTTTGCACTTCAAGTTAAGTATACATACTTAAAATTTTCTATGCCTATCTTTAAGAAACTTGTATGCATACCAACCTTATTTTTCATTATCCATATACACTAAATCCATATGTAGTTCACTTTATAGGGTTTTATTTATATTGACAATGAGTGTTTTCAATGACAGAGGATCAAGAGGAGGACATCTCTGACAATTTATAAGAAGTGTTCCAAAAACAAATAATATATGTATACTTTTGATTGTGCAACATGCAAGAAAAATTGCTTCAAAAAAGGTATTATAGAAATCAAACAAGTGTAGGAACAAGCATATTTAGATCAAATAAAGAAAACAAAGTTTAAACAATGATGCAAAGAATAATTATATTTGGAACAATGCATTGCAAAATGTAATCGTGAAGTTTGTTGTCCCTAAAAAAAATAAACAAGACAAAAAGTATAAGTATAATGAAGAATATATATGATTTAGAAGAAATGTTAATACCTTTGTGATTGTCTTTCTTACAAATAAGTGAACTAGGACAAAGATACAAGAAATTACAAATAGGATGGTGGAGTAATCAATTTCCTTGATGACACATCAAGGATTCAACATACCTTCCTTGTGACAAAAATATGACTAATACAATTGCAATATCAATAAAAAGTAGTAAGGGTTCAAAAAAAATTAAGTTATTCCTCAATTGCATGCCTACATAGTCATAAAATCCTTAAAACAACAATGCTAAACAGTGCTTTATGAATTTTGAAAAGTTGCAACAAGAAATAGGTGAAAACAAGTTTTCATTGAAAACAAGTTTTCATTGAAAACAAAGGGGCACGTGACATTGTCTAACAATGCTTTACAAATTGAAAAAAGGCACATTAAGCAGCAAGTGAAAGCTATAAAAAAAATCATTGAAAACAAAGGGGAATATGATACTAAACTATTCATTAAAAATAAATACTTCAACAAGAAAATTAACAAAACACCAATTCTTAAAACATTAATGCATGGTTTCAATGAACTCTAAAACATTTAGAACCTTCAAAACAATTAAATAAATTTTTCTTTTAGTGAGAACAAGATGTTATTAGGAATTTTTCAAGACTATTTAGAAGAAAGGAGATTCCCCTCACTATTCTACAAAGAAAAATGACCATATGGAAATTAAAACATTTCATATCAAAAAATCAATCAATGGGGAGTTTTATATAAGGGTCATCATCTTCCCTATTATATAATGAATCTGTTTAGAAAGTCGTTTGTATTATTCTCAATTAAATCTTCAATTGTATTTGGACTAGATTAATAAAAAACAATTGGAAGGAAGAAAATAATAGAAAAATACATTAATTTAAATGAAGGTCATTCCATGTATTATGTGTATTCAAGGTAGGCTCACACCTTCCAACCATCAATGTATTCCTCCTTACTCTTAAGGAAGTGTTCTAGCTTGGTTGTTTGTTCATGTAGGGATTAATTATATAGTGAGAATTGTTTGCTTTGATGATCTTATGAATGATTTTCAAAAAATTTAAACATATATTAAGTGTTGCTAAATTATGGTGGACAAATAATAGAGAATATAATATTTTAATATTAATGAGACTTATTCATGATTATAACACAAATTTAGGAGCTTTCAAATTGGAAAATATTAAAACTAATAGGGATCAACTAAATTTCATGATAATTAGACCTAATTCATGATGTATTGTATACTTCCATCTAAAAATAAATGATAGTAGTTGGGGCAACCAACTTCATCATGATTAATGACCTTTGCAAGATGGAACTTCTTGTAGGCTTTTATATCAATGTAAATCTTAGTAGTTGGTGCAATCAAGTTCATCAATGTTAACCAACCTAGATCCATCTAACTTTGAATCTATCATGCGCAGAGACGAAACAAATCCATAGAGGTGCAAACCTTATTTTTGGAGTGTATAATTTGAGGAAAGGTTTGTACCTTGATAGATTTGATCCCTCTCAATGCATGATAGATCCAGAGTTAGATGGATATAGGCTGGTTCCAATTGAGGACAACAATGTCACATTTTTATATTATCATTATTATGTATATTTTTTAGATAAACTTCATACTTAAATATACAATATGTTTTATTTTCTTGACATGACCATATCATTCTCTTTTTTAATTTAGTCTATGTTTCTTGCCTTGAATGGTTTGCATGTCTATGTTTGGATGCTTTGAGTGGTTTGTGCGTTTATGAGTTTGGATTTGGATGGTAATGTTTGTGAATTATACAATTATTATGTTATATTTCTATATGTGTATGTAATTGTCTATTAGTAATTATTTGGTGATAAAGAAGGGTGAGAATCTTGTCAATAGTTTACAGGAGGATTAATATTGCAAATATATTTCATTTAATTTTAGGTATCACAACTTTTGACAACTAATAAATTCTTAATAGTGTCCCTCTAGGTATTACTAAATATATCTTGAAGAGTAGTTTTAATTTTAAATTTTCTCAATTACCTCAGTTTGTTGATATGATAGATATTGCTAATAAATTTAATGATGAAAAACTATGAAATAAAAATTTTGAATGAAAAGTGACAATGTAATAGTGTCAAATGACAGAAAATGTGAATAATAAGAATGTAGTCAATTACAAATAGACTTCATTGTGATCAATGTCAAACTATTTTCTTCTACTATTCTTATTGTCACCCCTTTTAGTTTTTCCATCTTTTCATATCAATTATATGAAAAGGGAAGTTGAAATTGTAAACCATTCAAATATTTAACTTGAGCTATTGTAGTAAACATCATACCTTCTCTCTCTTGCTCTCCAATATTAATTGGTTGAATTACTATAACACAAAAATCAATGCACATTGTAAATAAATTTTTTGTGCTTACATTGAAATCAATGCACATTGTTAACCCGGTCACTTTAAAATTAATGTACCATCATAAATCTAGTTACATCAAATAAAAAATAAACATCTACATTGAAATCAATGCATCTAATGCAACAAATCAAATAGGATTAGAAATAAACATGTACACTGAAATCAATGCATTTAATGAAAGAAATCAAATATGATTATAAACAAACATTTGCAATGAAATCAGTGCATCTAGTACAAGCAATCAAATAGGATTAGAAATCGACATCCACAGTGAAATCAATTCATCTAGTGCAAGCAATCAAATAGGATTAGAAATCAAAATATACATTAAAAGTGCAAGAAATATTTTCCCCTCTCTCCCCCCTCCATATATATCTATATCTCCTTTGTCTCTCTATCTCACCCCCAAACACACACACACACCATTTCTCCCTTGTCACTCTCTCTCTCTCTCTCTCTCTCTCTCTCTCTCTCTCTTCTTCCCCCCTCTCTCCCCTTCCAACTCCATCTCTTTTTTCTTCCCTCTCTACTCCTCTCTCTCCCCCCATCTCTCTCTCTCTCTCTCTCTCTCTCTCTCTCTCTCTCTCTCTCTCCAACTATGTCAATATCTCCCTCTCTCTCTCTCCTTCTCTTTCTCCCCCTCTCTCCCCCTCCATATTTGTGCCTCCCTCTCTCTATTTCTTACCCTTATCTTCCTCTCTCCTTCCTATCCTTATCTCTCTCCATTCCTCCTCTCCCCTCTCCTCCAGTTTATCTCCTTTAGTGCAAGCAATCAAATAGAATTAGAAATCACCATCTACACTGAAATCAATGCATCTAGTGCAAGAAATATTCTCCCCCCCCCCCCAAAACACACACGCTCTCTCTCTCCATATCTATCTATATTTGCCTCTCTCTATGTCTCTCTTTTTCCCTCTTCACCTACCATCTATATCTCTATCTCCCTTTGTCTCTCTTTTGTCTCTCTATATCACCCCAAAAACATACAGACTCTTTCTCCATATCTATCTATGTCTCCCTCCCTCTTCCTCTCCCTCTCTCTCTCCCTTCCCCTTCTCTCCTTCTCCCCCCTTCTATCTCTCTTACGTCCTACTCTCCTCTCTCCCTCTCTCTAAATCTACCTTATCACTCTCTCTCTCTCTCTCTCTTCGCCCTCTATCACTCTCTCCTTCTCTCCCCCCCCTTCTATCCATATCTCCTTCTTTGTCTCTCGATCTCACCCCCAAACGTACACACCTCTCCATCTCTCCCTTGTCACTCCCTCTCTCTCTCCACTTTTCTCTCTCTATGTATTTTTTCTCCCATCCCTCTCTCCCCTTCCAACTCCATATATCTATCCCTCTCTCTATCCTCCTCTCTATATCTCCCTCTATCCTTCTCTCTCTCCCTCCCTCTCTCCTCTCTCTCAAGTCCTTTGTCGTCCTTCCTCTCTTTCCATTTCTCTCCCACCTCCCTCTCTCTCAATTTCTCTCTCTTTCTTTCACTCCCTCTATCACTTTTTGTCTTTGTTCTTCCCTCCCATATATATTTAGAGTTAATATATATCATCATATATTAATATATAGTAAATATATCAAATTTAATATTATATTAAATTTAGTATTGTATTAATCCGAAGTTATTAAACTTAATGATATTAATATTAATATTATATTTAATAATAATATTAATATTAATATTATTCTTTCAATATTAATAATATATTTAAGAATGTTTTTTTACATGGCATGATAACAAAATTTATAATAAAACTACATCAACAAATATTTTCAAATATTACAACTTTGATGTGGAAATATTTACGTCTTTAAAGATTTTAATATATCCATAGGATATGGTTTTCCTTTTAAAGATTCATTTTACAAGTATTTAATTAAAAGAAATATTAAAACATTTTAGAGCAGGATTTTTTATTCTTTGAGTTGAATTAGTCATTTTACTTTGATTTTAAGAAATGGTATTGGCTTTAGTAAAGAGTAAAGATGTTTACAAATTTAACTAATTTGGAATTTTAATGTGGTAAAAAAAAAAAATTGAAGGTAAATTTATGATCCATTCAAATTAAACTTATATGATAAAAGAACTATTAAATGCATTGTATTGTAGTTTTTTATCTATATGGTTATTTTCATTTTTGTTTAGGGCCACCATTAATTTTTTTATTATTATTATTTATTGGAAATGCATACTTACACATCTCCCTCATACTGAGTTGTAGAATGTGCCTCTTAGCGCAATAACATTTGTAACATAACTCAGCCATTGCTCATTTTTTCTTTAATAAGAAATTTTTTATTTAACCTCTACTTCATGATACATTACTTGCAATCTGACATGTTTACAATCAAATTAAGTCAATGCAATAATAATTACATTATTGTGCATAACAACATTAGAAGATATAAAACTATATATCATTGTTTTTACAAACCTTTAAAGCAAAGAAGGGAGTATGGTTGCTTATTTACATTAAAAATTGTTGCCATGAAGTAAAGTCTTGGATGGAATGTGTCATTCATAAGAATATTAGATTTGAATTCAGATTTGTGATACATCGATGAGGAAGTGGTTTCTAATTTTCTCAAATTAAATTTGTCAAGATTATTCTTGTTCAAGTGTCTTGTCCCCTACCAAAAAAAAATAGCAGGTAGTGAATGAAAAGTCTCAATTTTCTCAAAGATAATTAAAGATAAATGAACAAAAAAAAGTGCAAATGCTAGAAACAAATGCAAGAAATAAACATGACAAAATTAAAATTATTTTGCATCTAATGAGGTTAACCTTAGGCTTTTATGTTTGACATGATGTAGTGAATCTTTGGACATTTTTTAAAGCATATGTTGTGCTTTGGATCCTCTCACGAGGTGGGGAGAAAATTTTAGCTACAATACTTACAATATCTAGAGACTAAATGTGTTCTTTGTAGAATGGAAATAATTATTTCAAAGACACTAACAAATTTGTAATTTAATTCTTAAACATCCAAACTTGGTTGGTTAATGACTTATAAATGGATTTTGTCCATTGGTTCACTTGTTCCTCCTAGTGTATGCATACATTCTTTCATGAACATGTTGCAATGATATTATTAGTTTACCATAACTAACCACAAGCAATGAAAATAGCACATGTCCAAACAACAAATGACAACAATTTTATATAATAAAAAAATAAAACATAAAAGCATTATCACATGTGTCATCATATAGTACTTTCAATGGGAAAAAGATATGCTAATTCCATTTTTGTATTATAGCATCTCAAATAACAAAGGATCTAAAAATGTACTAGTATCATGATGGTGAAAGAGATTTAAGTGGTTTGAGTTTGATTACACTAGCATCTTGATGACGAAGAAGATTCAAGAGGTTTGATTTTTATTCAAGTGTTTAATATAACAATAGAGATTTTGTCAAACATGTTCATAACCATTGTTTCATGCAAGTAACTCACCCAACCTAATAATCATTAGTGTTTTTCAAGAGAGATATGACAATACATACTTTGGTATTTCTACCATATGTTTTCCAATTTTTGAGGATTCGACTTTCACTTTCACATTGCATCAATTTTTTAGGATTCAATAGTTAATTACATTTCTTTAAGTATAGTTATTTGTTTCATAGCATTTTATACAATTTGTTACAGAAGCCTTATTATGAGGGTGCCTAAATGTAGAATATGAATTAAGTAGATGTGTCGCAACAAATGTTGATTATTAAAGCTACATAATGATGCTATGGAGACATTGACTAGAAATAAATCCACTAACAACATGTTTCTTGAAGGAATGAACTTGCAAGAATGGGTGAGTATAGATTTTCCAAGTCAATTAGAGAAAGGGATGAATAGTAATCTATTGTTAAGTATTGGTAGTACAAGTAGCAGTAACAATATAACAAACTCAAAAACTAGCTAATGAGTGTGGATTTTCTCTAGACACAAGCATACTAGAAAGGGAAACATAGTACGATGGACATTGTGGGCACATTGCGAAGCAATAAATACATTGTTTTGGGAGTTTCTACTAATAAAAATTATAAATAGATATAACACATTTGTTGACTAATAGAAGTATTATTCATAAAAACATCAATAAAGTTCAAAGTTAATTAGTGTTCTAATTTATGGCAAGAGCACAATGGTTGTAATATTGAGCCATGAAATAATTTTATTCCATGGTTGTTATGTCCATCTTGTTAAAGTCCAAAAATTTCAGGGGCATAATTTTTTCAGTTGGCTAATTTTTCATTTTGTTTCCCAAAATATTTCACCAAATTCCATTTTTTCCAAAGACTATTCACCTAATTGATTTTTGGATATAGTTATTTTCTTTTAAAAAATCCAACAAAATGTATCAACTATATAAAATTCTTAAAAAATTGGTTTTTTAACAAAAATAACACCAAACATTTTCACCTAGTATTTTAAGAATTACTCGGGATTTTCCAAGGATCATACACTGCAAGATAAGTATAGATCCCTATCTTTGAGAAACTTGTATGCATATCAACCTTATTTTTTGATATCCATATTCACCTAAAACCATAGGTATTGCGCTTTATTGCTTTTATTTATGTTAAGAGTGAGTGTTTTCAACAATAGAGGAGAAAGAGGAGGACATCTCTAACAATGTAGAAGAAGAGTTCCAAAAACAAATAATAAATGTCTCTACTTTTGAATGTGCAACATACAAGAAAAATTGCTTCAAAAAGACGTTATAGAAATCAAACAAGTGTAGGAACAAGCACCTTTGTATCAAATAGAGAAAATAAAGTTCAAATAATGATGCAAATAATAATTACATTTGGAACGATGCATTGAAAAATGTAGCCCTTAAGTTTGTTGTCCAAAGTATAAGCATAGTGAAGAAAATATATGAGCTAGAAGAGACTAATACCTTTAGGATTGTCTTTCTTACAAAGAAGTGACTAGGGAAAATATACAAGAAATTGCAAATAGGACTAATTGGTGGAGTTATCAATTTTTTTTCCGACACATCAAGGATTCAACATTACTTCCTTGTGACAAAAATAACATTAATATAATTGAAATATCAACAAAAAGTAGTAAGGATTCAAAAGTTGTTAATCTATTTCTCAAATTCATGCCTAAATAGTCATTAAATCATTAAAACAACAATTTTAATGAGTGCTTTATTAATTGTAAAAAGTTACAATAAGCAACAATTGAAAGCAAGTTTTCATTGAAAAAAACGGGTGTATGACATTGTCAAACTATGCTTTACAAATTGGAAAAAATTACAATTTTTGGAAATGTAACTAGTGGTGGTCTTCATAATGTAATTCAAATGTACCATTGACATTTTTATTATATTCATTATTTTTATTTTTATTTAATCAAAGCATGTTCTTCATGCTTATAGGGTAAATTGATGATCCAGGTGGATATTGGTGGCCACCCGCCTATTCCACTTGGACCCCACCATTGTTTCTTTCAGTTCAGTTTCCTTAATTGTAGCACAATTTATTGTTTTTGGTAGTTTTCGGGTCTTGAACTTCCGGAGCCGTTTTGAGGCCCTAAACGAATTTTTTTTGGAAAACGGGCAAATGTCTTACTAATGTTTGTAGTTAAATTTTGTAGTCCTCAGATAGATATTTCTAATGAGGTATATGCACGTCAAACAGAGATCGTATGCCAAAGTTATGAGCCCAGGAAGTTGATGTACCAATTTACCCCAATGGGGCCCATATTTTTGGTCATTCATCACCTAGGGTTAGGTTTTTGAATGTTTAGGGTTTTCCATTATTTCTCAATAATAAATAGGCCTTTTAGCCTCATTGTAACACAATTCAAAGGCAACAATGTTACCGATGAAATAGGTAACCGCAATGTTACCTACTTTTTTTTGGTAGCATAAAAAGCACCCGATTTTGAAAAGTGGTGATGCGCATGTAGTCGCCACATCTGTTGAGGTAATTTAATTACTTAAATTCCTTTCCATAAATTATCAACCTGGGGGTCTATGGACTTGTGAGGCGCACATGCACTATATGTGTTGGAGATCGACTTCAATTTTGAAACAAAAATTTTAATCTATCAAATGAAAAATGATAATAAATCTAATCTAGAAAGTAGTAAATCACACCAAACTTTTGGAATTAAAAAATCACACTTCTGAGAATTTAAAGCACACATTTGCAGAAATGAAATATCTAATATAAGCACACTTGTGGGAATTTAAATGACTAATCTAAAGCACTCTTGCCAGAATGGAAATGCACACTTTCAAAATTGAAAAAACACTAATCTACTTGCATGAATTGAAAAACTAATCTACACACACACTTGCATGAAATTAAATCATACTTGAAAATGGAATGAAATAATGAAAACAAACTTCTAAGTTACCTCTACCAAAGTATGCTTGTTGTGATGGGGGGCCTCCATTCTTCAACAACATACCAACACCATGATAAGCACACTCAAGCTCAAATTGGCACACTCAAAATGAATTTATGTATAAATGAAAGAATAATTATATCAATATCCAAATAAATTTCTAACTACATACGGACACTTAACTCACACTTAGGATAAAATAATTTTCTAAAGTCACTTTAGAAACATGATTAATTGGAATTGTAGGGCCTAGAGTTCAAAGTGGCAACGTAGGAAAAAGGACAGTGTAGGCAATGTGGGCCCAAGCCAACGCAGAGAGAGAGGGACAACGTGGCTCAAGGAGACAACGCAGTTGATGGTGGGGCCTAGGTGAGAGCAAGGCTCTCCAAGCATAAAAATGGAGAGGGTATCCTCATTTCATTCATTCTGATTATGCATCTTTGTTATTTTTCTTTTGACATTGAGCACGCTTGTTGTTGAGCAAAGTCTGCACATATTGTTCAGTACACCGAGTGTCTCCGTGCGGAGATCCCAACCTCAACCTCAGGGGACTTAGAGTGCCTGCTCGAGTGAGGAGTTCCATCTTTGTTTGGTCGGAGAGAGTTTCAGAAACCACAGTTGAGAGCATTCACTGGAAGAGACAGTGCAGTCAGTGAGAGGGAGGACGCAGTCTTGGAAGGAGGTGGTTTCGGATTGAGGTTTTGTCAAGGGATTCAGCCCGGGAGAGTTGGAAAGGGGTTAACCCTTCCCTATTCCATCATTTTGGTAGAATCAGAGGCCATTATTTGTAGAAGATCATTCAGGGCCAATGTTTCTCATTGGGGAATAGCATAGTGCCTCAAGGGAGTCATTTTCAAAGGTCAGCCATTTCCGAAAATCTTTCTGGGATTTTCTGGGTATTGAGTGGAGAGGCCATTCCCTAAGTTTCACAATTTTCCAAGGAGGGGAGCAGCCACAAATAGTTATTTCATTCCAGCAGTAGCAGCAACAAAGTAGCAGCACCAGCAGCACTGGAGATTACGCAGTCTTGAGGGAGCATCCATTCTGAGTCATCTTCTGAGAATATTTCTACACTTGCCTAGTGCAAGCCAAGGTGCCACCATTCTAATCACCTTTTGTACTCATTCCATATTTCAGTATTAATAAAATGGCTCAGTGTTCTCCATATTGTTTTTTTTTCTTATGATGTCTCTCTAGTTGCTGTAGTTCTTTTTTTTGTGTTAGAAAATTATATATAACAGAGAAATGCAACACATAAATAATGCATAAAACACAAGCACACAAAACACATAAAACCAGAGAGACACAGATATACGTGTTTCACCCAGTTTGGGCTACGTCCACCCCGAACAACCAGTCCTTCCTTTCTATTATCCAGCAAAATGAAGAGACACAACCTACAGCAAATCCATTGTAATACCCTATGTTCTCTCTCACAGTCTCCCTATATGTTTCTCGCTCCGAGAATACACATGCAATACACAGCCGCAATACAATACCCTCATACAAGCGAGGGGTTTCCTTCTAGGGAAAAAAACCCTAAACTAAACATAACTTCTACCGTCAAATCATCCGCCTAATGAACGGCCCAAATTGACTAGAAATTACTATACTTTTACAAGGCAATTTTACATATGTTTTTAGTTTCGGGGGTGCTTCCCCCGAAACCCCCCGCCAAGGGGGGGCTCCATAAAGTCGGAGTCGCCCCCCCTGGACCCCCAGGCAGCGTTTAATTACGGGCGGCGTTTCCACCCCCATTAAAGTACAGGGGTCCAACGCTGTGATACAAAATAAACAATATAATCAGGCTCCACACCCAACAATCTCCCACTTGGAGACTGATTGTAGCAACTCCACCGCTGCTTCATTTGTTGGACAATGACTCCTATTTGGACCTGGATGTTTCTCATCTTCATCATCATCCTTGAAGACCAATTGAAACTGAGCACGTTCTCAATTTCTCCCTGGTTACAACCTTTGTTAGCATATCTACAGGATTCTGGCTAGTGTGTATATTTTCCAGCTTCAACTGTCCATCTTCCAATACTGACCGTATGAAATGGTACTTGAGTTGTATGTGTTTAGTCCTGGAATGAAATGTTGAGTTCTTTGCAAGATGAATGGCACTTTCGCTATCACTGTATAACGTGCCCATATCATGCTTCTTACCCAATTCATCCATAAACCTTTGTAACCAAATAATTTCCTTACTAACCTCTGTAGCAGCAACATACTCTGCTTCTGTTGTTGAAAGTGCAACAACACTTTGGATTTTTGAAACCCAACTGACAACTGTTCCACCTACAGTAAATACATATCCTGTAGTGCTCCTCCTGTTATCTGTGTCACCTGCCATATCTACATCAACATATCCTTGTAGAGCAATGTTTGAACCACCAAAGCATAATGCTTGATTTGTGGTACCTCTCAAATATTTGAGAATCCATTTTACTGCCATCCAAAGTTCTTTTCCTGGATTGTTCATGTACCTGCTTACAACTCCCACTGCATGTGCAATATCAGGCCTTGTGCAGACCATTGCATACATTAAGCTTCCAACTGCTGATGCATATGGAACTTTAGACATATAGTCCATTTCTTCTTAGGTCTTGGGGCACATCTCCGTACTAAGCTTGAAATGGCTAGCAAAAGGTGTACTAACTGGTTTTGCATTATGCATATTAAATCTTTTCAACACCTTTTGTATGTACTCATTATGAGACAATGTTAATTTGTGATTTTTCTTGTCTCTAGTTATTCTCATACCAAAAATTTGTTTTGCAGCTCCCAAATTCTTCATTGCAAATGAATTTGCCAATTTTCTTTTGAGCACATTTATTTCCTGCATGTTAGACCCTGCAACAAGCATGTCATCTACATACAATACAATATAATATAGCTGCCATCATTTTACTTTTTCAAGTAAACACAATGATCAGAGTGACATCTAGTATAACCTTGTTCAGACATGAACTTGTCAAATTTTAGATACCACTGCCTTGGAGACTGTTTTAAGCCATACAAGCTCTTCTTTAACCTGCATACTAATTTTTCTTTCCCTTTGATCTCATATCCTTCTGGTTGCTCCATATAGATCTCTTCCTCCAAATCTCCATGGAGAAATGTTGTCTTTACATCTAACTGTTCAAGATGTAAATCTCCCGCTGCTACAAGACTTAAAATAGTTCTGATTGAAGTCATCTTAACAACAGGAGAAAATATTTCATCAAAATCAATACCTTTCTTCTGTGCAAACCCCTTCACCACAAGTCTATCTTTGTACCTCTGTTTTCCTCCATCTTCTTCCTTCACCCTGTAAACCCATTTATTCTGCAATGTAGTTTTACCTGCAGACAACCTCACTAAGTCCCAGGTCTAGTTATGCATTAAGGAGTCCATCTCTTCTTCCATGGCTAGCTCCCACTTCTTCCTGCTTTCAACCTGCATTTCTTCTTCATAACATTCAGGTTCACCAGAATCAGTCAACAATAAATAATATAATGAAGGAGAGTATCGTTCAGGGGGACTACTTATCCTGGTAGATCTTCTAACACCACTTTTAGGTGTTTGAGGTGCCTGTTGCTGTTGTGGTGGTTGTTGTTGTTGTGGCTATTGATTATTATTATTTTCAGGCACCTTTACTTTTTCTATGATCTCATTAAGAACTATGTATTCTTTGTTTTCTTTTTCCTATTCCTTTTCCTGCAACTGATTCTTATAAAAGACATTTTCATCGAATATTACATCTCTGATCCTAATGATTTTGTGATTTTCATAATCATATAAGCGATAACCAAAATCATTAACAC
The DNA here is from genome assembly GCA_034641835.2 of Pinus albicaulis. Classification (NCBI taxonomy): domain Eukaryota; kingdom Viridiplantae; phylum Streptophyta; class Pinopsida; order Pinales; family Pinaceae; genus Pinus; species Pinus albicaulis. The sequence goes on from CM076578.1 coordinate 569,475,434, forward strand.
CATATCCAATAAAGGTACATTTCTTTGATTTTTCCTCAAGCTTTGTTCTATTTTCTTTATTAATATGGACAAAGGCCTCACAACCAAAAGGCTTTAAAAAATAGTAGTTTACCTTTTTACCTGTCCATGCTTCCTCTGGAATACCACCATCCAAGGAACTTGAAGGCCCTCTATTTATTAGATAAACAACAGTATCTACAACATCTGCCCAAAATTTTAAAGGCAATCCTGCATGCAATCTCATGCACCTTGCACGCTCCATGATTGTTCTGTTCATCCTTTCTGACACACCATTTTCTTGTGGTGTTCTTGGAACTGTCTTCTCTCTGCGAATTACATGCTCTGAATAGTACCTATCAAACTCTTTGATGCAATATTCACCTCCATTGTCTAATCTAAGACACTTCAACTTCTTTCCTGTCTCAATCTCAACCAAAGCTTTCCATTTCTTGAAAGTATCAAATACATCAGATATATTTTCAATACAATAAATCCAAGTTTTTCTAGTTGCATCATCAATAAAAGTAACATAATAACGAGAGCCGCCAAGAGATGATACCTGAGCAAGTCCCCATACATCTATATGCACAAGCTTTGAGAAATCCGACTCTCTTATGTTTTCCATAAACGCAATTCTCACAGAAATCGAAATCAACATTCTTAAAACCCGGCAACAAATTTCTTGAGTGAAGAATCTTCATCCCCTTCTCACTCATGTGTCCGAGCCTATGATGCCATAATGCTGCATTTGCTCCTTTGGAAGTTAACGCATTAACAGAGTTAGAAATACCATTGCATAAATACAATGTACCAACCTTTTCGCCTTTTTCTATTACCAGCGCTCCTTTGGTGACCTTCCAAGTTTTATCTATGAAAGTTGTCACACAACCTTCACTGCCTAACTACCCTATTGAAATCAGATTTTTCTTCAGATCTGGAACATGCCTTACCTCCTTTAATAGCCATTGGTTTCCATTCTGTTGTTTTATAAGAACCTTACCCATTCCAACAATTTTACATGGTTTATCATCACCCAAACGAACTTGTCCAAAATCTCCTTGAACATAGTCATGAAAATATTTCTTATCAGGTGTGGCATGGAATGAGGCCCCTGAATCTACAACCCGAGAATCAATAACATTTTCAAAAGAAAGAATCAAAGCATCTTGTAACACATCACCTGTCACATTTGCTTCATGATTGTTTTCTTGTTGTGCGTCTCCTTCTTTTCCCTTCCGAGATCTACAGTATTTCTTCAGGTGTCCTTTCTTTCTGCATTTCTAGCACACTATCCCCGATCTGGACTTGGATCTTCCTTTCCTTGATTTACTGCGATATCCTAAGCTCTTTCCCCTTTCCATTCTTCTTCCCCTAGACTCTACACTCAAAGCATTACCCGATGTCTCACCAAAGCTTTTCCGTCGCATTTCCTCGCTAAGGATAGCACCGACAACATCATCAAACTTTAAAGTACTGGATCCAGAGACAGAGTTACTAATGGCCATAACTAGACCGTTCCAACCTTCTGGCATTGAGCACAGAAATAAAAGAGCCCTAACTTCATCATCAAATTTTACCCCTACAGAACTTAACTGACTGGTAATTGTATTAAAATCATTTAAATGGTCTGCAACAGATCCACCTTCTGACATATTCATATTAAATAAACGTTTCATGAGAAATACCTTGTTTGAGGCCAAGGGATTTTCATATAATTTTTCCAACGCCCTAATCAAACCCTTTGTTGTTGTTTCCTTCTAAATATTGAAGGCTACTGACGCCGCAAGGCACAATCGTACTATTCTGAGTGCCTTTCTATCAAGAATCTCCCATTCTGCGCCTATCATAGCCATCGGCTTCTTTGTTTTTCCGCTCAATGGTAGGTACAGATCTTTCTGATACAGATAATCTTCCATCTGCATCTTCCACAACGAGAAGATTTGGCCGTTAAATTTATCGACCCTAAACTTACCATCTTCCACCATTGCTCCCACTCGAACCAGGAACCCTTCTTTCCTATAATTTTATCAACCAAATAGACCTTCGGCTCTAATACCAGTTGTTAGAAAATTATATATAAAAGAGCAATGCAACACATAAAATATGCGAAAAACACAAGCACATAAAACACATAAAACCAGAGAGACACAAATATACGTGGTTCACCCAGTTTGGGCTACGTCCACCCTAAATAGCTAGTCCTTCCTTTCTATTATCCAGCAAAATGAAGAGACAACCTACAGCAGATCCGCTGTAATACCCTCGGTTCTCTCTCACAGTCTCTCTATCTGTTTCTCACTCCGAGAATACACATACAATACACAGCTGCAATACAATACCCTCATATAAGCAAGGGGTTTCCTTCTAGGGCAAAAAACCCTAAACTAAACATAACTTCTACCATCAAATGATCCGCCTAATGAACGGCCCAGATTGACTAGAAATTACTATACTTTTACAAGGCAAATTTACATCTGTTTTTAGATTCAGGGGCACTGCCCCCGAAACCCCCCGCCAGGGGGGGGCTCCATAAAGTCGCAGCCACCCCCCTGGACCCCCCAGGCAACGTTTAATTACGGGTAGCGTTGCCGCCCCCATTAAAGTATAGGGGTCCAACGCTATGATACAAAATAAACAAGATAATCAGGCTCCACACCCAACATTGTGTGCTTTATATTGCTGTTTATTTCCATTCGGGATATTACAGTGGTATCAGAGCTCATAGACTTGGCTCAGCCTGTGGAGAAGATTGTCTATGACACCAACAGGTAAAACATACATCTGTTACCGAGGGAGGAAGTACAGAGACCAGGAGCGGAGGTTAGAGATCACCTTCGGGGAAGGTGATGGTGTTCCAGTAGTGGACGCAGAGGAGGAGGAACCGATGGCGGAGGAAAGAGATGCCAAGAAGGAGATTGGGGAACTTCTCCTCAAATCAATGCAGGATTTGTCGAGACGGATAGAAGAGATGGGGCAAAGGTTCACGACAGAGTCTAGACAGCGTGAGACCCCAAGGGGTTTCCATATCAGAGAGGTCTAGGGCACATCCCATCATTTGCAGGAGCACATCACAGTGCAGCTGATGGAATCACACACACCTCCTCGTTCCACGATGCCTATGTTTCTTGCCGCAAACACTGGGGTAGGAGCACAATAGGAGCAGGAACTGGCACACATGGGAGATTAATTTTCTGAGTATCAGTCCTATGGTCAGGAGTTCGGAGATGCCCTCACATTCCATGACTTCGTTTAGCTCAAGCGGGACAGCAGACCCCACAACCATCACAGGGGGAACAGGCACTCACATGATGGCGATGCACAACGCACTGTAGGCAGGGTCTATCTACTGACATTTGACGGATCATCCAAGTGTTCGGCAAAGGCTTGGGTGGAGAAGTTGGATATATATTTCCAGCTTAACCAGATGGCAGAGCTAGAGGCCATCAAGGTTGCAGCACTACACATGGAGGGCAAGGCCCATGACTGGTGGTTTCACGGGATGGCTACGCTGGGACACTCAAGAGTGACATCATATGCCGAGTTTACATGGAGGTTGATAGAGTGATTCTATCGGAGAGATCCGGAGGAGCACTTTGTTGAGCTGACTAAGCTCAAGCAGACCGGAAGTTCAAACACAAACATTTCAGAGTTCTTGAGACTTTCCGTGATGGTGCTTGATTTATTCGCAGCCCGAATGATCTATATGTTCATAGACGGATTGGCAGAGCCTCTACAGGGGTTATTCAGATCGATGAGGCCAGCTACACTTCATGATGCAGTTGGGAGGACTCGGGATTTTTAGGATGCACTACCCAGACTAGAGCTCCTTATCCACAGAGATCGGCATTACAGTCGAAGGGGAAGGACGTCAGGGTTCCGCCTCTAAAGGGAAACTAGGGAAGAGGGCTAGCGGATGATGATACCAAGGAAGATCTGAAGCGGAAGAGGCTATGTTTCACATTCCAGGAGCCATGGGCACCAGGACACCATTGTGCCGCAGGGAAGGCACCTTACATTGAGGTCTTCTCCGACAGTAGCGGGGAAGAGGAGTATGAGGAGATAGAGGCAGGAGGTAGCAGCGTAGCGTAGAGGGGAGATCATCTGCCACCTCCACCACTAGGAGTAGAAGGTGCAGCATTTGCACTTACCGGGGGAGCCCTTGCTTCTTTGCAAGAAGTTCCCAAATACTTGACACTGCGTGTCCGAGGCACAGTGCGAAGACAACGTGTTTCAGTATTAGTGGACAGTGGAGCCACCCACAATTTTATTGATGCCCAGTTGGTAGAGTGGAGGGGCATACCGACAGAGAGCTTTGATGGATTTTCGATACTGGTTCTAGGTGACAAGACCATGCAGTGTGCCAGCCTTGGCAGTGAATATGGGGACTTACACCCTGACAAATCACTTCTTCGTGGTGGACATTCCGGACACCAACATGATACTAGGGGTGCAGTGGTTGATCACGCTGGGGAAGGTACCCACTGATTGGGAGACCTTGGAGATGCAGTGGACGGATAAGAAGACTGGGAGGCACGAGAAGATTCGGGGTATGCACATCTACCCACCACAGACAACTTCAGCACACCGGATGGAAGCAAATTTGCGGAAGGGAGACAAAGAGTGGGCAGTGGAGCTGTGTGTTTCAAAGGCAGGATCTACAGGCCAGGCCATACACCTAGATGTACAATCCATTTTAGACAGATATGCCACGGTTTTCGGAGAGATACCACCAAGGCAGCCGCCAGATCGGGGGTTTGAGCACACGATTGAGCTGGAGCAGGGTATCCAGGCTGTCATCACTACACCCTATAGGCATTTAAGGCCTACCAGGATGACATTGAGAGGGCCATCCATGAGCTCTTAGCTCTTGGGCACATCCGTCCTAGCACTGGCCCCTTTTCTTCTTCAGTGGTGTTGGTGAAGAAGAAGGACGGCACACTGAGGATGTGCATTGACTATAGGTCCCTAAACAAGAAGACCATGAGAATAGGTACCCCATCCCATGGATAGATGAGTTGATAGATGAGCTGAGGGGATCGAAGTTCTTCTCGAAGATTGATTTGAGATCCAGGTACCATCAGATTCGCTTGAGGGAGCAGGATATTCCCAAGACCGCTTTCAAATGTCCTTACGGTCACTTTGAGTTTTTGGTGATGCCTTTTGGGTTGACCAATGCTCCAGCCACATTTCAGTCATGCATGAATCACATCTTCCGCAGTCACTTGAGGAATTTTGTGTTAGTGTTTTTTGATGACATATTGATTTACAGCAGGACATGGGAGGAGCACCTACAGCATATTGAGGTTGTATTGCGCATATTGGAAGAGCAGAAATTTTATGCTAAGCTCTCCAAATGCGAGTTTGGGCTGACAGAGATGCTCTACTTGGGGCACATTATTGGGGTGGATGGAGTGAGGGTCCACGAGGAGAAGATTAGGGCCATCAGGAATTGGCCAGAGCCGACAAATGTGACGGAGCTTCAAGGTTTTATGGGTATTTGCACCTACTACCGGAAGTTTGTCAAGGGATTTTCCCAACTTGCTGCACCCCTTACATACCTTACCAAAAAGGGGGCATTTAGTTGGATGGATACATCACAGAGGGCCTTCGACGGACTCAAGGAGGTGATGAGCAGTTGTCCAGTTTTGGCATTTCCAGATTTTACGCAACCCTTTTTCCTAGAGTGTGATGCATCAAGGGAGGGGATAGGCGCAGTTTTGATGAAGGGAGGCCACCCTATAGCGTTCTATAGCCATAAGCTATTTCCGTATGAGAGGTTGTATGCTATATATGATAAGGATATGTTGGCCATCATGCATGCATTGGCCAAGTTTCAGTAGTACCTGGTAGGGAACAGGTTCAGAGTGAGAATAGACCACAACAACCTCCGATTCTTTCTAGAGAAAAAGCAGTTGCAGGAGAGGCAGCAGAAGTGGGTCAGCAAGATCCAAGCATATGATTTTGACATCGAGTATGTCAAGGGGAAGAACAACGTGGTGGTCGATGCACTTTCACGCAGACTGGCAGCATTGTCCTTGATGAGTTTGGATACGGACTGGAGGGCTCAACTTTTGGTAGAGTACTCCAAGGACTGTTTTTCCTGTGAGGTGTTGGACGGACAGGTTATAGATGACAAGTATAGTGTGATGGATGAGGTGATCTACTTCAGGGACAGGATCTTCTTAACTGAGAGCTCCAAGCTCAAGGAGAAGATATTGCACGCCTCACATGACTCGCCATTATCAGGCCACCATGGGTTCACTAAGACCTATAGGGCCATCAGAGAGAGGTTCTCGTGGAAGGGCCTCAAGGAGGACGTACTCGGGCATGCTAGGGAGTGCGAAGTTTTCCAGCACAACAAGGGGGAGATGAACCATCCGGCGGGGTTACTGCAGCCTCTTCCCATACCTGAGGGTAAATGGGAGAGCATTTCGATGGATTTCATCACAGGGTTTCCCACTGTACAGGGCAAGGATTGAATATTTGTAGTCGTTGATCGGTTGAAAAATTATACACATTTCTTCGCCATATCAGCACGTTACACTGCAGCACAGGTGGCAGAGTTATTTTTCAGGGATGTTTTCAGATTGCATGGTCTCCCAAAGACCATTATCAGTGACTGGGATAGCCGCTTCATGGGCGGGTTTTGGCAGGAGATTTTCCGTTTAGTGGGCACTGATTTGACCCTGAGTACTAGTTACCACCCACAGACGAATGGATAGACATAGATAGTGAACAAGTGGTTGGAAGGCTACTTGCGTAACTATGTCAGTGGGCAGCAGAAGGCATGGTTATGATGGTTGCACTTGGGAGAGTAATGTTACAACACCACTCATCATATGTCTATCGGTATGTCTCCATTTTATGCTTTATATGGGTATCATGCTTTATCTTTTGCTAACATGATATTTGGTGTTAGAAAGGCCCCTAGGGCCAAGGATTAGATCTAAGAGAGTCATGATATACTCCAAGCTCTTACAGATAACATAGCTACAGCACAGAATCAGCAGAAGTTGTATGCCGATAGGGGACGTGTTGGGAGACAGTTTGAGGTAGGGGACTTGGTCTACCTACTATTGTAGCCATATCGGCAATCCACACTAAAGCAGAAGGGGGCTGAAAAGCTCAAGGCCCACTTTTATGGACCATACAGGGTGACACGCAGGATTGGGGAGGTTGCATATGAGTTGGAGCTTTCCACGAGTAGAAGGATTCATAACATTTTTCATGTCTCATGCCTGAAGAAGGCACTGAGACAGCAGGTGACTGCAACTGAGGAGCTTCCGCCCACCGATGATGAGGGGCATCTGATGCTATAGCCGGAGGCCATTATTGACACTAGGGAGAGGCAGCTACGGAGCAGGAAAGTCAGGGAGTACCTGGTGAGATGGAGGAACCTACCGGATGAGGATGCCACTTGGGACAATGAGAAGATATTGCAGCATCCATCATTGCATTTTCTTGAGGACAAGTAACGTTTTTCCAGGGAGGACTGTAATATTCCCAATTAGCAATAGCTAATTAGAAATATTAATTTTTGACTACTTTACTTTAATAAATTTAAGTTAGAAATAAAGTGGGTGAAGAGGGACATTGGCAGCGTAGGGGCCTAGAGGTCGAAGTGGCAGCGTAGGAAAAAGGACAGCGTAGGCAATGTGGGCCTAAGCCAACGCAGAGAGAGAGGGACAGCGTGGCTCAAGCAGACAGCGCAGTTGATGGTGGGGCCTAGGTGAGAGCAAGGCTCTCCAAGCATAAAAAGGGAGAGGGTCTCCTCATTTCATTCATTCTGATTATGCATATTTTTTATTTGTCTTTTGACATTGAGCATGCTTGTTATTAAGCAAAGTCTGCACGTACTGTTCAGTACACCGGGTGTCTCCATGCAGAGATCCCAGCCTCAACCCCGAGGGACTTCGAGTGCCTGCTAGGGTGAGGATTTCCATCTTTATTTTGTCTGAGAGAGTTGCAGCAACCACAGTTAAGAGCATTCACTGGAAGATATAGCACAATCGGTGAGACGGAGGACGCAGTCTTGGAAGGAGGTGGTTCCGGATTGGGGGTTTATCAGGGGATTCAACCCGGGAGAGTTGGAAAGGGGTCAACCCTTCCCTATTCCATCATTTTTGTAGATTCGGAAGCCATCACTTGCAGCAGATCATTCAGGGCCAGCGTTTCTCATTGGGGAATAGCGTAGTGCCTCAAGGGAGTCATTTTTGGAGGTCATCCATTTCCGGAAAGCTTTCTGGGCTTTTATGGGTATTGGGTGGAGAGGTCATTCCCTAAGTTTCACAATTTTCCGAGGAGGGGAGCAGCCCCAAATAGATATTTCATTCCAACAGTAGCAGCAACATAGCAGCAGCACCAGCAGCACTGGGGATTATGCAGTCTTGAGGGAGCAGCCATTCCGAGTCATCTTCTGAGAGTATTTCTACGCTTGCCTAGTGCAAGCCAAGGTGCCATCATTTTGATCACCTTTTGTACTCATTCCATCTTTCAGTAATAATAAAATGGCTCAGTGTTCTCCATATTGTCTATTTTCTTATGATGTCTCTCTAGTTGTTGTAATTCTTTGTTTGTGTGCTTTATATTATTGTTTATTTCTATTCGGGATATTACATACTATCTATCTCATTGCATGATCATTTCACATCTCCTTCCATGATTCTAAACTTCCCAAATTTACATTACAAAGTTCTAGATTACCAATGAAAGCAAAAGGATCTCCTATTTATACAAAAACTTAAACAACTACCTCATTAATGGAGATCCACCATTTTCTCCTTATATCCATAAAAGTTTCAACCAATTAGCTAATTATAAGACACATATCCCTGTATTCATGATTCTCCTCCATGAGATATGGTTGATCCCCATCTAAATCTCCTCCAAATCTTGAAGAGAATTCTAAATTGAACCTTGGAAGCCACATAAGGATGTCTTGGAAGCTTCCTAATCACGTACACATGTCACCAAACTCATTCCACATTTAGGTATAAATAAATAAATGTTATTTTTCTAATTTTTAATCACAAATTCACTCTAAATATATGAAATTATTAACTTTGGAAAACGCTAATGTAACCCCATATGAGCATGAGAATGGAGGCTAATGTAGGGTTATGTGGTCATAGAGTTGTGAAATGTGAGTGAAATAGTAGCAATGAAGGTAAAAGTGTATGACATTTTGGAGGCCCAACATGCCACCCAACTGAAGTTATTGCATGTCATCATGCAATTTATTGCATTGATTCACTTAATCATGATTTGATATTTTTGAATTGTCTTGCTTTTATATGAACTTTGGCTGATATTGATTTTTTTTTTCAATTTTGCATAATCATTTGATAACTTTGTTCCTTTTGAAAAGTTTTCTTTTGAAAAATGTTTGATTGCAACATATTACTGTGGTTGGTTCTTGTGTGACAACCAAACTTTATTAGTATTGGTTCTTGTGTAACAATAATTTTCTTATTTTTGTGTTGCATCCAAAGACTTTGAAAACATTTTATCAGCAATCTAATGTGCTCATCTTTGATTATCACATAACTTTTTGAATCATAATGCAATAGTCGTTGTTTGGAAAAGTATGTTGGTTAGGTTGGAAGGAAATGAAGTGATATGAAAGGTAAACATGAATGGATATCACTTCCCCCCAACTAAAGATTTTTTCAGTTTTTGTGAAATGAGAAAGGGAATGTGGTGAGGTATTTTCCAAAAATTATAATTTCAGTATTTAAGGAATCACATGGTTAAATTTTAGAAAATAACATACCTTTACTTAACTAATAAGTTAATGAATTGTATAGATGTAGAAAAATGCAGCTCCTGCTGGATCATGGAATGTGAAGTACAATGATTTTATCTTTTGCTTGATTGCATAAGTGGTGGATGAAGTCGTGAAAGTGGATTCTTTATTGTTGCGACTAAATCTGCTACATCTATTACAAACTTTTGAATGGCGATAAATATTATAGTCTTCATATCATTCTCATACATTGGCATAATTCTTATCTATGTGAATGAATTTGTTGATGTCAAAGATAGAAAAAAATAGTTGGATTACTGACCATTAATGAATGTCATTAACCAACTCAAGACTACTCACCAATAATGTTAATGAGAGTCAATATGCCTAAGTACATATTACTAGGTACGAATAGATATAATGTATTCGATTCACCTAGAAGATCCAACAAACAAGGGACATTGATGTATTCCCATTGTTCGTTGGCGAGAGGACTTGTCATTAAGGCATGCAAGCCTCAAGGTACTAGAAAAAAAACTCTAGTCTTGAACCCAGATAATGTGTTGAGGTCGATGGGCCAAGACTTGTTAGAAGGGAGGCACTAATGCATCCTCCATCATCGAACATGAGTACAAAACAATAATTTGATGACCATAGGTAAAATATTTGCAATTGAAGCAGGTTTTATTAACAAAAAAGGAAAAAGGACAATCAACATGTAAGTGAGCTGACTGATTTTATTAATGGGTTAGGAGTGGATGGAAATGAATGGAGGTGAGTGGAAAGTGAATGGAAAAATTAATGGAACATGTGACATTTGCCAAGAAAATGACTGTGGTTATTCTCGAAATGCTTGGTTGGATTGAAAATTTTAAAGAGGGAAAAATGACATTTATGGATGATAGAAATGGATTTAACTGGTTTCATGTTTTCTTGAAAAAAAGATGAGTTTTTGAAAACGAATTTTGCGCATATATTGGTCTTCGTTAATTCTTCAAAATATTAAAATAAAACGTAATTGTATTCAAAGGAGAAGTGATTAATTTCTCTTGATACGTACACACAGAAAAATATGCATAGTTAAATGCTAAATAAAACAGATTCTAAGAAAATCAAATGAATGAGATGTCTTCTTTTGATTTCCAATTTTAGTTAGTCAAAAACCAAGTTAAAGAAAATACATATTAGAAACATGTTTTGATGATCTAATGATGTTCACAAGTACAATTGATGCAAAATCTATAAAAAATGACCAAACTGTATTCTCTCAAATGTTTATGAAAACTCAATCATCGCGTAGTGCTCGTCAAGATATTTCCAACGTCGTTTGAATCATTGAAAATCAATGTCATATGAAAGAGTTATGAGTGTTTGAAGTTTTTTATGAAAAAACCACCGAATTGCATCAATTCTGTAGCTAATGATTTGTTTTGCAGCAACAGAATTGCGACGATTCTGCAGCTAAAATTCTATTTCGAAATTTCAGTGAAAAAAAATGGTGGATAGTTACGCCAATGTATGGATGTGTCAATTATTATTAAATCCATAATATTCACTCTGTTGGCAATCGAGAAGTTTTATTCAATTAAAACTCTTCCACCGCCCTAAAAAAACATTACACATCAATTGTTATAGCAACGTGGAGATACTCAATTTTGATAAATCTCATCTCTTTCCCAATAAAAATGGATCTGGCCGCCATTTTCGACCTGTCAATGCAATGTAGAAATCATTTTGTATGATTGCACCAAAGCTCAGATGGCTAATCGATTTTTTTATATGTAGGTTCGTTTGAAGGTCGAAGCGTACAATTCAACCTGCATTCTTCGTGGATTTCTTCGGCGCTCTTCATGACTTGCTTATCAACCATGCTCTCGGCCATGCATTCTATAATAGGCTTTTTAAACGATTTGTGTTGGTTTTTATAAAAAAAAATCTTTGTTTTATTTGTTTTTTATGGTTTTGTCCTAATGTATTTTTTTCCCTTTCTTTTTTGTTTTTATGGTTTATTCATCACGTTAGTTGGTTTTTAATGAATGGCTTTTATTTTGTTATTTTTTAGTGTTTTATTTTATATATATATATATATATATATATATATATATATATATATATATTTTTGTGTTTGTTTTATTAATTTTTTATGTTTTCGTTTTTTTATTTGTTTTTGTATTTCTATTTCTATTTTAATTTGTTTTTTTTTTCAGTTTTTAATTATTTGTTTATTTTTTATCTTTTTATTATTTGTTTGGTATTTTTTTTAATGTTTTTATTTTTGTGGGTTTATTTTTTTTAAATGTTTTTTTCTTTAAATGTTATATTTTTTGTTTTATGTGTTTTTATTTTTATTTTATTTTTATTCAAAAATAAAGAATTTACTTTTGAAATTTTTGAAAGAATTTAATCGAGTATTTTTTTTATTTTTATTTTTGATAAAGAAAGAAAAAGAAATTGTTTTAAAAATATTTGAGGTAAAACTAATTGAGTCGGAGATGAAAATTTCGACATATTTTCAGAATGAATAAATTTAGCTCTCATAGTCATTTTTTTAGATATGAATTTTATTGTGAAATTTCAAAGCTAATTTTTCCTTTCTGATCTTCCAGGTCACACAAGGCACAAGAAAAGAGCATACTTAGAAGTTTTTGTCAATTCTTTATACAATTGAAATTTGAAATTTGAAAAAGTTTTTGTCAATTCTTTATACAATTGAAATTTGAAATTTGAAAAACGACATCAGAAGAATTGATCTTAAATTTCGAAAATTAAAACTTTATCAACGTTGATTTTTATTGTATCCTATCTGATTTTGAAAGAAATGTTTTTTTTAAGTATAGTAAAAAGGACTAATTGCAATTTATACATCAAATTGATTTATACATGAGAATTAACTATGTATCTAATGAAAAATGATAGTGTATGAAAAATGAAATTGCATGAAAAAAAGGAAATTCCAGATAAAATGAAAAATGAAATGACATTCTAAATTGAAAACTAATCCCTATGTATGCCTCCCCGGCAACGGCGCCAAAATGTTGAGGTAATTTAATTACTTAAATTCATTTCCATAAATTATCAACCCGGGGGTTCGTGGACTTGTGAGGCACGCATGCACTATATGTGTTAGAGATCGACTTCCAATTTCGAAAGAGAAATTTTAATTTATCAAATGAAAAACAACAATAAATCTAATCTAGAAAGTAGTAAATCACACCACTTTTGGACTTAAAAACCACACTTGCGAGAATTTAAAGAACACGTTTGCAGAAATGAAATATCTAATCTAGGCACACTTGAGGGAATTGAAATAACTAATCTAAAGCACTCTTGCAAGAATAGAAATGCACACTTGCGAAATTGAAAGAAAACTAATCTATTTGCATGAATTGAAAAACAAATCTACGCACACACTTGCATGAAATTAAAGCATACTTGAAAATGGAATGAAATCATGAAAATAAACTACTAAGTTACATCTACCAAAGTATGTTTGTTGTGATGGGGGGGGTCCATTCTTCAACAACATACCAACACCATGATAAGCACACTCAAACTCAAATTGGCACACTCAAAATGACTTTATGTATAAATAAAAGAATAATTGCATCAATCTCCAAATAAATTTCTAACTACATACTCAAACTCTATGCTATAAGCCTACTACTATCTATCTCATTACATGATCATTTCACATCTCCTTCCATGATTATAAACTTCCCAAATTTACATCACAAAGTTCTAGATTACCAATGAAAGGAGAAGGCTCTCCTATTTATGCAAAAACTTAAGCAACTACCTCATTAATGGAGATCCACCATTCTCTCCTTAGATCCATAAAAGTTTCAACCAATTAGCTAATTATAAGACACATATCTCTTTATTCATGATTCTCCTCCAAACCTTGAAGCGAATTCGAAATTGAACCTTGGAAGCCACATAATGATGTCTTGGAAGCTTCCTAATCACCAACACATGTCACCAAACTCATTCCACCTTTAGGTATAAATAAATATATGTTATTTTTCTAACTTTTAATCACAAATTCACTCTAAATACATGAAATGATTAACTTTGGAAAACACTAATGTAACTCCATATGAGCATGAGAATGGAGGCTAATGTAGGGTTATGTGGTTATAGAGTTGCGAAATGTGAGTGAAATAGTGGCGATGAAGGTAAAAGTGTATGACATTTTGAAGACATTTTGGCGGCCCAACAACATCTCTTCTCAGAGATAAGCAACCATTGTCCGAGCTAGTTTGTTTCCATTTTGTATGTAACCATATTTCATTCTTTGATATTAATGAAATCAAGTTTTATTTTTGCTGCACCTCTGTATTTATTTTTATATCTATATTGAATTGTGTTCATGTACAAGTCTGGATCAGTGGTATCAAAGTGGTCTGCTCTTTCTTTGTTTTTCTTTTCATGTCCCCAATGAGGTCAAGGTATAAAGAATTAGGACTTGAATTGGTTGAACCTTACAAGACCAGCCTCGCAAACCCTAACATCCTCCCATGGCAGAATAAAATAAAGACGAATGAGTAGGAGATCCTTTCAAAATATTTCTCAAAGAAGACCTCGAGTAGCAACGGAACACAATTATGGAAAAATTTGCCCAGATCCTTCGATGGATGCCCACAGGCGACGCATCTTCATCATATATCCACTCTGGAGGCGCCACTCCATTTAAGGTACAAGTCAACTTTGACATTCCCACATTTGAAGGCTAGATAGATGAAAATGTCGTAGATAAATGGTTAAATCTATTGGAAGGATATTTTTCGGTTCATGATTTTTCCAATAGGGAAAAAATTACTTTTTCACTCCTGGAATCCACCCCCTATGTCAAGGACTAGTGGGAAACCTATTATGAGTGGAGTGGATGAGAGGGAACCCTCACTGTTCTCAGTCGCACCCACTTGGAATTGTTTCTAAGATGCCATCAAGGAACAGTACTACCTTGTCGTGAGCTATGATGACAAGAACATACAATGGACTATGTTGTGACAGCAAAGGAATCAAGATGTGCATGAGCTAACGAATATTTTCCATACCCTATGCACAAATTTGGGTATCAAATATTATGAGAAACATCTAGTGCTCAAGTACCGCAGTTATTTACACAAATACATTCAAGAGGAGATTGAGTTCCTGGACATCTCCTCATTTGGTACAAAATACCGATATGCTTCCAATATTGGGTATAAATTCAAGAAGAAGAAGCGAAAATTTGGATCTGCAAACCCAAAGCAGAGCAAGGGCGCCCCCAAGCCACATAGAAAAGGACAGTGCCCAGATGGGACCCCCTAGGGAAACTCCTCGAAGCCATAAGCCAAGGGTGAAGGGAAGGCAAAGAAGGACACCAAAAAGTGGTGTGAGTTCCATAAAAATCCCACTCACAGCACAAATGAATGTCGCACAAATTATGTGTTGGTGACTGAGTTGAAAGACTCATAGAGAGATGCATGCTCTGATTTTGAGCTCGAACCCAACAAGGTAATAGACAAGGGTAAGCAAGTCATTGACGCAGAATCCACTGCGACAATAGCAACCACCAAGCTCCAAAAGACGGAACCCGAAGATCCAGAGAAGGGAGAGTGCCTCTTTCACTCGCAGATGTGGGTGAAGGGTTTGCCATTGCAATTCATTGTTAATAGCGGGAGCCAAAATAAACTCATTTCAACAAAGGTCTTGAAGTGGTTGGTCCTAACAACCACACTGCACCCAGAACTATACACCATTCAGTGGCTTCACCAAGGACGAGATCTCTTCGTTAGCCAGCAGTGTCGCCTTTCCTACAACATCAAGCCCTTCACAGATGAGGTATTGTGTGATTTTTATCCTCTTGAATTTTGTGATGTATTATTAGGCCAACCATATTTGTGGAAGCATCATGTCCTGTATGAGTTGAGGCCTCATACTGTTATTGTTTATTTCTGTAATAAGTTATACAGGATAACATAGGTATCCTTGCCTACCTCCATCTCTTTGATCTATGCTAAGCAAATGCAGTAAGATCCTCTCCCAGACCGGGAAATTTTTGTTCTTTCTGATTCACTCTCAAAGTAAGGGGAAGATCGTGGCCACATCCATGACCCTCGGGAAGAGTTCCTCCACGCAGAAGAAGCAGGAGGATAAGGTTGTGGAAGAATAGAGGCACATATTTTCCTCACCCATAGGGGTACCCTTTCACTGTCAGGTCAAGAATTTGATCGATATGACTCTTAGAGCACCTATACCCAACGAGTCGATATTTTTTCACTCCATTTTGGAAAATGAAGAGATCAAGCAGAAAATCTAGGAGTTGTTGCAAAAAGGGCACATCCAACCAAGTTCATCTCCTTATGGGAGCCTGATTGAACTTGTACGGAATAAGGATGGGACCTAGAGGCTCTACATTGATTATAGGGAACTAAACAAAATCACTTTTAGGAAAAGGTATCCAATCCCACGGATTGATGACTTTCTGGACCAACTCAAGGGGCCATGTATTTCAACAAGATCGATTTAGAGTCTGGATATCACTAGGTTCCAATAGAGCCCACAGATGTATGGAAGACCGCCTTCGAATCCAATGAAGGCATTTTTGAAGGGTTGGTTATGCCATTCTGGTAGAAAAAATCCCCTGCTACTTTTATGAAGCTAATCGATGACATCTTGTGGCCCTTCACCAACTCATTTGTGGTTGTTTATCTAGAAAAAATCCTCATCTTCAGCAAGAGTTGGGAAGAACACTTGCAACACATTCGACAGGTCCTTCAAACCCTGCAGCAGCATAAACTATGTGCCAACTTGGAGAAATGCACCTTTTGCATGAGCTAGGTCCAATAAATGGGTTACATTATAGATGAGAGAGGTATGCATGTGGATCCGACTAAGATCCAAGTAATTCGGGATTGGCCAGCCCCAACCACTATAATATCACTTTGCAAATTTTTGTGCCTTGCAAATTTTTATCAGAGGCTTGTGTTGGGATTCTCCCATATCACTTTTTCTTTGAGTCAGATTACCAAGGGCATAGAAAAAGAAAAAATTTCTTGGTCTGAGTCCCAACAGAAGGAGTTCATTGAGTTGAAGTGTCACCTATGTTATACACCATTACTCACATTTCCATACCTATAGTAGCCATATGAAATTGAGAGAGACGCCTCCAACTATGATATTGGTGCAGTTCTCACTCAGCATGGGAATCCAGTGGCCTATCATAGTGAGACACTTTCATATACAATTCAGAAGTACCCCACATATTCTATCGTGCAGGATTTCCGACAATGGAAGCATATATTTTGGGGAAGGAGACGGTCATACACATCAATCACTGACCTCTCCACTGTATATAGACACAAGGGAAGTTGCAGAACGATCACCATTAAAAGTGTTATACATATCTGCAACAAATCCACTTGAGCATAAAATACAAAAATGGTAGCACAAATCATGTTGCAAACTGCCTCAATCGGCCCCCAATTGTAGCACTGACTATTGTTCTCAACCCTTATTGCCACAAGACCTCTGGATGACCACAACTATACAAAAATGATCTAGAGGTCACCTCCACATACCATATGCTAATATATGGCAAGCAAGTTCCTGATTTCCAACTCTAGGATGCATCATTATGCTACCTGGGCCACCTTTGTGTTCCTTCAAGCAAGTGTGCCAAGCCGATTTGGGAGGCACACTACAATCGGGTCACAGGACAATTTGGTGTGGAGAAAACTCTGGCCATACTAAAAAAGTACTTGTATTGGCAAAAACTCCAACAAGATGTTTGGAAATATATCGTATCTCGAATTGTCTATGTCATTATGAAGCCAACCATCGAGAAGCAAGGCTTATACACTCATTTTCCTACTCCCAACCAACCTTGGGAATCCATCTCCATGGACTATATCTTTTACGTCCCTTCTACCAGGCATGGTAATGACTGTGTATTTGTGTTCGTGGACAGATTTTCTAAGATGGCTATATTGGTGTCCTGCAAGAAGTGTATCACAGTAGAGGACACTGCCAAACTCTTCTTTGAATGAGTGTGGGTACATTTTGGGATCCTACAAACCATAATATCATATCGGGATAGTAGGTTCCTAAGCACATTTTGGTCAAACCTCTGGACACTATTGGACACCAAGCTCACCAAGTCGACTGCATTCCATCCCCGGAATGATGGCCAGACAGAGGTCGTCAACAGGATGATAGTGCACATACTCTACATGTACAACTCCAATCATCCATGAACTTTGGATGAGAGCCTTCCCTATGTGCAACATAGTTATAACAAAGCTTTCCATAGCTCAACTAATCATAATCCCTTTCAAGTGGGTCTAGAATTTCAGCCATTATGTCTAATTGATGTTGTCATGCCTCATGCGACTACACAGACATAATCCACACATGTATTTTCTAAGGTTGATAAAGAAACCAGATTTATTGAATGCATCCAACACATCTGCCAACAAGCACATGACATATTAGAGAAGTCCAATGCTAAGTACAAGCAGCGACATGATCAACATCGGGTTCCACAAAAGTTTCAGTGGGTGACAAATTTTGGTTGCATTTACAAAAAGAAAAGAAAAAACGCCTTACCGGAGCCCATCGAAATCTCATAACACTCTGATATGGGCCTTAAACCATCATCAAGGTTGTGGGAGACAATTATTTTGAGCTCAACACTCCCCCATTCCTTGGACTGCACCCAATGTTCAATGTGGACCTCCTTCAACCATACTTTCCACCATTACTAGACACATCATATATTGCAAAACAACTCACACCAACAGAGCTAAACCCCGACTGTATGGAACATGTCACAACTAATAGGATCATGGCTGACACGCAGATCAAGAAAAATCGTCAGTAGAAGATACAACTGTATCGGGTTGTCAAAGTTGTCCAACTCCTGCACCAAAGAAAGTGGCCCACCAAGGACCAAGTTCGGCAGAATTTTCCCCATCTCATGGAGGCACTCAATACAGTGGGGACCATTGCTTCCTAAGGGGGGAGGATTGATCCAGGTGGATATTGGTGGCCACCAACCTATTCCACTTGGACCACCACCATTTTTTCTTTCATTTTTTTAGTTTCCTTCATTGTAGAAAAATTTACTATTTTTGTTAGTTTTCACGTTCTGAACTTCTGGAGTCGTTTTGAGGACCTAAACGGCGTTTTTTTGGAAAATGGCAAAGTATGAATTTTTTTTTATGTTTACGGTTGAAATTTGTATTCCTTGGATAGATATTTCTAATGAGGTATCGTGCACGTCAAATGGAGATTGTATGCCAAAGTTACGACCCTGGGAAGTTGATGTACCAATTTACCCCGACGAGGCCCACAGTTTTGGTGATTCATCTCCTAGGATTAGGTTTTTGGATGTTTAGGTTTTTCCATTATTTCTCAATAATAAATAGGCCTTTGAGCCTCATTGTAACACAGTTCAAAGGCATGTATCCGCCACATCTCTTCTCAAAGATAAGCTATCATCGTCTAAGCTAGTATATTTCCATTATGTATGTAAGCACAAATATATTTTATATTAATGAAATGAAGTTTTATTTCTGTTGCATATTTTTGTTTATTTTTATATCTATATTCCATTGTGTTCCTATATAAGTCCGAATCAATTGAGTCAAAAGAAAATTTATTATGAGTTAAAGAAATGTAATTGAGTCAAAGTCCCATTTGGACTTCTTGTAAGAAAAATATTATTTTTGTCTTGAGTCAAAGAGTCAAAATGTCTTTCACAAGACCAAGTCAGCCTAAAGTGGTAGTTATTCGACCTCATGGACCTGTATATATAGAGTCAACTCGACCACTTTGGATACCAATCACTCACTAATCATACAACATCGATCTTTGTGCCAAAATAAGAATAAAGCCAACCAAAGCCAAAGGAGAGAAGAATTTGAGTTTTTCTGCCCTAATTATACTCTCAAGTGCAAATTTTTTGCAATTTTTCATATTTTTTTATAGGGTCAAAATTTTAGGAGACCGAAATTTTAGGAGTTGATTAGATTTCATAGATTTGACCAATGTTGATTTTTGTTGACTTTGACATGATTGGAGGAGACTTGGAGGAGGGATGACTTAGATCTTTGTGGCATTCTTGGTCTTGTTCTTAGGTCTTGGATATATCATTTTGATCAGATTCTATAAGAACGGAATTTTTTGGTTTTCCCCCTTGTGGGGTTTTCCCATGGCTTGGAGCCTAATTTCTTGTGTTCTTTGTCTTTTGTAAGATTTATGTTTTGGTAATTGGTTGATGAAGAGAATATAAATTTAATAAGAAGCCAACAAACATTCAAAAGTAATTATCAAGAGAAATCAATCATTATCTACTAACATCTTAGTTTCTCAACAAAAATAAACAACGTGTGAAAGTTATAATTTTTTTCATTGAAAACAAAGGGGAATATGACACTAAAGTATTCATTGATAATAAATACTTCAAAAAGCAAAGTGGGGAAACACCAATTCTAAAAACATTAACGAATAGATTCATTGAATTGTAGAACAGTTATAACCTTCAAAAGAATCAAATAAATATTGTTTTTAGTGACATCTATATGCTATTAGGAATTTATCAATATTATTAAGAAGAAAAGAGCTTCCCCTCACTATTCTATAATTAAAAATGGACATATGGAAATTAGAAAATTTCCTATCATAAAATCAATTAATAGGAAGTTTTATATGAGGAACATCATCTTTCCTATTATATAATGAACCTATTTTAGAAAAGTAGTTTGTATTATTCTCAATTAAATCTTCAATTTTTTTTGGACTAGATTAACAAACAACTGAAAGGAAGAAAATAATAGCAAAATACATTAATTTAAATCAATTTTGAATAATATTTAAATCAAATATTAAATACATGGATTTCAAAACAATTTGAACATTGCGAAAATGCCTCCAACATACATGTAAAATACCTTTTTCACATCACTGAACTACCTCCAACATATATGTAAAAGAAAATTTGCAATGATATAACAATTGGAATTTGGGACTACCAACTTTATTTTTTCCTTCAACGTCATAGAGCATAATTAGAAATTGTTGGATCTACTAAAACAAATAAAAAGAAAGAGAAAATTTTGGTTGAAAGTGAAATAGAAAATACTAAAATTGAATCATTGATTAGGGGTGTCCTAGTAACTCAGGCGCATTACCATGGAAATGATATAATTTCACCATGGTAATCAATTTTTCACGAGGACAAATACTATCAATAAATTCAAGACTATTTATATGTCCTTGAATTCTAGAACATAGGAAGTGAACATGAGCAATGATTGTTATATATAAGGAATTCGCCAATCTATGAAACAAATGCATATGTTAAAATCAAGAGCTTTGTGCATAAGTAATTATTGTGTGACTCAACATCACTTGTAGAAAAGGAAAAAAAATGTGTTGCAGATTCAATTTCCCTCAACTATCAATGTAGAAAACAAGAATTCTTGAACCTATGGAGCATGACAATGATACACCAAAGAAAAATATGAGACATATATTTGAAACAATAGAAAATGTCAAATATTACAACACATATGCATATGATAGCATTTTATATTATCTAACAATGTATATTAAATAGATCAACAATATTATTACAAAGAAAACAATTCAAGATATGGAGCAATAAAAAATTGGATTGAAAATATAAATTCTAAATTTGTGCTTGATTATGTGCAACAACCACATATTGAATCTCCTACATGATAAAACTTTAAAAACTAATGGCAATGTTGAAACACCTATGAAAATATTATGAAAAGGAAAATATTGATAGTAGACTCAAAAGGGCTATAATATAGATGCAATAAATGTATGCACTAAAGAGTTTAATAGAGTAGTACAAGAGAATATGTGTTAATAGAATCTTAATTCATAAGAAAATAATGGTACATAACTCTATACATAAGAGATTTACCATGGAAGCCTTTAATCAAGGAAATCAACAAACCAAAAGTCAGACCTCTCTCTCTATAATTATATTAACTAAATCATAATTTCACAATATAGTATTTAGATATTCCATAGTACCAATTTACCTTATTCCACTAAATGGGATTAGATTCAATAATAATTATTAAAGGGGTTTATATAACAACCTTAATTCCTTAATTGGGATTAGATTACAACGGGCCAAAATCACTACTAAAAAAACTCAAAATTGGATCATAAATGAAGATGCACAATCTACCTACCAAATATATATATATATATATATATATGCCATAATGTATGTACAACAAGACATCTATATTATATTATCTCTACCATTGAACACTAGTTTAAGATTGTGTATAATTATAGACACTTCACATGTAGAACACTAAGCATTTATTTTGAACAAATCAAAATGCGTGAAATATGAGAAATTTGTAAGGTTATATTATATCCTTCAATCATTAATTAGTATGTATGGTTTCTTTGAAGCTATCATTCACATATGCATAACATACTTTAGATCAAGTTATATGGAGGAGGCACAAAATTGTTGATATTTATGGATTGTTGGGGTAGCTTCGGATGTTCTCTAGCTCCCAAAATTTGTGGAGGGACTAGAGTACATGAGATCTCCAAGACCCAGAAAGGGATTTGATAAATTCCATCCAGTTTGGGAGAAAATTAATTAATTAATATTTTTAATTAAGGACCCTAAGTCTAACTTAGGAAAATTAAAATATTAAAGGTAATTAATTTAAACATGTGATGGAAATGACTTAAGTCAAACAGATCAAGCTTTCTTTTAATCTTATCCATCAATTCAAGATTAGATCATGGTCGTTGGTTTCCCAATGGGAAAATTATAAAGGAAAGGCTTGGGGTCAGTTGGAGAACACACACATGGAGGCAGAGCATTGAGACTAAGCTGGAATTCTAAGGCGTGGTTTACTAAGAATTTCCATAAGTGTTTCAGCTGCAAAGAGGGTAGTATTGGCTAAGGGGATGATCTGATCCCAGAGCCAAGAGTCAGCAAGAGGCATAGAAGAAGCAACCAGGAGTAGCATAGAGAAGTAGAGGCTACACAGCAGCTGCGCAGCGCAGAGGGTTTCAATCGCTACGCAGGCCCAGAAAGGGCAGCGCAGAGGCAGCAGGAGGCCATCCAGGCTTACGCAGGGCCAACCAAGGCAACATAAGGATTGTGTCAACTAGTCTGGGGTTATGTAGCCCTCTCCTGAGCAGCGTAGGGGCATCAGCAAGCCAGGAGGGCTGACATAGGCAGCTTCAGAGCAGCGATGGGGTTTCTATAGGCAGAAAGGGGCTGAGTTCTGTAAATATCATTTGAGGTGTGAATCAGTCCAGTTTTTTGTCTCCGGAACAGTAGGTATTGATGTAGATATTATATTTCTCTATCGGGTTAACTAGTAAGGTGCCCATATTTTCTATACTTAGATTCTACATAATAAGATAAACCCTCTAGCAACCATAAGATCGGATTTCCGCATTGGGTTTTTCCAGGGACAATTGTCCATAAAATATTGTGTGTCACTTTGTATGTGTGCATCTATTCTATTTAGATCTGAATCTGTGAAATCCGTTAATGTGTTTACTTCGATGTTAATGCTGAAATTTCAGATTAATAACTTAATTAAGTAGAAGAAGTATAACCAGATTTAATAGTAGATTTTCTGCATAAGTAATATTCAAAAAAATTCACATGGTATCAGAGCAATTTCAGATCTGGTTGAATCATCAGCAAGAATAATTAAGGACCTTTGTTGCAGCAAGCATCAGAGAAAGTAGCAGCAGCCGCCGAAAGTCAGACCAAAGACGACAGCGCAACAAAAGAGGGAAGTAGAGCCATGCAGAGATCAGAGTGACGATGTCTCGATGCAGTCTCCATGCAGGCCCACGTACTTATAGCACAGAGACAGCGCTGGGACTTTATGCTCACGCAGAGGCCAGCCAGGGTGACGCAGTCTTGAGGCTGTGGCTAATTTAGAGTGACGGAAGTAGTGTTGTAGAGCTTCAGTAGTTGTTGGTGGGGTTAAATTTCTAAAGATTTAGAATTTAGCCTGAGCATTAGTTGACAAAGAGCGAGAGGAGAACAACTTCTCAGAGGATTTCTAGCCAAATAAATCTGCAGATCGATCAGAGAATTGAAGAGAGATGATTCATTGTGTTTGGCAGATTTCCAAGGAGGAAATAAGTTGTTAGAGGGAACAGAGGGTGCCTTTTCGACAAGGACCCTAGATCCGCGCATCAGTTGAGAAGCAGGGAGAGGAAGAATATGTTCTGATAGAGCAGATATGAGCAGATGGCACCTCATGGACTACGTGATCAGGATAGGTTGGATGATATGTCTAAATTTGCAGTTTAGAAGGCCAGAATCCTTGTAGTCATGGAGGCATACAGACTGAGGGAGCATAAAGAAAAAGTCCTGGCCACGCCAACCGATACTCTTCTCCTAGCGAAGCATAGTGAAGCAACGGCACATGTCAAGCGCTTCATCATGGATGGGGTTAAGGATCATGTTGTACCACATATATTCGATAATAATACGACTACTAAGATTTAAAGCCTTAACCACCCTATATGAGGGTAGATCTGTCTAGAGGAGAATGCTTTTGCAGAACTAGATGCAGTTATTCATGATGGCCAAGGGAGAAGAAATCGAGCCCTTCCTTTTCAGATTACAGGTGATCAGGGATCAGTTGACCGCCATGGGAGTGAAAGTGGAGGATTATGTGACGGTGAGTACTTCACTCAATGCGGTCACAAAAGACTGGGAAACTTTTTTACAAAGTGTATTGGGCAAAGCAGACCTTCCCAACTGGGACAGTATGTGGGCGATCCTCCACTAAGAAGAAATTCGTCAGTTCACCAAGAGACAACACAGCACCAGATCCATTAAGGTGAAGAAGGAAGATGAATAAGATGCAACCTTGGCATCAAAGAGGCAGTAAGGGAGGAAGAAGCATGATCTATCAAAGATCAAGTGTTTCCAGTACGGTGAACTAGGACATTTCACCAGCAATTTTCCTCAGAAGAAGAAGGACAAGGAAGCTTCTACCTCCAAGGCTGATGTGGCGGATGATGGCTTCGAAGATGACGTAGCCATGAGTGCTCATGAACCAAGGAAGTGGGGCGACATGGATCTGTAAAGTAGCTACATAGTGGTGGCGGGATCCTTGAGTAGCTCAGCTCTTAGATCACATCCATGCTACGAGAGCCTTAAGACAGTAGTGGGACAAGTGCAACAGTTGGTGCAAATAATCACGGATGGAGCAGAGGCAGAGCTAGATGATGATAAGGAGCGGCGCAGTGCAGATGCAGCAGCATCGTGGTAGCGCAGCACAGAGTGGGTTCATGTGACTTTAGCAGCACATTGCAGGTTGGTTTATGCAGAGCAGAGCTGCAGCAGCGTAGTGACTTCAGGAGGACAGCGAAGAGCAGAAGACTATGGAGATTTAGTGATGAGGATGCAACCCAACTGACTTGTCTGTCAAATATTTTGTAGGAGTGTCAATTGTTTCTCTCAGCAACTGAAGTTGCAGTGCAGCAGTTGGCATCACAGTGCAGCAAATTGAGATGGAGTTGCAGTACAGATGTGGCAGTGGCGGTGGCAGCGTCATGGGAAGAAGTAAGGGAGAGCAGCAACAGTGCAGTGATGAAGGGAAACAAGCCAAGCATCAACATAGACACCCACACCAGAGATCAGTGCAGAGCTTCGGGTTGAATTAGTGTTGTGCTAGAGCACTTTCCTCACTAAGAGGGAGTGTTGATATTTGTGGATTTTTCGGGTAGCTTCAGATGTGCTCTAACTCCCAAAAGTTGTGGAGGGACTAGAGTACATGAGATCTCCAAGACCCAGAAAGGGATTTGAGAAATTCCATCCAATTTGGGAGAAAATTAATTAATTAATATTTTTAATTAAGGACCCTAAGTCTAACTTTGTTATGAAACCAGCTCCAAAAATAGAAGAAATAGAGATCAACGCCTTAGAAATCAACCACTTCGAGGGGGAAACCTCCAATACATTACATAAATGAACAATTATTGGATGATACAAATGACAAAACCTCCTTCTATATTTAGGATTCCATGGGGTCACAATATAATCCTAGCCGACCTAACAATAATAATGTAAGGGCACAATAATAACAATATGGGGGTTACAGGGGTACAACAATAACAATAAGGGGGCTACACTAACAACAATAAGGGACTACACTAGTAATATAGGGACCTAACATGCCCCTCTCCTTAGAAAAATTGTTGTCCTCAACGCTTGAGTAGCTATGGATGCTTCTGTATAAAATTCTCATCCTCCCATGTAGAATCTTCAGTGGGTAAGCTCTTCCACTTGATCAGATATTCTGAAATTGATAGATTTCGTACTTGTCGATTTCTTGTTTCCGTGACCGCTTCAAGTTCCAATATGATTTTTCCTTCCTCATCAAGTTTTAGCAATATTGTTTGAATAGGAAGTTTGTCACCTATAACCTTCTTTAAGCATAAAACATGGAAAACCAGATGCACTCGCGAAGAAGCAGGAAGCTCCAATTTGTATGCCATAGTACCAATCTTTTGCAACACCTTGTAGGGATCATAGTACTTTGGCGATAATTTATTATCCTTCTTAGCTTGCTTGAGGGACATTTTTTTGTATGGTTGTAGCCGTAAAAATACCCAATCTCCTACATCAAAACTTCTCTCGCTACAGTGTTGATTTTTCTGTTGTTTCATTCGATTTTGTGCCAAATTTAGGTTATCCTTTAATAGTTGGAGAACTTGTTGTTGATGCTCGATGTGATCTTCCACTGCTTGAACCTTAGAATTTTCTCTTAAATATGATGTGATGGTTGGTGGATGATAACCATAAAGTGCCATAAATGGGGTCCTTTTTGCTGCAGTATGGAAGGAAGTGTAATACCACCATTCAGCCAGAGGTAACCACTTGACCCATTGTGTTTTTTTATCAGATACAAAAAATGAAGATATCCTTCCAAACATTTGTCCATTATCTCAGCTTAACCATTGGATTGAGGATGATAAGATGAGCTATGAGCTATTTGAGTACCCAAACAAGAAAATAATTCCATCCAAAAAATTCCAGTAAAAATGGGATCTCTGTCACTTACAATAATCTTTAGGCTTCCATGTAGCTTTTGAATTGTTTCCATAAATGCAGTAGCAACTGTACTTGATTTAAATAGATGAGATACTGCACAAAATTGAGCATACTTGATAATCCTATCAATTACCACCATGATGACACTCTTTCCTTCAAACTTAGGTAAACCTGTGATAAAATCCATTAAAATCTCCTCCCAACGTTGAATTGGAATGGATAAAGGTTGTAGAAGACCCGAGGTATTAATTGTCTCAACTTTATTTTGATGGAAAACCAAACATTCTGCCACCAAATTTTGAATATCAGATTTAAGGCCATCCCAAAAAAATTATTTCTTCACCCCGTGGTAAGTTTTTAAAAATCCTGAGTGTCCTCCTAAGGGAGAAGTGTGCAACTCCAAAAGAATCTTTTGATTTAGTTGGGAATTCTTAGAAAGATATAAGTGATCTTTGTACCATAAGGAATCATTTTTCTAACTACAAGTATCATATGTACTAGGATCTTGCTGCAAATTTTGAATGAGTATCCACACTTCTTCGTCCTTCTTCCATTCATCTCTTGCTTCGGTTATCCAATCTGGTTTGATAATAAAAATGGCACAAAGCAATGCTTCCACATCTTCATTCTTTCTTGAGAGTGCATCTACAACAACATTTAGCTTCCCTTTTTTGTAGATGATTTCAAAGTCATAACCCAACATCTTTGTGACCCATTTTTGCTGCTCTTCTGAAGATATTCTTTGTTCCAAAAAGTGTTTAAGATTATCATGATCATTTTTTACCTTGAAGTGTCTTCCCATTAGGTAAGGTCGCCATTTATTTAGTGCATGTAGTATCGCCAACATTTCCTTCTCATAAATAGCTTTCTGTAAATACTTTCCTTTGATTGGATGACTTTCAAAAGTAATGGGTCTTCCTTCTTGCATTAAAATAGCACCAATTTCATTTCTTGAGGCATCACATTCCACAATAAAGGTTTTTGTGAAGTCTGGTGTAGCTAAGACCGGTGCAAAGCACACTGCCTCTTTCAGATGTTCAAAGGCCTTAACTGCTTCAGGATTCCATGAAAATGCATCTTTCTTCAATAATGTTGTTAGAGGTGCTACTATTCTCCCATAATCCTTAACAAACTTGGGAAAATACCCTGTTAACCTGAGAAATCCTCGCAATTACTTTATGGTTGTGGGGACTTTCCTTTCCTTAATTGCTTCAATTTTTTTAGGGTCTACCTTAACACCCGTGAGATACAATATGACCCAGATATTCCACCTCTTGTACTCCAAAGAAACATTTGGAGGTTTTTTCATATAATTGTTTCTCCTCCAACAGTTTGAGCACCCTGTCAACATGTTGAACATGATCCTTCCAAGACCTGTTGTAGATTAGTATATCATCAAAAAATACTAACACAAATTTTCTAAGGAAGGGTTTGAAAATGGAATTCATCAACCCTTGAAATGTATAAGGTTCATTGGTAAGGCCAAAATGCATGACCAAAAATTCATAATGACCCTCATGAGTTCGAAATGTTGTTTTCAGAATATCTTCAGTCTTCATTCTAATTTGATGATATCTTGAACGAAGATCCAACTTGGTAAAATAAATTGCTCCATGTAATTCATCCAATAATTCATCAATCACAGGAATGGGAAATTTGTCTTTAATAGTGAGCTTATTGAGCTCCCTATAATATGGACACATGCGCCATGATCCATCCTTCTTATGCACCAATACTACTGGAGTAGAGAAAGAACTTTGACTAGGTTGAATTATACCAGCCTCTAACATTTCTGCAATCATACGTTCAATTTCCCTCTTTTGGACATAAGTATATCTATAAAGCCTGATGTTTGGAGGAACACTTCTTGGAATCAAATGAATAGCATGACCATGATCACGAATAGATTGGAATCCTTTGGGAGTTTAAAAAACCTTGGAATTATTTTCCAAGACTTTTTGTGTTGGGTGTGGAGCCTAATTATCTTGTTTACTTTGTATCACAGCATTGGACCCCTGTACCGTTGCCGCCCGTAATTAATCGCTGTCGTGGGGGGTCCAGGGGGGGCGGCAGCGCTTTTCGGAGCCCCCCCCTGGTGGGGGGTTTCGGGGGCAGTGCCCCCAAAGCTAAAAACAGATGTAAAATTGCCTTGTAAAAGTATAGTAATTTCTAGTCAATCTGGGTCGTTCATAGGCGGATGATCTGACGGTAGAAGTTATGTTTAGATTAGGGTTTTTTTCCCTAGAAGGCAACCCCTCACTTTTATGAGGGTATTGTATTGCGGCTGTGTATGGTGTGTGTATTCTTAGAGCGAGAAACAAATAGGGAGACTGTGAGAGAGAATAGAGGATATTACAGTGGATCTGTTGTAGGTTTTGTCTCTCCAATTTTTTGCTAGATAATAGAAAGGAAGGACTGGCTGTTCGGGGTGGACGTATCCCAAACTGGGTGAACCACGTATATCTGTGTCTCTCTGGTTTTATGTGTTTTGTGTGCTTGTATTTTTTGCATATTTTATGTGTTGCATTGCTCCATAATATATAATTTTCTAACAACTGGTATCAGAGCCGAAGGTTTATTTGGCTGATAAACTCGCAGGAAAGAAGGGTTCCTGGTTCGAGTGGGAGTAATGGCGGAAGATGGTAAATTTAGGGTCGAGAAATTTAACGGCCAAAACTTCCCATTGTGGAAGATGCAGATGGAATATTATCTGTATCAGAAAGATCTGTACCTACCAGTGAGCGGAAAAACAAAGAAGCCGGCAGCCATGACAGATGTCGGAAGGTGGATCTGTTGCAGAACATTTAAATGATTTTAATACAGTTACCAGTCAGTTAAGTTCTGTAGGGGTAAACTTTGATGATGAAGTTAGGGCTCTTATATTTATGTGCTCATTGCCAGAAAGCTGGAATGGTTTAGTTATGACCATTAGTAACTCTGTCTCTAGATCTAGTACTTTAAATTTTGATGATGTTGTCGGTGCTATCCTTAGCGAGGAAATGCGACGGAAGAGCTCTAGTGAGACATCGGGTAATGCTTTGAGTGCAGATTCTAGGGGGGAAATAATGGTAAGAGGAAAGAGCTCAGGTTATCGCAGTAAATCAAGCAAAGGCAGATCCAAGTCCAGATCGGGGATAGTGTGCTGGAAATGCGGAAAGAGAGGACACCTAAAGAAAGATTGTAGATCTTGGAAGGGAAAAGAAGGAGATGCACAGCAAGAAAAAATCATGAAGCAAATGTGACAAGTGATGTGTTACAAGATGCTTTGATTCTTTCTTTCGAAAATGTTACTAATTCTTGGGTTGTAGATTCAGGGGCTTCATTCCATGCCACACCTGATAAGAAATATTTGTATGACTATGTTCAAGGAGATTTTGGACAAGTTCGTTTGGGTGATGATAAACCCTGTAAAATTGTTGGAATGGGTAAAGTTCTTGTAAAACAACAGAATGGAAACCAATGGCTACTAAAGGAGGTAAGGCATGTTTCAGATATGAAGAAAAATCCGATTTAAACAAGGCAGTTAGGCAGTGAAGGTTGTGTGACAACTTTCACAGATAAAACTTGGAAGGTCACCAAAGGAGCGCTAGTAATAGCAAAAGGTGAAAAGGTTGGTACATTGTATTTATGCAATGGTATTTCTAACTCTGTTAATGCTTTAACTTCCAAAGGAGCAGATGCAGGATTATGGCATCATAGGCTCGAACACATGAGTGAGAAGGGAATGAAGATTCTTCACTCAAGAAATTTGTTGCCAGGTTTGAAGAATGTTGATTTGGATTTCTGTGAAAATTGCATTTATGGAAAACAAAAGAGAGTCGGATTTCTCAGAGTTTGGAAAGAAAAGAAGAGCGAAAAATTGGAGCTTGTGCATACAGATGTATGGGGACTTGCTCAGGTATCATCTCTCGATGGCTCTCGTTATTATGTTACTTTTATTGATTATGCAACTAGAAAAACATGGATTTATTGTATTCAGAATAAATCTGATGTATTTGCTACTTTCAAGAAATGGAAAGCTTTGGTTGAGATTGAGACAGGAAAGAAGTTGAAGTGTCTCAGATTATACAATGGAGGTGAATATTGCAGCAAAGAGTTTGATAGGTACTGTTCAGAGCATGGAATTCGTATAGAGAAGACAGTTCCAAGAACACCACAAGAAAATGATGCGTCAGAAAGGATGAATAGAACAATCATGGAGCGTGAAAGGTGCATGAGATTGCATGCAGGATTGCCTTTACAATTTTGGGCAGATGTTGTAGATATTGTTGTTTATCTAATAAACAGAGGGCCTTCAAGTTCCTTGGATGGTGGTATTCCAGAGGAAGCATGGACAGGTAAAAAGGTAAACTACTCTTTTTTAAATCCTTTTGGTTGTGAGGCCTTTGTCCATATTAATAAAGAAAATAGCACAAAGCTTGAGGCAAAATCAAAGAAATGTACCTTTATTGGATATGGTGTTAATGATTTTGGTTATTGCTTATATGATTATGAAAATCACAAAATCATTAGGAGCAGAGATGTAATATTCAATGAAAAGGTCTTGTATAAGAATCAGTTGCAGGAAAAGAAACAGGAAAAAGAAAGCAAGGAATACACAGTTCTTGATGAGATAGCTGAAAAAGTAAAGGTGCCTGAAAATAATAATAATCAACAACCACAGCAGCAGCAACCACCACAACAGCAACAGGCACCTCAAACACTTGAAAGTGGTGTTAGAAGATCTACCAGGATAAGTAGACCCCCTGAACGATACTCTCCTTCATTATATTATTTATTGTTGACTAATTCAGGTGAACCTGAATGTTATGAAGAAGCAATGCAGGTTGAAAGTAGGAAGAAGTGGGAGCTAGCCATGGAAGAAGAGATGGACTCCTTAATGCATAACCAGACTTGGGACTTAGTCAGGTTGCCTGCAGGTAAAACTACATTGCAAAATAAATGGGTTTACAAGCTGAAGGAAGAAGATGGAGGAAAACAGAGGTACAAAGCTAGACTTGTGGTGAAGGGGTTTGCACAGAAGAAAGGTATTGATTTTGATGAAATATTTTCTCCTGTTGTTAAGATGAATTCAATCAGAACTATCTTAAGTCTTGTAGCGGCGGAAGATTTACATCTTGAACAGTTAGATGTAAAGACAACATTTCTCCATGGAGATTTGGAGGAAGAGATATACATGCAGCAACCAGAAGGATATGAGGTAAAAGGGAAAGAAAAATTGGTGTGCGGGTTAAAGAAGAGCTTGTATGGCTTAAAACAGGCCCCAAGGCAGTGGTATCTAAAATTTGACAGGTTTATGTCTGAACAAGGTTATACTAGATGTCACTCTGATCATTGTGTTTATCTGAAAAGGAAAAATGGTGGCAGCTATATTATATTGTTTTTGTATGTAGATGACATGCTTGTTGCGGGGTCTAACATGCAGGAAATAAATGTGCTCAAAAGAAAATTGGCAAATTCATTTGCAATGAAGGATTTGGGAGCTGCAAAACAAATCCTTGGTATGAGGATAACTAGAGACAGGAAAAATCGCAAATTAACACTGTCTCAGAATGAGTACATAGAAAAGGTGTTGAAAAGATTTAATATGCGGAATGCAAAACCAGTTAGTACACCTTTTGCTAGCCATTTCAAACTTAGTAAGGAGATGTGCCCAAAGACCCAAGAAGACATGGATTATATGTCTAAAGTTCCATATGCATCAGCAGTTGGAAGCTTAATGTATGCAATGGTTTGCACAAGGCTTGATATTGCACATGCAGTGGGAGTTGTAAGCAGGTACATGAAAAATCCAGGAAAAGAACATTGGATGGCAGTAAAATGGATTCTCAGATATTTGAGAGGTACCACAAATCAAGCATTATGCTTTAGTGGTTCAAACATTGCTCTACAGGGATATGTTGATGCAGATATGGCAGGTGACAGAGATAACAAGAGGAGAACTACAGGGTATGTATTTACTGTAGGTGGAACAACTGTCAGTTGGGTTTCAAAAATCCAAAGTGTTGTTGCACTTTCAACAACAGAAGCCGAGTATGTTGCTGCTATAGAGGCTAGTAAAGAAATAATTTGGTTACAAAGGCTTATGGATGAATTGGGTAAGAAGCATGATATGGGCATGTTATACAGTGATAGCCAAAGTGCCATTCATCTTGCAAAGAACTTAGCATTTCATTCCAGGACTAAACACATACATTTCAAGTACCATTTCATACGGTCAGTATTGGAAGATGGAGATTTGAAGCTGGAAAAGATACACACTAGCCAGAATCCTGCAGATATGCTAAAAAAAGTTGTAACCAGGGAGAAACTGAGAATGTGCTCAGTTTCAATTGGTCTTCAAGGATGACGATGAAGATGAGGAATAACCCCTCCCGAAAAGAGGAGTCATGTCCAGTAAATGAAGCGGCGGTGGAGTTGCTACAATCGGTCTCCAAGTGGGAGATTGACCGGTGTGGAGCCTAATTACTCTTGTTTCTTTGTATACACGGCGACCGTACCTTCGCCGGCACGCGCCGCCGTGGTGTCTTGTCGTGGGGGGTCCAGGGGGGGTGGCAGCACTTTTCAGAGCCCCCCCCTGGCGGGGGGTTTCGGGGGCAGCACCCCCGAAGCTAAAAACAGATGTAAAATTTCCTTGTAAAAGTATAGTAATTTCTAGTCAATCTGGGTCGTTCATAGGCGGATGATCTGACGGTAGAAGTTATGTTTAGATTAGGATTTTTTGCCCTAGAAGGCAACCCCTCGCTTTTATGAGGGTATTGTATTGCGGCTATGTATGGTGTGTGTATTCTCAGAGCGAGAAACAGATAGGGAGACTATGAGAGAGAACAGAGGATATTACAGCGGATCTGCTGTAGGTTTTGTCTCTTCAATTTTTTGTTGGATAATAGAAAGGAAGAACTGGTTGTTCGAGGTGGACGTAGCCCAAACTGGGTGAACCATGTATATCTGTGTCTCTCTGGTTTTATGTGTTTTGTGTGCTTGTATTTTTCGCATATTTTATGTGTTGCATTGCTCCATAATATATAATTTTCTAACATTAAGGAGATCTAGAGAAATAGATGATTTTCGTGTTGGAACTTCTAGTGAGCATAATTGAGAAATTATGCCTCGTTGTTCTTTATTCAAAAGATTTGTCATGTTATTATCTTTCTCGGCTTCCCTGCGATACCCTGTAATTCAACTTCCTTTCCTTCTAAAAAATAAAAATAAAATAATTAATTAATTAATTAATTAATAATAAATTAATTAATTAAATAAAATAAAATAAAAATAAAAAATTCAAGAAAAGTTCTTGAAAATTGAAAGCTATCGTCCCAAATATTGTAACCATTGTACTCCTAGTACAACATCAACACCTCCCATTGGAATAAAAATCATTGGACTTGTTGTAGCTCAGGAGACAGCCTAGAGTTGTGATAGACCAGTGCCTAAGACATCTTAGCATAGCAAGGAGCATATAATATAAAGTGTGAAGTTGTCAGCTTCAGCTCACATGCTATCTCCTGTAAACAGGGAAATAAAATAGAATGGGACCACACCCTCATAAACTGACACAGGGAAAGAGATACTGCAGAGGCAAGATGCAGAACTCTAATACAAAAGCAACAGATAATTCAGAGACAGTTTACTGCAAAGCGGGCCGATTCAGAAATACTTCACAGACATAAATTATCGGAAGATGGATGTAGTGAAAGAAATATTGAGAAGATATTAGTTGACATTGAGTTGATACCCAGATATACAATACCACCATGCATGGGCTTACCAATCTAAGAATCCATACATGATAATAGCATTTTAAAAGCACCCTCCCAAAGCAACTAATATAGCAGAAGTATGGTTAGCTGAATAATGGAACAGAATATCATGCATGAGCCATATTTAAAGTGCTTGACTGATTCGAGCATGGGCATCAACTAGGATGAATCCATACCAAAAATCAGTGAGCCACTCGCATTCCAAAACATGATACAAGAAAGATGGATGAAATGAAATGTTCTATTAATATAACACAATAAAGAAGATTACAGACTGTGAAATACCAAAGACCAGAATCCTCTTTGACAGATAGAACTCCTCCTCACTGAGACCCTATGGGCTCTGAGCCTTCATACAAGAATTTTACAAAATGTATCCAAAAATCCTTTCACTGCATAATTTTCTGATAAAATCTGGAACCCTTTACAATGTGTTTCTTCACGGTTTTTATAGCTGAAAGAGGAGCAGAGGCGGTAGGTGAAGAACTAAATGCAGCATTAAAACTTATGAAAAGAAAGAGGGCCGAAACCCATTCTGTTTAAATTCTGAGCATTCAATTCCCGGCATTCTTTGGGTGGAAGAGTGGTCTTCTTCAGGCCTCTAATTACTCTGATACGACTATGATGTACACTGGCTACAGTACTTTGTAGTACTTGTAGTGTACGAAAAAAATGGTAATTAAATGACTGAATGGTCTGCCATACTCGTGGAACAAATGCTCTAGTAGCTTTGGACAGTGGTCTGGGTGGAAATCTCCTCTGGAGCACGGCATAGAATAAAGACAGTGTGGGCACCCGTCCTTTCATGGAGAAAAACACTCTTTTGATGTAGCTGCTCTGCTGACTTAATTTTCCGTGCGTTGAACTCTTTGCCGCTTCATTTATAGCTCTGTCTGTGAAATCCTTCCGCTGTAATAAGGACTGTGTGCTTATGGCGGCGTCTCACCTCTGTACCCTCTAATGACCCACACTGTGTGAGAAAGATCAATGCAATGAGAGGCTGGTGGAGCAGACGACGAAAAATATGATAGCGCGGCGGTGACGGAATGGTGGTCTTTCACGAAATGATAGAGACAAAATGCAATGAAACAATGAAGACTTATGAATAATAGGGTTTGATGGTTGAATGCAGCGCAGACTGTTAGATCGTGGTCTGGGGCGAAGATCAACGGTGGAGATCGAGCGGAGGGACGACCTTTAATGGGAAACATGAAACTTTGGCTAAAAACCAAAATACAAAGGAATCGGACGAAAATGCTATGAAAATGCGCAGAACAGATTGTGCATGGTGGGACCCGACGGAGGTGGAGGGTGACGTGGCGGCGGGAAGGTTTTCGCGATAGATAGATCGCATCGCAAATATCTGCGATGGGTGATCTGAGCGTTCCATAGAACATGCGATTTTGCGATGGATGCGATTTGCGATGGATGTGATTGGGATGATCGCAAATCGCAAAGGCGGAAAGTGCGATGGCGGAAAGTGGCACCAAACAGAAACCTTGCGCTATGCGATGGATGCGATTAACGCCTTAAGGGTCAGCGCTCGGTCCTAGCGCTCGGTTTCATGAGGAAAAAAGGAGAAAATGTCCTAACAAACGATGTATGTGGAGATTAAAGAGGGTTTTGGGGTATGATTTTGAGGGTAAAGGAGGACTTTGACAGGGGGGAAAAAGGGGGAAAAAGGGACATTCTGCAGGGATGCAAAGGGCAAATAAAGGCCTTTGGAGCACGTATTTTTAGTAATCAGTGAGGCTTATTGACTCCAGAACAGCAGAGGGAAAGGGATAAAAGAGCAGGGAATCATGAAAGGCTTCAAGGATGATGTCTTTTCAGGACGAAACCATTACTTGAAAACTCAAAGACAGCTTGACCCCCCTGTTTGTTTTTCAAAAATTAGCTAGGAGCTAAGATGATCAACAGGACTATTCAATACATATTCCCCCATGGTTAGCTTGATATTATGGCATTCAGAGTAATTTATAGTTCCTCCAGTTGCAACCATCACTTGACATTATGGTTGGTGTTGAGTATAGGAATCAATTCAATTCCTTAGCTACCTTACAATGAATAAAAATATGGGTACTACCAGAATCAATCAACACTATTACCTTTTTCTTCTTGATATGTCCTTCTATCTTGAGAGTTTGAGGAGTGGTAATTCCTGCCAATGCATTACACGATATGGTCAGACTCATTTCTTCTTTATCTAGGGTTGGTTCATGGTGTATATACTCTTCATTCGAAGTTTCTTGTTCATTTTCTTCCTCCTCTTCACAATCTATGTAAAATAATTTATTCTCAGCACACTTATGGCCTTTAGTGTATTTGCTATCACAAATGTAGCAAAGCCATTTTGCTCTTTTTCCTTCCAATTGTTGTGGTGTCAATCTTGTAGGTTGTGGAAGTCTAGGAGTAGCAACACTTCCATCTTTATAGATGTGAGTGGTAGGCTTCCTTGTCGCCATAATTTTACTTTCAATTTTTGTTGCCAACCTAAATGCCTTCTCCAATGAATCAGGTTCCCAAAGGTGAACCTCATGTTGGATGTTATCCTTTAAAATCCCCATGAAGACATGAATCATGTGTTCCTCTAGAATATCGGTTACCCTTATATTCAATTTTTGGAAGTCCTCAATGTGCTCCACCACTGAACCCTTTTGTTTGAGATTTATCAATTGGCTAAAGAAGGTGTTGCTCTTTGTATCCTCGTAATGTGCTATCATTTCCTCCGTAAAAATTGACCAAGTGATACTTTTTTTACAGAAGCAAAGCCATCAATACCATACAAATGTAATTTTTTCTAGATATAAAGTTGCAATGCGTACCTTTTGTGCATTTTTCACATTATTGAGATCAAAATATTGCTCCATCTGTAGTATCCATGTTACGGGATCCTTTCCATTAAACTTCCTCATATCAATCTTTGGAATATGGTGGGTCTTCCATCCAACGTTGGAGTTTATGAAATCACAATTAACATTTATTTTGTTCTCATCATGAGTTTCCTCTACTATATTTTCGCCATTAGGAATCATTTCTTGCATCAACTTTGTCAAACCTTCCTTCAAACCTTCCATTAAATCATTATTCATTTCTTCCATGTTGTCTTTCATTTTTTCTTCTATACCATCGATATTAGCTTCCACGCCTTTCTTCAAACCATCAATATTAGCTTCCATGCCCTTCTTCAAACCATCCATCTTAACTTCCATGCCTTTATTCAAAACTTCCATTTCATTTTTTTTTATCTTTGCGAGAGCGAAATTTGGTGCAGTTGCTCTTGTAATTTTGATATATGATGTTGCACTTCTTCATCTTCATGAGTCATAGTAGAGTATTCTAAGGGCTTAACGGGCGTTGAATTATTTTTAGGGAGAATTTTAGAACCCAATACTGATATCTATGCTTCAATATTCCCTTGGGATCACTTCAAACTGATTTTTCAAACAAGACTTATGCAATTTGAAAAAAAAATTACACACCTTTTTCTTGTTTTTGAAGAGCTCTATATTGAAACTAAATTATCTCTATGATTTCGGATCTTCAATATCTAAAATTCGGTCCTCTATTAGCCCTATGAATATTCTTTCAAATTCCATAGGTATGACCTAATTTGGATTCTTCAAGGAAAATTGATACCCAATCTCCCACAATGACCTAATTATGGGCTGGTTCAGTAGAGAGAACTTGTACAACATTCCACATGTCATTGTTTCCTCCTTCGGCTCTAAAATTGATATACAGGAAACTAGAGTCCTTGTACTTTCAGCCACTTTTTACAAAAATCCAATCTGATGTTCAGAGAGAGCGTTATGACAATTTTCCCAAGGTCACCTCTTTTAGATGAAATTCAGGAGCCTTAAAAAACCCTAACTTCCACAGATCATATCTCTGAAAATGTTGCGAACCAAGATCTGAAATTTTTACACGATGTTCCTCAGGATTTCAGCTTTGCGTGGTAAAAATTTTAGCTTATGAACCTTCGTAGAAAAAAATTTAGAGCGAAAATTCCACGATGGCTTGTTTGGAGCAAAGAAACCCTATAATCCAAAGCTCTGATACCAAATGTTATGAAACCAGATCCAAAAATAGAAGAAAAGAGAGATCAACGACTTAGAAATCAGAAAATTCGAGGGAGAAACCTCCAACACATTACATAAATGAATAATTATTGGATGATACAAATGACAAAACATCCTTCTATATATAGGAGTCCAAGGGGTCACAATATAATCCTAGCCGACCTAACAATAATTATGTAAGGGCACAATAATAACAATATGGGGGTTACAGGGGTACAACAATAACAATAAGGGGGATACACTAACAACAATAAGGGACTACACTAGTAATATAGGGACCTAAAAAACTTAGGAAAATTAAAATATTAAAGGTAATTAATTTAAACATGTGATGGATATGACTTAAGTCACAAGGATCAAGCTTTCTTTTAATCTTAGCCATCTATTCAAGATTAGATAATGGCCATTGGTTTCCCAATGATAAAAGTATAAAGGAAAGTCTTGGGGTCAGTTGGAGATCACACACACGAAGGCAGAGCACTGAGACTAAGATGGAATTCTAGGGTGTGGTTTGCTAAGAAATTCCAGAAGTGTTTCCGCTATAGTGAGGGGTAGTATTGGCTAAGGGGATGATCTGATCCCAGAGCCAAGAGTCAGCAAGAGGCATAGAAGCAACAACTAGGAGCAGCGTAGAGAAGCATAGGCTACGCAGCAGTTGCGCAGCACAAAGGGTTTCAGCCGCTACGCAGGCCCAGAAAGGGCAGTGCAGAGGCAGCAAGAGGCCATTAAGGCTTACGCAGGACCAGCCAGGGTAGTGAGGGCTGCGTCACCCAGTCTGGGGTTATGCAACCCTCTCCTGAGCAGTACAGGGGCATCAGTAGGGCTGACGTAGGCAGCTTCATAGCAGTGTTGGGGTTTCTAGAGGCAGAAAGGGGTTGAGTTCTGTAAATCTCGTTTGAGGGTGTGAATCAGTCTAGTTTTCCATCTCTAGAACACCAGGCATTGCTGCAAATCTTATATTTCTCTGTCGGGTTAACTAGTAAGGTGCCCAGATTTGTTGTACTTAGATTCTACATAATAAGATAAACCCTCCAGCTGCCAGAAGATCGGTTTTCCTGCGTTGGGTTTTTCCGAGGACAATCGTCCAGAAAATATTGTGTGCCACTTTGTCTATGTGCATGTATTTTATTTAGATCTGACTCTGTAATTTGTTAATGTGTTTACTTTGATGCTAATTTTGAAATTTTAAATTAATAACTTAATTAAGTAGGATAAGTATAACCAAATTTAACAGTAGAGTTTCTGCATAAGTAATATTCATAAATTTTCAGAAAAAACAAATAAATAGTGACAATCCATAAGTTATCGAAGATGTAAAACATAATAAGAATAAATAATATAGCAATTATAGAAAATATTCTATGACCTATGATCCATATTGAGTAGATACAAACATTTTCAGGCAGAAATACTCAACATTAAAGAATACTTACATGGACTTAATAGAAGTCCTAAATCATAATGACCAAAATATTACATACAAAATTATTATGACATGGGTTGATTGAACATGCAACTACTGAAATTGAAAGTAAATATTAGCAATTATTCAACATAAGCATCAATTAATAGGAAGAATAATACCAAAACATTCATATCCAAACATAATTACCATTAAGTGAAGTATGACCTTGAGAGTGACTTCTAACACATACAAAGTACAAAAAGCATAACAAATGTGCGACATAAATTTCAAAACAACCATAGATACTAAACAATACATGATTCAATATCATTACAAGATAATTAACCAAAAACAAGCAATAGTAGTGGAAGAAATACTAACAAGAAAAAAATGTCAACTTGAAAAATTATTGTGACTTATTTAAAGAATTAGACCCTCGAACTTGAAAAAAATTCACAACTAAGGAAATTTTTTTGTAGCATGGAAACAAAGTGCAAGTCGTTTTTGTTAAAAGGATCATAACCACACATACAAAAAAAAAATTGTTTTTAATGCAAGCAGTGTCACAT
Source organism: Pinus albicaulis (assembly GCA_034641835.2). NCBI lineage: Eukaryota > Viridiplantae > Streptophyta > Pinopsida > Pinales > Pinaceae > Pinus > Pinus albicaulis. The sequence continues at coordinate 569,516,087 of CM076578.1, forward strand.
TGCATTTTGCATTTTATATGCCCTGTTTTTCCTTGAGATGTTTTTAGTTAGAGAATTACGAAGGCACTAAAATACTTCAAAATAATTGATATGGATAAATTGTATATGTCATACTAGGACAATAAGTTCACAATGGCTACTTCCCAACTAGAATAGACAACTCTCTTCACATTGAATAATGATGGTTGAAGACCAAGAAATATAAATAGGAAAGGTTTCAAACATTAATCTTATGCCCTAGCCTTTCTATGAAGAAGACATATTGAAAAAGAAGTTTCAGCAATCAAGAAATTTAATTAACCGTAATCATATGAATTTTACCACATACAATTTCACGAGAAATAAGGTATGTTGAACACAAATTGTACCTTGTATAAATATTTCAACTTATGAAATCGTTGTAAACAATATATAAAGGAAATAATGATACTCAATTTTCACTTTATAAAATCAATCCATATAACTCATATTAACATTTAAGGGGAAAATACCTTCATTTATATGAAAGTGCTTTACACACAGAAAATAAAAACATTGAAATTTCCTAGAAATATAATTTATCTAGACTGATTACAATAAACTATTATCTACCCACTTAATACAAAATTTCTCTCCTTTTTTTTTCCAAAAGTCTTTCCCTTAAGTTTTTTCCTCTCTTTTATACAAAATTATTACAACATACATTAGTTTGAAAAGAAATTTTTCTATTACAAAATAAGAAAATCATTGAACAACTACAGTGGTTTGTTTTCCATTAGGCATCGATTAGGTGCATTTTATTTGATGAGCATTCAAAGCAATAATGGCACTAGTTTGGCTAGTTTATTCCAATTTTCTCCAACTGGGTAATCAAAATTTGTCATCTTTCTATAAGCAATATATAATTCAGTATATTTCTGATAACGGGGAATAATTGAGAAAATATTTTGAACTTGCTAGATAAGATAAAAGTCATCAATTAACTTGTCAACTATCACCTTCCCTTTCAATGTTCCATCCATATTTGAAAACTTTTCTACGATGCTTCTTTCTCTCAATAATAACTCTATGTAAGAATCTAATGATATAGTATTTTCAATTTGATCCCAGTAGGATGGAAAACCCATTTCTATTATATTATTAAATCTATTCATAAACCCTTCCACATTCTCTTTTACCATTCTATATTTGTCTTGAGTTTGTTGAACTAGAGCTCGTTTAGTCAAAACATTTTTGGTTTCTATTATAATTGAGGTTGTGTCCTAAATTCTCAATGCATGTAATTGGTCCCAAGTTATACTATTAAGAAATTTAACAATTTTGTTGGTTTTTTTGTAGTTTGTTACCCAACTCATTTTGAATATGTTGAATAGTTTGCTTTGTATTGTACCAATTTTGGCTCGTCACCTAGTAATATGAATGAATTCGACATTCATGTGATTTAAGTAACAATGTATGCCCACAAAATGTGCCTTGCCTTAGTTAAGGAATTAGTGTCTATTATTGTATTCATCATTTGTTGTTTCTCCTATTAAAACTTAGCTTTTAAATCTGGTTGAGATTAAACTGTTATATCTCTTCCTCATTCTTGTTCTCTTAAAATGTTGATTTTTATTTTCTTTTCTTTTTTCTTTTTTTCTTGTCTTTTTTATATCATCAGATTCTCAATATCTACTTCACTCATACTTAAATCAAGCAAAGTTTTAGCTAACTTCTCAAATGTATCCACGGGATTTAAATGTTGTTGATGAAGACCCTAGAACATGTTCATTTCCTTCCTTTGTTACGACGTTAATTTGCTTCTCATAGTTATCCACATTTTTTTCATCTCAATCATTATTTCTAATAAAATCTCCTTTTCCTATTACACAACATGAAGAATTAGTGTTTGTACATGCTCCAAATTTCGGATTTTATTCTCTTCTTTAATTCTTGAATGCCTGTGTCTTTTTATTTTCTCAAATCTTATATGGAGGTTGCATTCTTTCAGTCTGCTCCTAACTTAATAATCCACTGCTCTAGTTCCTATATCTTTATTTACTTAGTTCTTATGGAATTTTTCTCTTTCTTTCGTTGATTTGTGAATTTTGAGACCACGTTTTCCACTTTGCACATATTTAATGCAGTCTATGTGATATTTCTGAAAATCATTTCACCTGCCTATCTATGCAAGTCCATTTGATCCACTAAGTGTATCATTTTTATATCTACAATTAATTTTAGAGCTTTTTAATCTTCATTTGATTTTATAAATTTGGTTTTTGGCTCAAAGATAGTCATATTCAATTTCCCTTTCTCATAGTGGGTGATAATATCGTTGTTTGAGATGAACTAGATTTTTGTATCCCAAAGTTGTGAATAAGAATCATGCTTGACCTTCATATTTTTATTCTTAATCTCAAATAAATGAGAGTATATATTCTCTTGCCTCCCTAGAGCTTATGGTGACATTACTTCTTGCCTTTATTTTCTTGTAGATATTGATGGGGAAAAATCCCAACTGAAAGCAGGCTCACTTGATGTAGTTTCCTCTACACTCGAAGTTGATATTTATGTTTCATCTTCTTCCCCTGTTCTTTATTTTTTCCCATATTTTTTATCCTCCTATGTTTCCTAAACCATTTCAAAACTTTAAATTCACAAGTTATTTTTTATATTTTCTCCTACGATTGAGGGATTTCTAAAACCCAAGTCTTGAGAATAGTACCTTATCTTTGAAATTTTATTTATACTCTGATGTTGTTGAAGTTCCAAACTGTATTTGTTGGACATCTTTTCTATATCTAGTTTTGTTACATGTATATAGGGAGAAGATCCTTGCTTGGTTCTTTTGTCTGATATGATCCTATGAGGATCATATGACCAAAATTCCCCTAGGGGAATTTCATTTGTTTCATCATCTCTTTAACTTCCTAGAATGTATCCCTTGTGATAACAATGAATGGGCCTACTTATTTATTTAGATTAAACATGGGCTTATAATTCTTGGAAATGAAATGTTGCTAATTTAAACTAAAACTGTGTCTAATACAATTGAAGAGAAAAAATTCCCTTAGGAAGGAAAACTAGTAAATGATAAGGAGGTATCCCACAACCATATATTATGATCTTTGTAAATTCCCTAAATAAGAACCAATCCCCAACTCTGGTATCAAGACTTAATTGAAAATTTTTCTTTATATATGGAAAATATTTTGGAGGAGATTATGCATACATTATTGAATAAACAATTGACATAAATGTGTTGATGAAAGCAAAAAATCCTATATTTTGTGGTTATATTTTGACAATGGAATTCCAATGAATGGCAGGGTTTTACTCTCCATTCTCATCTTGAAGTTGTAAGTGTATATGTGAGAATTTTACAACTTGAAAATAAAGAAACATGTAGACTAAGTAGGATTGGTATCTAAAATACCTAGTGAGGTTGTACAAAGACAATTGGAAATTTATGACATCAAATAAATATTAGCTGAAATGAAACTAGACAAATTATTTTTTACCAGAGAAAGGGAAGACAAGAAACCCAAAAACAATTCAATAATAGTTTGGTCTTCATCATACCCTAAAAAATAGCAAACCATTAACACAACATGTTTTGATAACTTGGGGAAAATGCTAGTAGTGTATGGTCGTGGATATTCAAGCATTTGGGAGTCCAAAGGTAGAAATGATTGCAACAACATTCTTCTTTATTTTGAGTTTAATTCTTAGTAATTAAGGCCTGTATTATTTTCATCGAGGGATTGGGTTTCAATGGGCATGACTATTCTAAGAAACTTTTTAATATACTGAGGGTTTATAAAAAACATAATTACTTAATTTTGGGAAATGACACCTTTATTTCTTGGGATATAATTTTCGACACACCATGTTACAAATTTTGGAAAGTGAATGGTTAAGAGAATGGTGAATCAATCCAAATAAGACTCGCAGACCAACAAGATATATTTAATACTTTTTAATTGTTGGAAGGCTTTCTCTCTCAATTCAAAAAAATAAAATCCACAGTGGTATCAAAAACATCTCCAACTCTATCAATTATGTGCATCTATTCAAAATTGATAGGTAAAGAACTCTCGATAGTTCCGGGGTTTTATTCTTCAATTTTCATATTGGAGTAAACAATAAAAAATATTGGACAATACCTAGGGAAATCAATTGAACAAAAATGGCGGTGGTCATTCAATTATATTTCACTTTCAACTTTTTGTGAATGAAACAATATTTTCCCCTTTTAAAACCATTCAATTTATTGTTGGATATGTGGAATTTTCTAATTGGATAGAGACATGTGAAATTTATTTTCCTACTTTATATTGCTATGGTGTGTTGACATCATGTTTGTGTGGATCCACGTGGAAAAATGCTTGGCTGCCACATATTATGGAATATTAACATGTATGCCTTGTCCAATATGACCTATCCTCGTTGTGGGGTCATTTCTTTATTATATTATTTTTCGCTACATCATTTTATGAAAGTGTTTTTCAAGGGGCATACAAAGGTAGATTTGATACATCGAAGAGGGTGCCCTAAAATAGTTGCATGCATGCCATGTACCCTCAGTGGTATATCACCCAAGAGTCACTTTAGAACCCCAACACCCCCCAACCCCCCTTTATGTTAGCCATTGTGTAGCTTGGGTGGGATGAAATAGCTTTTAATTGTTAATCTACCTCTCCGAATGATGCACGCACCAAAGAATACTACCTTTTAATATGTTGTTGAAAGTTCCAAAAGCCTCTTATATTTAAAAAATTTCTTACTTTATTTAATAGAAAATGAACTCTTGTGCATTATAAATTTCTCAAATAAAATAGGTGCACACTAAATAGCTCAAATTCCAATCTACAACATGACCTTTAACAAATTATACTATCTATCACTAAATAGGAATATATTAGATACATTGACATAACATTTTAATAGCTTTGTGTAGTGTTCATCAATGAAGCATCACTTATAGGTGCAACATTATAAATATACAGAGTTGACATATGCCTACAACATATGAAGCACAGACCAACATCATATTTTGGAAATATTGATTTAACACATTTAGGAGACCCATAGCAGACATAAATACATAACTTATATAAGATTCTATGATCTTTGAGGACCCAATATAAATTAGACTAAATCATGCTCTTAAGAGACAAAAAGTATGAATCACTATAGATTTGTGAGTGTGATAGATATCTTTCTAATATAGTTGCATGGTCATGACCTAATGGTTTCTTTGGCCTTGATACAAATTCTAGAGATCACAACAATCTATAGCTTTTTTGCCCCACCTTCAAGACTCTTTTCTAACCTCATAGCCTCTTCTCCCTTATAGATAATTATTATAGCATCTATGATGGCCTCCTCCATGAAGATGCTATAAACAAGGATTTCTTCAACTTCTATGAAGGCATCCAACTTAACCCTACACTCACCCCATCATTGTTTAGTAAGGGGAAACATTTAGTGCCTTCTACATTTACCTCTAGATGGACAGTCCCCCTCACTTTGAATGTAGGCCCAATGATTTTATCTTCTCTTTACACATTTCCCATAGCTTAATCCACACCTTCCAACTCCAAGGAAATGGTTCCTAAAGACAACCCATAAGCAGTCATCCCTCAACTATCCATATTTCGAATGGTTAATGAAGCACCAACCTCATCAATAATAGTTATTGAAGACACTTTGGAACATTCTAACATGATATAGAGAATTGAACCCCATAATTTATATAAGTAATATAGACATTACACCATATGTTTTTCCCTGCTCGTCATATCAATTTCTTTATGTCTAATTTTTACATTGTTGAAATCTTACTCTAATATGACAGTTCTTGTTTAATTTATATAAGTATACATTTTTTTTTCTACTCATCATATCATTTCTTTATGTCTAATCTTTACATTGTTGAAATCTTACTCTAATATGACAGTTCTTGTTTCATTTGTTATGAAATTATTTTTGATTGCAAATGAAATATGAGTTGTCATATTAAAGTAAGATTTTAAAACTGTAAAGATTGAACATAAAGAAATTGATATGATGAGTAGAAAAAAAAACATGTATACTTATATAAATTATGAGATTCAATTCATTATAAGGAATATAAAATGTTTTAAGAAAAATTCAATTCATAAATATTAAAATGTTAAAAAAAATTATAACAACTTGTCTTAGCATATAAGAAAACATGAATTTCCACATAAGTTTTCAGATTAAATCAAGTTCAGAACTAAAGACTAAACCTCACAACTCATATTTCATTTAAAAAAATATACATACATAAAAACAAATATTAAATATTAATAAATATAAATTTAAAAAAAAAAATTAATCTATTATTTATTCATGTAAATACAGAAAGTTGGATTGCATAAATATAGAAATCATATTAGACATCAAACCCAAAATATAAACAATATAAATATGAATTCAACAAATTTCTTGTATGACGTCACTTGCACTTATTCATCGATTTAAATACATAAAGTGATATGCAACTCATTAATTACTTTATCAAAACATTGTTCACCCTACCTAATCAAAACACTTAATCATCGAGTAAAAAATTGACAAATGTGACACCCTCGCTTCGTCCTCTTCCTCCCGTTCGAACTGTCTAATAGCGACTGTCTTCCGGCATCGGTCATCCCACTGCAATGACCCCACTCTGTCTCTATTACTGCTCCCCGTCTCTGCTACGTCTCATCCTCTGTTTGCCTCCATTTTAATTTCAATTTCGTTGTCTTGAAGCATAATCGCGGTCATTGCAGTTGAGAGGTAGACTGGAATTGATGGAAATATGGGAAGAACGGACCACTGAAGAGTTTAAAAGAGCCCAGTTTCTTTTTGTAGATCCTATTTGATGTTTGGAAATGGAAGATTAATGAACCATATTTCACCTCTTTCGCGTTGCCTGGCTACTGGCAGGATTTGGTCTCAAATCTCCTGTAGGGGAAATGAAGGAAAACCACGAAGTACCTGTTTCAGAAAGAATAGAATCTAAAGTGGTTCCGGATGGAAGTTTTATTAGATGTTGTAAATCCTTGAAGAAGATATGCCCCAAGGTCGGATGAAACAGCATCCCCACCACCCATACCACGCAGCCTCATCCATGCAGAGTAAAGAGCGCGAGGGATGGGAATTTTGGTCATTTCATTACTACCATAGGTCACCAGCAGCAAATAAAAAGGCCTGATCCACATTCGATAGGCGTGGGAAGGTTACCTCGCAACAATCAACAAGGGGCAGTAGGAAAATGTTGTTGATGAAGGACCTCTACGTCTTGACAAAACATGGTAAATTGGAGAGTTCGAAGGTGGAGGGACGACCCGCTCACTTGTTTTGGGGTAGGGGTGAGGAGACTACAAGGATATCATATCACACTTGCCTTTAGAAATATTATGAGGTCCCACTATAAAATAAGTTAATAAGTTCATACGTGGTAGCTGGAAATCCTAAGGTCTAGGGTAAGGTTGTATGACAAAGTACGATTCCAATATAATGTGGTAGATATGGCTGCAATGAGGTAAGCTACGTGGAGGATGGCCATATTTTCTTATTTCATTTACCATCCCCAAGAGGCCAGGCGAATAGAGGGGAATTTTTCACCCTTCGGACCATCGAGAGGGGGAGAATATTACTCCTTAGCTTCCTTAGATATTTGTCTTGTGCTTTGAAATGCTAACTTGTATAGAATGTCAATAATATCTCGTTTCGGTATCAACCGTAACAGCCACTTTCACCTTAAACTCTATTGCAGGTATACCTCACAATTATTTTATTGATGCTACTTGAATGAGGGCTCTAGACACCAGACTGGGCGTTATCATTTGGTTAGTCAATCTTCATCACTAACGCTGGAATTTTGTCCACCCTCACAAAGTGAATAGCCTACTCCATCATGAATTTTTCTATTGAAAAGAACCATTTTTTTCATCCAATGTAAACCTTGATAATAACTCTTTCAATCTTTGTCATAACTGAAGTAATAATCTTGTACACAAAGTTATATAATGAAATAGGTTTATAATTTAAATAAAAATTGGATATTTTTTTTAAAAATTAAAGCAATAGATATTTTATTATTTAAGGTCCCCAAATTTTTTCATAAAGTTTTGTATTCTTATACTACATTGGTCAGCTCATTCTCCACCTTATCATATAAACTGAAATAAAACTCTAAATTTCAATATCCAACCAACCATACTAACCAAGCCTTTTTTATTTCTTGGAAGATATCATTATTGATTTGTTATCATATATTTTTGTGAAAGAATGTGCACTACTAAAGAGAGTACATTTTGTCGTTAGAGAGTTGAGGCCTGAAAGGTTGAAAGCTAACATTGGGCTATTAGAGTCTCAAGGAGAGCTTTGAAAGTGGAGTTCAAAATTGACTTGGTGAATGGTCTTTAAATATTGGAAATTTGGGAGAGAATCAAATCTACATCACATTTGAGGACATTGTATTGTTTGGGAGGTTGAGATTTGAGAGCTTGTAATTCAGTGTGAATTTTTGGATTCTTGAGGATAGCTCTGAACTTTTTCCATGGGATGAAAAGAAGAATCTTCAAAGTTTGCATTGGAGTTTCAAGATTATTTCTGTGCATTTGCATTTGAAAATGTGATGATATGATTTCATTATATTACATTTCTCATACTCAAATATTTGTTATTTGATTTTTTTTTACAATATTGGAAGCCTATAACAAGGTGATGAGGGGCTGGAAAAGATTGATAATCTCATATATTTATTATTGGGGAGAGGGAGTTTTTTTTTCGATATGAACATGCTTATCATATCTCGCACATTCAATGTAGAAAATTACAACCTTCCATTCGAAGTTATAGTCTGTGGGGTTCAGACTTTGTCAATCGAGGTAATTCATTTTCAAGTAAACATATTTGTAACTGGAACAACCAATATTGAAGCAAAATAAACTCGAATTATCTATATACGCTTAGGTGCTTCTATTGTGAAATATACTAATACTACAAGCAACCCTTTTCTTCAATAGGTCATTGGTGGTCATTGGTATGGATATACATGGAAAAGTGACAACAGAGTGGTTGTCATTTGTTTTAAACTTTAAGGAACATATTGTTTCTTCTTCTGATTGGTTATTTTTATTTTATTTCTTCTATTAAATTCAAAATAAAAAAACACCTTAGTAATATAGGGACCTAACAAACTTAGGAAAATTAAAATATTAAAGGTAATTAATTTAAGCATGTGATGGATATGACTTAAGTCACAAGGATCAAGCTTTCTTTTAATCTTAGCCATCTATTCAAGATTAGATAATGGTCGTTGGTTTCCCAACGAGAAAAGTATAAAGGAAAGTCTTGGGGTCAGTTGGAGAACACACACACGAAGGCAGAGCACTGAGACTAAGATGGAATTCTAGGGCGTGGTTTGCTAAGAATTTCCATAAGTGTTTCTGCTACAGCAAGGGGTAGTATTGGCTAAGGGGATGATCTGATCCCAGAGCCAAGAGTCAGCAAGAGGCATAAAAGCAGCAACCAGGAGCAGCGTAGAGAAGCATAGGCTACGCAGTAGTTGCACAGCCCAGAGGGTTTAAGCCGCTACGTAGGCCCAGAAAGGGAAGCGCAGAGGCAACAGGAGGCCATCAAGGCTTATGCAGGGCCAGCCAGGGCAATGAGGGTTGCATCACCTAGTCTGGGGTTATGTAACCCTCTCCTGAGCAGTGCAGGGGCATCAGCAGGGCTAACGTAGGCAGCTTCAGAGCAGTGTTGGGGTTTCTAGAGGCAGAAAGGGGCTGAGTTCTGTAAATCTCGTTTGAGGGCGTGAATCAGTCCAGTTTTCCATCTCTTGAACACCAAGTATTGTTACAGATCTTATATTTCTCTGTCGGGTTAACTTGTAAGGTGCCCAGATTTGTTGTACTTAGATTCTACATAATAAGATAAACCTTCCAGCAGCCAGAAGATCGATTTTCCCGCGTTGGGTTTTTCTGGAGACAATCGTCCAGAAAATATTATGTGTCACTTTGTCTATGTGCATGTATTTTATTTATATCTGAATTTGTAATCTGTTAATGTGTTTACTTTTATGTTAATTTTGAAATTTCAGATTAATAACTTAATTAAGTAGGATAAGTATAACCAAATTTAACAGTAAAGTTTCTGCATAAGTAATATTCATAAATTTTCAGAAAAACAAAGAAATAGTGACAATCCATAAGTTATCGAAGATGTAAAACATAATAAGAATAAATAATATAGCAATTATAGAAAATAGTCTATGACCTATGATCCATATTGAGTAGATACAAACATTTTCAGGCAGAAATACTCAACATTAAAGAATACTTACATGGACTTAATAGAAGTCCTAAAATCATAATGACCAAAATATTACATACAAAATTATTATGACATGGGTTGATTGAGCATGCAAATACTGAAATTGAAAGTAAATATTAGCAATTATTCAACATAAGCATCAATTAATAAGAAGAATAATACAAAAACATTCATATCCAAACATAATTACCATTAAGTGAAGTATGACCTTGAGAGTGACTTCTAACACATACAAAGTACAAGAAGCATAACAAATGTGTGACATAAATTTCAAAACAACCATAGATACTAAATAATACATGATTCAATATCATTACAAGATAATTAACCAAAAAAAAGCAATAGTAGTGGAAGAAATACTAACAAGAAAAAAATGTCAACTTGCAAAATTATTGTGACTTATTTAAAGGATTAGACCCTCGAACTTGAAAAACATTCACATCTAAGGAAATTTTCTAGTCATGATTTTATTTTTGTAGCATGGTAACAAAGTGCAAGTTGTTTTTGTTAAAAGGATCATAACCACACATACAAAAAAAAAAATTGTTTTTAATGCAAGCAGTGTCACATTGCATTTTGCATTTTATATGCCCTGTTTTTCCTTGAGGTGTTCTTAGTTAGAGAATTACGAAGGCACTAAATTACTTCAATATAATTGATATGGATAAATTGTATATCTCATAATAGGACAATAAGTTCACAATGATTGTCACTAAGCTACTTCCCAACTAGAATAGACAACTCTCTTGGTGTTGAATAATGATGGATGAAGACCAAGAAATATAAATAGGAAAGGTTTCAAACATTAATCTTATGCCCTAGCCTTTCTATGAAGAAGACATATTGAAAAAGAAGTTCCAGCAATCAAGAAATGTAATTAACCGTAATCATATGAATTTTACCACATATAATTCCACGAGAAATAAGGTATGTTGAACACAAGTTGTACCTTGTATAAATATTTCAACTTATGAAATCGTTGTAAACAATATATAAAAGAAATAATGATACTCAATTTTCACTTTATAAAATCAATCCATATAACTCATATTAACATTTAAGGGGAAAATACCTTCATTTATATGAAAGTGCTTTACACACAGAAAATTAAAACATTGAAATTTCCTAGAAATAGAATTTATCTAGACTGATTACAATAAACTATTATCTACCCACTTAATACAAAATTTCTCTCTTTTTTTTTCCAAAAGTCCTTCCCTTAAGTTTTTTCCTCTCTTTTATACAAAATGATTACAACATACATTAGTTTGAAAAGAAATTTTTCTATTACAAAATAAGGAAATCATTGAACAACTACAGTGGTTTGTTTGCCATTAGGCATCGATTAGGTGCATTTTATTTGATGAGCTTCCAAAGAAATAATGGCACTAGTTTGGCTAGTTTATTCCAATTTCCTCCAATTGGATAATTAAAATTTGTCATTTTTCTATAAGCAATATATAATTCAGTATATTTCTGATAACTGGGAATAATTGAGAAAATATTTTTAACTTGCTAGAGAAGATAAAATTCATCAATTAACTTGTCAACTATCACCTTCCCTTTCAATGTTCCATCCATATTTGAAAACCTTTCTACGATGCTTCTTTCTCTCAATAATAACTCTATGTAAGAATCTAATGATATAGTATTTTCATTTTGATCCCAGTAGGATGGAAAACCCATTTCTATTAGATTATTAAATCTATTCGTAAACCCTTCCACATTCTCTTTTACCATTCTATATTTGTCTTGAGTTTGTTGAACTAGAGCTCGTTTAGTCAAAACATTTTTGGTTTCTATTATAATTGAGGTTGTGTCCTAAATTCTCAATGCATGTAATTGGTCCCAAGTTATACTATTAAGAAATTTAACAATTTTGTTGGTTTTTTTGTAGTTTGTTACCCAACTCATTTTGAATATGTTTAATAGTTTGCTTTGTATTGTACCAATTTTGGTTGGTCACCTAGTAATATGAATGAATTCCATGTTCATGTGATTTAAGTAACAATGTATGCCCACAAAATGTGCCTTGACTTAGTTAAGGAATTAGTGTCTATTATTTTATTCATCATTTGTTGTTTCTCCTATTAAAACTTAGCTTCTAAATCTGGTTGAGATTGAATTGTTATATCTCTTCCTCATTCTTGTTCTCTTAAAATGTTGATTTTTCTTTTTCTTTTTCTTTTTCTTTTTCTTTTTCTTTCTTCTCCTTCTTTCTTTTTCTTTTTTTTTTCTAGATTCTCAATCTCTACTTCTCTCATACTTAAATCAAGCAAAGTTTTAGCTAACTTCTCAAATGTATCCACGGGATTTAAATGTTCTTGATGAAGACCCTAGAACATGTTCATTTCCTTCCTTTGTTACGACTTCAATTTGCTTCTCATATTTATCCACATTTTTTTTCCTCTCAATCATTATTTCTAATAAAATCTCCTTTTCCTATTGCACAACATGAAGAATTAGTGTTTGTACATGCTCTAAACTTCGTATTTTTATTCTCTTCTTTAATTTTTGAACACCTGTGTCTTTTTATTTTCTCAAATATTATATGGAGGTTGCATTCTTTCAATCTGCTCCTAACTTAATAATCCACTGCTCTAGTTCCTATATCTTCATTTACTTAGTTCTTATGGAATTTTTCTCTTTCTTTCATTGATTTGTGAATTTTGAGACCACGTTTTCCACTTTGCACATATTTAATGCAGTCTATGTGATATTTCTGAAAATCATTTCACCTGCCTATCTATGCAAGTCCATTTGATCTACTAAGTGTATCATTTTTATATCTACAATTAATTTTATACCTTTTTAATCTTCATTTGATTTTATAAATTTGGTTTTTGGCTCAAGGATAGTCATATTCAGTTTCTCTTTCTCATAGTGTAAGGGCGATAATATCCTTATTTGAGATGAACTTGATTTTTGTATCCCAAAGTTGTGAATAAGAATCATGCTTGACCTTCATATTTTTATTCTTAATCTCAAATAAATGAGAGTATATATTCTCTTGCCTCCCTGGAGCTTATGGTGACATTTCTTCTTGCTTTTATTTTCTTGTAGATATTAATGGGAAAAAATCCCAACTAAAAGCAAGCTCACTTGATGTAGCTTCCTCTACACTCTAAGTTGATATTTATGTTTCATCTTCTTCCCCTGTTCTCTATTTTTTCCCATATTTTTTATCCTCCTATGTTTCCTAAACCATTTCAAAACTTTACATGCATAAGTTATTTTTTATATCTTCTCCTACGGTTGAGGGATTTCTAAAACCCAAGTCTTGAGAATAGTACCTTATCTTTGAAATTTTATTTATACCCTGATGTTGTTGAAGTTCCCAACTATATTTTTTGGACATCTTTTCTATATCTATTTTTGTTACATGTATATAGGGAGAAGATCCTTGCTTGGTTCTTTTATCTGATATGATCCTATGAGGATCATATGACTAGACTTCCCCTAGGGGAAGTTCATTTGTTTCATCATCTCTTCAACTTCCAAGAATGTATCCCTTGTGATAACAATGAATGGGCCTACTTCTTTATTTAGATTAAACATGGGCTTATAATTCTTGGAAATGAAATGTTGCTAATCTAAACTAAAACTTTGTCTAATACAATCAAGAGAAAAATTTCCCATAGGAAGGAAAACTAGTAAATGATAAGGAGGTATCCCACAACCATATATTATGATCTTTGTATATTCCCTAAATAAGAACCAATCCCCAACTCTGGTATCAAGACTTAATTGCAAAATTTACTTTATCTATGGAAAATATTTTGGAGGAGATTATGCATACATTATTGAATAAACAATTGACATAAATGTGTTGATGAAAGCAAAAAATCCTATATTTTGTGGTTATATTTTGACAATGGAATTCCAATGAATGACGGGGTTTTACTCTCCATTCTCATCTTGAAGTTGTAAGTGTATATGTGAAAATTTTACAACTGGAAAATAAAGAAACATGTAGACTAAGTAGGAATGGTATCTAAAATACCTAGTGAGGTTGTACAAAGACAATTGGAAATATATGGCATCAAATAAATATTAACTGAAATGAAACTAGACAAATTATTTTTTACCAGAGAAAGGGAAGACAAGAAACCAAAAAACAATTCAATAATAGTTTGGTCATCATCATACCCTAAAAAATAGCAAACCATTCACACAACATGTTTTGATAACTTGGGGAAAATGCTAGTAGTGTACGGTCGTGGAGATTCAAGTATTTGGGAGTCCAAAGGTAGAAATGATTGCAACAACATTCTTCTTTATTTTGAGTTTAATTCTTAGTAATTAAGGCAATTAAGGCTTGTATTATTTTCATCGAGGGATTGGGTTTCAATGGGCATGACTATTCTAAGAAACTTTTTAATATACTGAGGGTTTATAAAAAACATAATTACTTAATTTTTGGAAATGACACCTTTATTTCTTGGGATATAATTTTCGACACACCACGTTACAAATTTTGGAAAGTGAATGGTTAGGAGAATGGTGAATCAATCCAAATAAGACTCGCAGACCAACAAGATATATTTAATACTTTTTAATTGTTGGAAGGCTTTCTCTCTCAATTCAAAAAAATCAAATCCACAGTGGTATCAAAAACATCTCCTACTCTGTCAATTATGTGCATCTATTCGAAATTGATAGGTAAATAACTCTCAATAGTTCCAGGGTTTTATTTTTCAATTTTCATATTGGAGTAAACAATAAAAAATATTGGACAATACCTAGGGAAATTAATTGAACAAAACTGACGGTGGTCCTTCAATTATCTTTCACTTTCAAATTTTTGTGAATGAAACAATATTTTCCCCTTTTAAAACCATTCAATTTATTGTTGTATATGTGGAATTTTCTAATTGGATAGAGACATGTGAAATTTATTTTCCTACTTTATATTGCTATGGTGTGTTGACATCATGTTTGTGTGGATCCACGTGGAAAAATGCTTGGCTGCCACGTATTATGGAATATTAACATGTATGCCTTGTCCAGTATGACCTATCCTCATTGTGGGTTCATTTATTTATTATATTATTTGTCGCCACATCAGTTTATGAAAGTGTTTTTCAAGGGGCATAGAAAGGTAGATTTGATACATCGAAGAGGGTGCCCTAAAATAGTTGCATGCATGCCATGTACCCTCAGTGGTATATCACACAAGAATCACTTCAGAACCCCACCAACCCCCCTCCCACCTTTATGTTAGCCATTGTGTAGTTTGGGTGGGATGAAATAGCTTTTAATTTTTAATTTGCCTCTCTGAATGATGCACGCACCAAAGAAGACTACCTTTTAATATGTTGTTGAAAGTTCCAAAAGCGTCTTATATTTAAAAAAATTCTTACTTTATTTAATAGAAAATGAACTCTTGTGCATTATAAATTTCTCAAATAAAATTGGTGCACACTAAATAGCTCAAATTCCAATATACAACATGACCTTTAATAAATTATACTATCTATCACTAAATAGGAATATATTAGATACATTGGTCAACATAACATTTTTAATAGCTTTGTGTAGTGTTCATCAATGAAGCATCACTTATAGGTGCAACATTATAAATATACAGAGTTGACATATGCCTACAACATATGAAGCACAGACCAACATCATATTTTGGAAATATTGATTTAACACTTTTAGGAGACCCATAGCAGACATAACTTATATAAGATTATATGATCTTTGAGGACCCAATATAAATTAGACTAAATCATGCTCTTAAGAGACAAAAAGTATGAATCACTATAGATTTGTGAGTGTGATAGATATCTTTCCAATATAGTTGCATGGCCGTGACCTAATGGTTTCTTTGGCCTTGATACAAATTCTAGAGATCACAACAATCTATAGCTTTTTTTCTCCACCTTCAAGACTCTTTTCTAACCTCATAGCCTCTTCTCCCTTATAGATAATTATTATAGCATCTATGATGGCCTCCTCCATGATGATGCTATAAACAAGGATTTCTTCAACTTCTATGAAGGCATCCAACTTGACCCTACACTCACCCCATCATTGGTTAGTAAGGGAAAACATTTAGTGCCTTCTACATTTACCTCTAGATGGATCGTCCCCCCTCACTTTGAATATAGGCCCATTGATTTTATCTTCTCTTTACACATTTCCCCTAGCTTAATCCACACCTTCCAACTCCAAGGAAATGGTTCCTAAAGGCAACCCATAAGCAGTCATCCCTCAACTATCCATATTGCGAATGGTTAATGAAGCACCAACCTCATCAATAATGGTTATTGAAGACACTTTGGAACATTCTAACATGACATAAAGAATTGAACCCCATAATTTATATAAGTAATATAGACATTACACCATATGTTTTTCCCTGCTCGTCATGTCAATTTCTTTATGTTTAATCTTTACATTTTTGAAATCTTACTCTTATATGACAGTTCTTGTTTCATTTATTATGAAATTATTTTTGGTTGCATATGAAATATGAGTTGTCATATTAGAGTAAGATTTCAAAATTATAAAGATTGAACATAAAGAAATTGATATGATGAGTAGAAAAAAAAAACATATATACTTATATAAATTATGGGGTTCAATTCATTGTAAGGAATATGAAATGTTTTAAGAAAAATTCAATTCATGAATATTAAAATGTTCAAAAAAAATTATAACAACTTTTGCTAGCATATAAGAAAACATGTATTTCCACAAAAGTTTTCAGATTAAATCAAGTTCAGAACTAAAGACTAAACCTCACAACTCATATTTCATTTAAAAAAAATACTTACACAGAAGCAAAAATTAAATATTAATAAATATAAATTTTAACAAATTTTTAATCTATTATTTCAAAAATTAAACATTAATAAATATAAATTTTAACAAATTTTTAATCTATTATTTACTCATGTAAATATAGAAAATTGCATTGCATAAATATAGAAATCACATTAGACATCAAACCCAAAATATAAACAATATAAATATGAATTCAAAAAATTTCTGATCTCACTTGCATATAGATAAAGTGGATAAAGTGATGTGCAACCTATTAATGATTCTGGAAGCTTTATCTTCGCTGAAGTGGAGTGAGAAAACACGATTTACCTCACCCAATCAAAACACTTTATCATCGCTTTTTTATCGCCTTTCTATCGAGTAAAAATTTGACAAATGTAACACGTTGGCTTCGTCCTCGTCCTCCCGTTCGGACTGTCTGTTTGTCATTCTTAATGGCGACTGTATAATTCTAGCATCGGCCGTCTCACTGCAATGGCCCCACTCCGTCTCCGTTACTGCTCCCCATCTCTACTACATCTCATCCTCCGTTTGCCTCCATTTTAATTTCAATTTCGTTTTCTTGAACCATAATCGTGGTCATTTCAGTTGAGAGGTAGACTGGAATTGATGGAAATATGGGAACAACAGACCATTGAAGAGTTGAAAAGAGCCCAATTTTTTTTTTGCAGATCCTATTTGATGTTTGGAAATGGAAGATTAATGAACCATATTTCGCCTCTTTTGCGTTGCCTGGCTACCGGCAGGATTTGGTCTCAAATATCCTGTAGGGGAAATGAAGGAACAACACAAAGTACCTGTTTCAGAAAGACTAGAATCTAGAGTGGTTCCGGATGGAAGTTCTGTTAGATGTTTTAAATCTGTGAAGAAGATATGCCCCAAGATCGGATGAAACAGCATCCCACCACCCATTCCACGCAGCCTCATCCATGCAGAGTAAAGAGCGCGAGGGATGGGAAACATAGATGGAATTTTGGTCATTTCGTTACTACCATGGGTCACCAACAGCAAATAAAAAGGCCTGATCCACATGCTATAGGCATGGGCAGGTTACCTCGCAGCAATCGACAAGGGACAGTAGGCAAATGTTGATGATGAAGGACTTCTACGTCTTGACAAAATATGGTAAATTGGAGAGTTTGAAGGCGGAGGGACGACCCGCTCACTTGTTTTGGGGTAGGGGGTTAGGAGACTACAAGGATATCAGATCACACTTGCCTTTAGAAATATTATGAGGTCCCACTATAAAATAAGTTAATAAGTTCATACCTGGTAGCTGGAAATCCTAAGGTCTAGGGTAAGGTTGTATGACAAAGTATGATTCCAATATAATATGGTAGATATGGTGATATGGCTGCAATGACGCAAGGCAAATTGGTCTTACGATGGCTCCTAGGGTTTTTCTGGACCCAAGCTCCCATGCCGCCGATGTGCCCTCGCTCGGCCCTGCTTGCTCTTCCAGACGTGGAGTTACGGAGGCCTCAGCCAGCGCTGATCTTCAGGTTTCCTATGCCCTTTTGAACGCTAACTTTCCCCTGCATCGCTCTTTTCAGGAAAACGAGGAAGCCAGAGTCCGGCCCTCTGCAGCCGAGAGTTGGAAACGCCGCCCCCTTCTGGCAAAGATCGTTTGGGTTAGGAACGGCAACATAGCAAATACACTGTCCCCCCCTCAGGCTGCGGATCTAGGGACGACCGCCTGCTCGCAGAAAGGCCGTTCCACTACTTGCGAACCGCCTCTGCTCTCCCAGATTCGTAGAACCTTTGTCTTTCAGATCCAAAATGCCTTGAGCTACACGGATCTGCCAGATGGGCGCGCAAGGGAGTTATCACGGGCGAGGGAAAAAAATGCCCATCTCTATGGCTATCTGCATCACTCTTCTACTTCGCTCAATCCCCAGCAGCAAGTTCTGGAAAAGATGGATAACCAAAGTATCAGTTCGCTCTCTTCTCAGACATGCAGAGGCAAGCAGAAGTCTTCTAATCACTCTGCTTCATATCAGATCTAGATCTTACTCCTTTCTGGCAAAACTATGCTGCAGTGGGTGAGCCCCTCGGTTCTGGTGCAAGACCTCAAGCAAGCCCTTGAATATAGGCTGGGGATTCCATATGCATCACAGAGACTCCTCCACGAAGGTAAACAACTTGAGGATCTTCGTCCCCTCTCTTTTTACAATATTAAAAGAAATGCATCTATTGTTTTCCCCCTTCGTCTGAG
Organism: Pinus albicaulis; assembly: GCA_034641835.2. NCBI lineage: Eukaryota > Viridiplantae > Streptophyta > Pinopsida > Pinales > Pinaceae > Pinus > Pinus albicaulis. The sequence continues at coordinate 569,535,414 of CM076578.1, forward strand.
AGGAGGCGCAGTGGGACAGTCATCTACAGCTCCCGCTGTCTCCTACAAAGATGTTGTCCATGCTCAGATACCCAAGAAATCAGTTCCTCCAGCTCAGGCTCCCAAGCCTTTTTTGGTGGACAAACAAGAGGAAATCCCCTCCATTGAAATATCGCATCCAACGCTGGATGAGCAAACCCAAAAGTTTGCAGAGCATGCCATTATTTGCCGATTCAATGGACTATGGCCACGCACAGCAGATCTCTACCAATGGATTCATTCCAATTGGACCAACAATTGCAAAGTTTTATTTTGCTTAAAGGGCTTCTTCATTGTAGTGTTTGCTTTCAGTGAAGATTATCAAAAAGCTCTTACAGAAGGTCCATGGTTTTGGGGCACAGCAAGTTTATTCCTCACCCCCTAGTTCCCAGATTTTGATCCATCTACAGCAGTGATCACCAAGCTCCCCATTTGGGTTAGACTTCCTAATCTCCCGGTGCATCTATGGCACTTCGCTGTCTTCCAAGGGATTGGAAATACTCTAGGCCGTTTCCTTGCCACAGACCCCTCGAGGGGGGAAAAGGGAATATACACCTTCGGCAGAATCTGTGCAAAAATTGATATGAGCAAAGGTCTGCCCAATCAGATCAATCTCAAAATTGGGGACTTCCATTTGACTCAGACCCTGGACTACGAGAATACAGCCTTTCGCTGTCGGCATTGCCATCTAACAGGGCACCTCCAGAGCTCTTGCCCCTCGATTCCTGCCCAAAAGAAGAAAGTCAATCATAAGCCGAAATCCAAAAGCTGGAAACCTCATGATCCTCCTCCCATGGACGATATGGACTTCAGCTCGGATGAAGAGGCAGGGGAAGCTGAAGGGGAGGACGCAAAGCAGCCACAGGATCCGCCTACGGCAAGCCCTGAGGAATCGATTGTTCCACCAAACTCTCAGAAAAGATCTCATGAATCTTCGCCCTCGGATTCAGACAAGGAGGCCTCTCCGACGGCCCAGCGCAATTTGCAAATCGTTCCTGCTCAGCCGCACCATCTTGGCTGGGTCAAAGTTGGTAAAAAGAAAGGGAAAAAATGTCGAATGGTTGATTCTACCCAGGCTGGGTAGAATCCCATGTTCAGCTCTTGCTTCTTTGTTATCTCTTGTTCCTTTTTGCTCATTGCAATGCTCTCTTCTTGGTTTCTCGTAGGGGCCGAGGTGGATAGTTTATCCTTTCTGGCTTCCTGTTTTCTTGCTTCTCTGGATTGTAACTTCATATTGTACCATATGCTCTCTTAATAGAATTAGTTTTACGGAGAAAAAAAAAAAAGATATGGCTGCAATGAGGTAAGCGAACAGAGGGGAATTTTTCACCCTTCAGACCATCGAGAGGGAGGATATTACTCCTTAGCTTCCTTAGATATTTGTCTTGTGCTTTGAAACGCTAACTTGTATAGAATGTCAATAATGTCTCATTTCGGTATCAACAGTAACATCCACTTTCACCTTAAACTCTATTGCAGGTATACCTCACAATTATTTTATTGATGCTACTTGAATGAGGGCTCTAGACACTAGACTGGGTGTTATCATTTGGTTAGTCAATCTTCATCACTAACGCTGGAATTTTGTCCACCCTCACAAAGTGAATAGCTTACTGCATCATGAATTTTTCTATTGAAAAGAACCATTTTTTTCTTCCAATGTAAACCTTGATAATAACTCTTTCAATCTTTGTCATAACTGAAGTAATAATCTTGTACACAAAGTTATATAATGAAATAGGTCTATAATTTAAATAAAAATTAGATATTTTTTTTTAAATTAAAGCAATAGATATTTTATTATTTAAGGTCTCCAAATTTTTTCATAAAATTTTGTATTCTTATACTACACTGATTAGCTCATCCTCCACCCTATCATATAAACTGAAATAAAATTCTAAATTTCAATATCCAACCAACCATACTAACCAAGCCTTTTTTATTTCTTGGAAGATATCATTATTGATTTTTTATCATATATTTTTGTGAAAGAATGTGTGCTACTAAAGAGAGTACATTTTGTCGTTAGAGAGTTGAGGCCTGAAAGGTTGAAAACTGACATTGGGCTATTAGAGTCTCAAGGAGAGCTTTGAAAGTGGAGTTCAAAATTGACTTGGTGAATGGTCTTTAAATATTGGAAATTCGGGAGAGCATCAAATCTACATCACATTTGAGGACATTGTATTGTTTGGGAGGTTGAGATTTGAGAGCTTGTAATTCAGTGTGAATTTTTGGATTCTTGAGGATAGCTTGGAACTTTTTCCATGGGATGAAAAGAAGAATCTTCAAAGTTTGCATTGGAGTTTCAAGATTATTTCTGTACATTTGCATTTGAAAATGTGATGATATGATTTCATTATATTGCATTTCTCATACTCAAATATTTGTTATTTGGTTTTTTTTACAATATTGGAAGCCTATAACTAGGTGATGAGGGGCTGGAAAATATTGATAATCTCATATATTTATTATGGGGGAGAGGGAGTTTTTTTTCGATCTGAACATGCTTATCATATCTCGCACATTAAATGTGGAAAATTACAACCTTTCATTTGAAGTTATACCTTGTGGGGCTCAGACTTTGTCAATCGAGGTAATTCATTTTCAAGTAAACATATTTGTAACTGGAACAACCAATATTGAAGCAAAATAAACTCAAATTTTCTATATACGCTTAGGTGCTTCTATTGTGAAATATACTAATACTACAAGCAACCCTTTTCTTCAATAGGTCATTGGTGGTCATTGGTATGGATATACATGGAAAAGTGACAACAGAGTCACTGTCATTTGTTCTAAACTTTAAGGAACATGTCATTTGTTCTAAACTTTAAGGAACATATTGTTGCTTCTTCTGATTGGTTATTATTATTTTATTTCTTCTATTAAATTTAAAATATAAAATATAAAAATATAGGAAGTAGCTACAATTTTGGTGCACTTAAAAGCATTCCGGACAAACATCACCCAGATACAAACAGAAACTCAATCGCATACAAGTAGAAACTCAATCGATATGCATTGAGGAATTTTGTTAAAAAAAAAATTAATGCAAAATTGTGAATATATTTTTGATAAATTACAAGGTTTGAAAATTTTGATTTTGTAATAAATGTTTTTTCAAATAAATTCTATGACAATTATGTTAGTGTAACTTTCCTTTTCAATTTAATCTCCTATTACATTCTTTAAAATACATATAGAAACTAAAATTTCCATTTATTTTGCTTTATTATTGTTTTCCACATTCCCCACTTCCTGCGTTTAATTTGCACCTCTCAGTGTAAATGCTAATCATTATACTTATTAAAAGTAACAAGTATATAGTGATAGATATCACTTTGACCTTGAATTATGTTTGTTTGACTTTTTAAATATCAAATGCCATCAATTGTTTTAACCAAAATCTTACAAAAACTGATAATTCAAATTATTTAAATAATTTTCCCAGATTTTTCATTAGCCATTCACATTGGGGGTGCTCAGTCAAAGTCTGCATTTGCCTAGATTTTCGCTTGGGTTACCTTTATCCAAACTTTGATTATCTCAAATTTTCAATTGCACTTCGTTAAATTTACTCAAAATTCCTGTTGCCTGTGGTGGAGCCCATGGGGTGAGAGCTCCCAAAAATACACCTGCCGCCAAAAACATGCAAAGGGCGCTGATACTGCAATATTATTAGTGTTATTGTTCCCAAAATATGTGTATATTCTATTGGAGTTCCACACCCGAGTGGCACTTAATATTCTGTGAGGCTGAGGATGGCTACTAAAAAAACCCATGATGAAGTTGCTCAGGCATCACAATCTCTCTGCAAAATCCTGAAGGGACTTGAAATTCCTAGGCACTTGAACTTAAAAAAAGACTTTGATTCGTCTGTTGGTTTGAATTCTGGGTTGCTTCGTTGTGAGCAGGCGTTGTTGCATAGGACGGCGCTGTGGCTGATGCTCCATCGAACTGTGTGACTATAGAGTAATTCAGTAAGGCAGCTTGATCGTTTGTATGCGAAACTAATTGTTGATAAAATGGATGTTGCGGTAAGGCCTCAAGATTCCAAGTTCTCGAGATCAAATCTGATGAAGTACTACTTATATCGTTATAGTTGCTCAAATACCCATTTGTGGATTAGTTGCGTTGGAGCCGGTTCCCAAGTTTTTCGACGCTGGTGCATTTTTCAGGTGGAGATTGGGCACAGTAGGGTTTGTAGATGTCGGATTTAAAGAAAAAGCCGGCTTCGAGGACGATGATAAGTTTGAGCCTCTGCAACTCCATCTGATCATTCTTAAGTTCGTTCTTTAGTCCATTCCCTTGCGCGTTCCCTTGCTATTTCTTGAGAACTTGTTGCCCTCGCTCCTGCGCCTTTGACATTGGCCTCGTTTTCCAACGCTATTTCCTACTCCGCCTGATCTTTAATACACTCATCTTCAGCTTTAGGTTGTTGATTTGGAATATTTTGGGTTGATCGGGGTGGAAGTTGGTTGAGCGCCTGCGGCCAAAAATACACCTGCCCCAAACCAAAAGCACAACCCCATGGGTTTCCTAAGGTATTCAAGGTCTTCAACTAAGGTCATGAGTGTCGCCACACAAAAATAACATAAAACTTGTAGTAATTATTAAATAAACTTGTAGCAATTATTAAATCACTAGGCAAGAGCCAAATCATAGCAAAAAAAAATATGATTCAACTGAAAACAATTGTGAAAGACGCACTTTGGATTTTTACACAGTATTGTGTCTTTGTTTTTGTGCTTATTTTATCTCAATCAAACTTTGAAACAACCAAAAAATCCTAAATATAATATACTCATTTTTTGGTGGAAATTCCTATGAGACCAAGAAAACACAGAAAACAAGTTTTAAAAAGACCAAAAGACACAGGAAACAAGTTCAAAAAAGACAAAATAACACAGGAAACAAGCTCAAAAGATAAATTTGTGAGACCAAGGACACAAGAAACAAGTTGTGAAGAATTTGTACCAATAAATTTGTGAGACTAATGGACACAAAAAACAAACTGTGAAAAAATTGTAACAAGTGAGATGAGTATAGATGGAACGTGGGTTGTTTGGACACCTCCTTGTTGAACTTTCCAGATGGTTATTTAAAAGGCACCTGTAATGCGATACATAGAGCCTCAAAGATACTAACTAACTAGTCAACTACATATTTTCTATTTTATGGACTTTTTGTTTTATATAAAAGTTGTTTTGAAGTCATTTTTTATATCAAAACAGGGTAAACAAATAGAGGTATTGGCGCCTTAGCTCGTGGTTTTATTTGTACATACTAAAGAAACGAGGGAGCTACCATACTAAAGAAATGAGGGAGCTACCATTTATGTTGTAGGTATGCGGAATGCAATGCATCCTTGTTTGAACATAAAGTGATATTGCGCAACCCATTAATTATTTGAAACAGGGAAAATTTCCCATAGTGAAATTATCATCATATATTAAGATTAAAAAAAAAAACTCATACAAATCTCAAAGGCATATTATCTTTTATGAATATATATAAAAGTGAAATGATATGATAATCACCATGGCATTTTTATCGAACAATAGTAATTTAAAGTTTCGTAGAGAAAGACATTCATATCACAGATTTCCAAAAACAAAAAATTAATTAAAATTGAGATGACTGTGATTAATTTTATTTTTTTTCAAGGAGAAAAAGAAACCACTTTTATATTAAATAAGATTTTGTTTCAAGGCATAACATAAATGAGTTTTTTTACATATTGTTCAATATTAAGTCATAACATAACCTTCGCATACAAAAGTGTTATCATTAAAAATTTCTAGATCATCCAAAAGGATATGTTCCTTATTAACTGATATTCAGAAAATATTAAATGTCATCTATCAGTCAATGTGACATATCAACAACATCGTATCAAAGTATACTATCAAAAAATAAAGGACCAACACCATGGAAAGACCCACTTATTTGTAGTATATTTTACTCGTCCTATTGCAAATGTCGTTCTTGAAAGTTGTATATACAATCTCCCCCATCTGGTGTTTATGGCCTTATTTAGAAAGTGTGTCTGTCATCTAATTCTACTCCTTATATTTGTGAGTGAAGGACGCCTTTTAGAATAGCCCCATTATAAACCTGATCATTTGCATCTAGTTTGTGAGGAAAGGAGGCTCAAGTATGGACCACGCCAATGCCCAATCAATCACTTCCTTTGAATCCCCATAAACAACCAAAGTCTCAATAAACATTTATTGTCCAAAAAATAAAACTCCCCAAAGTGCAATAACCTTTGCCCAAGTATTGGATCCCCATCCACTATTCCAACAAAATTGGTAATAATGTACAGGCCTAATAACCATGTAATACCTGCTGCGACACATATTCCTACAAGACGCACCATCAAAAAATCCAACAGGAAATTTGTGTCAAGTATTAATGAGTTGAATGTGCCTCAATAGACACTTATGGATCACACACCCAATTTCTATAAAGAATGCAACAATCCTAATGCAGGTGAACATTATACCCTGAGTGTAATTTTCAAATATGTATGCATTCTGAGATCTCCATATACCCCGAGATATATATATATATATATATATATATATATATATATATAAAGCATATGGAAATTTGAGTATTCCACCATCAATGGATGCTTATGGATCACAGAAAGAATGCAACAATCCTAATTCAAGTGAACATTATACCTTGAGTGCAATTTCCAAATATGTATGCATTCCAAGATCTGAATATGCCTCAATAGACGCTTATGGATCACAAACTCAATTTCTATAAAGAGTGCAACAATCCTAATGCAAGTGAACATTATACCCTGAGTGTAATTTTCAAATATGTATGCATTCTAAGATATCCATATACCCCAAGATATATATATATATATATATATATATATATATATATATATATATATATATATATATATATATATATATATATATATATATATAAACATACAAACAATTTACAGAATACCTTGTCAATGAAAAGGATGCTTATGGATCACAGACCTGATTTCTATAAAGAATGCAACAATCCTAATGCAAGTGAACATTATACCCTGAGTGCAATTTCCAAATATGTATGCATTATGAGATCTGAATGTGCCTCGATAGATGCTATGGATCACAAACCCAATTTCTATAAATAATGCAACAATCCTAATGCAAGTGAACATTATACCATGAGTGTAATTTTCAAATATGTATGAATTCTAAGATCTCCATATAGCCCAAGATATATATATATAGCATATGACAATTTGAGTATTCTGCCATCAATGGATGCTTATAGATCACAAACTCAATTTCTATAAAGAATGCAACAATCCTAATGCAAGTGAACATTATACCTTGAGTGCAATTTCCAAATATGTATGCATTCTGAGATATATATATATATATATATATATATATATATATATATATATATATATATATATATATATATATATATATATATATATATATATATATATGATAATTTGAGTATTTTGTCATCCAAGCCCGTAAGCACTGCTCAATAGAAGTGGTGTCCCACACAGCATGGAGGTTTAGTATATTCAACACCCCGATCCATATGGAGGTCGCATATGGACATCGAAAAATATAAACCATATTATGCCCCTACCTTGCAAAATACACATATGCCCGAGCCATAGAAACCAAGGCGACACAAGTTATCCCAGGTAAGAATATTATTTCATCAAACAAGCCACCCAAGTCATTAAAACTTGAGTGGCATTTTCCCATTGCAAATTTTTCAGAACCATCCATATGCCTCAAATTATGGATAGGAAGAATTAATATACCAGTAAACCTCAAATACCGATATTTAGACCGTAAGAAATTTTCCCTCCCAAGTGAAGTTATCATCCTCTTCAATTAAAGAGATAGCGACCATCAGTATATCGTGAGTGTACTTCTCCCAAGTCACCACTAGATCCCCATATAAACCCATATCCCTAGCACTCATCCAAGTGGTGAAAAGTGTATGATGTTCATGAGGAACTTGAATATGGTTTAGAAAATAAATCCCCATATTATGAATGTATCTAACCAGAGGTACATGAAGGGAATGGTCTCCAACAAGGCCTTTAATTCGAGTGAGGCCAACCTCAACACGTGAACCAGCGCCAACCTTCCATTTCATGTGTCCAATCATCCATTGTTTAATACTTAGCATGGTGTTCCAGATATATGAGGCCAAACATGATGTTCGTGCCCCGTCCTTTAACCACTCCAAAAATGTACAATCTTTCAGGTACTTTACCTTGATAATATTTTTCCAAATTCCATTCCATTAAAAACACGCCACATGTTATTTACCAGTAAAACCCAACAAAACTTGGTTGTTTCCAGTTTACCCCATCTTCCCTCCTCATGGCACTTTGAAATTGCTTCTAATCAGACAATATGGAACTTGTGGATGCCCCTCGAGCTTGCCCATATAAAATTTGAAATACAATATTTTATCCTCTTGATGATGTTCTTTGGTAAAAGGTATAAATGAATCCAGTATACAACTATGCTTTGAAGAACATAGTGCACAAGAAATACCCATGAGAGTCAACCATCTATAAGCCCAGGTAGCAAGTTTGTGCTCAAATTTATTTATGAGTTAGATCTAGTCTTTAAAACCATAACTATTAGGTTTGACATGGAAACCAAGATATTTAAAATCCCCATCCAGATGGGCCTTCGATACTTAAAATAGATTAGAAATCTCCACAATATTATATGCCTCTATCTCCCCCGCAATCAATATTGATTTCAATTTGTTCATGAATAATCTAGCTGCATCTCCAAAATCCATAAATATAAGCTATAAATACCTTCATTCCATTATAGATGTCATCCCCAGAATGAAGACGTCGTCCACAAAAATCAAGTGTGAGATAGAGGTATTATTTTCAATCCAAAGACCCGAGAAGAAACCTTCTCGATGAGCCACCGATATCATCCTACACAGTTCATCAATCATCAAAATAAATAGCAAGGGTGATAAATAAAATCATTTTCTAAGCCCACATGATGCCCTGAAAAAATGAGATGGAACCCCTTTTATAAGAACAGCGAAATTTGCAGTATAAATACAAGCCATAATCCATTCAATGATTGTTAGAGAACTAATCCTTGGGATTAATTTTGTGTTATGGTGAGTCATTATTAGAGTCCAAGAAGACTCGGAAACTGAATCAACAATTTCTTAATGTATTAATATGTACATATTATACATCAATTCTCAATATATGTTTGAGTTGGTTTCCAATTGTGTTGTCTTACATTAGTATTAGAGCGGAGGTTCATCCACCTTTTTGAGTAATTTGAGCCACTTGTTTGTGGCCTTCTTGAGCGTGTTTCCATTTTTTCCTCACTGTGTGGATCTTGTGGCCTGCATATGTGTCGAACTAGTGTTGAAGTGTGGGAAGTGCCAATGTTTATTTTGGTGCAACTGTAGTGTGGAGGTCATTTTGTTTTTTTCATAGGTCTAGTAGGATGAGTTGTAGTTTTTTTTTTACAGTATACCCAGTTGTTTCCTCAACGGTGATCAGGTATGCTTTTATGTTCTGTGTTGTAGAAGTTGCAAACTCATGCTCAAAAACCCAACAAATTTGTTTGAATTTAGGCTCAGCATTAAAATCATATTTTGATTAAGATATGTTTGGATTTGATATTTCCAATGTGCGTCTACAAGATTGAAAAATGTTGATGTCGATATTGCAATTTCTTCAATGATTTCATCATTACTTTCTTATGCAGTAAAATCAAAAAAAATTGTGTTGAATAGATTGCATATGGCAGAGTGCGGTTGTTGTAGCAGGTGTCTCCTTCTAGGACAGAAATCTCGACTTTAATATTTTCATTTACTGAAGTCCATTATTTCCTTTTCGAATAATACCTCCTCTTTCATCATCATGTCCAATACTCAGATTTAACGAAACCTCTAAAGTTTCCTTCAATTTGAAGTCCTATATAGAAGACTTCTTCCTATATTTGGGTGTGTTCTCCTAGACCTAGGAAATATAGTAGGGTTGGTGTTGTTGCTAGGAAAAAAATGATGATTCGAGACCAACAGAAACATTGGAGGATGATAACTGACTCCTCTAAGAATTAACTCTCACTTCCTTCCTACAATTTTTCATAATATGCATCATATGCTTATGCCATTTTTGGAGTTTATTCAAACTATTCAATTGTTGAAAATGTCGATGAAAGTTGGTCATGCATACAGTTAATTTTTTTTTCATTAAGAATATCGAAGTGACTAACAGGTTAGGAAAGGAAACCATGTGAAGTGAAATAGTGAATCTGCTAGCAGGCTTTCCAATTCATGTACCTTAATAATGATTCAATTTTTTGATGCAACGGAGGATGGTAGGATAACAGGAAGCTTCCTGAATTATTTATTTTGTACAACAGAGGATAGTTTGTTGTTGGATAAATTTGTGTCCATGTGCAAGAGTCTAATGTTCAAGATTGACGAAAAGGATTCTAGTAATAGAGTTGCCAACACCGTAGTGTGCATCCTTCCATGTTTCTAGAAAGCGGCCCAAAGGTTTATAAGCGCAATAAAATTTTATTGTATGTGGTTATTGATCTATGTTCATGTAGATTATAATTTTTACAATTAGTATAGTCAAGAGATATTTTTATCGTAAGAATTACTGGCAATAATTAAAGCAAAATTAATAATGAGATTAAAAAAATTAAAAAATTAAAAAATGTTCATTGAAAGCCTTCGAAAGGGGATATGAAGTGGTTTATTTTGTGAAAGTAAGTTCGTGGGAATAAGGAGTAGACCACACTTAATGACTAGGATTCATCCATATGTGAAATTTCTCATTAAATCTAGCCATGTCCGTGAATGTGAGATTAAATTGTATTGTCGTTGATTTGGAAGCGTTGATTGCACAATAATTGCGATAAAGCTGTGTATGGTTTGCATTTGTGAAGGAGGAAGAATAAATCATTTTTGTTAGTTTAATTATAGTGATATTAATTTGATTTGAATAAGGGAGAAAGAAGGCATTGTGGTTAGAATAGTTAATTTGGTATATTAAATATTACAATGTCACAAGTTCAAATCCTTGTGCCTGCTAATTCTATTTTTTACAAAACAAAAAGGAATTTAATTTTGGAGGTTATGATACTCACTACACTAGTTGGGTAGCAAGAAGAAGACATTTTGGTTGTAGCAATTCCACTTTTATCTGAGCATGTAACTATTTTTTATCTGATGAATTTTTGTTTTCATTTTACATTGTAAACGGGTGCATTTTCAGTTGAACTCGACACCCAAGATTGACTAAAATGGCTCAAATTAAGTTTGTATTAGATATATTGAAAAATATCATTAGTTCCATTATTGGAGAAACTATAAATATCATCAAAGTAATTCTTGTTGATATTAGAGTTTGTTTATATGGTGCATTGGATACAATTGAATTTATTCAGACTGAGGCTCAAGTACAATGAAAGGATCCTAATTCCAAATAGTTGTTGAAGAGTAATGAAGCCACTTCAATAGAAAATTTGGAAAGTAATGTTCAAGCAGAATTTATTCAGACTGAGGCTCAAGTACAATGAAAGGATCCTGATTTCAAATAGTTGTTGAAGAGTAATGAAGCCACTTCAATAGAAAATTTGGAAAGTAATGTTCAAGCAACGGTATGCAAGAGTCATTTGCATACAGATGTGAAGTTTGTCATTCCAAAAACCTTTATAATACCATGGGAAGAAATTGTACACACACACACACACAAAAAAAACAAAAAAAAAAATTGGGATATAGCAAGGATGTCTTGGATGTACTTTTTCATATTCCTGATTTTTCTAAACCCATACAATTTCGTAGTGCTGGATTTCTGGATGGTGTTGTTCCAGAGAAAATTGATCGATGTCAACATTGTGATAGAGTTCAACATGTGAAAGATTAGTGTTTTCATCTTCACCCGTGTGAGAATTGTGGAAAGTGTAATCACCGTCCAAATATATGTTCCAAAAAGAACTAGACTATTTCAAGAGAGAAAATAAATTTTCGATGGATTGCTTCTTGGGATTGGTCCAAAACATCTGATAAGTTTTACAAGTCATACCACAGGATATGTTCGCGAGTATTGACCGGACTTGCAGTGATCAAGAGTACTTTAGCTTCTCACCCTGTATCTGACAAGGGGGGAATTGATGGTCTGCTACAAGTTTCAATATTTGTCAAGCGAGCTTGAGTCAGAAATCCATAAGTGAGTCTGAGCCACAACGTGTACCAGTTAGATCCAGAGTTGTATCCAGAGAGACTTTAATTTTTTTTTAATGAGTTGTTTGATGGAATTGATGGTCTCCTATAGGCTTGAATATTTGTCAAGCGATCCTGAGTCGGAGGTCCATAAGTGATCCTAATCCATAACTTATACTATTTAGAGCCAAAGTTGTAGCTAGAGACACTTCAGTTTGTGTTGAATGAGTTGTTTGTGAACTAGCACTTCCAGATTCAGAATTGTTCGAGGAACTACACTGATGGTTCCAAAGTTCGCATTTTTTATTGATCTAAGAACTACTATGAGGTTCTAGACGCGGGTATCGTATGTGTTTTTCTCTTAAAATCCATCATCCTAGGTTTGTAGTCATCATTTGAAAACCATTTCTTAGAGACATTAAGCTCTTTGCTGAGATGCATTTTTGAATTTTTAGCTCTCATTCTTAGACTTTGATACATTCCTTCGGATTAAGGGGGGATTTTTAGATAGAAAATCCTCGAGATTAAGTTTTTTTTATGGTGAGTGGTTATTAGAGTTTAAGAAGACCTGGAAACCGAATCAACTGTTTCTTTATGTATTAATATGTACACATTGTACATCATTCATTGACATCAATTCTTAAAATACATTTGAGTTGGTTTCCAAAGCGTTGTCTTACAATGACAAGCAAAGAAAGTCCACTCTTGTGTAGTATTGTCCTCAAAAAGTGTTAATCTATGAAATCATAAGCTTTGATCAAGTCAATTCTCATAACCACAACATCACTTTTCTTTTCTTAATAGTATGAATGCCTTATGTGCAATGGCCATAATGTCATGAATCTAGTGATGCTTCAAGAAGCAAAACTATTATGGAGTGATGAATTTTCACAATTTCCCTTTAATGTGATTTTCTATAATCGTTAAGATTATTTTATAAGTGATATTACAGAGTGATATCGACTTAAAATAATAAAATGTCAAAGGCCTGGAAAATTAGGGGATTAATGAGATAAAAGTAGAATTTCTAGCACCTCAAATATTACCAATAGTTTATGCCTCCGCTGCCAAATGAAGTAGATATGCACCCATAGTATCCATAAAGTGTATAAATAGCTCCACAGTCCACCCATCAGGTCTAGGAATCTTGTCTTTGGTAAACAACTTTAAAGTATCAACCCATTCATCCAGTGAAATGGGCCTACACAGTGATTCATGTTCTTCTTTAAAAAACATTCTAGGATAAACTTGTAAGACCTTCTGTTGATTTTATATATCCACATTTTCCCTGGCACTATATAAATTTCTGAAATATTTTACCGCCTCATTGTGAAATTCCATTTGTGTATTAATGAATCTCCCCTCCCCATCCTCGATGTCACGACCCTGTCCTTGTGGTACTCTTCCAACCACGTATAGGCGGGTGCGACACCACTATACTTTTTCTTTTCACTAATACTCAATTATATGGAATACACCTAAACCAATAATTATCCAATTATATTAAAACTATTATCAATGCAACAGATTTATCTTTCTTCAATTAACGATATAACAATATATATACATAGCGGAAATCATAAACACATCACACAAAAACATATGTGGGAGGGGAAACTCCCTTATAATATTAGTCTGCCCAATACCTCAAAAATTCTATAATTCAGTTGTAAAAAATAATAATTTACAGAGTCATGCAGCATGCAAAACCGACCTGCACACTTTCCAAACCAACTGCTCCCACCAAATACTATTGTTATTATGTTCATGCACGTTTCTACACAAAGGCCAAAATCCATTCAGCATGTGACCTTTTCTGCACGCGTTGCACGTCATCGTATCACCCTACATGCTTATCATTTGTTACCCAAGTACTTTGTCCGTGCTAATCGTCATCGTATCACCATGCACGCTTGTGGTTTGTTACCTGAGCGCTCAACCCACACTCATATACCATTCACCATTCACATCTCTGCAGTTCGAGTGTTTCCCGCCCGCAGGGCCACCATAGTGACCTCCAATCACTCGGGTCACCTCCCCACAGCTCACCACCCAATAGCCACAACAATTCGGGCACAACACAACTTGCCTTACCCACAGTCGTTCTTTGCCCACACAATCGGGTCACACTCGACTCACCCACAGCGCGTTGTAACGGTAGCCCGACCTACAACTAATATGCAATCATGCCAAACACGACCCGCATTGTGCCCTTGTTCGTCCCTGAACCATAAACCTAGAATTCTACCTGTGCTTACTCCGGCCTCTTCACTAGTGCACTCTGCCTCTAGCTCGGCCTTCTCGAGTATCTTCTACGTTCAAGTTTTCTTTATGTTGTTTGATGCTCCAATGATGATGTCAAATTCCTTCATCGCATTTCATATATATATGCCACTCGACCATGGCACTTAACCTCCAAACGACGCATCTCCCACTTTGGTTATGGTTCGGCCCTAAGTAATTTCTAATTGACCTGCCAAGTGTTCTCCATATGTCTATTCGCATATCGTGTAGTCCATCATTGCTAATCGTGGTTTGGCCCACGCTTCCCAACACGCTCACATGACTCGGCCCACTCTTGGGCATCTTGCCCGCCGTGGGTGTGCGCCCACCCGAGGGCCTAACTCAGGTCGTTGGGTGCGCCGCTCGCCCATCGTGCACGCCATCTGCAACTTGTCCACTGGTCTCCTATTGCATGACTCGCCCACCGGTCTCTCCACATGGTCGTTGTCACAATGGGCGAGCACCCGCCCAACATGGTGTTCCTGCTATGTGTGTGCTCATCGTCGCACATAACCGAATGCCACTCCAAGTTGCGCACTCCACCCGAGTCGATCCAACATGGGCACCCGTCGCACAGGGGCGTGTCCGCTACAACTCGGTCGCACGACTCCAGACTCGGAGTCTTGACATCCTCCACCACTCTAAAAATGTTGTCGCCCTCGAAAACACCATCTCAACAACCTCCATAGCTAAGATCCATATCCATATATGTAGGCACCCAAATAGCTCCACCTATGACCTACTCCATGCTTCAAACCTATTGTAACTCTGCAAGAATATCATGTGTTGAATCCCCATGTGATGATAATTAGTTCGGTAGCTAATCCAACTGTAACATCTCCTCCACAAGAATGAATGCATCCTAAAACATCATGAATTTCAATGCATCATGTTGTCAAACATGTCCATCTCGCCCCAAAAGCCTACTCATTATGTCAAGAGGAATCATTGCCATGAGAAGAAGACAATGAGCCTCCTTCCATGCTAGTCTAGAAAGAGGGAGGGGATGGGGAGGTCGAAGGCTCTCCATCATCATTCTCCAACAACTCAATCCATGTATCAGGATCTTCCTCTTCCAATCTCTGCATGTATGCTTCCTGGCTTTCTCCCTGAATCTCTGGTTCTACATCTCTTCTTCCTTCCACTGCCTCTAGCTTGCCTTTCAAATCCAGGATACTATCAGAAAATTATCTCATAGCATGTGCCTGCTCCATGATTTTTGTCTCTGTAATGAACAACCTCTCATAGAGTTCTTGATCCCACTTGATGTCCTCCACATTCATCGTTGTCAATTTGCACCGAGATATCACAACTATCGCAGTAAGAATGCCCACTGGATCATCCTCCCATCCATCGTAAATGTACAACTTCTTTATATGTGGTAGCATCATAGCCTCATACTGTTTCATAAATTCAATTCCCATCACAACTTCATAATCATCTATCCACACAACCATGAAGTTGACATTCCCATACCACTCCCTTATGTGTACTTATACATTCTCAACCATACCAATAACATGATCTGGAGGAGAATTTAATACCTTAAAATGAGCTTGGATTGGTTTGAACTTAAATCCAATCTTACTTGCAGCTTCTTCCCTAATGAATTTGTGAGTCGCGCCACTGTCCATCATCATGAGTAGTGTACCATGTCCAATCTTCATATCCACATATTCCAATTTATTCCTCTCAGGATCACGTCTAGGGACAACTTCCACAGCTACTGTAGCTCCCAATACTTGCATCATCCCAACCATTGGTTCCTCTCTCTTCTTCTTCACATCGGATTGTGTCGTCGCTGCCACTATCGGTCTTGAAGGATAATTCTTCACCATGTGATCCTTTCCACACAACCAACATTTCATAGGTTTCTTTGATTTCGGCTTGCCACTCAATACTGAATGCTCCTATTTTGTATTCTTCTATTTATGTTTATCAGACTTCATTCTCTTCTCATCAGTCCCTTCTTCATAATGGTCCATCAGCCTATCAACCGCAAAAATTGCCTCTTCCAGAGTCTTGATCGTTTGCCTCTTCACCTCATTGAGTGCCCAAGGTTTCAATCCAATAATGAAGTTGAAAACATTTTCTCTCTTTTCCATATAAGGTAGTTCCAAGATCGCACTCGATAAATCCCGTTTATATGCCTGTAGACTCCTTGTTTTCCTAATATACTTAATCTCTGTTCTCTAATCCCAAGTCTCATATTGTGGGATAAAATGAGTTTTCAAAGCTTCCTTAATTTCTTCCCATTTAATGATATCATCAGCATCACCATGTGCAATCTAGTTTACTTTCCTTCTCCACCACATCTTGACATCTTTCGTCGGGAATTGAGCAACTACTTTCACCTTGGCCTCTTCATTAGGAATTTCCATCTATTCCAAATATTTCTCCATATCCCATCAAAAATTTCCAAGTGCCTTTGCACTCTTTATCTCATCATAAGAATCAAGTTCCTTCACGTTCACATGAGAAGTACCTCCAACTGGTCCATGTCCAATAGCCTTCTTAAATACAGCAATATCATTCAAAGCCTTGTCAAGACTTTTTGGGAGCTTCGCGATCTCATCCATGTTGTGATCTAAATATTTTTACAAAAATATTGCCATACATTTTAAAATTTTCATATTAGGGACTACTAAGATTCACCAAGGTTTTTAAACTTTAGGATAAACTTCCATCCTTAAAAATTTTCCTTGGTGCACTCCGCCTATAGCTCGGCCTTCCCGGCTATCTTTTGTGTTATTGTTTTCTTTATGTTGTTCGATGCTCCAATGATGATGCCATATTCCTTCATCGGATTTCATATATATATATATATGCCACTCGACCATGGCACTTAACCTTTAAATGATGTGTCTCCCACTTTGGTTATGGGTCAGCCCTACCATAGTAATGCCCATCCGACTTGTCAAGTGTGCTCCACACATTCGTTTGCATATCGTGTATCATGTCGCTACCAATCATGGGCCGGCCCATGCTTCCCAACACACTCACATGACTCGACCCACTCATTGGTGTCTCGTCGGCCGTGGGTGTGTGCCCACCCGGGCGCCCGACTCAGGTCATTCGGCATGCCCCTCGTCATGTCGTACCGATTGCTAGCAGGTGGGCTAAGGCACTAATAGTGTAGTGGTTAGAATTCAGGAGCCCGAAACTCGTTCACTAGTCGCCTGTCACATGACTTGCCCACCATTCGCCCATTGCATGACTCGCCCATTGGTCACTCAACACGGTCGCTCATCGCAATGGGCATGCTCCCGCCCAACACCCGCTATGAGTGTGCCCACTGTTACACATAACCGAACGTCACTCCAAGTCGCGTGCTCCAACCGAGTCAATCCAACACGGGCGCCCGTCACACATGGGCGCACCCGCTACAACTCAGTCGCACAACTCCCGACTCGGAGTCCCGACACTTGAGTTTCCATATGGTATTTGTAGGCTTACATCGAGTAGCATAAATTTTGAAAAAAAATATTGTTTTGAACCCTTTAATTAATCCATATCGTGCCATTTTTAAGCCTCCACTCGACCTCTTGATCATTGGATATCATCCACTTTCGACCTTTCAATACCAACAACTCCATTTTCTATGCATCCGAGAATATATCAATGCCCCCAAGATCATAGAATATCGATATCCTTTTATCATAGAATATCGATATCGAGTGAATCCATTCCCAAACCTCCTTTTTAAAATTTTATCACTAATCTCAACCGTATAGGATGTCGCACATTGGCTACTTGGCAAAATCCATGTGGACCGAACCAAATCTCCAAACTTACTGTCCTTCAACCACGTATGGTTAAATTTGAAAGTTAGAACCTTCCAAACCATGTCCCCACACCATTGAATAAAAATAGGCTCATGTTCATAAATGAGTGTTGGAACAACCCATTATTGGAGCACACCAAGTTGTTGCACTAAGAAACTATCAAGTCTCTTCGCAATTCCATATAAGCCAATTCTTCCATTCTACCATGTAGGGTTAATAGGATCGGATATAATATCCGCAAGATGTTTTTACTGATATATGTGCTTAAAATATTCCCCCAATGGGTCAATCCTACGATGTGCTCCCCATACCTCCTCTACAGTCATTGTCATATTTAATTCACCTGCTAGAATTAGAGATCCTATCTACAATAGACCAGAATTACCCAAAAGATTCCAAAAGTCCTGCCTTGATCCATATGGGGCATACAAATTTAATAAGTGGAAACGTTCATGTGATCCATGAGAAAATTCAGATAGTAGTATACCTGCAACACATTTGAAAGCCACAAATATTACTATCCTCGGATCCCACATAGCAAGTAATCCCCCAAAAACACCATGTGCATTAGTTGAAACAATTTGCCAACCCAGACACGAATGGTCGTCAGCTCCTGCCTGGTCTAGAGCTCCAGGGGGAGGCCCAGGAGCTTAGCCCATGTATATTTGTGCTTTGGCACCTCCATCAAAGGGTCAAAACTGACATAAATTCTGTAGAGCCAGAAAATTCCACCCATAAACCCAAGGCATACTCAAATCTTATCAGCAACATCGGAGTGTAGAAAATGGAAACAATACCAATTATTGAATAAAATGTTGATACGAGGGTTATATTTTAGGAAAGGGACCCATTTGGTGGCCACCCAGTCCTCATCTACGAACCATTCACGTTCCTAAAACATCGCTTACCAACTAGCCCAATTGACATAAACCTACAACTATATCCCAATAAATATCCCTACCAAATCTCAACCCTTGTATCACCCTGTCAACCTTAAAAGCCTTAGATTTTTAGTAGTGCACCGTAGACCTGTGACCTGTTTTAAAAATTTTGACCATTTTAAAAATTTCACCATTTTTAATTAATGATAATAATTGAGGCTCTTTGTTAGATTTTTTTGGAAGATTTTGTCACTTGTTTTCCAAATCAATTTGTTTAGAATTTGGTGTCGATTCATTGGAATCACAAATTTCAAGTGAACTCTTCACAATCTAGATGCCCCAAAAGTTATTCAATATATTGAACTCATATATATATATATTACAAATCAAATTTCAAAATCAGAAAAACATTTCAAAATCAAAATTTGACAACAAATGTTTTTGCCAAACTCCAAAAATTTAACAAGAAGACAATGTCATAATAATAAAAAAATAAAATAATTATAAATCAAATTGTAATATAATTTTTATTAATAATTTATTTATGTATATTAAAATATTGAAAATTTATTGATGATGATGATGGTTAATGTCCACTGAGACCAATTTTTGGTCTATTGGACCTAAAGAAAAGAGTTATTTAATTTGATTTAAGATTTTATTCCTATGCTCAAAACGCTTGGAGAGAAACCTCCCGAGCTCACTATAATTTTGACATCTTAAAAGGTTAAGAAGATTGGTATTGCAACAAAGATTATGAAATTGAACTCTAATGTGGTTGTACGTGGGGCACTATAAAATTGTTAATTTGGTTTAAATTAGTTAATTGGTTAGTTGAAAATTTTAAAATTAAATGGTTAAGTAAAATCTTTATAATTTTTTTAATTCGTTTAAATTTTATAATATTAATATGTTTAATTTTTTAAATTATTTAATTAAAATAATAGAAAAATTAATATTATATTATTTATTTTATAAAATAATTATAAAAATTTAAGTATATAATCTTTTATTAGATCATAATTTTTTTTAATTATACATTAAATTAACAAATAAATTTAATATGAAAATACAACTTTATAATTTTAAAAAAAAAAATGACAAAGAACACCACAAATTAACTTATTATATTGATAGAAAAACCACCATCTTACCTAACTTCTTATGAAATAATCATTTCATAATATACATCAATCAAACTATATAATACATCAGTCATACTATATCATATTTTAAAATTAAAAGATTTTTTTTTTTTATTTAGTAATAAAAATCATTTAAAAAAATGATACTTTATCTATTTAAAAGATTATCAAAGATAGATGATATGAGTAATTTTCTTATATAGTTTTTTAATTTTATTTATTGTATATAAGAATTTAATTAAATTTTTGTAAGTTGTATATTCATAAGTATGATTAAGTTTTAATTAAAAATAAATAAATAAAATGATAAATAAATATTTTTTTAATATAATTGTTTTGATAGACACTTTACAATTCAATTCAATCCAATATGGAGAAATGTTGTAATATCATGTTCAAATAAACATTTTGACTTATTGTATAAAAATAAAATAAAAGTAAGATAAAATCAATAATTTTATTTTTAATTATATTTATAATTAATAACTAAACCAATCTATAAAACTTACTAAGCATTGAGGTGGATCAAATCTATTGAAGTGTAACTCTTTTAGAGTGAAAAGAGATTTGATTACATTTGGAGTAAAGATGGATCTATGCTAGTTTTATTTAAGCCAATAAAACCATAAATATAAAAATAAAAAATAAAAAAGATGAAAATTTGTGTTATATCTAATACATTATCATGTCCTCCATCATCATGGTTCACAAAAAAAAATGATGAAAAATTAGGTTATGTTTAGTGATCATTGGTCACAAAAAAATTACGGAAAAATTATGATGTTTAGTACAACTCCAACCCTTCAAGTTATCATGATCAAAATTGGTATATTGTATATATATTGTAAACAATGAGTAGTAAACACCATCTTTCCTTTTTGACCAGTACAAAACACAACATTCCCATAAGAACCAATATCATAGTAGCAAAAGGTGCCATATAATATACGGTATTTACACTACAAGGAAAAGACCCTCTAGCAGATGTTTTTGAGGAACCCCTTATAAAAATACCCTTTCATTCGTTTCTAGTGGAGGTTACTAGAGGAGGTTGGTGGGCGGAGGTGTTTGCAGATGTATTTCGTACAGTGCACTTATCACTGTAAAACGCACTGGTGTGTTCAACACGAGAAAGCACTGGTGCGCACAAAGCATTGGCACAGCGGACACCATGCGCTCCGTACACACCCACCCGGTGTGTTTCATTTTTGTAGCGCACCGGTCCTTTACAACACATCCAAATTGGTGCCTCATAAAAAGCGCAGGAAAACAAAAACCGCCCGGTGCGGAATGAAGAAAATGCATCGGTGCGCCCATAAACCCCACGCACCGGAACGGGGTTAAATAAAAAAAAATACGGCCAAAAAACCGCACAAAACATTGGCACACAGGACACCATGTGCTTCGTACACACCCGCCCGATACGTTTTATTACTGTAGCGCCCCAGTGCTTTACAGAGCCTATGCACCGATCCTCATAAAAAGCGCGCGAAAATAGAAACCACTCGGCGCGGAATGACGAAAACGCACCGGTGCGCCCATAAACCTCACGTACCCGAACGGGGTTAAATAAATAAATTACAACCAAAAAACCACAAAAAAATGGCACACCAAACACCGTGCGCTCCGTACACACCCGCCCGGTGGGTTTTATTATTGTAGCACCTCGGTGCGTTACAGACATCCTCACCGGTGCCTCATAAAAAGCGTGCAAAAATAGAAACCGCCCAGCGTGGAATGACGAAAATGCACCGGTACATCCATAAAACCCCGCGCACTGGAAGGGGGTTAAATTTAAAAAAAAATTATGGCAAAAAAAATGCACAAAACATTGGCACACTGGACACCGTGCGCTCCGTACACACCCTCCCGGTGCGTTGTATTACTGTAGTGCACCAGTGCTTTACAAACCGTCTGCACCGGTGCCTCATAAAAAGCACGCGAAAATAGAAATCGCATGATGCGGAATGAAGCAAACGCATTGGTGTGCCTATAAAATCTCGTGCACCGGAACAAGTTTAAATAATAATAATAAAAATTATGGCCAAAAACCACATTTTTCACTTTTTTCAGTGCTATAGAGCTCTCAAGCACTGGTGCAATTTATCCTTGTCTAAGCTGCCCTGACATCGGTGCTCCCATTGCACTCATTGCATGCACTGCTGCTATGCACTGCCCACCAATCTCCAACTTGAATTTTGAAAAACGGTGGACAATTTTTCTTTTGCAAATTCTACAGCCATTATGTCTCCTCGATGAGCAAATGTACAAGTATTTTTTCTTGTTTTTTCCATAATTAAGCCTTTTAGTGGATTAGAATTTAAAATAACCTTAAAATTAACCATTTAAAAGGAAAAAAAAAATATTGTCACGCGGTGCACTCGAGTCGTTCGGCTCCAACCGGTTTGTGGTGCTGCCTGTAAATTTACAGGCCACACTGCAGTCGGTGCTAACGGTATCTACACCGATTCCAGGGCAGTACCGATAGGCGCACCGTGTTATTTTACAAAAATTTAAAAAGTGCGGTGCATTCATTTACTAGGCTGCACCGTTGACAATGTGGAACTGCGGCAACACAGTGCGTTGACTAAATTATCCGCCCCAGGGCTAGTAATGTTATCAACGCACCATGTTGCCGCTATTCCACATTGTCAACGGTGCGGCCTGGTAAACCGGTGCTAACGGTATCCGCACCGATTCCGTGGCGGTACTAAAGGCACACTGTGTTATTTTAATTTTATTTTATTTTTAAGTGCGATGCGGTCAGTTATCTGGCCACACCGTTGACCTAGTAGAATAGCTGTGACGCGGTGCGTTGACCAAAATTGCAACCTTGGGACGGCTATTTTTTTCCAGCACACGGCTTTCCGTATCTCACCTGCATCAACGATGCGGCCTTGTGAAAGGCCGCACCATTCACTATGTCACGATGGTAGGAGGTCGGTCTGCTGAGTTAACCATACGCCCCGGGGTGTAGGGTTTCGTCAGTGCACTGCCCTCCTAACACCGTACATAGTCAATGGTGCGCTATAAATTCTTTTAGAGCATCGTCCTCGGGGCGCTTAATATTATTAGGTGCACCGAGGCCAGTGTGCTCCATAGAAAGACGCACCAGGACAGGTGCGTGATTGTGGTTTTGGCGCATCGAATTTTTTTAATTTTGTTTTCAAAACTATATATATATATATATATATATGTATATTTCTAAATACATGTCTCATTTAATAACAAAATTGTGTTTAATATGTCAATCATTCAGAGACGTGAAAGGAGAGAAGAGGGGGGAAAACAACAACAACAACAGGCGGAGCAGTATAACATGGTTCGCCTGTAGGAGGCACGAGAGAGGGAGAGAGATGCATACCCTCGCCCTATTACAATGGCTACGCAGGGGCTCCTAAGGCAGGTAGGCCCCCTCAAGTTCTATGAGGGGGCTACTTCCCTAAAGGGCCATAGTTTGTTTTTGAGACAGCTTATCCGAAGGTGGAATGCCCAGCAACAGGTTTTTCGAGTTGGTATCAACTAGTGGTACACGCCCACTAAGGAGGATATATACTTCATTACAGGACTATCAAGGAGAGGGGTGGATTTTCCCTCGTTCCCAGAGGTTCCGGCTGGTTGTGTAGCAGGGAGTCAGTTAGTTTACTCCCAGAGATACATTGAAGAAAATGTATTGTCTCCTGCAGAATTTCGAGTTACAGGAGGTCAGTTATGTATTGGTGCATTTGGTAGGGAGGAGGTGCAGTGTCTCTCACTTATCATTTCGACCATTTCACACAACACCAATGACGAGAAACACATTAGTTCCTCACTTCTATATTATGTTGATTCTTTAGTATAGGAGCCACGACTTGTCAGGTGGTCTGCCATTTTTTTGCGGCAGTTCTATACAGCCTTAGATAGATGTCGTGCTCATGCACAAGGGAGGGTGAACTTCCCTTTTTCTTCAGAGCTTTTTTTTTAATTTTTTGAGAGGTTTCCAAAGACGAGGCCTACTTTTCTTCGGCAGCCTCGTAGGACGACGTTTGAGGCACGTATGCACATGTGGGGGCAGATGAGCCCAAGAGGGGCAACATTGAGTTTTTTGCGAGGATATCGCAGGATGCACTGGAGTTGCTAGCCAGTGTTGATGAGCATCCTTTTGTTATGGTCCTCTGTCCTTACGCGGGTTTGGATTGGCGAGGGTGTGCCAACAGCCTCTTCACAGCTGATGAGTCGCTAGATGATAGAGGTAATATTACTATTTTATATATTTAAATTTATTCTAACATGTTCTTTAAGTTGTTTTTATTAAATTGTGTAATGAAATTGTCTAATTATTATTGTGTACTCGTATATATTTTGCAGACATTGCCTCTTTTGATGGCGAGGAGATGTCGGCACCAGTACCACATGATCTAGGTGTGGATCCTGATGATGATCAGGGCATGCCAGATGTCGAGGATCATCAGGAGGTCGGTGCTAGGCACGGTCGACTTAATGCTAGATACCAGATGGAGTTGGGCGACCAACTCTATGCATTGATTTTTGATGTGGGCATCAAGCCTGCTCATTACAGAGACATGGAGGCCAATGATAGGCTATTACAGATGTGGAGAGGCATGTTGCGTGACATGTATAGCCTGATGTGGCATGTCGTAGGAGTTACGACAACTTTTACGCGACTGATGAGGACTGTTGAACGTTATAGGCATGGTCGAGACGCAGCAAGTGATGGACAGTCCACGAGCAGCAACTCTTCATCTCATGATCGTTCACCTCACGCCATGTCATATGAGCATGATCCTCCACTAGCATCCAGCAACAGTCATCATGGAGATGAGGCTAGACCATCGGCCACGTCCAGTCAGCAGCCTGCAGCATCCATTAGTACTCCTGATCATGAGCAGGCTGGACCATCGACCATTGAGGCTGCACCATTGACTGAGCAGGCCTCCACTGATACTGATATCGATGTTGTACTACCACCAGCTGATCCATGACATTTATATTACAGTTGTATATTTTTAACATTATATATATATATATATATATATATGGTCCATGTATTTTATGTTCATGTTGCAGTTGTACTTAATTTACATGTTGGTGATCATCATGATGTGTATATTGTTAGGTCATGTTAGATATGTTCATTTAATGTGCAGCTTGCAGATAGATGTGTATGTGATGATAGCATGAGTTATTTGACATGAGATTTATATTTGATGTTTGTGTTGTGATGATGTTAATATATAATGTTAATTGTGTTTTGTTAGATAATCATGATCACGATGATGTTAGCGATTTTGAATGTGTTTTTTAGTCAAATATGATGTTTGTACGATGGTTATTATGAACGTGATGTTTATTAATTAAATTAATACTAAATGATCATAATATTGTAAAATTGTAATATTTGTAATTCTAATTGTATGTAAAATTCTAAAATTGTAATTGTAATGGTATATATGTAAATTTGTAAAATTGTAATTGTAATTGTAATTTTTTAATGTGTAAAATTGTAATTGTATATATGTAAAATTCTAAAATTGTAATTGTAATTGTAATTGTAAGTGATATTGTAAAATTCTAATTCTAATTCTAATTCTAATTGTATGTAAAATATTTGTAAAATTTTAATTGTATTACTATGAATTGATTGTAATTGTATGTAAAATTCTAAAATTGTAATTGTAATTGTATGTGAAATTGTAAAATTCTAATTCTAATTCTAATTGTATGTAAAATATTTGTAAAATTTTAATTGTATTAATGTGAAATGAGTTTGTTAAAAATTTTAAATTTGTAAATTTGCAAATTTTAAATAATTGTAAAATAATAAATCTAGAATAATATGATTTATTGTAACATAATAAAGTTTAGAAAATAATGCAAATAAATTCATGCACTTTAGAATTATCATTATTTTATTATGATCTTAGATACAAAAAAAAGAACTAATTTATACAGTACGCCATTGTTTTTGAGATCAACATAATTGCAAATTATCAAGTGAATTATTGATTTTAACATTAACACAATGCAAATTACCAATTAATTCAAAATATATATTATAATGTTTCGAAAAACCCATCTTAAAAAGTATAAATATTGATGAAATAACACATGTTCCATATCACTCTTGGTTCTCATGATCACCCTCATTATCTTCTAACTCGCATCGCATGATAACACTATTGTTCTCAAAAATATGTTTTGATCTAGGGTCATGTATCAATACGAACCACCAATCCCTATCCAACACACTTGGGTTAAAAAACACCTGGTTGCAGTGTTTAGGGAAAACATAGGGCTCCTTAGCTTCATTCCACATATTTCTAGAGTTGATACATATCAGCCTATTATCGCGATCTTCCTTTACATTATTCCGATCAAAGGTGTCCCACCACTTGCACCTAAAAATAATACATTGGAAAGAAGAGAAATCCACTTCAATGATCTCTTGTATCTTTCCGACGTAACCTAACGTCCCTTGTACTAGGTTTTGATCACGGTGGCTAGATCGACTAGATTGATCGAACTCGACTTCCACTCCACAGTCTTGTGTGATGTTTCCAGCATCGGCATTTTCGTGTGAAAATGGTGTCCATATGCCCACATAGATGGCAACAAATTCAACTATTATAAAAAAATTTAAAAAATCATAATGTCATGTGTTATAATAACCCAACAGTTAAAATATGAAATGTAGATGTCTTAATATAAATTTTAAATCTACATATAAATTAACAAGATTATTACCGAGTTGTTTCACCCAATCCCTACGTTTAGAGCATCCTCTTCAGCACGCAAGTAACGGCCGGTAGCATCATATTTCTCTCTGACTTGGTCAGTAACCCAACTGTTGGGGCATATTTTTGGCATATATTCTTTTAAATGATCGGGATAAGTCACACTTCTACCATTCAACCATCTGAATTCTTTCCTGTCACTATCCCATTTCATCCTCTTTTGTTCGTACAATGCGACCCACGGTTGTGTCACTTCAGAATTGAAAAGAACAAATTTATTGATTGCTTCAATTTCTGCATTCACTGATGAAATCAAACCAACATTATATAGTACTTAGAGATCAAAATATACATTATATCGAAGTTCAACATGAATATTAATTACTTTTTGTAAATTTGAAAAATTATAAGTCGCTTACTCTTTATCAAGTGCTTTTTTCCACTCGTTTGGAGAAACTCCCCTTCTCTTTTGTCTTCATCCCTTTCATCGTCCCAAATCACCGCACCTGGTCTGTTGTCGATCTGCTTGATGTACTCACTGGCATAATAGAAAGACTCATACGATATGTACCCCTCTGCCATAGACCCCTCGGGTTTTTCCCTTTGTCGAACAAAACCTTTAAATTTCTTCGTGTACCTCTCTAAGAAGAACATCCAACGACAAGAAACCACTCCAACTAATTCAACCTCATTCGGGGATCATAAAACATAACTAATTTTGTATATTATTGCACGTGTTTATAAGCATCATCCCCTAGTTGATCATCATTTTGGAATGCATCTAAAAACATTGTCTCCATGGCAATCGTATCCCTTAATTAATCATCCATACCAACCTCTATTTGATTGCCTCCATTGCCAGCATGTGAAGAACTACTATTGTTGTAGTCATTCCTAATTTGTGAATCTAGACGTAGCAGGAATTGAATCAGTGGTTGATTCAATCATTCTTGGTATCGTTCCTCTACGATTTTTTCTCTTAATTCAATCTTCTCTCGATTTGACATTGTCATGGGGTGCAACGGAAGATGGTAGGTAGGTCATTCATCATCACTAGAATCCTAATAATTAAAAAATATATATATTGAACATGATTAGTACAAAATATATGATATCAATTAGTAACCACGTTGACAATATTGCATGATTATAAATTGGTTTGACGTTGAAATAATTACATATTAATCAATATATATACCAAACAATTATAATTGTAATTACCATCATTGTCCTGGGATTGTGGCTAGAAGGTGCAATATTGTTACAATTGGCAGGGTGAAGCGGTTTTCCATTTTCATCTACCAAATGCGCCTTGCGGTATGCAGCTCTTGATAAGAACTTCCGACGTTTTGGAGCAGTTTGAATATTTTGTGCATCTGAACTCAATGTTGAATCTGCATGAACCTGCAAATTTGTATGCATTATAAATTTAATTAATTTGTGCATGATTGACTACATGGATAAAAAACATAAATTCAATTAGATAGTGAAAATATAAATAAAATCTGAAGTAAATATTACGTCTCGAGATGGATGGGGAGAACTTTGCGATGGACCTTGAGAAATATTATGGAACGAGCTAGATTTTGAAGAATTGTCCATTCCATATAATTATGACACAACAATAAATTTTAGTGCACACACCTAAATGTAATTTCGGTGCGTAAAGTACAGATCATTGCACCGGTGCGTTTTTTATAATGATGCATTGGATAAATAATACAATATGTTGCGTTGAGACAAATGGAAACAATGTGTTGGTTACAAAATACAAATGTTGCTTTAAAGCAAGGGATAATACATTGCATGACATTGAAAGAATAATACAACATAAATGTGTTGGTGAAGAATATAATATGAATGCATTGAAACATATATGACACACATACATTGGATGGAGACAAGACAATGTGTTTGCGATGGATATAAAACAAAGTAGCACAATGTAGATTACACTACATTGGAGAAATATGGAAACAATCCATTGAAATAATAATGTAAGAAATACATTGAAAGGATAACCAATGCAATGTGGGAATATATTTAAATAATTTGAAGGATGTAGATAAATAATGTGATGGGGTTATTAAATATTGCTATCAAAGCCTATACCAAATTCCAAAACAAGCACAATGACAAATAATGCAATGTTTGGCATTGTTGATGACTAA
Organism: Pinus albicaulis; assembly: GCA_034641835.2. NCBI lineage: Eukaryota > Viridiplantae > Streptophyta > Pinopsida > Pinales > Pinaceae > Pinus > Pinus albicaulis. The sequence goes on from CM076578.1 coordinate 569,564,668, forward strand.
TAGGAGAGGCGTTTGTGCATGCTTTAAGATGATTATGGTTTGAAGCTCTGACCTTCCTCCGTACAACAAATACCTAACCCTAAATATTGCCAACTTTAGCAAACCTCAAATGATTCCTCTTCGTATACTCAACGCATTCCATTCCAGGGTTTTTCATGCTGGAAGATGGAATAGTGAAGTATTCAACAAATTAATTGATCCAACTAATTGTAGGATAATCTCGTTGATGAGTATTGGCAATACTTCAGTACTTTTGAAAATTAATCATGTTTCTAGACTATTAATGAATTCATGTTTATGATTGTTACCTAATTCTTCTTGATGTAATGTGTGGGATCACCATTATGGAATACATTCTAAAACCTATTGGATATATGGCAACTTTGCTTATTTAAATTTCTTTCATGCTTATGCCTCTTTTATCATTTTGCATCTAAGTGTTTTCATGTTGCTATACCTAGGTATAAGCTCTCACAAGCAAGGAGAAACATTGGGGAGATGACTGTACCATATTCCCAAATCTTCTTCACTATTTCAAAAATGCATTAATTTGATACGATATTATAGTATATAGATTTATGTGGTTTAATTTTTTAATTAACGGAGCAAGATACACAAATTGAAGAGTTTTAGTCGACATTTTGGAACCACAAACGGGGTCCATCTTCAAGACGTGAGAAGATATTAAGAGCATGAGAAGGAATAAATAGTTGATGAATATATCATTTGATGAACATCATGCATATGGATGAGACAAACGCTATATCATTAACTATTTATTCCTTCTCATGCTTTTCATATATTCTCAAGTCTTGAAGATGGACCCAATTTGTGGTTCTGAAATGTCGACTGAAACTCTTAAATCTAAGAATCTTCCTCCATTAATTGATATGGTATTATTTCAAATATATTTCGAAAAATTTAGGGTGTTTTTCATTGTGCGTGCGAGATACTAACCTGTGGTACATTAGGGTTTCCATTACAATCTATGATTTGATCTTTCATACATGTTTTACGCCACCTATTAAAGTAAAAGAGTGAAAAGGGATTGAAAACACAATAGTGTCGAAAGCCTAGGAAAGTTTGTTTTACCAAATTAATGAAAGAAATAATCAACTTTGGCCTCAAAATGGAGAATGAATTCAACATTTCAGGGATGTAAATTAATTTTGAATTCCTAGTGAAAGATATAATTATTCTGCATTTCTATATGGTAAATGAAGTAGTATACTTAACCATTTTGTATATTGCAATCTAATATTTTGATTGTGGTTACTTTCTTGCAGGAATGAAGTTAGATGGAGCTACTTGGAGGACTACTCAATTACATAAATTCATGGAATTAAACCCATTATGTTTTAGTTGCCTATTTTAGATACTATTGTGTTCTAATAGATGATTTGAGGACAAAAATGTTATTTATTTCAGAGATCATAGTCATAGGAAGGCATAAAGGATAAATATCAAGGTTATAGAAATATAAAAGGATAGGGAGACACTTACTAAAAATTGTGCCTTAGCTTGTATCAACAACTCTGCCTATTTTTCTTTTCATGACCTCATTGTTTATGGTTCAACCATGTATGAAGAAGCATTGTTGGGATTTTTTATGTAAACGTATGCATAGGTGAAAGGGTTCTTGATAAAGAAACTAACAATCTCTTCTAATTGCATGTAGGAATGAGGCTTCTTAAAGATTTCTACAACATCATATTCATATCCTATGACACAAGACTCATTTTATTTTACTTTCCCTAGTTATAAACATTATTGTTTTAGTGGTTAATTTGAGCGTGGAAATGATACAAGCATAAGAAGGTGTTAAGGAACCTTGTGGGGGTCTTTGGAAACCAAGCACTCTTTTAAAAATAATAAAGGCTTGTAAGAGAGAGAGAGAGAGGAAAGGGTGGAATAGAACCGTCTAATGAAACCACCAATGCACGCCCTTTCATAATATATGAGACCAAATAGGTCTTGTGTCCTTGACTTTTATTTTTTCCAACTCTTATATATATATATATATATATATATAGCGAGAGAGAGACAAAGGAAAGGGTGGAATAGAACCATCTAATGAAACCACCAACGCACACCCTTTCATAATATATGAGACGTAATACGTCTTGTGTCCTTAACTTTTCTTTTTTCCAACTCTTATGCTCCTCCTTCTACATACCCTAAAACCGTGCACAAAGGTTTCTCTTTAATGTGGTCTCGTTAATACTCTTGCACCTGAAACCTTCTTGCTTTACCATAGGTCTTCTTCCAAACTGAGGCTTCCAAAATCCTGGCCCAACTACCCGACTCTCTATTTAATTTCACATTTTACAATATTTATGGGCTTTAATCCCTCCGGGTTGGCCCACCTGCATACTCCACACACCTTTGATACGCATTCGCCTTCGTCTTGGCCTTTCCATGCGAGCTTGTTTGTTCACATACTATGTAAGTCTGATGCAATTATAAATCCCTCTTTTTATACCTCCGGCGTAAAACCCTTAGGCAAGACCCACTTTGATTTCATGGCTTTGTTGACACCACACAAGCCCATTCACAATAGCCCAATGCGATGCAAAGGCTAGTTTATAAAGCCCTTCAGGTTCATAAACCTTTGGTTTGGACCACCTTTGGCTCCTGCCACATGAGACCTCTCATTCAAGCCTGTTTCACTAGCATAATTGACTACCAAGAGCAGTCAGGTAGAAACCTTCGGGCAAGGCCCTCAACTTAAATTTCTTATCCGATAACGACCCATCAAGTGGAAAACTCTGAAGTTGTCATTTCCATCCTTTACGTTAGCCCAACACTTTATTGATTGGTTGACCTCCACGTGAGGTCGACCGCTAGTCAGCCTGGTTTTTCTTTATGCACTTCTCCTTTGTCTTTCCGAGATGGATCCTCCAACCCGAAATTTCCAAATGATGACTTCCATCTGACATAAATCTTAACTTTTGTCTCATGACACTCTTAAATGACAGATTCTCATCAATTCAAAAATGCCTAAGTGTTGTTCACTTATTACCTCTATTAACTCAGTCTCAAACTTCTATCTTAGAGCTTACCTTCTTCTACTCAATGCTCGGTACTCTAAAAAGGATCATGTGACCTCTAGTCAATGGATCATTGATCCTTTGTTGATCAAAGATAAAAGTCCATCTCTCTTGAGCTTATTATTCCAACATGATTTCGTTGCGACTCCGATCCTAATTTTGTCTCAATTCCTCTGCATTTTTTAATGTACCATATTTCTTCTAAGGCTCTGCCCTCCTCTTGATATCGGCGCCTATACTTTGATCTTGGTTTTTGTTGTTGCGCACTTCTAATACTAGAACTGGTCCACTTTCCTTGATATATTGTGCTTCCATTGCACAATTCTCTCCTAAGCTTGATTACACCTGCAACACTTTTATTTCAATCAAAATAATAAGATTCAATCTCACACAATAACAAGAATTACTCAATTGAGTATTTTTCTATTAATGTACACACACAATAATTACAAAGGCCCTCTTAGCCATATTTATAGTAAAATCCCTCTCGGCCTTGTGAGCTTTCTTGGCCCTCAAATCGTCTCGAACTCTCTCTTCCACCCTATACATACATCTAATTACATATTTTATACAAATAGGACTCTAAAACATATCTAGGTTCAAATCCCCTATTTACTCAACAATTCTTATATAGATCCACTAATCATTCAGCAATCCCATATTCTAGGATTCTCTAGATCCACAAATATTTCAACATATCTAACTAATCTTGAAATTTCTCTAATCCTCCCAAATACTCTCAACATTTCTCTTTTAGAAGAGATATAGTTACAATATTCATCACTTATATATATTTTCTCGTAAAATTGTAGGAAAATAAAAATAATTAAATAATTATAATAAATTAGGGAACCAACTCCCTCGGTAATGAAAATACCCCTACTGTAGTCAAAATAATTTTTTTACTTGGAAGTGGGATTCTCCTTCATCAGATGTTGAAGAATGTAACTAGTGTCGGTCTTCTTAATTGACTTATTAAAGCAGAGGTTTCATTTTTGTGTCAATGGTCAAGAGATCAAAGCACCCATTGAGTGCTCTGGGAATTTTGAATTGTAACAAATTCAAAATCATTATGTAATATACCCATTCTTGGGCCTTTATGTCAAGAAAGAAAAATATTATTATGTAAAAAATAGTGTCTTGTCCTCCTCCATCAAGTCGACCCCCAAATGCATCAAGTCGTCATGTTCTTTAATGAAGCTACATCAACTATATATATAGAAGTGTAACTTGTCCATCCAAAAAAATTGAAGTGATCTGAGATAAGGAAGACTCGATATGCAATTATCTAAAAGGACGAAGAGTGAGAAGAAGAAAAGAACTAAGGGAAAAAAAAATTATAACAAAGAAAGGGAGATGCTTATATTATAAATGAAAGTTGAAATACTTAATCGTTTTTGTCACAGAAATATACCATTGTAGTTTCACTGCAAGATCAAAGGAACATATTTGTTTCAAGGTTGAGGATGTATTAAAATTATACACCGAAGTTACAAAATTACAGAGAGAGCCAAAACTCAAGATTTTGATCCTCAAGAAATAATTGACGTTAACTTGTGAATAAATGTGCCAGAAGTTAACTTATTTTCATAGAGGCTGACTTGGTGAACAGAGTTTAGTCTGTGTCATGGTCAAAAGGGTCTTGTTTTGTCCCAAAGTGATTTGATTTTTCTAGTGGAAGAGTTTGAATGGGTTTGCCCCTCCATAGGGGTTTTGCCCTGGCTGAGTGCCTACATTTGGTGTATTTTTTTCATTGATTATCTTCATGTTTTGGTCGTTGTTTGATGATAAAATAGCATAATAATAATAAAGAGAAGAATAATCTAAAATAATGTCACAAGCAACTATAAAAGTTTAAGAGAAATCAAATTGAATTAATCCTAATAAAGTTTCCCTAGATTTCTCAACATGGTATTAGAACTTGGTTTGATGACATAAGGGCAGTAAGAAGGTCACATAAGCTTCAAAATAAAGAAGAAATACTATATCTCTATGACCGACTACCTAAGAGAAAGGAGAACAAATTATGGGCACATTCTATTAGACTTTGCCTCATTGACTAGGTTGTGGGCCCCAGTGAGGAGGAGCGAAAGTTTTTTTTTTAAGAGTAGTAAAGCTCTGTTTACATGGAATAATAGGCTAGAACAATAACCTATAGAAGGTCAAGAATATTGAAAAACAAAGTGCATTTATGAATATCATCATCAATCCTTACCTCTTCTATTAAGCTATAGACCTAGGCGACTAGGCCGTAACTTAATAATCGCAACAATAAAAGAATAAAGTGACATTTTTAAGGATCGAGAAGTTAAAACTATATCTTAAATAAGGTTGCGTTATTTATGGGATAAGATGAAGATACCAGAAGTTTTAGGGTTCATTGTAAAACCCTTAAAATTTCTAACCTTTCGATGCTTAGGGTATAACGATGATACCCTAGTTTGCTTAGGTTGATTTTTGTTATGGTGATTGGTCTTTAGATTGAATCTATCCTTGTTATGTTATCTTTTTCCTTTCGTTTATTTTGATAAAACCTGAACTTTTAAGGTTCACTGTAAAACCCCTAAAACCGCAAACCTTTCGATGCTTAGGGTATAATGATGATACCCTAGTTTGTTTAGGGTTTGATGATAAAGTCTGTAATATATACTCTCTTAATGATTAATGTTATGAAGAAATATTATCCCTTTAGGTTTATTTTTTATGATAAAACCCCAGATTTTTAGGGTTTGGCATATTAGGGTTTATGAACATAACCCTTGAGGTCATAGGAATGAAACCCTAGGTATATGTGCTTCCACATAATTAAAACCCTAGTTTGATCAATTTGTCAGATTTTGATGTGTATAGGGTTTACACCCTAGTAAAAGATTAAGGAAATAATAATGAAACCGTAGATATAAAGTGTTACATGCTAACTTTATTATTCATATCCATAATTTAATTTTTGTTGATGAAATCTAGGGTTTGTGAAAAAACCCTAGTAGAATTTCTAGGACATAATATTGAAGCCCCAAATGTAAAATCCTATGATTATATTGCTAACTTGATTTAGTTGTTTATATCTAAAGGCTTGAAGTCTCGATGATGGAATCTAGGGTTTGTGACAAAAACCTTAGCAAAATTGTGATGCAAGGTAAATCAGTTTCAATATCAATATTATTGCCTTCTCCTTTTGTTTACAAAAAATAATCTCACATTCACAACATAACACCTTCCATACCTTCATCCGCTTTATTTTTAACTTTCAAGAGCTTGGATCGATCAACCTGTCAGTTGTTGAAGCGAGGGTCAACATACAGGTGAAACGGTAGCGTGTGAAGGCAAGTGTAGTGCCACAAAGACATGCGTAGCACATGAGCAGTGAATGCGTAGAGAATCTGGTATGTGCGCAACGTTTCCAGTGAATGCGTAGAGAATCTGGTATGTGCGCAACGTTTCCAGCGAATGTGTAGCGCCTACACAGCAAATGTGTAGCCCCTATGCAACGAAAACAGAGGTTATGACACAAATTTCGATTTGGTTTGACTTCCTCCTACTCTTTGGCCAATTCAGTGTTATGAGCCACGGTCTTCAATTTCATTGATGAAATTTAAGGGATCTAAGGGTTCCAACTTCCAAGGGCCTCCATACGATTTCCTCATTAAGAACTGTGACTGTATAAAAGACTCATTGAAACGATCGAAAGTTGCTGAGGTGAACTGCCCTCTAACGCTTAAATTGAGACGTTGAAACAAGGTCAATTCGTATTTCAGACTTATGTCCTTATCTTCCACCCATAGCGTTTGTTGATCTTAATGTAATACACTTTAATCGTCCCGAGTTCAAGGTTGAAACCAAAGAAGATCCGGCCTATATACAAACTGGACTTGGTAATTCTGAAATTCAGACCATCTGAAATTTTTGATATCATAACATCACAGACTTTATCGCCATGAAACTAGAAATGGATTAATATACGTTAACTTTATTCGCTTTAAGTCCTCTGTTCGATTGCATAGATTATTTCATTGCTTTTATGCAGCCGATTTGTTTTCGTGTATATCCTTTTAGGCGTGTTTTCCAGTATAATGTTTCAGGAATTTAAAGAACAAATGTATAAAATCAGAGAAATCTAACCATAAGTGGTATTGTCAAACCAAACGAAATAATAGTGGTATTGTCAAACCAAACGAAAATTAACAGGGGGACTGGGTTAAGAGATCCAACCATCCTTCTTGAATTAAAATTGCTAAAATGAAAACAAAGTTCACATAATTATTACATTCCTCTCATTTTCACACTCCCGCAATCCAACCCTCTTTCTTATAAAAGATATTCTATTTAAAATGAAGGATTATGTACTAATTTCAGTTCAGATCCTATGAAAGTTCCTCACCAAACTCCTAAGATCTCTCATATCCACAATTTCATGGAGAAATCACTAGAATCACTCCTTCATACCTAATATAGATTCTAGACCTCTATACCTCACAAGATCTTCATACAATTCCATTTAAATTTCCTAAACTTAATTACAATCTTAGGATAATAAAAGAAATTTAAATTAAGGGAACCCATTCCTTTTAGTAAAGTTTGTAAAGACCTCGTAGGCCTATTCCCAAATAAATTTCTGATGAGATTGCTCCTGCATCAAGTTGTTAAAGTATAAGATATAAAAGGTGCAACTTTGTTGATTGCAAACCTCACTAGGTCTAGGTTTTACATGTCTAATGTATTCCTTGTTCAAAATATTAAATTCTCCCATTATGATAACTTGTTAACCCTATAGTTGACTTCATATATTTGTACTTGGTTGTACTTGTTGTTGAATATTTGCAGGTACATATTCATAAGATTAATTGATAATAATGACAAGCATGGCGGATAAAGGGAGTTGTAAGAATGATGATGACATAAAAGATGAATAGATGATATTTTTGCTATAAGAAAGAATGATGCTCCCGAAGAAATGAAGCTTTGAATTTTCTCCAATAAAGTTGTTGATATCCCTAAGTTGAGAGGGAGCTTGGAAGAAAGTGTATATGTCCCTAGTAAAGAGGAAGGGCATAGTGTCGAAACCATAATAAGGACCTTGAAGAAAGAATAAAAATCGTGGTTGAAGTATTACAGATAGATATTCATGATTAGCAAAGTTGCAAACAAGAATTGGATGTTTGGAAGAAGTGCTAAAGCTGAGTTTGGTGTTGTTGTAGAAGTTAAAGAAGAGAGATTTCGATGAAGATGTGTTTGGATATTATTACCTTAGCAACATCAATATATTTGAGAACCCCAGAGGTTTGAGTTAACACACACACACACACACACATATATGTAATGGAATCTTATTACTAGTTGGGGTTTTGATTGTGCATAATATATTTGTAAGAAGGTTGAATATTCAAAGCATGCTTGGACCGGTGGATATATTTGATTTAGTTGATAAGGAGAGATGAAGCATCTTGGGGTGATAAGATGCTTGGGAGGACATTTGGTCGCCCCGTGATGATGTCTAGATCCAAAGTAGGGAGGGTGGTGTTGGCATTAGAGCTCCGACCTTAGATATGCACCCAAATCCCTGGGTTGGTGTTAGAGTTGAAGTTTGATGGTACCTAAAGTGGTTAAATCTTAGGACACACATTATTCCCACCTGATTAGATACATTTTTCAAGTATTTAATCTATAGCACTGTGTGTGGTGTGGTTATTCGTAGAACATATCATTATGAGAGCTCCCATGTACATATATATATATGTAATTATGAATACCTCCCTAGTTAAGAGGGAGTGTAGAAGAATGTAACTAGTGCCAGTCTTCATAATTGTATTTGTAAAATGGAAAGAATTTATTATTATTATTAAATAAATTGACTTATTAAAGCATGGGTTTCATGTGTTGGTCAATGGTCAATAGGTCAAAGCACCCATTAAGTGCTTTGGGATTTTTGTATTGTATCAAAGTCAAAATCATGATGTAAAAGACCCTTATTGGGCCTTTTATGTCAAGAAAGAAAAGTATTATTATGTCAAAAATAGTGTCTTGTCCCTCCTCCATCAAGTCAGAACCCAAATGTATCAAGTCGCCCTGTTCTTTAAGGAAGTTACATCGACTATATATATATAGAAGTGTAATTCGTCCATCCAAAAAAAGTGAAGTGATCTGAGATAAGAAAGACTCGATCTGCAATTGTCTAAAAGGAGGAAGAGTGCGAAGAATTCAAGATCTAAGGCAAAAAAACTATAACAAAGAAAGGGAGATGTTTATCTTATAAATGAAAGTCAAAATACTTAATATTTTCTATCACAGGACTGTACCATTATAATGTCACTACAGGACCAAAGGAACAAATTTGTAGCAAGGTCGAGGATGTAGTAAAATTACAGATAGAGCCGAAACTCAAGATTTTGATCGTGAAGAAATAATTGATGTCGACTTGTGAAGAAATGTGCTAGAAGTTGACTTATTTTCATAGAGGCTGACTTCATGGATGGAGGTAAGTTTGTGTCATGGTAAAAAAGGTCTTGGTTTGTCTCAAAGTGGTTCGATTTTTCTATTGGAAGAGTTTGATTGGGTTTTCCCCTCCCTAGGGGTTTTTCCCTGACTGAGTGGCTATATTTGGTGTCTTTTTTTCATTGATGATATTCATGTTTTGGTAGTTGTTTGATGATAATATAACATAATAATAAAGAGAAGAACAATCTAAAATAATGTTACAAGCAACTACCAGAGTTTAGGATAAATAAATTTGAATTAGTCATAATCAAGTTGCCCTAGATTTCTCAACATCAGACTCCCGAGGGAGAAAAATTCATGGTCTCTTGATCATATGTATGTTGATGAAGTGCTCCTGAATAATAATAAAAAAATTGTTTCTAATTGATCCTTTTCTTCGTCATGTTGTTCTCGGACCACTCCTTCAGATATTTAGGTTTCCATACTTTGTGTTATTACTTCCCATTTTCTCTGTTGATGAACGTTGCTTTAGCAACTGAAATTATTTGTTGTTTTTTCTTTTCCTTTTGATGTACCTTTTCCTGGATGCCTTCCTCATAAGCACCCACATTTTTTCTATTACTTCATCAATCTCCAACTTTGGTTAAACTCCACTACTGTCATTGTCCACAGGCTATTGCATGTCCTTTTCTTTCGCAAGAGTTATAAAACCCTATTTTAATTCTAGCTTGCACATTCCTTGATCGGTTTGTTGTCTACCTCTTGAAGTCTACTCTCATCACTTCTAAACATTATTTCCTCTTCCTCTAACTCTTCTTTTGCAACCTGAATCTATAGTTTTTGGATCTCTATCCTCTTCTCCAAGAGGTTTGATTCCTCATCCATTTCAAAATTTCTTTGGATTATTTCCATGTACTTCATGCTTGAATCTCTTTCCATCCATTCCTCTTCTAAAAATTTACCCTCATCTTCATTTGTGCTTTCTTCTACATGCATGAAGCTTCCAATTGAATTCTCCTTGAGCATATCTTCCCGAAATAATTCTTCTTCCTCAATTGATGCTCCATCCTCCGATGTTGCTCCATCCTCTTATGTTGCTCCATATTCTATTCTTGCATAATATTCCAACTCCATCATCCAATAATTAGATGATCTTATATCATTGTACTATAGATCAAAAATCAAGGATGGTGCTCCCTCAATTTATCCTTCCTTGTTAACTTTGACCTCTTCAAAGTTATTAAACATATGCTCATAAGACTTCTCCAGTTCTGTCATTTCCTTGGGAAGTCTCATTTCTTTATTAGCTTTCATAAATACATCAATTAAGTATTGATAACCCCCTGCCAATCCTAAAAACACACATAAAATGTTAGATTCAAAATCATAGGTTTCTTCTTCCTTCAAGGCTTCATCTATTTCTTCTTCTTTCTACAAGTTGTCTATAAATTCTTCCTCAATATCTCAGGCTTCTTGTATGACAAAGAACACATCTCTTTTTTCCAACATTTCTTTCAAACTTAGTTGCTTTGAGTTCCTCCTTAAACCTTCTATACTTCCTATGTCTTAAATCTATCTGTAAAGAAGGCCACTTTACCTTCTTCCTCTGCAATATCTAACCATAACATTGTTTCCTTTTGTTTTCCTACTCTGTAAACTGCTACCCTAGATTATCAAAATTTGCTCTTAACTCATCCAACTCTTTCTATTTTTATGCATTACTCATCTTCCTCTTCATGTCAGTTGCTTTGGCATACTTTCCTTTCCCCTTGTGACTTTCCTTTGAACCCTGCACATGACTATCAATATCCATTTTCATCTCTCTTTCTTCTGAAATTTCTCGTTCACCTATGAGCTGCAATAAGCATATCCCTATCTATAACAAGTTTATTTCTTGCTACTAATACTAAGTCCTCCTCTTGGTACTTTATTTCTTCTTCTATACAGTGTTATGCGGATTAATCCCTCTTGCGAACAAGAGCGATCTCCCTAGTATTCTACGAATAGCTATAAATAAACATCCATTTGTAAATCGTTTTCTCTATATTATTTGCAATTCAGAATTATTATAAACAAATAAAGAAGACATGCCCCTACCTTAAAATCCAACGTTCGGTGCAGTCTTTTATCCAGTTGCTCCAAAGAGGCTTCTTCAATAAGTAGAACCTGCAATCAAAGACAGATAAAAGAATTAAAAGCACCTGCAACATATAATAATTAAGAACAACTAATATAACTTAGTGATCAGGGAGTCTAAGTATTGAATTATTCAAATAATCACAAGAACAACTCAATGAGAAAAGGAGATCCATATGTATTATCTTGAATGAAAAGAGTAACTTTACAACCTGATGCCTTGATGTCGTACAAGTTTCTCCCTGTTCCTCCTTCAGTTTGAAAAGCCTTCCTCTCTTAGAACCAGCATGGAGTTATGGACATAAGGATGTGATCATTCTCATGCCAACAACAACTAGTGTAGAGAGTATGCTCTCTTGAGAATTTCTTCAGCAACTAACATATGTGGCTACCCTTGAGACTGAAACATGAGCTCAATTTATAGGGAAATGGAGGTAGTTCCAGTTCCATGAAGAGGGGGATGGATTCCTCTCATGAAGGGATTTGAGTCCATAGACCAAGGGATAAGCTCCATGAGTGGAGGGATAAAGCTCGAACTGATTGCGCCTCTAGAAGCTTCCAGTTGGGAGAATATTCGACCAGGTAGGCTTCTAGAACTTACTTTTTCCTTTATTTTACTTTTTACGGGGGTCCGTAGGTTTTATAAGCAAAATGTGTGGGAGCTGCTGTAGGCTATAGAACAAATATCCGCGGACCCGCAGGAAAGGACTAGGAAAAGTTTAGAGTTAGACTTTTAAGGGTTTTAATGAACTTTTCTCCAATTCCAAGGCTTGGTTTAGGAATATTAGGGTTTTTGACTTCTAAGGGAGCATAATATAGGTAGTGATGGACCTATATGGACAATAAAATGTCATGGTGACAAAATAACGTGTAACAGATTGCCCCCTAAAGTGCGAATTCTGAGGTTATTCTGAAGAGTGAAGTGCTTTATCATTCTGAGGATTGGATTGCGGACACACTAGTCGAAAACCTGCAAAAAACATTCAATGCAAGCATATATATATATATATCATCGTTGAGGTAGGCATTCCCATACTCAGATCAAAACTAACTAAATGTTCTAGTGCAGATATGGTTTTAATATTACATCAATAGTAGACACAGTATGGGCGCAGCCATCTGTCATAAGTAGTCTACTGTATCATGAATAATAAAACTCCTCGCAACCTGGATGATGGAAACTAGATCCAGGGTCTTGATTTCCGCTTCCCGAACTAGTACGATTCTATCCATACGATTGATTGTGTCGAAGTCGAACATGGTAGAAACCATTTGATTACTATTCAATGATGTGAAATGTTAACAAGTGTGAGAGAAACCACAAATAATGACAATGGCTCTCAAATTACTTGGTACAATCCATGAAGTGTGAATGAATGATTTGCAGTAGAACACTTCAAAAAATCATTTGATTGAAGGTCAATGATGCAACCTATTTTCGAAGGTGAGAAACCTGCCATTAGGGCATGTAGATCTAAGGGTATTGATAGGATTCTAGATCAACTTTCTAGATGATGAGTTGTCGTCGATAGAAAGTGACCCATCGTAGGAAAGCCCACGACACGAAACCATTATGTCAATTTTTGAAGAAATATTTGCAAGGACTGACTCAGGGATGGTCAATGCGAATGGAGACATATGTTTGCAATGAATGGCTTATTTGAATTGTCTCTTGAACACATAATGGCACTGCAGATGGTTTGGTAACAATAGATCTCAAACTAATACCCAGAAATCGACTGAAGACTTTCAATGTGGTTTGATTAACTGCTAGACAAAGGATTTTCCTAACCCATCTACAAGTGTGACAAAAAATTTCATGTTCAAGAGTGGTATACTATTTTTCAAACAAGGGTGACAAGTGGATTCCTTTTCTCTCTTTTTCCCCCACCATTACTGATAAGTACCTCTTTATTTTTGACAAGCTTGAGGAGGATAACATTTGCTTGTTGTGTAAGCTCATCCTTCGAATGAGTCCATCTTAGTATTAAAATCGAACCCTAAGAAGGAGTGGTTCGTTCCTATTTGTAATCGAAAATCCTTTACTGTCAAATTTTAACGAGACTAGTATAGGAGAAACTCGGCATTTTTTCAGTTTTAGGGAGTCAAAATAAAAACATAAGTAAACTTCGTGGTTGTAATTTTTTGTAAATTTAGTCTCTCATGTCCAAAAAAGGATAAAATAATGCAAGAGAGAACTCTATTGACCATGATTAGTCATCCTATACCTTTTTTGTAAATAGTCGATTTCAGTCTAGAAAAGGGGTAAGCTTATACTGAAGGGACGACTGTTCATTTCCTTTAAAAAGTTCGAATAGTCAAGTACTCGACGATCTTTTCATGTTTAGAGAGTCCGAAAAGGGCTTAAAAGAGAACTCCAGGGTTTCTCTTTTTCGTAATTTTCAAGAGCTCGAAAAAGTGATAAAGGTATACTTAGCGTCAAAATAATTCTTTTCACCAAAAAAACCTATATTCTGCACAAAAAATCGAAAGATTAAACATACCTATTCCAGAGAAGTAAAAATAGTGAAAAATAGCCTTTTTAAGTGAAAAATAAATAAAATAAAATATTTTATTCATTCAAAAACTATAAAAAGGAGTTTAACAAAATTACTTTCACCTTTTAACTTCAGAGCGGTGAATTGAGAGCTTTTGGCAAAAACGTTCCGAAGCTAATATCAAGAGAACCGACCATTCATTCTGTGATTTGTCAGAACTAGGTAATCCACATCATCTTACTCTTCATTTCTATCTGTTTCAATTCTCTTTTTTGGCTTTAATTTCATTTTTTGAGAGGAATATATGTTCAAAAATGCGCTCTCGGGGGTCTGTAAGTTATACGCATGCTACCTGCGGACCCCGATAATTTTTCAAAGGGAAAATTATCGGGCTACCGCGGTTTTTGTGTGGAGCCCATGCGGATGTCTGCACTGTCTCCACACAAAAAATGCAGGGTTGCCGTCACCATTTTAAAATTTACAAATTCTCTTAAAAATGATTAAATTTTTACACTCTAATGGTTTCTAACTTTCAAATGTGTTTATTTGCAGGCTATTTCACCATGCTAGAGTGAAGAGAACGTGAGCATGAGGCTATAGACAATGACGCCATGAATGATCCGGCAACAATGCATGTGTTAAAAAATTATGGTTTATATAAGTTCTGGGTGATTCAAGGTATGAAAGCACAGGTAGAGTGTAATATCCCGGAAGGGAAATAGACAACAATATAAGCATACGGCAGAAATAGAACATAAAGCAAATACTCATAAAAATGCCGGGAATGCTAAGCCATTTTTATTACTCTGAGAAATAAAATGTAATACAATAGATGATCAGAATGATAGCACCTATTCTTGCTCAAGGCAAGTGAAGAACTCTCTCAGAAAAGACAGGAAATGGCTGCTCTAAGAAACTGCATCCCAGATGCTGGAAAACTGCCAGAAACTGCTGCTGCTGGAATGAATTGGAAGCTAGGGGCTTCTCCCCTTGCCAGAATGAGCTGAAACTCTGCAAATCACCTGTACTCGCCAACCCGGACAAAACCCAGAAACCATATCAATAATGGTCAGCCTCCGAAAATCACCAAAGAAACCCTCCTCAAGGAATTACGCTGCCTCTGCAAGGCTCAGCGCGCAGATTCCAAATGAAAATAGCTGAAACAGTGCCACAAACTCCTCAGGAACCCTCCTACTGGCAAAGACTGATCCTCTACTGCGGATATCAACTGAAACTCCTGCAGAAACCCCGAACCGGAACACCTCCAAGAAGAACTGCGTCCTCTCTCCTAAGGAATGCGCAATCACAAGAAGAGCCCAGCTCCTCAGAAAAACAACCAACGAAACCTCCTGCTAAAGACTGAAGAAATAACCTTACCCGAGCAGGCACTCGAAGTCCCCTGAGGCTAAGGGTGAGATCTCCGACCGGAGACACTCAACGCACTAAACAGTGCTGCAGACAGGCTAAACAGCCAGCGTGCTCAAGAAGACAAATGTCTAGCTCAAATATCATCAACAACAAGAATGCCAAATGAGAAGGCTCTCCCGCCTTTTATAACGCTGGCCTCTCTCCAAAACCCTAACGTGGTCTCCCTCTCCTCCACGTGCTCCTCCTCAATCTGCGCAGAAGCTCCTAGAGGCTACGTGAGCCCCCTCCTCTACGTGGTGTTGGACCCCCATGGCTCCCCATAAGTTATAATGTTGTGCTACTAGGGAGATACTTTATTTTACTTAAGTGAGTTAGACCCCTCTTATCACTTTTATTTATTAATAAACTATAGTCGGCAAAACTATACAAAAATCGAATATTCCAATTAGTTGTTGCTAATTAGGAATATTACATAGAGTTGATGACATGGTTAGTGAACATATGGGATGTTCAAGATCAGTGCTTATCATTGGTGACCATCAGCTCAAAATCGAGCTCGAGGATATCTATTTCCTCACTGGATTGTCCCGAAGAGGAGAAAACATATCCTTGTTTAGGGCTAGACAGGGTGGCCTACCCGTTGCTAGCTACAAACAACAATTTTGCAGTGATGAGGTAGATCCAAAGGATAATCGCATAGACATAAAAACAATCTTGCGATTAGATCTCAAAGTGATTACATTCACGGTAACCAGGTTGTGTGGAAGTGCGGCTCCACATGTAGCCATTAAATCTCAAATGCAGACTGCGGTAGAGTGTTTCAGAGGCACCATATTCAACTGGTGCGAAGGGGTATTGGCCAACATGAAAGGCCAACTAACCAAAGAAAAGAATGCAAAGTTGAAAAACTTTGGTTATGGCACCATTTTTATTTTTTTTTCTCTGGAGATAATCCCGCTTCTCACCCCTCAACTTATTCCAGTAGATCGTGGGGAACCTCGGGAACCTCAAATGCTACGTTGGATTGCATTAATGGCCCGTAGTGGTGGCAATGGCAGTTCAGTGGTTCGGTTCTCTCTGACATACTTTATGTGGCTAAAGAACCAATTCTTCACAATCGAAGACTTCCCCTATGCAGGGATAGATTTCATAGGCGATCCTGAGATGTCCTTGCCTCCAGGGGCACAGTGGGACGAATCAGGTAAGCAAACTATTTTGATGTTTTTAATCTTATTTTTTTATTTTTTTTATCGTGCAATACTGATAACAATATTTAAATGCAGATGTTGGACCACGACGACCAGCTACACTCTGTCGCTTTGATAGGCGACAAGCAGAACCTATAGCACCACCACAGGATCAGGCAGCAAAGATCCTAAATGATATGGAACACAAACTGGAGAGGTCAACCATAGATATTCCTGAGACAGGGACAGATGACATTCCTCTCCAGCTTCAGAGACATGTTACAAGTGTTCCAAGACAATTTAGGGGATTCCTGCGCAAGGTGGCGCGTACCATATTCTACTACCATGATCATCATCACGGATAGTGGATGATCATTGTGGATTGACATGTTTTGTTTTTGTATCATTATCTATTATATCATAAGGTGTTTGAACCTATGATCATAGATGATGTAATATTTTTTGAAAACAAACCTATCTATGCTATTACTACTTTCTCTGAGTGTCTTGTTCAACATGTATCGAATGTTGTTTTGGTTTACTATTTTAATGTCGCAAATGTCTATTTAGAACACAATTAGCTAATGCATTGACCAATGTGTTTAAATTTCTTGAAATGTGTTGATATTCAATGTAATCAAACTGTCGTTCCAAGAGACGAACCTTCAAAAATAATCTCAATAACATTGGATTTTTAATTGCGTATACTCTGTTTAAATGTAATACAATGAGTTCTGAATCTAACCTAATGATCAAACGTCGAAGACCAAATGAAATGGCATCAGATAATAACTCAATGACTGCGCTATATTCTGCAATATTGTTCGTTGTTTGACCAAAGCTTACCCCATGCATAGAAACTAACTCATCAGTGGGTGAATAGATAACCCAAGTTGTGGAAGAGATATTCCATATACTACAACAGGCATCATCAGCAAAACGAATGTACGTTTGAAGGGATGTCGGCATCTGCAATATCAAGAGTAATCAAGATAAGTAGTGATAGTAGTAACAACAAACTTAATATAGGCACACTTATCTAATTTAAGGCACACTTATCTAAAAAACAACTAATATACAAGTGATACCTTCACACGAGAGTCAAGAATAATATCTCTTAAGATAAAGACCATTTATGGGCTTATCTAAAGAGACCCTCTCATAATCATTCAATGCATAGGCCCCTTTGGCAAGTACATGCTTGACAATGTAGGGAACATGCCACATCGGTTCGAATTTCCCATCACCTAGCTTATTGTTAGCTTGATCATATACTAAGAGTAGGTCACCTTCTGAAAAAACACGACGGGTAACATTTCGATCATACTGAGCTTTCACATGTTTCTTATGAGCTTCAGTATCTAATGCAACAGTGCACCGAGTCTCATCTAATTGTGTTAAGTACAAAAAGCATTTTTCCTCTTCAGAGGTAGTTGGTAGTAACTCTATGGCTAATTGGAGTGATAGTATTTTGCATTCAATGGGTAACACAACTTCTAATCCGTAGACCAGTTGAAAAAGAGTGAACCCTGTAGCAGCTTTTATTGAGGTTTGGTATGCCCATAGTGCCAAAAAAATCATGGTATGCCAACTCGATTTGTGGGTTCTGATAATTCGTTTAATCATGGTGGTTAAAAATTTATTTATGGCTTCAACCTGACCATTAGCCTGCGGCTAATATGGAGTAGAGTTATCATGGTGTAGGCCAAGTTGATCGAAAAGTTCGGTCATCATTATATTTCTAAAATGACTCCCATGGTCTGTGATAATAGCTTGGAGTACACTGAAACGAGCAATCACATGATTGAATACGAAATTAGCTGCAATTTTGCCATCTGCCGCGAATGTAGGCATCACCTCGGCCCATTTGGTAAAGTAATCTACAGCGAGAATAATATACCCATGCCCCCCGATCGAGTGAGGGTTACATGTAATGAAATCAATGCCCCATTTCACAAAAGGACCGACAACAATGATTGGGTGAAGAGGAGCTGGAGGCACACGCATATTTTGATAAAAAAGTTGGCAGTTGTGGCATTTTCTAACCGCAATAATACAATCTTTGAACAATGACGACCAAAAATAGCCAGCGCGCAATATCTTTTGGGCTGTGGCAAACCCAAACATATGACCACCACACGCTCCAGAGTGGCAGTCATTCAAAACCCTTTCAGCCTCTTCGTGAGTTATACAACGTCGAAAAATAGAATCTATACCACGACAATAAAGTGTGTCCCCAACAATATTGTATTGCTATGATTGATACCGGATTCTCCGTCGATTTGAACGTGAAAGCTCTGGATGAAAGGTTTGGGTTTGAAGATATATGATTATATCTCCATACCATGGATCTAACGCACTGATAAGAAACAGAGATTCATCTACGATGGGATTCTCTACCACGGTTTCCGTCTCAGTATTGGGAAAGTCACACATGAGTTCTGCAAACACCAGTGATTTCTTTTATTTATATTTCTTGAATTCCAAATCAAAATCTTGTAGGATGACAATCCTTTTAGAGTATTTTCCCCCGAGTAATTGTTTTGTCAAAATATACATCATCAGGTTGTAATTAGATATCACAGTTGTCTTTCGTAACAATATGTAGTGAAAAATCATTGGCCAGATTGAACTGCTGCCAAGGCCAATTTCTCCACATGTGAAAATTTAATTTCAGCTGAATTCCGATTCCGAATTAGATAATAGATCACATGCTCATTGTGAGATTCATCCTCTTGAACTAGAACCATTCCGATGGTGGAACCAGAGGCTGCTAGGTACAAAAAGTAGTCTTGGTTGTAATTGGGTGGATGCAATAAAGGTGCATGGGTTAACGCGTGTTTTAGAGCATCAAAAGATCGATTAGCAATCTCATCCCAAATAAAAGGAACATTCTGTTACAACAACCGGGTAAAACCTTTTGTTAACTCAGCATAGTTCAGGATAAATCTACGTAGAAAATTTTCTTTCCCTTGCAAACTTTGGAGTTGCCGAAGTGTAGAAGGAGGAGGTAAATTTATGATGGCCTCAACCTTCGAGGGGTCAACACAAATGCCGAATTTCGAAACGACGAATCCCAATAATCATCCTGATTGCACACAAAAAACACATTTGTGGGGGTTCAAACGAGTCTTGTAATGCCTACATCTCATAAAAATAGCTCGTAAGTGAGTAGGATGATCATCCCTATGTAATGAGTGAGCAGGTCAATCATCCTGATAAGGCTGTACAATATGTTTGATATCATGAAATGCGTGAGACATGGCCCTTTGAAAATTTTCACCAGCGGTTTTTAATCTGAAAGGTAATTTACAATAAGAAAATTTTCCCCAACGACAAATAAATGTTTTTTTTGGTTGATCAGCAGGGAGTATGTTGATTTGATTATATCTGGAAAATCTCATTTCCGCCACAATCATCAATAATTTGGTCGATATAGGGGGTAGGATAATTGTCTTTTGGACATGCTTTATGAATATCCCTATAATGGACACATACTCGTATAGTCCCTTGTTTTTTGGTAACAAGAACTATATTAGATACCCAATCTGTCAATGGTATTGGATAAATAAATCTTGCGCGCAGTAGCTTTTCAACTTGAGTTTTAATAGCAGCAGCTTTTCGCAGATGTATTAGACGTAATGTTTGTCTAATAGGCTTGGCATCTGGGTATGTCTTAATTTCATGAAAGACAATCTTTGGATCGATTCCTGACATCTCTTCGTAAGACTAGGAAAATATATGTCTCGTAATTCTTAAAATAGGGCTTTATATGTATTAATTCAATCGTACAAGAAGCACTTATATGAATGTTTTCAAAAATTCTAGGTTTAACTGATATGTCGATAGGAACAGTTGTATAAATGTTTCCCAAATTAATCTCAGAATCTGAATTTGTAATCAATATGGGATTCTGTGGTTCTTTTACATAATCAATCATAAAAATAAACGAAAAATCATTTTCAAACTATCAAGGTCAGGTAAAAATGAGGATCTATGGTGTAGATCATCCCAAGGTAATTCATCCATAGACAAAAATTCTTGAATACTTTCATCAGTGTGAAACAATTGTTGAAAAGGATCGGAAAATGATGTCAAGGCTGAGCTTGAAAGTGAAAAAGATTCTTCGATGATCACATTCATTTGATCAGGAGTAGATGAAAGTGTGTCAGAAAACGACTGTATTGCCACATATGCCATTTCAAAAGGACTCTAAGGCATCTCGCCATTGAAAGAATCCATTTCTGACTCTGAAGGAACTACCCAAGTGTCATAGAATGGTATAATGCTTGATGAAATCATATTGATGTTGGAAATGGTACATGGTACGTTAGGTGGAGGCATAGAGAAATTTCCCATCAAAGCGGAGTCCTTTACTAAACCTACACCAACATATTCATATGGGATAGTCGATTTTCCAACATGTTGGATACTGTCTGTAGAAGCAGGGTCGGATGAATAATATGACAACTGATCGATTTTCACAATATTTTCTTTATGAGGGAACATGATTAACCAAAAGACGAATGAAACGACAACAGTCATGGCATAAGAACAACTACGACCCAAAAGAAGGTTGTAATCCATAGGGGCATCAACAACTTCCACATCTAGATTAACAATTTTGCCTTCTACTTCTATAGGTAGATCCCGGAGTATTCCAAATGGATGGAATCCTCTTCCATCAAAGGCTTTAAGGATTGTCAGAGATTGGTTGAGTGTCGGAGAACCAATATTTTTCCAACAATTTAATGACATTATGCACGTGGATGCCCCCTCATCAATTACAGTACAAAAAAACTCGTCTGTTTTTTACTAATACTGGAATGTGAAAAGCCATCCGATGAGGGAGTCTTGGTGTAAAGTTTTCTAGATCAAAGACCATGAGGTTAGAATCCTGAGGATCTATAGCTCCGATAGCTAATAAAAGTAATTTCTTTTGTGCTGGACATTATTTTAGCACTTCTAAGGCCGACATTGTTGAAGGGGATATCGCCAAGTCTTCAACAATGTTGTAGTTCTAAGCAGCTCTCGCATGTGGATTGAAAGCTGATTTTCGAAGTACAACTTTAGTAGGCGGTTTAATCACTACAACAGGATTAGGCTTCTCGATATAAAGTGGATCAGAAACTGAAGGAGATACAGTTGGTGTTGAATTAGAATTCCTTTGATGAATTTAGAGACCTCAGACTGATGTGGGCACTCTTTGGTAAAGCGATCCTGGTCACAGATAAGACAAGGATAACGAGGTTTCTGCATATCATCAGATGGTTCATTCTTTTTGGTTTTCTCTTTGGGAGACGAAGTTTGTTTGTTTTTATTCTTTCCTTTCTTCTTATTACCGATTTTGGATTTAGCTGTAGATGAATCTACAACATGAATGTCAACAGAAGTTTCAAGGGAAGAATCTCCTTTCGGTGAATCTGGTAAAGTTATGATAGAAGAAGTAGTTTTGGAAGACTTATTCTTACTCTTATGAGCGTTAACTAAACCAATTACATTGTCTGCAACATGAGACCCTGAAGGAGTTGTAGTAATTTGACCAGGACGTGGTAAGTCAAGATTTTTTTCGTATAATGTACGAGACTATGTATATACAAGGTCTAAGTACTGAGCTTGAGAAATGACCCGTTCTTCCATAACAACCCCTCCCTTAACCACATCTTCAGTGATCTTTGGAAGCAATGATTTGATGAACCATTATGCCAAGATCTGATCAAGAATAAAAACTTCCAGTAAAAATATTCTACGTCTCCATTCATGTATGTGATCTGATATGTACGTAGGCGTAGATTGTTTTAATGAAGTCAAGAGTTTCGTGCCATTTTCGTATCTGATTGGAAACTGAAAGTGTGTTAAGAAAGCTCTTGCTAATGCATTGAAATTGTTAAATGAGCCACGTGGTAGTTCAATATACCATATTGCAGCTAAACCTATCAGTGTTCTTTGAAACAATCTTAATCGAATGGAATCATCGATTAAAGAGTTGGATGCACACCAGAGGTGGTAATTCATGACATGGTTTGAGGAGTCCTCTCCTGATTTACCTTCAAACTTAGGAATATCACTGGGAAACTTATTCGGCATTGGTGGCCAATACAGAAGATAATAAATTGGATTATTCGTTGGGCGCAACAAATTGGGTAAATCCAAAGTTGTTATGAATGACAACCGATGTTTAGGGTCCTGCTGAGCAAATTTATAACCTTGTGGAACTATACCAGTACCAGGAGGAGGATATCTAGGATATCTTGGAATAGGTTGTGCATTTGGGATTGGAATGCCTCCTGGATAACCAGGATTGGTCGAACCATATTGAGGTTGAGATGGTATATGATAGGTGTAACCAGGGTACGGTTGATGCTGGTATACTAGATTTTGTGCTATAGGTCTATATTGATACCGCCCTTGATACAGTTGATATACAAACTAAGGTTGGCTTGTTACAGTTGTACTTGTACCAGGTTGTCTCGCAAGCATCTGAACAGTAGTCTGAACTGTGGGTCTAGGTTGTTATGCAGTGACTAAAGGGATTTGTTGTGATACTTGAGGGGCTATAGAAATAGGGATTGCATAAATTCCAAGGATAGGTGTGGTAGGTTGAACATAAGTTGGTGCAGCAGTTTGAGGGGGAGTTCTAGGTGTACTCGGACTAGGCTGTTGAACAGTACTAGGTGCAGATACCTGTGGTATAACTTGAAGCGTAGGTTGGACAAGTTGTTAGATTTGACTGTAACTAATTGGCTGACCAGGTTGATTATAAGGTACTTGCACGTTAGGTTCCAAATTCTGTTGATTTGGTGTCGGATTCCACACCGTGTTTACTCCAAAATATTGAGCTCCCATTGAAGGTTGCGCTACATAAGACGGACCATAACCAGGTTGATAATTTGGTACGTATGTTTGATAGTTGGCTGGATAATTTCCACTAAAAGATTGACCTCCCTGAAACAATTGTTGTTCCGGATAGAATTGCATCCCTAAAGGAGGTTGTTGTCCTTGGAAAGACGGTTTCCCTAGCATAGGGTACTATCCTTGAAGAGGTTGCGAACCCTGAATTGAGTATTTCCCTTGAGGTTGGAATTGTCCTTGAGGTATGTATTGGCCTTTAGGTATGTACTTTCCTTGAGGTGTGTATTGTCCTTGAGGTATGCATTGTCCTTGAGGTTGCCCCCCATGCGGTAAACTACTACCTTGAGGATGCCCCCCAGGCGGTAAGTTACCACTTTGAGAGTCAGGGTTAGGAATGTTTCCATACATCATGTAAACTTGTTCTGTGTTCAAATTTTTGATATGTGATTCATTTGTACAAGGTGATTGTATAATTTTTTCGGGAGAAGGAGCCGCTCCTGAGAAAGTACTAGAAAGCGACTAGTATCCCGTAGGAACAGATGAACCACCATACAAATATGATTTTGGCGATGCAGAAAACATGGATGACTCACCAGACATGTTTAATGAAGGTCTGTAATTACCTCTTGGTATGGCGTAAAAAGGAATTCGGGGTGGCGAATGGTTTAGATCAGAATTGTGTAGAAAGTCTGTTAACTGAGAATACCAAGAATCTTGTTTGAAAGGGCTATAGTAAATTGATTCACTTGGCCTAAGATCTAAAGATTACTGATGTGAAGAAAGAACAACTTCTTCTTCTGTGTCAGTAATTTCTTCAATGCTAATGAGGCCAGGAGGAAGGTTCTCAGTGATGCAAAACTTCACTCGAGGTGAATCATGACGACCATGGGTTGGAGTGATGAATTCTAAAGCAGGCTCAGACGTAGCAGGTTCAGTTTCTGGTTCAGAAATGTCAGGCTCAGTAGTTGATAATTCACCAGTTGTGGAAGCAACTTCAACTAGTTCAGAAATTGTAAGTTTTCTTTGAGAACTTTATGTTGTTTGAGGTTGATCTACTTCGTAATCAGGATGTATAATTACTGATGTTTCCTTGTGTTCAGTTGATCCAATTCCTGATTGTTGTCCTTTCTCAGAATTAAGCTTTTCTAACTGGCTTGGTGTGTACTCAGGGGGTTTCGCCTGCATTCTACGTGATTTTCTAGGTAATTCAGCCACGATTAAAAAATTTAGCACACGAAATCAAAGAAAAATTCAACAAAATATCCTAAAGTATCTAAGGAAACAATCAAATTAATCACATGCATACAAAGTCTAAGAGAACAATCCACACACAAACAATAGATTCCCACACTAAAAACACTAGTTGGTGATGAAATCCAACGTCGTAGAATTCTAATGTGGAAATGGCGGTTGGAATAGTTACCCCGACAACCTGCTTAATGGAACAGTCTAGTGCAAGTCTCTTCACTTATGCCATATCGAAGTGAAGAGTACCCTCTGGAAATTCCAAGTGAGTCTAGTCGACGTCAGCTCCAGGTACAGTGGGACCTTCACTCCACTGTCACCTTGGGAAAAATCCTAAAGTTTATAGTCACTAAGGTCACCAACGGGAACAAATGTACCTAGGGAATAGTTTATGATCCGACATACATGCAAGGGCAGAGTAACTAGCTCAATCCCCTTGAAGGCTCCTTGATATAATCCAAGGTTTACCAACAAGTGACCCCAAGCTCCTCGACAATGATCTATTCGAGGTTTACCGTTTTTAATAAGTGCACATCTGCTATCTTTCCCAATGAGATAGGTACGATTACCTCACTGTTTCTGACATGATCTCGTGCTTGACTCTTTTAAGAAGAGCTTCACAGAGCACAAATGCTGCAATTGGATTTTCCTACCGCAAGATTGCTACTTGTTTGTTTGAACTGTCTTGGAATGTTAATTACAACTTGTTCCAAGACACTAGCCTAAGCTATGTTGGTGGAAAAGAGCCCTAGAAAATGTAAAATATCTATATTGATTTTATTAATGCGTTATTTTTAATTTGGCTGTTGCTTAAGGCAGAAGGAATGGAAGTGAAACTTCAATGATGTTTTATGACCCGACTAAAAAATACACTAAATGCATCTAAATGAAAAGTGCAACTCTTTTCTTTTCAATGAATCTTATTTAAGGGAAAGATTGAGAGATTTAACAATTTTCAAAGCACTAATTCTTTCATTCATAAACGAAATCTTTGAAAAGAAGACAATTTCTTTGGGAACTCAATTTCGCAAAAAATGATCTATTATTGGTTCGAAATGAAATTCCTTTATAAATCAGATCAGAAACTACAAATTATTAAACAAATTATTGCCAAAAAGAAAACAATATTTAAAACTCCTAAAACATAAAATTCAAAATCAAAAGAAAAACTCTAATTTTGAAGTCTATCTAGAAAGTTTGAGGACTTTTTCTCCTAGTTTGTAATCGAACCAAGATGAATTTCTACTTATCTCAGTAGAAATGAAAACATCCAAAAATGGTTTGGTGTGAAATTCAAGCTTTAGTAAGCTAAAAGCTCTTCCAATTTTGCAAATGAAAATGAAATCAATTTTCATAAAAGTAGGGTTTACAATGAGTTTAATGGCTCAGAAAGAGAAAATCATCATACCAGTAAGCTAAGGCATACGAAGGTTTCCTATATGGAGCAGCAAGAAAAATAGGGCAAACACTCACTTATAAAATGCAAATCAGATGAAAAATCACACAAATGCAAAAGTTTGCTGAAAATAAATTCACACATAAGATTTTGACAACTAAGGTAGACTGGGACAAACACAAAGAATCATGTAATCTGGCTCCTAAAAAGAGAATTTTAACTTTTTAGAAAAATTTAATGAGATTTTCTCTAGTTCTAAGGCTTGGTTTAGGAATATTAGGGTTTTTTACTTCTAAGGGAGCATAATATAGGTAGTGATGGACCTATATAGATAGTCAAATGTCATGGTGACAAAATAACGTGTAACAGACAGTTCTACCCACACTCACTGTGGAACTACCTTAGCAACTTCTACCCAACCTTTACTCGTTGGAAGTTGTCCTCCTTCTAGTTCCCTGTAGTAGAAACTTTGCTCCTTCTTCTTATGAGCATGTCTTTCCTCATCTTTCAAAGTTGTCAGGCTTTTGCGTCTTCATATTCTCACCCTTCTTGAGAACTCTACTTTCCTCATCTTATCAATCTCATTTGTTGCTCTCGGGTTCTGTCACAATTATCGCTTGAATTCTTTGACTGCTTCCTGCTTCCTATCATGGCTTTGTTGCTATGATGGTTGCATCTTATTTTTCAAGCACTGCTCCTTGCTATATGGATGTCCCTTCCTTACACCTGTTGCTCTGCCAAATTCCTATCTCGTATTATTGCAATGTTATCTTTGTCCCTCTAAAGGTTGTCATCCCTTCATTTCTTCTATATTCCATACTCAACATGCCTTCGATACTTATTGGCATTCGTCTTGGTCTTACCACACAAGCCTACTTGTTCACATACTATGTGATCATGTTGTAATTGTAAGTCTCGCTTCTTATACCTCTAACATAAAACCTCCGAGCGAGATCCATTCTGATTCCATGGTTTTGTTGATGCCACGTGAGCCCGTTCATAATAGCTCAGTGTGATGTAAAGGTTAGTTGATAAACCTCCGGTCTGGCCCACATTCAGATCCTTCCATGCAAGCCCGCTCATTCAAGCTCATTTCACTAGCATAATCGATTACCAAGAGCAGTTGGGTAGAAACCTCCGCATGGGGCCCTCAACTTAAATTTATTGTCTAATAACGACACGTTAAGTGGCAGACTCAGTCGATTGTCATTTATGTCCTCTACATCAGCCGAAGACTTTATCGATTAGTGGAACTCCACGTCAAGTCGATGCCTAGTCAACCCAATTTTTCCTTATGTGCTTCTCCTTTGTATTTCCAATATGGATGGTCCGACCCAATGTTGTCAAATGACGACTTCCTCCAAACAAAATTCTTAACTTCTGTCTCCCGACACTTTTAAATGATATATTATTGTCAATTCAAAATCAACTAAGTGTTGTTCGCTTGTTTCCTATGTTAACTCTGTCTCGACCTTCTATCTTAAAGCTTCCCTTATGCTTGTAGTGAATGCTCAATACTCTAAAAAGGCTCTTGTGACCTCTTGTTAATGGATCGTTCATCCTTTGTTGATTAACGATTTACGCCTATCTCTCTTCAATTTATTCTTCCACCACGCTTCCACTGCCACTTTGATCCTACTTTTGTCTCAATTCCTCTGCATTCTTTAATGTACCCTCTTTATTTTAAGGCTCTGCGCTCCTCTTGATATTAGCTCCTATATTTTGATCTTGGTCCTTATTGTCACACACTTTTAATACTAGAATTGGTCCACTTTCATTGGTCTATTGTGCTTCCACTGTGCAAATCTCTCATAATCTTGATTACACCTGCAACACTACTATTTCAATCACAATCACAAGATTTAATCTCACACAATAATACGAATTACTCAACTGAGTGTTTTTCTATTAATGTACACACATAATAATTACAAAGGCCCTCTCACCCATATTTACAATAACATCCCTCTCGGTATTGTGACCTTACTTGGCCCTCAAATCCCCTTTAACTCTCTCTTCCACCTCTACATACTTTTAATTACATATTTTATACAAATATGACTTTGAAACATATTTATATTAAAATCCTCTATTTACTCAACAATTCTATCTAGATCCACTAATCATTCAACGATCCCCTATTCTATGATTCTCTAGATCCACAAATCTTTCAACCGATCTAACTAGCCCTGAAGTCTCTCTAATCCTCCAAAATACTCTCGAGATTTATCTTTTAGAAAATATCTAGTCACAAGATTCCTCACTTATATACATTTTCTCATAAAATCATAGGAAAATACAAATAATTAAATAATTACAATAAATTAGGGAACCAACTCCCTTGGCAAATGAAAAGACCCCTACTCTAGTAAAAATATATTTTTGACTTGGAAGTGGGATGCTCTTGCATCAGAGAGGTGAACAGTCACCTATCCACTTGCATAAATACCTCTCATGCCTCATTCACAAAGGGGATTTTGGCACTTGAGTACTTTAGCATAGTCGTAGCATTATAGGCTTTGAGCGCATCTGCTCTTGGTAGTTGATAGGACAAGTGATTGTGAGGCTAGGGTTTGTGTTTTGAAGATGATATGAATTTATCTCATCCCAGTATTGGATTTTGAGAGGCTTGTTGTACATGTGATTGGATTTATCAACATTTAATGAGAATCTTTCTACTTATTGCATTGATTCCCATGCATGTTAATGGCACTTGTTATGGCTATCCACGTTTTTGTTGTTTATGCATGCGTGTTTACGTATTGTTTACATGTTAATGAAATTATTTGCTGCATGCAACTGATATGTTTTCTTTGAATCTCTGCTTTTCGTTCCAAGTATTGTTAGTAATTAATTTGTGAACTAATTTGAAATTGGTTTATAACACTTTCTTGTTTATGTATGTCTTAGTTAGTCTCAACTATCTGTTTCTCTCTTAAGGCATACTCTTCCTCATTATTTTGTTGCTACTTTCTTATATTATGTTTTGCAACCTATCAATGGAGGGTTGATTTTGTCCTCATTCTTTAGGCATTCTACCCTAGGTCTCAGATTCATTTCTCTACATTTGAAATCCAGGAGCAACACATACACACATGGTGGCAGTCGGGCCCACAAACCAGATGGGGATCTTATCCCAAACAATGTGAGGTCTAATTGGGGCTTCACACCGGGTAGACCCCCTAGTGTTGGAATATCCAACACTGTCAATACCTTACATGCTATTACTAAAGTATGGCTTTGTTATATGTTTCATATACTAGATTTACTTTCATTATATTCATTAATTTTTTATGTTATAAAATTTTCACTTACTTGTATACTTATTATTATTTTTAAATACTATCTATTAATTCTTTACTAATTCATTTACTTCTTTAGTTTGATTATTATTATCTATACGAAATTTATAGCATAACATGTTAATGTTATTATTTTTTTATAATATTAGGTACTAATGATTTTTTTTATATTTCCAATGCTTTAACTATGTGCAAATCCTTTTCCTTTAGTACAATGAATTTCATATAAGCAATGTGACATAGCCCTTTTGTTTATATAAAAACATAGGGTTTTTTTTTAATAGAAGGTAATTCTTAGTTTTTTTGTTTTGTTTTGTTTTTTATCATAAAATATTCAAATATATGTTTTATTTATTTATTTACAATTAGAATTTATGATATCTAATTGTCATACTTCTTTTGTCTTTGTCCCTTGTATCTTATAGGTAACCAAGCAGATGGGGATGACAAAAGGAGGATGGTACAAGTGTGCAAGATATCTTTCTTGCCGCTTTCACTTCTCTTCCTTATATTTCTCTTCTTTTTTAGTTTCTTCTAAATATTAAAGGCATTTTAGGGTTAGATCAAAGTTGTTTTAGGACCAATATTAGGGTTTTATGGTGTTGTATGGAAGTGTTTTAGGGCTAGCAGATTTAAATATACCATGCAACTTGGAATTTACATTCCAGATTGTAGGCCCCTTTTACCTTAAGGGTTCAAACTAATTTTTTCGGGTTATTATGGGCTATAAAACGGGTATGCAGGTGGGTTTTAGGCTCAATATTTTAAACCAAGGTGCTCTAATACCATGTGTAAAACGCTCTACTAGGACCTAAAATTCGAGACTATAGTCAATTCTTTTATCTAATATGGTACTAGTTGAATGAGTAGTGTTTTTTATTTTCTGGCATTTTTGAGTAGTGTTTTTTATTTGAATGAGTAGTTGAAAATTATATATATATATATAATTGTTTCAAAAACAACCTGTACATTATTTCTAAACAACATATACATAAGTACCTTAACAACATATTCTGGAAACAAGTCTGGCTTGGGATGTGGGTAGTGGCAGGAAGCTTCGGGTTGGTGAGGATCCTTGGATGGGAAGTGTACTACAACACCTCCTTCCCAGGCATACGGTTGAGGGCTTAAGGCAGAGGGGGATTACCTTTCTCTCCCAACTTGTTGATCCGGTTCAGAGAAGGTTATGCATTCAGCCTTGGATTTTGGCCTCTTCTTTGGGGCTGGATGCTCATGATGAGAGGGCTCTGGCTGTATATATCCGGGCTTTAAAACAGGCTCATATTTTGCTTTAGGATAGGGAGGATAAGATTGCTTGGGATTTTGATTCTTCGAGGATCTATTCTCCTCGGGTTGGCTACACAAAACTTAGTGCTGGGGCTGTCTTGGGTGAAGAGCGGTGGTGGTGGAAGAAAATTTGGAAACTAAATTGTCCTCCTAAGACTCGCCTTTTTATGTGGTGTGTCCTTGAAAATAAAGTCCCCACCTGGTATGTGCTGCAACACAGATGTTTTCAGGGCCCTGGCTGGTGTTGTTTGTGCAACTCTGATGTGGAATCAGTTAACCATCTTTTCCTCAGTTGTCCTTTCATTAAAGGTGTTTGGCTGGAATGTTCCAGGTTATTGGGTATCCTTTGTAGATGGGATGGCTTAACTATGTTTCATGCATGGGATTCGTGGTGGGTGTCTTATGCTGAGCAGAATCTAAAATCTCTGCCTCTCCTAGTCATATGGGGTTGTTGGTTGGCTCGTAACCGTCTACTATTTGATGGGACGGTCAGTACACCAGAGATCATTGGTGCCATGACTATTTGACTGCACTCTGCTTTTCCTATCCATATCCGTGCTGCCAATCAGAGGGAGGTCCTACTGTTGGACATTGATAGGAGGAATCCTTGGGGTTTTTTTGATGGGGCTATGATGCAAAATGTTTGTGGTGGAGGGGCTCTATTGTTTCTTTCATAATCACATTGGTTTTAGATCTCTGTTGGGCTTGGGGAAGGAACAAATAATTATGTTGAATTGCTGAGCCTCAAGATTCTTCTGATGTTCGCTATGGAGAAAGGTTGCAGAAAGATAAGTTTCTATGGGGACTCCTTGAATGTGATAAATTGGATAAAAGGAATTCAGCATTGCAGAGTACACCATTTACAAAATATGTTTCGCTGTATTAGGGAGATCCTACTTTCATTTGATTCTTTCTCCTGCCAGCATATATATCGAGAAAATAATGATGAGGCTGATCGAGCTTCAAAGAGGGGGATTCAGCAGGACGAGGGTATCTGGAGGATCAGAGAACATCAGGATGGTGATACCACTGAATATTTCCATCCATCTTTTTTTGACTGAGAGGCTACAAATTTCCTATGTTGGCCTGACAACTAATTGCCAACAGAATGCATACTCATGGTGTGCTTTTTCTCAACAGTTTATGTGAAGGTGGTTGAGATCTACCACTCGTTTTTTTTTTTTTTTGGTTTACATGCTCGATGGGCTGTCTGTAGTGGGCTAGATCTTATTTAACAGGTATGACATCTAAAAGTCACGGGTTGCTTACTTTGGTGAGCGTTTCTCAACATATTTGTGATGGCGGCTACGCAACCACTGTTTTATTGCTTGGTATTTCTCGCCTGAAGGGCTGCTACAGCGGGCTGGACACACATGTAATTGACACTCATTGACAATGACTCGTCCCTAGGTGGTGCTACATTACAGCTTTTATGATGCGTTTTTTTCTCTGTTGGTGCATCCATAAGGTCTTATGACTGTCTGGGCTATGTTTGGCTCCGTGAAGAACATTGGGAATCTTTCTTCTGGGCAGTGTTTTTTCTGATCGGATTCTTGCTGGACTGCTAATATATAGCAGCGTTTCTGTCTATTTATTATGATCAGCGTGTTTTTCAAATGGAAAAGGGTAAATGCCAGATTCTGGTTTTGCACAGAATTAATTTTCTCTTTGTAACTGTTTTTTGCCTACAAACTCTTGGGTTTGTCTACTTTGAACACACATTTATGTGATTCACAATGTAATTTTGTACTCACCTACAGTAATGAAATTACGTTTTTTTCTCGAGGAAAAAAAAAAGTACCTTAACAACATGTAAAAACAAAAAACACTTGTAATAAGCTACTTGAATAACAAGGCGACATAATTATTAATCAAATTATGAGAATGAACTTGGAAATGAGCTAGGAAATACCTTTGACCTTGAGTTGAGTTGAGGGTGTTATTTGTAGATGTCTTCCACTGTGTTTCCCTCGAATTTCCCAACTTGATTTTCCACCCAACCAACTAAGACTAACTTATTTGGCTTCCTAGCCCCAGGGAAATTCCAAAGGTTCCTTGACCTTTTGTGCCAAAGCCTAGAACTACAATCTGTAGTGTGTCCAAACCACTAGATGTCTAACACCTCCCTCAACCCCTGCATATCATAACAAGTCCTCCATTCCAAACTCTTCCCCTTTTCCCCAACTCCCTTCTCTCGCTCCCCAAGACTCCAAACAGAACCCAAGATGAAAAAATCCCCTTACCATTATCTTCCCTCCTTTGTTTATCCTTCATAAATCTCCAAAATCCTCCCTCATCAATGACTCACCAACCAAGTCATTTATCCTCCCTAGTCGACATCTTTGACCTTTTTAAAACTTCACCTACCCCATTAATGTTAGGGTCTCTGATTCCCCCATTAAAACTTCACCTACCCAATTAATGCTAGGGTTTCTAATTCCTCTCTTTGCAAGATAAGGCAGGGCATTGGGTTCCATAATTAATTAAATATAGAATAAAAGATCAACGAATCTCAATGGTCTATTCAAAATCAACGAATCATGAAGAACCTTATTTAATTCAATATTAAATTAACCTAAATTCACATTAATTAAGATTAAGGACTAATCGTAAGTTACAATAATTAATCATTGTCAAGCTTCGGGACTATTTACAAGTTACATTAAAGATTCAACTAGCATAATAGACCATAGAATACTATCATATTTGTGCAACTTGTGGGTATGTAGCGAGCATACGCATCCCTCATACATATACTGATAACAATAATAAGAATCTATCACAACAAAATTTCATAACGGGTAGGAAAATAACCTCACATAGTCTGATAGGATAAGGGAGTGGGCATTACAAAAAAAATCTCAAGACAAGTTCACTTGGGATCTTGAGACCCTTGCATTCTAACCAACCCAGTAGTGGAAGGATGTTGGGCATGTTTAAGTCCAAACAATTCCATGGATGCATATCCATTTATTTCAAGCAATAATGTTAGTGGTTTGGCCTCCTCGCCTTGAACTTGAGCGAGTTAAAATCTTCAAGGCCTTGCCAAATCCAAATTATGATGTCTTAGGTAAGTTATTGAAGGCCTCTAGGAGGCTTCTAGGCCTTAACAATTCTTTGAAGGAAGTTAGGAAGAAGTTGGAAGAATTTTGGTCAAAGTGGTTTTGGGTGTATCACATGAAGATTTTTTTTGTGCAATACAACTTGTCCTGAACAAAAAAAATCTTCACTCCATATAGCCTGTATCGCACCCAAAAAAAAAAATATGCGCAATACAACTAGAAACCCTAGTACTTGGAGGACATTGCAACCTCTTGATTGGGCATTGAAATTATGGGGAAGTTCCTTGGGTGGGCACATGACTGATTGTCATGCCTTTAGGAATTTCTCGAAGAACACATGGCATCATTTGATTATCTATCAAATTTCTATAAAATTCCTAGGAGGACACGTGACACCTTGTCATGACTCCAAAAAAAATTGGAGGGACATGTGGAAACATCCTATTGGTTATCACAACCTTGGAAATTGTGTCTTGAACACATGGCATCTCATCATATCTTGGGAAAATTATGTGGAGGCCAGGTGGTGAGTTGTGATTGGTTGTCATGCCATTAGAAGTTTGATCCAATGTCAAGTGTCACTCCACAAAAAATTGTGGCATGTGATACGCGACACCCACAAAACTTTGTAATGTGCAATACGAGGCCAATGCCACAGATGCCACTCATCACAATGAATAGACTTTGCTCTCCCATTAAATTTTGCATGTAAATGCTTATTGAAACTGACAAATCACATTGCAAAATGGTTTTACATGTTGAAAATGACAACAAAAAAATCCTAATTTAATTTTCCCTTGAATTAATTTAGGAGAAAATTGTAATTCCACATCACAAGAAAACAAGAATATTTTAACTAAGTTAATTTGACTTAGTTGGCTCAATTAATTCGAGTTGAGGGCCTAACTTGAGTCATGTAGAGTGTCTCCTACTTTTTAAGAGCCTAGGTTAATTTTAATTTGAGTTGTAATAATTTAATTCAGTTCAACTGGTTCCAACTGTTGGAGGAACTAGTGGGAGGTCAAGTAGTGGGATGTGTACTCAGTGATCAACCAATTAACTGATAAATCAACCATAATTAACTCATGCATGCATGTTCTATGAGTTACCCAATTGAGATTGGAGTTCGAGTGTAGTGTACTATCAATTGTATAATTATCCAAGTTGTATAGGTGGTGCATGTAGTCAGAGAAGGACCTACAGGGATTGCAGAGTTATAGATGGGGAATTTCCTAATTAATAGGGGCTAATTCCCAAGGAAACAACAAAAGGAAATAGGAGCTTGGCAGGCAACAAAATTGGCTAGAGTCAACTTGTGAGGCAGTGAGATAGATTATACTTGTGCAGAGATTGTTCAGGATTGAACAAGCATTGTATTTCTTCTCTATTTTTTGATTAAAGCAATACATATAGGAAGTCGCTTTGAGCAGCGGCTTTCCCCTAGATATATCCTCGTGTTATGTGTGTTAATTGATTCATGTCACATGTGTTTTGATATTAATTGTCAATTGTGAATTGCTTTCCACATATTAGTAGAGTAGATTCAAGTATATTGTTTAGTAAATTACAATTAGTAGTTTGAATCTATAAGGAATTTCTACATGGCATCAGAGCTATAATCACAACAAATAATAGAATTCGAAGTTATCTTTGCAGGAGGAATTCGTTTTTCAAATCTATTCTTTAGAGCTAGTGGTAGGATCAAGATGGTCTAAGGTTCGAGTATTCCCTTGAGGGTAGATCAAATTACATTGCTTGGAAGGACCAGATGGAAGCAGTCATGGAAGACAATGGGTTGAAGGAATTCATTGATAATGATGTCCCGAAACTAGCACCAGTTGATGCCCAGGATCTAGCAGATTACAGGAAGAGTGTCGTCAAGGCGAGGAGGATCATATTGGAGGGAGTACGAGACCATATTGTCTCTAATCTCCATGAGTGGGAAATTCCATATGCAATGTGGCAAACATTGACAGATCTGTTCTAGAATAGTAGTGAACACATGAAGTTGGGACTAAAAGATAAGCTTCGGAATATCAAAATGTAGAAGGGCGACACAATACCACAGTACCTCGACAGGTTCAAATAATGTCGTGATGAACTTGGGAGTGTTGGTGTTACGGCTGTTGAATATGATTTGGTAAGCCTAACACTTCTAGGCCTTCCCAAAAGCTTGCACAACTACCAGTATTCGTTCAATGAGAGGGAGAAGTTACCAAACTGGGAAAGATTAAGGTCATATTTAGTTTAGGAAGAGTTTAGGTGGAAAATCAAAGATGAGACATCATCCAAGGTTGAGGATGAGGACTCTGGTTCCCAGATTTTGACCCTTCCATGGCAGTCATTACCAAACTGCCCATTTGGGCTAGGCTTCCAAATCCACCTGCTCATTTATGGCACTTCTCTATCTTCCAAGCAATTGGAAACTCTCTGGGTCACATTTTGGCAACGAATTCCTCTAGGGGAGAGAAAGGCATATACACCTACGACAGAATTTGTGCAGAAATTTATCTAAGTAAATGTCTGCCCAATCAAATCATTCTCAAAGTGGGTGACTTCCTTTGGACTTAAACCTTGGATTATGAGAACACTGCGTTCCGATGTTGTCACTGCCATCAAACAGGGCATCTTCATAATTCATGCACTATCTTCCACGCCAAACAGAAAAGAGGCAATTGCAAACCGAAATCTAAAATCTGGAAGCCCTGTGATCCGCCTTCCATGGATGACATCCAGGCCTTCAGCTCAGATGAGGAGGAGATTGAAGCAGATGAAGAGGTAGCAATAGCGGAGAAGGAGACGGCCTCGGTAGACCCTGGGGGACCCAATGCTATCTCGAATTCTCATAAACAAACTCATGAGTCCGCCTCCTCTGACTTAGATAAGGAGACTCCTCGTGTGATCAACAACAATCTTCAGGTGGCTTTAGCCGACTTGCCCAATGATGTTTGGGTTAAAGTTACCAAAAAGAAAGGAAAGAAACATCGTATTAAGGAATCTACCCATTCTGGGTAGCTTCTTGTGCCTGTCTCTCTTGGTCCCCTTGTCTCTCTATCTCTCTTCTTGATACTCTATGTTCTCTCTTAGCTATGTATTGGGACCGAGGTTGATAATTGATCATTTCCAGTTCCTTGCTTCTCAGTCCCTCTTGTTTGTAACTCCATTTTATACTATATGCTTTTAATAGAATCAATTTTATTTAAAAAAAAAGAAAGAATGAGGATGAGGAGAACTATGCCTTGGCTGGAAAGGAAAAGAAAGGGAAATGACAGAATTCCCAATCCAAAGGATATCTTGGTCAGGCAGGCAAGCAGAAGGACTTGTCGAAGATTAAATGTTTTCATTTTCATGAGTTATGACACCATGCCACGAAGTGTCTACACAAGAAGGCCGATAATAAGCCCTTGTGAGGAGTTGCAGGTGAAGCTCTTGCTTCATAATTTGAGTTGGATTTCATCCTCATTGCATGCATGGTGACATCGATGATGCATAGTGTGTGGTATTTGGATAATGGAGCCTCATTTCATATGACGGGAAACAAATATTTTTTTAACGAATTGGAGGAGAAGGACCTCTAGATGCACATCGAGATGGGAGATGATGGAAGGTATAGAGCGACCAACATTGGTAAAGTTACTTTTAAGAGGGATTATGGTTCTCCTTTCACACTGAAAGATGTCATGTATGTTCTGGGTCTGAAGAAGAATTTAGTTTCAGTTGATATGTTGGAAGACCGTGGCTACAATGTGATATTTAGCAAAGGAAAGGCTTTCCTTCGTCACATCGCCACAGGACAAGTGAAGGGGATTGGGGTTCGGGTGAATAACCTCTACAAATTGGATGTAGAAGACATTGTTGCTTTGAGAATGAAAGTAGAGAAGGTGCAGAGTTGAGACACCAATGAATTATACCATAGGTGACTTAGCCATTTGCACCATGGAGCTTTGATGATCATGCAACAGATTTTTACATGAATTCCCAAGGGTGCACTAGAGCAATGAGATACATGCAAAGGGTGTACATTGGGGAAGTACACCAAAGCCGCCTTTCATGATAAGGACAATAGAGTGCAAGCAATCCTTGAAAGAGTTCACTCAGATGTGTGTGGACCTTTCTTGACAACCTCCACGACCAAGCACATGTATTATGCTATATTTGTAGATAATTTCCCATTTAAGTGTTGGATATTCTTCATGTAGAAGAAAGACCGGACATTCTCTAAATTGTGTGAATTTAAAGCACTTATTGAGAAAGACGATGGCAAGAAAGTGAAGGATCTTAGGAGCGATAACGGTGGTGAATATATATCGAATGAGTTCAAGAACTTCTGTGCAAAAATAATACATTCGATGGGAGTTAATTTTTCCACTAGAAATATCTTTATATTCCATACGAGATACATGTTTCAGTGCTTAAGGGACCACCCAGATTGAACGACAAGGCAACAACACAGCTTGAATCCATTATATCAAAGTTCATCATGTCACTTTGAGAATTGAACCTAGGTTGGTAGGATAACAATCATTGCTCCCAACCACTCAAGGTAAACCCAATTGAGACACACACACACACACAGGTAGACCCAATTGACACACAAACACAATTACAGGTAAACTCAATTGTCTGACACACACACACAAGTAAACCTAATTGGCATGCACTCGCACACACACACACACAGATATACACCCCATTCTATTGTGATAAGGACAAGACTTTAATGGTGTAGGACGGGCATCACATGTGTGGTACTTTGGTTAATGCCACATCACATGACACATGGACTTGTATAGATGTTGATGTGGCTAGGAGTGAGAGAGAGGAGGGAACCCTAATAATCCTTTAAGGGTTATACCTTCTAACCCAAAAATCATAATGTGACAAAATTATAGTCATTGAAAAGCTCTCGACAAACATATTAGAATTGCGAGCTTAGAAGTAGCTTTTGAGTAATGTTTAAGACAAAATTTTCAAGATGCCATATCCATAATGATACACGTGGGTTGGGTCTATTACAAATTGAAAGTAGTGAAGTGAACTGAGCAATAACGATTGACATTGTGTAGTTCATTTCGTTACTTTCAACACTATTTCTTTGCTCCATTGAGTATCACAATGATGGATCCATCTAATCTTGTCACAAACTTCCCTCTAGTTATTGAAATCTAATGATATAATAAGTTAACATTTTGATAGATTCAAAATTATGACTAACTTTTTGAAGACCTTGTTTGATTGGGAATTTGGACAAAACCCGTGGAATATCATTCTTGTTATATTTGTATCCAAAAATAAGGTCATTTTGCTACAAAATTAGCTTAATCCTTACAGTGAGTACCTAATGGAAGAAGGCAACTGCACATTCTATGATTTAGACCTCTTCTAATTAGCGATCACTAAAATCCAATTAGTCAATCTTCATTTAAATTACAAGTTTAATTAATAAAATTGTTATTTTTGCCTATAAAAATGAACTCAATACCTTTGAATACCCCTATTGCAATTACACTACACAATGCCAAAAATACCAACCTCCTTTCTCATTATTTCAAAAGCCTAAGATAAAATTCTTATTTTATTACGTCGGAGGCGTTATCTTTGCTGGAATGGGGTGAGCAAACACTGTTCACCCCACCAATCAAAATGCTTTTTCATCGCCCTTCTGTCTAGTAAAAATTTGACAAATGTAACTGCAGGCTTCGTCCTACGATAATGTAACCTTGCCTGTACCTCTCCGGATCTTGAAGGTTGGCTCGCAGGCAAGTGATGGTCACTCGATTCACAAGTGGTTATTTCCTATCCATCGATCTTTGCTGTCTAACCCAGAGTTGATCATTGTTTTCCCGACGCCTGTGTGGTCTGGCAGGAACACAGACTTGGGGATGGGGAGAAGGTTGTTTCCAACATTAATGCCCTCTAATTTCAACCTATATGTCGCTATATCAAAATAAGGTATCTGAATTTGTATTGTATAAAGAGGTGTGTAATTCAAATATTCAGCAACAGGAGAATTTCCAAAGAAGAGGACGCTCAGAAAATCCGTAGAAAGGAAACGATCGGCAATACAGTATGAGAATTTGGGTGGAATATTGAGAGTTTGCAGTAGAGAAACGAAGGATAA
This sequence comes from Pinus albicaulis, assembly GCA_034641835.2. Taxonomy (NCBI): domain Eukaryota; kingdom Viridiplantae; phylum Streptophyta; class Pinopsida; order Pinales; family Pinaceae; genus Pinus; species Pinus albicaulis. The sequence goes on from CM076578.1 coordinate 569,604,604, forward strand.
AGCCCCATGGTTGAGACCCATCAGACACGATGTTCTGGGCAGCGTGGAGAATGCGCAACCGAGCACCATGCCGGGAATTCAGAGAGGCACCGTCGTGGGTTTGAGACATTGTTTCCATGTTTTGCTTCGGTTGGTAGCATACAAGGAGGTTTTGGGCTTGATGACACACAGAGGTTGGGCGAAGTTTTAAATTGGGGTTTCTTTGTGAATACTTTCAGGGTCTTTCAAATTATGCGAGTGCTCCTGTTGAGACCTGCGAGAGAAAGGCGAGACGAGATGGTGGGTTTGCACGAGCAGCACTAATGTAAAATCTGAACTTGATGATTTAGCATTAGGAGAAGTCATGGAGACACTTAAACAGGTAGTAGTAGGTCAAGCTCGTGGTAGGAAATTTTCCGTAAAAAGGCTGCGTGAATGGATTCGGGCAGAATGGGGGAAGGAGCTTAAATAAATGCCTGTGGTAAAGATCCTCACTCAAGGATGGTTTATGCTAAAATTCAACAATGCGGAAGCTATCAATTCGGTGTTAGGAAAAACATGGAGCACTGGTTCAACTCTGGTATTAATGAAGAGGTGGAATCCCCTTTTTGACCTTAGCAGAGAAAAGTTGACTTATGGTCCAGTTTGGGTGAGGCTTCCAGGATTGCCCCTCAATTTTTGGTCAGACGACATCTTCAGACTCATCGGTGATAAGCTGGGATATTTCGTGGATGCAGATAGATCCTATGAAGTTAGTGGAAGACTAACCATTGCCAGAATCATGGTAACTTTGGATTCAAGCGAGGGTTTCAGTGCTGAGCTGAATATGGTTTATGTGGATTACTCTCACATACAGATCTTGGATTCAAGGGGCTCCCTTTCAGGTGTAACAACTGTCACAAGGTTGGTCATGTTTGGAGGGATTATCCACTCTTTCTCACCAAGAGTGTAGGCCGTAATATACAAAGAGAGAAGGCTATTAGAAAGAATAAGGAGAAAACACTTGAAGGACCGACATGAAGGAAATAGGAGAAAATCCCTGAAGGATTGGTGTGGAAAAATTCTTCTCTGGATAACCAATAGGATGTGCCCCAGACCCATGCCCATGGAAGAACACAGGAGGCTGAGGATCGATGGGAAGCATGCACCTGAAGCAGAGGCTTTTGTTTCCCAGGTGTTTGTCTTTGCTGCTTTTGTAAAATAGTTCATTGTAACATCATTTGTTATTTCACCCTTCTAGTAGCAGGGCTCAAAGCATTATTAGTTTTGAGACTGATTAAGTTTATCCTATCTACGTTTTTAACTATATGGTTGTTTGTATGAACCCTAGGGCTTGATGGAGGAGTTCATCGAATAATAGAATTGTTGTTGCTACGAAGTAGTAGATATCATACCATTTAATCTAAATAGGCAATGGGAACGCATTTAAACCACAGTGCTTTTAACTACTATCACTGTGAAGCACAAGAATTCTAAGAGCGGTTGAGAAATTATTGAATGAAGAGTTTGTGGAATGATAGAGTGGTTGTTGCTACAAATTAGCATATATTATTCTCTTTAATCAAGAGGTAATGGGAACATATTTAAGTCACATTTTTTGTAACCACTATAAAAAGCTTTCCTTTATGCTCGGAGGCTCTGGAATGTTGGTAACAATTGAGAACTTGACTGATGGAGGAGTTCATGGAATGATAGAATGTTTGTTGCTACACGTTAGTGGATATCATACCCTTTAATGGAAGTAATGGGAACATGTTTAATCAAATTGCTTGTAACTAATATAAATATTTATTCTTCCCAAAGTGAAGCATAGGAATGCTAAGAGCAGTTGAGAAATTGATTGTGTAGCAAAAGCTAATTGGAAAGCAGTTTCTTGGTGGAGCAATATTGAAATTTGGTTGGAATTTAACTTTAATGTCCACTCACAACCAGCTTGATTTTGTCAAGTTGCTCTATCCGAAGAGGCTTTGTCATTTGATGTGTTGTATTTGAAGTTTCATAAATTAGAAACTACATCCAAATCATGTTTGGACCATTTTGTTATTTAAAAGGACATAATTATATATTTTATGTAATGCTGAACTTATTTTGTTGACTACTTCCTGATTATTGAGCATAGAATGTTGTTTGCGCTGTTTCAAATGGTTTTTACCCAATTACTGTATATGAATCAGGATGCTTTGTGTTGTAAAATCTCTTTTTAAAAATATTTCTATAAGAAAATTCTGGAAATTAAAATAATTTTGGTTATTCATTTCCCTTTCTTTGAAATTTGATGAATTTGATGTCTAATCCATCCTATTAAAGGTGATTTCTGCAAGGTAGAGTGTGTCTGCAATATATAATAACATAGGTTGTTTATCATTTCAAATGAGAACTGAATGTCTACTGAAGGATTTCTGATATTAACATGAAGTTTATTATCTGATCATCTCAAGTACAAGTATCCATATTTGTTGCAAAAACTAATATGACTAGCTTTCCATAATGTGAAATTATGTTCTTCAAGGTGATATTTTTTTGGATTAGTTTTTCAAAGTTGTGATACTCGTATTCATAAATAAGATTTTAATTGTAATTGTTGAAAGGAGGGAGTGAAACTACCAGATGCCTCATCCTCTGCATGTACCCTACAATCATGGCACCCTTGTTAGTTTGTTTGTGTGCATATTTTCCTGCTAAAGGAAACATAAAAGAAGAGACTGGTAAACGAACCCAAATGAAAGAACATGACTTCAGAACCTTGACCTTATTATTAAAGGATCCTGTATACCACAATGTGCAATTAATGTGGAAGAGAACTGGTGAAGAGGAAACCCATAGAAACTTGTCTCAATTGAAAGGTAGATCGTGTATGGCAAAGCAGGAGCTCCATAACTTCATAGTAGTGTGACTAGAAAGATTCGTTCATTCGACTTGTAGTCCAGACTCCATAGCTATAGAGGTCATCGTGTGTTGTTTTGTGCAACAAAATTGTGATCAATCAATTTGTGATACAATTTCGGATTAGCTTTTGTTCTTGGCACAATTGTTTGTGTTAATTCTTTATATAGTTTTTGCACAAAGTTTTTGATTGATATCTCTTTAGACTTTGTAGTATCAACTTTTCAATTATTTTCATCCTATTTCATTGTAGATCATAAAGATCATAAAGTAACAATGAATACCTTCTTGAATCAGTGAACCGTTGGCCCTTAATTTGGATCGAGTTGCACATCAACGCTATTTTATAAATTAATTTAATTTCAATATGGTCAAGCTTAATATTTTATGAATTAATTTAATTTCAATATGACCAAGCTTAATATTAGACTACTGCATCATAGACGTTCAAATCAATGTAAGTTCCAACACGTGTTTCAATTTTATCTTTTTACTTGATCTCATGGTTGATTACATTATTATAATGCTTAGACAAGTATACTTGTAATAATTCAATAAAGACTAGCTTTTAGTTATTTAGGAATCTTTATTGGCAGCGTATTCTAATGTCAAGGATAAAGCTCATTCCTAGCATCCTTGAAGCTGCTTGGGTTCTATTGATTACCTCTTGGCTATATGTGGATAGAGTGCACTTATCCACAACCACTATGTTTCATAACGCTCGCATATCACATACATTCCAGTTCTAATACTCGTTACAGGTTTTTGGGTACAATTATGTGGATAGAGTGCACTTGTCCACAACCACTATGTTTCATAAAGCTAGCATATGACATACATTCCAGTTGTAACACTCGTTACAGGTTTTTGGGTACAATGTCAAAGTGATGTACAACTATTTTCATTCACCTCTGTTGAAACTATGCGCTACTCAAATGCACTATGATATTTAAAATTTTAATTAAATTTTGGTTTAGTTTAATTGAGTTAGAATTTTAAGTAATTTTTGATTTAGATTTATTTGAAGGTATTCTACTTAGTGCACTATGATATTTATCCTCGCCACTAATCTTCTTAATTGAGTTAGAATTTCAATTAAATTTTGATTTAGTTTTATTTGAAAGTATTTTTTCATTTCTAGTGTAGTTTAGCCATAAATATGTCATTTGTAATAATATTTTATAAACAATTTTTAATATATTTAAAGTTCAAATGTTCTGCACTTGTTAATTTATTTTTTCTCGTTTAAATATAATTTTTAATTTGAAACTATTTTTCAGTAATAATATTTTATAAACAAATTTTAATACATTTAAAGTTCAAATGTTGTGCACTTGTTAATTTATTTTTTCTCGTTTAAATATCATTTTTAATATACATCTTACTATTGTGAAATTCAATTTAAATATCATTTTTTATATACATCTTACTATTGTGAAATTCAAATGATAAATATGAAATTATACCTTAGTTGTATGTTTTGCAATTCACTAGTCTATCACTGAATTGAACCACTTCTTTTCGTTGATGTTATGAGTTTCACATGCTCAATGATTATTTTGAAATGTTGTGTTCTATGGAAGGTTCCCCTCCTTTCATTTTCTCTCTTTGATTCTTATCCCACTTTGGTACTTTCTCCACTTCTCAAATGTTATATAGTAAAGCATAAGATGAGAAGGGAGCACCAAGAGAAAGGATACCATCATTACTATGCCATTACTTTGCGACATTATGTTATTGTTACTTTATGTTTTTTTTTTCACAGAAACGGTTATGAAATATATTCACTGCTTGGTCTAAATGCCAGATTTCGGATTACAATGAGAGGGAGTAGAGCCCAGAAAGTATCATTAACCAGAAGTGCTATAAGACTTATGGACAACTTCCAGCTCTTTTTGGCAACAATTATGTATTCGATTTCTGTGATTTCCCCTAGCTTAAAAATACAAACAAACTGGTTCAATAACAAGCAGTAAAACATTTCAACTGGCAGATTATGGAATTGGGTCCCATGTTTCGTCCCCGTCTCGAATTATTGCTCCAGTAGAGAGGAGGGCAACTTTATTTGCTTCAAGGTCTGCATCTTTGTTGTTGTCTCTCAACACATGGTAGTAACTCAGCTTTTGGAACAATTTCCCCAAGCTTCTGATTCTGGATATCAGCCTTGCCAATCTAAGATCCCGAGGGGAAGAATTTGTCACCATAATTTTGATTATCACTTGGGAATCCCCAAAAATATTAACCTCCTTGATTTTTAGATTCAAGAGTAATTTAAGACCTTGAAAGAGGGCCAAAGCCTCAGCTTGAATGCTAGAGTTGATCCCTAGACCCCAAGCAAAGCTGTGGATCAAAATACCTTCAACATTCTTTACAATACCTCCTGCCCCAGCCCTTCCCGGGTTTCCCTTTGATGCCCCATCAAAGAAGAGAGAGTGCACCTGCTGATTAGAGATCCAGTCTTGAAATTCAGCATTGTTCTTCCCCCTTATTTGCCAATCTTTAATGGGGGGAATGTGGCTGGTAGCTTGATGAAGTTGCAGGTTTAGGGAGGCACCCCAAACTGAATCTAGTTGATTAAGATTTGAAGCATCTTTTTTATTTTCCAAGCTCTCTTTTAACTGGAATTTTATCTTGGTCGTCACCACCTTAACATCATGCTTAGTATCTCTAAAGATTCTGTTGTTTCGCTCAAGCCAGATCTGCCAGCAACAGATTTTGGGGAGGGAAGACCACGCCTTTTTTATCACTTTGTTTTTGGGAGGGGGACTGGGGTAACTGTTCTGCCAATTTGCAAATAGATCAGTTATAGAGGTGGGAAGAACAAAATTGGGGTTCCAGTAATCCATCAGCTCGCTCCAAACTTGCACAACGAATTTACAATTCAAGATCAAGTGTGTGGCACATTCCACATTCTCTCTGCACAAAGAGCACCTGGACGGTCCATGAAATCCTCGTTTCTGTAGTTTGTCATCAGTGAGAATTTTCTTGTGGCATAGAAGCCAGCAGAACATGTCGATTTTAGGCAGAGAATGGAGACCCCAGATCGCAGTCCAAGGAGCAGGGTCCGGGGGGACGTGCGACCTCATGGTGAGTTTTGCGTAGCCTTGAGCTACAGTGTATCCTGTAGAAAACAATCCCCAGCCACGCGAATCTCTTCTGCGCAAATGCGTGGGGGCAATACCGTTAAACAAGGAGCGAAGACAGTTGCAGTCCTAGAGAAGCTCCAGAGGCACATCAAAAAAATTCCAACCTGCCCAACCCGTCCCATCCCAAGTGGAGATATCCCACAGCGTGGATTTCCCAGCAAAGTCAACCAGCAGCGCAGCACGTTCAAAGAGGAACAGTCACCAATCGGATCACGACCCAATACACGATCTGTCCAGATATTTATCTTCTTACCATTTCCAGGAATCCAATAGGCGTTGGAGCTGATCAGTGGGGCAGCTTTGGAGCAGAGTCTAGCAAAGGGAGAGACGCCTTGAGGGAGAGGACCGTCCAAGCATCTGAGTCTCTTGCCTTTAAAATATTTCTTCCAGAGAGCTAATTGGGCCCATCCAGGCTTGGGCGCAATAATTCTCCAAAGCAGCTTGGCTCCCATGGCCGTGTTCTGAAGAGAAAGATTCTTGAAGTTTAGCCCCCCCCTCCCTCAGAGGTTTGGAGACAATCTCCCAGTTAACCAGTGGGAATTTCCTCTCGTTTTGTTTTCCCCCCTTCCAAAAGAAGTTTCGAATGTGCTGGTCCATTTTGTGAAGGATGCCAATTGGAGCCAAGAGAACAGAGAATTGAAATAGGGGAAGACTGCATAGAACAAATTTGATGAGAACTGATTTGCCCGCAATATTGAGCCAGGTGAATCCCCAAGCCTGGAGCTTATTTTTGAATTTTTCCACTTGGGGGAGCCAATCCTTGCTATAGGCCCTCTTGAGGAAGATGGGGAGCCCAAGGTATTTGAAAGAAGTCCAAGCTGGAGAGGCTGCGAAGCCAAAACATCTTGCAATGGAACTGAGCAAGCTGGGTGGAGTATTCCAATTGTAAATATGGCATTTCCCCTTGTTGAGACTACTGCCCGACACCATACAAAATTCATCTATAGCTTCTTTAAATTTGTTGGCCAAATGAAGCGATGCAGCCCCCAGCAGCAAAGTATCGTCTGCGAAGAGGGCATGATTGATGCTTTTAACTCCTCTGGCAATGCAAAGCCCAGAGATCTCCTGCTCTTGCATTTTCTTGTTTAGATGGAAACTGATAACGGAGGCCTGGAGAACAAACAGAAGGGGAGAAAGAGGGCAGCCCTGCCTTAGTCCTCTTGTGGCTTTGAAAAATCCCGCTGCTCTGCCATTGACAAGGGGAGCAATCCATGGCTCCGAAATACAGGCCCGAATCCAGTTTATAAATTTCTCCCCAAAGCCAAATTTTTTCAGAACATTCAAGAGGAAATCGTGCCTAACACGGTCAAAGGCATTAGCTAAGTCCAGTTTGATAGCCATACCTCTTTCCTTATGCTGCTGGCTTGAGAGAATTGCCTCTTGAACCAAAATGAAATTATCCACTAGCTGTCTACCATGAATAAAGCCCCCTTGATTTTCTGGAATGATTGTGGGGAGAAGATGTTTCAGCCTGTTTGCTATTACTTTGGTGATCAACTTGTAACCAATGTTACAGAGAGAGATGGGGCGAAATCTATTGAAGGAGCTAGCACCTTTCTCCTTGGGGATGAGTGCAAGGAACGCAGAGTTTGTACTACCTCCTATTTTCTGACAATCTTGGGATTTTTGAGCCATTTTGTAGAGATATTTTTCCACAATGTGCCAACAGGATTGCAGAAATATGGCGGTGAATCCATCCGGTCCTGGTGCTTTGTCAGGATCCACGGCAAAGAGAGCATTCTTGACCTCAGCCTTGGTGACTTTTGCTTCAAGACGCTGGTTCATCTCAGCAGAGATTGAAGGGGGGACCCAGTCCAGAAGATCATAATTTTGAACCAGATTCACATCCTCACTATACAACTTTTGGAAGTGAAGGAATGCTGCTCGTTTAATTCTTGCAAAGTCTTTATGGTTGGAATTGTCTTCCTTGATCTCAGTTATGGTATTGAAGCATTTTCTGGCTTGAGTTTGTTTGTGAAAGAAAGAGGAATTTCTGTCTCCCGCTTTGAGCCATAGGCAGCGAGACTTAATCCTCCAAAACTCTTCTTCTGCCAGGCAGGCTTTGTGGAAGTGTTGTTGGAGTTGAACCTCCTTATCGAGGATTTCTCTAGTTACATATGCCTCTTCCGAAAGCAAGTGGTGTGCTTCTAGTTGACTTTGGAGATTTTTCCTTTCAGCTGCTGGGTTAGGAAGAGTTTTGGCCCAGCATTTTAAGGCAGCTTTCGTTCTTCAGAGCTTTTCTTCCCACACGTAGAAGGGTGATCCATTGACTGGCTGAGACCAACTTTCCTTGACAATCTGCATGAAATTGGGTTCCTTGACCCAGAGGGGGCTAAATCTGAAGGGAATGGGGCCAAGATCTGGGTGAGCCCGGAGATCAAGCTTGATAGGATTATGATCAGATATGCTGCAAGGAAGGATTTGCATACTAGCATCTAATCCAAGCAAGAGAAAGGAATTTTGGACAAAATATCTATCCAGTCTTGCTGCAATGTGTCCAGGGCCTACTCTTTTATTTGACCAAGTGAACTTACCAGAAGAGGGCTTGATGTCCAGCAAGTCCCAATCTTGCAGAAGATCCTCTGCCCATTCCCTCGCCGGATCTCGCACAATGCAACCTCCTCTCTTTTCTGAAGAATGTAATGTGAGATTGAGGTCACCTGCAATAATGATGTTGACAAGGTTCCCAAAATCTACTTGGCTTCTTATAGAGTCCCAACAGGCCTTTTTTTCTCCAGCATTGACTGGTACATAAACATTAAAGAGACAAAAATATTCTTTAGTGACAAGATGCTGCATTTTTAGAAGCAGCCAGTGAGTGATTGAAATTTCATAAATTAACGAGAACTTGCTATCATTCCAAAGAGTGCCTAACCCTCTAGAGGCTCCTCGGGCTGAGACAGCTTTTGCTTTGCTTTTACTCCAGATTCTTTTACTTGATTGGAGGAAGTCTGCGTCCTCCATCTTAGTCTCCTGGATAAGGAATATGTCCGGGGCTTCTATTCTTATTAAGTTTCTTACGGCCTCTTCCTTGATTTTGCTCCCATTACCCCTACAATTCTAGGAGACTATTTTCATTATTTACCTTTGTTTTGCTGGGCTCCCTTGGAGCCTTGGGGCTGGTTTCTCACCATCTTCGGCTTTTTTGCTAGCAGCTTCTCCAGAGTTGGCTGGCTGCCCTGTAACTTGTCCTTAAACGTTTCCTGCTCTCTTTTCTCCCGATCTGTTTTGCGACCTCTTGTGGATATCCTAACAGAGGCCTGGGAGTCGCCTATTTCTCCTTCCTCCTCCGAGTCTTCCGACTCATGGTCCTCTTCCTCGACTTCAACAGGGATTCCTTTTGAGCTTTCTGCAACACTTGCATCTTTGGAAGAAATAGAGGGGTTACCTTTGTCCGGGGATACTGTCTTTTGAGCCTCCACCTCCTGGGTGTCCTCTTGATGCGAGCTCAGAAGTTCGAACTTGTTTTCTGGAGCGGACTTAGACGGGATCTGTTGAGTAGTGGCCTGTTGGGGACCTTTGCCATTAGGGCCTCCCGGCTTTTGAGCCTTGTGGAAGGTTTTGGAGCGCTTGACTTGGTTCCAACCGTCCTCCTTCCCTTGCACAACCTCATTGTTGGACGGACAGCCTCTGGCGAAATGGCCATAGACATGGCATTTCCGGCATTTGAAGGGCAGCTGCTCATAGTCCAGTTTCTGCACATGCGACCAGCTTCCGACTTTGATTTTGATGGCCTTTGGCAGCCCAACCTCTAGATCTACTTCCACGTAGATCCTGGCGCAGTCATACTGATCCTTGTTATTTGCACGATCGATGAACATCCCAAGGGCATTCCCAATATGCATCAGAGAGTCCCAATTCCAGTAGTGAACTGGGAGATTTGGGAGTCTAACCCACACCGGGACTGCTTTGGGCACGTCCATTGCAGGGTCAAAATCCGAAGTCCACTTATTTAGATACAAACCCTGAGGGCCCATGAAGTAGGGGCCGTTTTGGAAGATCAGGTCTTTGTCATCCTTTGAAGAGAACTCGAAGAGAAAGTATCCTCTCCCCAAAAAATAAGAAGTAACGCTTTCTTTGATCAACGACGCCCAGTTTCTGCTGACCCAGCTCTCTGTGGTTTTGGGAGATGGCCATAGCCCTGTGAACTGGCCTATGAGAGCTCGTTCGGCTAGAGATAAAGCAACCTGGATCGGAGTCTCTGCAGGGAGAGAGATCTCAGGTATATCATCAAGTTTCTTGACAAATTTCGCAGCTTCGACGTTCTTCTTCGTAGGAAGCCCAGCCAATAGGCGATCGAAGGCCTTAGCAGTAGAGGGCGGCGGAGGGGGGGGAGGAGGCGCCTGAGGAGAGCTCAGCCCCTCCATGGGCGCAAGCCCTAGAAAGAACACGGCCTAGAGCAAGATGCGGCGACATGCAGCTCAACGTGTTCGCTCCAGCGCAGTAAAACCATTCGTTATTGTTACTTTATGTTATGCCATTACTCTTAGACAATTATGTTACTGTTACTTTATGTTAGTGTAACTTTCTTTTTAAATTTAACCTTCTATTACATTCTTTAAAAAATATATAAAAACTAAAATTTAAATATATTTTAATTAATTATGGTTTTCCACGTAGTTTTATTTTTCTTGAACCTATTTTTAATTTGGTTCAAAATCCAACTAATAATAATGATTGAAAAAATAAATTTGAATGTATTCCCGAACATTTTTCGTACTGAATCTCCTTTCAATTGTGATTTATTCGTTTTTTGGTTTGGCCAGAACAATCGTCATTTAATATATTACAAAAATATCGTGGTTTGACGTGGATATGATGACTCAAAGGTCATCCTTTTAGCCACCAAAAATGACTTTTAAGAATTTTATATGAGTCATTACCATAAGAAGATTCTGACGGTGGACCATTCGTTCGGAAGACTAGTGTAAGTGCGTGTATACGAAAAATTCAAATCTTCCACGTCATCATACCAACGCAGCACCAGGATCAGTCCAATGACTTTCCAATGTTATGGGACATGCGAGAGCTCCCCAACGTTGATCTCGTGCGGCTAAAAGTGATAAGCCCTCGATCCCTCAAGATTCTCATCTTCGACTGATTTCATTCCAGGAGGAGTTCGTCATCGCGTCGTCGGTACGCGTTTAGGCCGAGGCTTTTTTCCAGCAACCCTAGCCCCACGAGAACCACGAGTTTACAGGGGCTTTGGCGAGTTGGACGATGGAGAGTACGAGCATTCGCTTACAGACATCTTCTCTTGGTAGCGTGAGTGTTCATAGATCCTCTTGTTCTTCGGTGGGAAGAGGTATTATACCAGGCACTTCATGGAGCCAACAAGTGCAGCAGCCTTCGAGGTCCAAGTTTGCAGGGGCCAATCTCAGGGCCCAAATGCTGAAGGTTAGATTACATTTTATAGATGCTGCTCATCTTTTCACACACTGTTATATCAAAACAAATTAATGTAGAGCAACTCGACGTCTAGTAGTAATAAGTGTAACTTCCCTATCCCTGGGGTCGCGTCCCCTTTGTCTCCTCATCCTCACAGGGGATTGTAGGGTCGTTTTCAACAAGGTGGGGGATTTTCCCATTCCCCGTTGGCGTTTATTGATAAAAATGAGGAGGTCCTGGAGATGTTTTTCAAGGTTTTGGGGATATTTTGATTGGGAAAATTTTACTGGCTAATATTTGTAGTTGGGCTAATATTCTATGCTTTTTCCAAAAACAATATTTGACAATTTCCATTTTTCTAAACATGAATTTGCTCAAATTTTATAGTATAAAATTATGTTACCTTAAAAATCGCATATTGTCTAATATAAAATAATTAGAAATCTGATTTTCACAAAATTATCATCAAACATTTTAAAATTTGGATATTAGAGGCTAGTAAGATTCACCAAGGTTTCTAAACTTTAAGATAAACTTCCATCTTTAAAATTTTCCCTGAAATTTTTGATGCCCTATATTCAAATTAGCGCCGTTGTGACACGGGTTCTCCAAGAAAAATATTTAGATCGTGACAAATATTATGTATGCAGTTATGCAGTGCTTGTCACAGTTTAATTTTTTAACATTAGGGAATAGTCACAACAGTAATTTTTGCCTCCCGTGTTTGTTAAGCCCTTGTACCCAGCTATCCAATTTTATCTTCAGGTTTTAATATCCAGCCATACAAGGTCTTTTGGGCTAATCATTTAAGAATTGCTACTTTTCTAAGTAGCCTGGTAGTCATATATTTTAGAATATTTGTTTGTATTATTTTTAAAGTTTTAGTACTTTTTGATATATTTTGCCTTCCCCATCGGTTCGCCCCTTGGAAATTTGGGGTACCTTCCAGCTGTCTCTGAAACCCGTCGCCCTGTACCCCATCACCAAAACTCAGTGCAATGTAGTGAAATTAATAACAAATGACTACACATCTTGGCTAAATCTTCCTTGGCCATTGTTACTGTATCAAGCAAAAATAGAGGAGAAGTGCTTTGGAATTTACAGTGATATCCTGACAGGGATCCATGCCAAACAAAATGTATACTCCTGGAACAAAATTTAAGAGAGAAATAAACACCAAATTATCCTGACTTCTGCCTCCTTCGTTCGTTCCCACCACCCATCTCATGATTGAGAGAGCACTTGTCATATTGCTTTGAATGCTTTTTAAACAATCTAATTCTTATTGTAATGCTGCTTTTTTGAGTTGGCAAGCATTAGCCCATCAAGCTAACCCAAATCTTGCAAGACAGATTCATTGAAGTAGTGCAAATCCTTCTCACTTACCACCTTACCTATTTTTGACAGGTTCTTTTCCTTAAACATGTTAACCAATTCAGGATGAAAGCTCTCGAGCCTTTCATGTATTGAGATGCCAAACAGTGCAAGGGTACCTTTAACCTGCCAGAATAAAATATCCATGCCATGTGTACTTCCAAGATTCTTTCACCAGTCTTCTTCTTCTTTATCCACCCACTGCTCATTACCAATCTCTCTAGATGTTTCCAGTTTCCCGTCAGGTTCTTACTCTTTGATCTGTTGCCAAAAGTTTGAAGAAATTCTAGCACATTCTCCCCCTCCCTTTGCTCAGCTTCTATCCTATTTGCCCTCTCCACCTTACAACTAGAGCTACCCTCGTTGCTTGCCTCCTTGCCTTCTGTCTGTCTTTTGCCATCATCTCTATGCCTTAACATCCTGCTCTCAAAGTAGAAACACTTGAGCTAAAATACTAGGAGGAGATTGCTTGGACTACCTCTTTTGTCATGCAATTGGAATATCTCCTCACTATTAGGATACATACTTGAATCCGAAACTTCCTGTTTAGCATTGTGTTTCCAATCCTTCTTTTATCAAGGACGAGATGCATCTTTTCTCATGCGAGTTACATTGTCCCCTCCATTCCTTATTTCTATAGATATGCCACAATTACCTTCACCTACATTTATTTTTGTTCCACCTTTATTCATGAATGGTGTGTGTGAAATAATAGTGGGATATGTCTATCTTGTGGCACCTCGGAATTGTTTCTACGACTATAAAATATCCTTCTGTTCATCATTATCCTTGATCAATGTGTCATGGCTTGATTAGCTAATTTATTAAAGATATATATTTGTTTATGAATTTTTTGAGTTTAGAATCTCGAGCAAACTAAGCCTTCCCTTATTACCTTCACAAAAAGAATTAGCCATCCATGCTCACACCCATCTAAACATATATAAAGGATTATATTAGCCAATTTTATTCCCACATTTCTTGGTGTGCTTGATATTGACTTTTTCTCAAAGGGCTTGCTTAATTTCCTTATTCTGTGCATGGATCTTTCAATACCATTTTTTGGGCTCTTCATACTTTTACCTTTTATCTAGTGATGACGAGGATCTTTAACTCTCCTTCAACTTCCAAATGCACTCAAGTCTGCATTACAACGAATCTTAACCCATTTAAGAAGCCTTCTTCATTTGATTAGTTATTCAACCCCTTTTCTAATCAACAGGATTGAAAAATTAGATCGTCTCTTGACTGGTTATTGAAAATCCCTTCATATCTAGACCCCACTTGATTGTTTTAGGAGGATTCCTTTAAAATTTAATTTCTAAATTCCCTCTCTAGGAGGCTTGGAATGATTGTTATCCTCTCTAGAGTCCATTCATGCCTCACCTCTGGTAGTAATTATTAAGTCCTCTCCAAGTCGTCTCTCATTCATCCGTTCATCCTTTTTTTCCCATGTGATTGAAAAGTTTTCAATTTCTCTTCCCATCACATTTTTGGCAAGGTTGCTTTGTTTTTGAGGGATAATTGGTTGATTGTAATAGATGGCATCTTAAATATTCTCCACTTCCTTTTCAATCGTAAATTCTAATATTCAAAGGTTGATTCTATGTTTTTTCCAAAAGGAAAAGACCCGTAATTTTATTCAACTTTTGAAAAAGGAACAAAATTCTATTTTGTAGATGTTAACCGCATTCAATAAGAGTAGCCTCTCAGCTTATCTGCATAAGTAAAAACTAAAAAAATAACAGAAACCAACAAAGTTAAGTGTGATAGTAATCACTTAACTTCTATTTCTTGCCTTTTTTGGACCTTTTGCCATCCCCCTGAGTTGGGATCGACTGGAACCATTGCCAAATTGCTTTCGATTATCTTCAGTGGTAGTTATTTGTCTGAATTTGAACTTTCTGAAACATGAACTCTCTTTGTGCCCACCGTCCCATCTTGTTTGTGTGCCACTTTTTTTTGCTGTACTGGTTCATGGTTCTCTTCTGGTTCTATACCATTTTGCTTGTGGGTTGCATTGTTTTGGACTTGAGCATCCCCTTTTCTTGGTTTGGAAGTTTCTTTGTTATTTCTTCTTCTTCTTCCTCCGTGAGGTAGGGATCAGAAGGCTGCCATCCTTTTGTTTTGCCCTTTTTCTTTTTGGGTTCTTTTTTGCCTAAGGGCATGTGTTTTGCAAGTGTCCAGTTTGGAAACATAATCGACATTTGAATGCTGTATTTTCATAATCCAGAAGTTGGGTCCATTGGAAGTTTTTATGCTTCAATTGAATGCGATCAGGTGGACCTTGAGTTAGGTCTATTTCTACATAGATTCTAGCGAAGGTAAATAGCCCTTTCTCTGTTCTCTTAAGGTCCATCTTTTTGAATGACCTTAGGGTGTTCCCAATTTCCTCAAGAAGCTTGTGATGCAAAAAAGGAAGGGGAATATTTGGTAGCCTCACCCATACTAGCATTGTTGAGACCACCATTGTTGTGGCATCAAAATATGGGAACTAAGGGGTAATGAAGATCCCTGCATTTCCCCAAAACTAGGGCCCTTCTTTTAATGCTATCTCCATATCTTCCTGGGTATACAATGAAGAAACCTTTTGAGCACATGTATATGTCACAGTTTTTGGTCCAGGTTGTGAAAACCCACCGATGTAAAGCATCTGATCTGGGCCAGAAACCATTGAATTTGCAAATCACTACCCTGGATTGAAGAATAGAGCAAAGCTGATTTACCTTTGTTAGGTTTATAAGGTCAATGATTGCATTGCAGTAGATTTGTTGTTACCTTGTTGTTGTTGTTCAACAATATAAGGTCAAGGATTGCATTGCAGTAGATTTGTTGGATTAGAGCCTTTGTCCCGCACCGCATCCTTGTAAGAAACAAATCCTCTTGGGTTCCTAGCTCTCGAAGCACCCCCTCACAACCTTAGATTCAAGCCAATGGTGGAATTTCTTGAGATGTTATAATCATGCACTTGAAAATAATCATGTAGCTGCTTCCCTTCATGAAGGAGACGCTGTGTATGTACAACATATCCTAATTGATTCACTATCTTCTACATGAGGTTCGCCACATAATCTAGACTCGAAACCCAATATAGGAAAGACTTTCCATTAAGGGTCTTAATGAAGATTTGAAATCCCCCTTGTTTCAGTTCTTTTGATCCCTCTCCAAGCCCAGATCGGTTAGTACAAGGAGTTTTTTCCTAAAGACCTGCGTCATTCGAGGAGCTGCACAGATTGTGTAAACCTAGATTGGGTCTTACGACCCAAAAATATCATAGAAATGAAACAATACAACTGCTAGCTGCATTTGACCAGAGCCCATGTTCATGTCATGTGTCAGAAACCTTGGTATCCATAACTAGCGCCGTCCTTTCACCCATCAACTGAGAAAAAATTTGCAAGCACGATCTTCGAAGAGGAGTCCACATATTTTTGTCCGCAGTCCAAGTCATGCGCACAAGAGAAAGATGGAGCGAAGTGTATATCCTAACTGTCGTTTTGAAGGAAGTTGTCGAGCTGTGTTGGTTTTGGTTTTGACAGAGCCAACATGCATTAGAGGGAATTGTATAGGGAAACAAGGTCTAAACTTAGGGAATATGGTTAATTAATCATAATTAATTAAGTCAAGGTGAGAATCATCTAGAAACTAACATGGATTGACTCCAAGATGATCCTAGACATTGATTAAGTTTTAATCTTGGCCGTTGGTGCTCCAACATGGGATTATAAGAGGAGGTCAATGTGGTAATGGAGAAAACACTTGGGAGGTTCGATTTCATGAGCAGATCGATTTCCAAAGTAGCAACAGTCAGTTGTGTTAGTTTTTGTAGCATCAAATGTGTTCTAGCCTCGAAATTTGGCAGAGAGGTTGGGACACATGCATTTTCCAAAACCCAAAAATCGTTTCTGGAAATTCCATCTGGAGATGGCTTAATTAAAATAATTAATTAGTTTTTAAATATTTCCTAAGTCTAAACTTAGGAAATATGATTAATTAAAAGGTATTAATTAAGTCAGATGTGAATCTTCTAGAAAAAAACATGGATCGAGTTCTAGTTAATCTTAGCCATCGATTAAGTTTTAATCGTGGCCATTGATCTCTCAATGAGAGATTATAAGAAGAAACTCGATGGGGCTTGGAGAACACACTTGCAGAGATCGAATTCAATGGCAGATCGATTTCCTGAGTAGCACGCTAAGTTGCCGAAGAGAGAGCTAGTGAGCTCGTTGCAGTGAGAGAGGGGTAGGGATAGTAAGGTCGGAGGAAGATTTTCCAGATCCGGTGAGTGTACAGAGAGAGGCAGCACAGTGCTTCAGAGGAGATCCGTATTTTTTGCTGGGAGGCTAAGGTGATTCATTGCCAGAAGCCGAAGAGAGATTCTAGAGGCCAAGAGAGTCCAATTTCCAGACAACAACTAATCAGTTGACGAGAGGGAAGGTTGTTCTTAGCTGTGGGGACACAGTTACTGTGCAGAGGCAGTGCAGAGCAGCTCATCTTGTGCCAAGCTCAGTGTCTTATCACCAGTGGCAGTGAGACTTTTCTCACTAGTCTCTGTTGTCAGTTTTTTCTTTGTATGGTTTGCTAGATCTTAAGCAACCATGGACTTGTACTCAAATTTATTACTGCATAATATACAAACCCTCAGTTGCTGCACCGGTTTTCTCGAGTTGGATTTTTTCGGGGACTTGGTCCAAAAACAACAATGTTATTTGTGTGTGTGCATCTATCTTTCCAGTGTTATTTTCTTCTGCAATATTTTTTTATTTGTTAAGGTTGCAGTGTATTAGTTTCGATATTTATCGCAGAACACAGTAAATAATTTGTTATGTTATTTAACAAATAGAAGAAACTTAATCAGTTTCTGCAGTAGGATTCCAATTTGTGGAATTTTCACATGGTATCAGAGTGCAGGAGAAGCAGGAAGAGCTCAGTTGCGTGAGCAGCTGCTTGAAACCCCAGGAGGCTGCGTAGTCCCTTAGCCAGGAGGGAAAATTTTGAGGAAAAATTTATTTCTTTGAGTGAGTTGACAGAGAATAAATTTTCCAGATTGAAGGTTGTCAGAGGCAGAGGGAGCAACAACGTTTTCCTTGCAGAGCAGATCTTCAGTTGGGACGCAATTATTTTGCAGTAGTTTGCTAGAGCAAAATAGCATTAGAAGGAGAGAAGAGCACACATTGAGGGAATTCTTCCCTCATAGAATTTCTAGCCTAGAAATTCGATTTCTCATTGCAGAGCAATAGTAGTTGTGAGCAGATTTGCCCGCTCCAGCAGGGAGTGCATAGAGCTTAGTAGCAGCTACGCAGAGGAGAAGAGGAAGAGTTCAACATTTTTGCAGAGATGGCATCAACAGGGTTGAGAGATCAGAATCGGTTGGACGGTTCATCCAATTATGTGATCTGGAAGGCTAGAATTTCCTGCCTTCTAGATGAATACAATCTCAAGACTTATATCAGTAACGTGGTAGCAGTACCCACATACGTAGATCAACTAAAGGCCTACAAAAAGGAGACGACGAAGGCAAAGAGACTGATTCTCGATGGAGTTCGAGATCACGTGGTATCACACGTAGTAGACAAGGACACTGCCAAGCAGATGTGGGATGCTCTTGCCACGCTGTACCAGGGATCTTCTAAGCAGCAGAAGATGTATTTGGAGGAGAAGCTGAGGTGTACCAGGATGCAGAAAGGGAAGCGTATAGACCCCTTCCTTACTAGACTTCAGGATGTCTAGGATCAATTGTCTGTAGTCGGGTCAACGCCCCAACCTACATAATTGGTGCGGTTTGCTTTGAATAACGTTTCCGAGGAGTGGAAAGTGTTCATCCAGAGTATCCTGGGCAGAGAAAACTTGCCAGATTGGCACAAAATGTGGGCATATCTGCAACAAGAGGAGATGAGGCGAGACCTGGTGAAGAGCACCATCAGTGGTAATAGCAGCAGTGGGACGAAGGAAGTGAAGGAAGAGGAGAACACAACCCTTGCCTCAAAGGGGCAACAAGAGAAATGCAAAAGGAAGAAGGATATCTCCAAAGGTCAAGTGCTTCGGATGTGGTGAACTTGGTCACTACAACACCCAATGTCCTCTCAGAATGAAGGACAAAGAGGAGAAGCAGGATCAGCAGGCTGCATCCGCGAAGATTGATAGGCTATCCTCCAGGCTGGAGGAAGAGTTTGCCATGATCACCGACATACCTCCAGGAGTGAAGCAGGGTGATTTGGTTTTGTAGCCCCAGAGAGCTACAGATGGGCACGATCCTTGAGGAGTCCACCTCTTGGATCAATACCTTGCTATGGGAGCCCATAGCAGCAGTAGCCAGATGGACCAGTTGCAATTGGTGCAATCAGGTGCCAGAGTGACAGATGCAATAGCTAGTAGAGTTAGGACTGAGCAGAGCAGAGCAGAGTTGGTAGTAGTGCAGTTGGCATAGTGCAAAGTTAGTAGCAACGCAGAAGTTTCAGTGATAGCGCAAAGACTAGCAATAGTCAAGACTCGGGTGACAAATGCATCACGCTGACCACAGTTGGTTCAGTTTGATGGACATTTCTCAATTGTAGCAGCAACAGATGAGAAACGGTTGCAGATGTTGCAGTAGCAACAACAACAAAGTTGCAGTGCAAATGCAGTTGTTGGCAACAGTTCAATAGGGTCAACAACAACATAGAGGCAGTGCATAGTAGAGTTGCGCAGTAGTTGGTGGACAGCAGTAGCGCAACAGGAGATGTTGCAGACGCAGTGTATTGCAGTTGCAGTACTAGAACACTTTCCTCGCTAAGAGGGAGTGTTAGTTTTTGTAGCATTGGATGTGTTCTAGCCTCGAGATTTGGCAGAGAGGTTAGGTACACTTGCATTCTCCAAAACTCAGAAATAGTTTCTAGAAATTCCATCTAGAGATGACTTAATTAAAATAATTAATCAGTTTTTTAATATTTCCTATGTCTAAACTTAGGAAATATGATAAATTAAAAGGTATTAATAAATTTAGATGTGAATCTTCTAGAAAAAGGCATGGATCGAGTTCTAGTTAACTTATCCATCGATTAAGTTTTAGTCATGGACATTGATGTCTCAACGAGAGGTTATAAGAAGAAACTCGATGGGGCTTGGATAACACACTTGCAAAGTTCGAATTCACTGGCAAATCAATTTCCTGAGTAGCAACGCTAAGTTGTTGGAGAAAGAGCTAGTGAGAGAGGGGCAGGGAAAGTAAGGCCGGAGGAAGATATTTCCAAATTCGGTGAGTGCACAACATAGAGGTAGTGAGTGCCACAGAGAGGAAGCGCAATGCTTAAGAGGAGATCCGTCAGGTTGTTCCTAGCCGTGCGGACGTAATATTGCATAGGCTGACGCAATTACTGCGCAGAGGCAACGCATAACAACTCATCTTGAGCCAAGGTTAGTGCCATATCACCAATGGCAGTGAGATTTTTCTCACTAGGCTCTATTGTCAGATTTTCTCTGTATGGTTTGCTAGATCTTAAGCAACCATAGACTTGTACTCAGATTTACTACTGCATAATATACAAACCCTCAGCTGCTGCACCGGTTTTCCCGAGTTGGGTTTTTCTGGGGACGTGGTCCAAAAACAACAGTGTTTTTTGTGTGTGTGTGTGCGCATCTATCTTTCCAACACTATTTTCTTACGCAACATTTTTTTATTTGTGAAGGCAACAATGTATTAGTTTCGATATTTACTGTAGAACACAATAAATAATTTGTTCAGTTACTTAACAAATAGAAGAAATTGAATCAGTTGATGTAGTAGGATTCCAATTTGTGGAATTTTTACAATTTGCCGGAGAGAGAGTTGTTGAATTTTTATGACCTTGGGTCTAGGATAGAGTCTTAAAATCTTCGACGCTACCAAACCAAGAATCTCAACTGAACTACATTGCACAACGAAATATAAACAACAATAAATCACACATGCACATAATATAGGCAACTTTTTACATTTTTCAACCCAACTTCGTTATATTAAACAACATATAATACAACAGTTTAGGGCTCCCGTACAATGGATAATGGTCCTCAATCATCCACTAGTACAAGATACAAACTGGGGCTTGGTGTCAGTACATCGACGACCAATCTGCCCTCAACAAGATACTCTGACCATATGGCCATCGCATGCTCTCTCAGCTCCTCTCGGTCGTACCCTGTACCTTCCCGTCCTTCGACTCTCGATTTGCAGCTCCTGCCTCTATTAATGCTCGAAGTCCATCTGGCCACTGAACCTCGACTGTCAATCTGCTCTCTAGTTGTGCCTTAGTCCATCAAGGGCACAACACATCGAGACTCTTGTCAAGTTGTTCACAACTCTCAACTGCCCACTGTTGCTCCTTGACTACTCAGGGACTTCAACTCACTATGGTCTTCCTGTGCTACTCCAATGAAGACCAACATAGGGCACGTAGGGCGGCCACCTATCACTCCAAGATGCCCATCTCCCCCAATGAACATAGGCTAGGAGGACTACCCATCATCTGCTGTAGAAGTCCTTCTTCACACACAAGTCTTGGGCTACTCAAAACTGCTCCTGGTTGATTAGACCCTTGAGCTCAACAACTACCACTCTATCAACTACTTTTGTCCATAAAAGTGTTGCACACTGGGCTCCAACTTGGGCACTATCACGCTATCCTCTTGCAGACCATAAATGCCCAATCACGTCCACACTTGGTCCACTCTCACACTGCCCTCCAATAGTCCACGAATGACCAAGTTTGCTGTAGCTTCTACCTCTAGCTAGGGCATCGTCACACCCGAAAACTCTCCTCTTGGCTGTTGACAGACTTCATCAACATGTCCTCACCTAGGGCACTTATCCATCGCGATATCTGCTCCTAGTTGGGGTTTCTTAACACCCAAGACAACCCCAACAAATGGCTCCCACGGGTTGCAAACAAAACTGATCCAATACTGGTCCAAAATCATGAACCCAACACCTACGAGATGCACCCTTCTGCTCACCGTTTGAGGTTTGCTCTCATGCTGCAATTTGGGTTTGATTAGGGCACACAACCACAGTCCCTAACAACCCTTAGAAACTACCCAGATTTGCATTCCTTTGGTGCGATTGCCCTTCTAAGAGGGATGTGACTCTTTGCTGAAGTGCTGGGTTGTTCTAGTCCCTTTTAGCCCTTCGACCTCCCTTCTAACTGCTGCGGCTTGCTACAAAAAGCCTCCTCCAAGCTGCGGCAGCCTAACAAAGGCCTGCACTTCTCTCACACGACCCTCAAACAAGTCTCCCTAGCGTCGACCTCCAAGAACATGCCTTTGACCCTCCAAATAGTAATACGCCCTCTTGAAATAGGCTTCAGACAACCCTATTCCTCCACGCTGATCAATTCTTCTTTGCTGCGACCCAAAATAGAGATCTTCCTCCTCCAACGAGGTTGTTTTCTTGTTTATGTGTTGCACAATTGGATGATTATAAGTCCTCACATCACCTCATATTTATACACTAACATGAGGGCTTCCAAAATGTCACAATAGGGCTTGAACAACTGTCACTTGGCTTATTAACTCCAAGCCGACCTAGACACACATGTGCAGAACCCAATTATAACCTTCAAAAATTCATATCTCCATTTCTACAACTCAGAATTAGATGATTCTCATTGCGTTAGATTCGTCTCGTTGAGAGCTATCATCCTCATCCATCACATGTCGAAATGTGCTCATGGTTTTGGCCCAAATCCTGATGGGTGCAAAACCCCATGCCTGGGTTCCAAGCCCACAAGTGACTCTTATGGCACTTTGCCTCCAATCCCCGAATCCTAGGGCTTGGAGTACCTCCCAAGCTACACAAAGATCAACAAGAGCTAGTGAGATCGAAGTAATGAGAGAGGGGCAGGGACAGTGAAACTGGAGGAAGAATTCCAGATCCGGTGAGTGCATTTGCAGAGAGACATAAGAGCCATAGAGAGGCTGACGCAATAGCCTCTAGAGGCAGTTTTGATTCTGCTGGGAAAAGACGAGTTTTAGTGCCAAAAGTTGGACAAAGGTTCCAGAGGCCAGGAGAGACATTTTCCTAGACAACAGCAGACCATATGGCTTGAGGAGAAGCTGGTTCGAACTGAGTGCAGAAGTGACTGTGCTGGTGTGACGCAGTAGCTACGCAGAGCTAGTTTGGACGACTCACCTAGAGCTGAGGTCAGAGATCGGATTTGCCTGTGGAGTGAGGAAATTTCCTTACTAGATTTTTCTTGCCAGTATTTCTCTGTAGGATTGTCAGTTTCGACATCCAGTTGTACTCAAATTATTTCACTGCTACTTAATAATAAAACCCTCATCTGCTGCACCAGTTGTCCCAAGTTGGGTTTTTCCGGGGACTTTTGTCCAAAAATAATTGTGTCAATTTTATGTGTGTGCTAGCATTTCTTCCAACATTTATTCTTCCGCAAAAAATTATTTGTGAAGGTTGCAGTGTGTTTATTTCGATATTTTCCGTAGCAGATAAATTGTTAAATTTAATTAACAATTAGGAGAAATAATACCAGTTGCTGCAATAGGATTCCAGTGTAGGAATTTTCACATTGTGATCTATAAAAAATCCCACTTCTAGGGTTTGTTGTTCATGCTTAATCCTAGGGAAAGTTGCATTTGCTTAAGAAAATTACTTTAAATTTCTCCCGTTATTGAGGAATAGGGATATTGCTATGACAAAGTCGAGGAAATTGATGTGAAGAAATCATCACTGTCTAGTTTGAAGGAGCTTTGAAAAAGAGTCAGTGTTTGGAGCAAAGGTTATTATTGCTTTCAAATGTGCCTTGTTGTGTTAAAGGAGTGTGAGGCAGGAATTCAAAATTGTTGTGTTGAAGGAATTGTTCGAAAAATTCAAAATTAATTGTTTTATCAAATTCAAAATGTATTTAAAGTATATTCTATTTTTATATTGGATTCCTTTTTGCTTAAGTTGATTTGTTGATTATAAATCATACATAATTTTTTTTTGTAAGTCTAAAAATTCTATTATTGATCAAATAGAAATAAAATTACATCATTTACCATGATGCCTTATTTTCTAGCATAGTTTGCTCTATACCAACAGTATCTACGCAGAGATGAGTGGTACTGAGAGTAGCAAAGAAGACGTAAGGGGATAAAAGAAATAACTAGAGAGATGAATCACCCAAATCGGGGCTCATCGTCAAGGAGGCCCTTTTTCCCTTTCTTTTTCTAAACCTTGACCCAACCTTCTGAAGGCGATTTGATCAAAGAAATCTGCATATTGTCATTGCGCGCCGAGGGAGATTCCTTATCAGATTTCGAAGAAGCCGACTTAGGAGCTTGTTTCAATATACCCAGAGAAGCATTAGTATTCAATATCTTTGTGCTTGTTGAAGGAGCATGGTCCACGCTAGGAGCCGTTGAGCCTTGGACCTTGTCCCTTGGATGGATTTCATCATCAACTTTTTCATCATCCTTGTCCGATGTAAAGGAGGTCTTGCATCCATAAGAGGAGGGGTGCAGGGCTTCCAACTTTTAGATATGGATTTGTAGATGTTCTGCTTCTGTTGAGAATTAAACACTAGGCAGGGATTTTGTAAGTGGCCTGTTTGATGAAAAAAGTGGCAAAGAAAAGTGGTATTTTCATAATCCAAAACTGGGGTCTAATGAAAATCACCGATTCTAAAATTGATTTGATCTGGAAGCCCTTTACTGATATCAATTTCAACACAAATTCTGCAACTGCCCACGACAAGCATCAGTAGTAAGACAACGACCTAGTGTGTCTCTGATGCCTTGAAAAACTGTATAGTACCACAAGTGAGTTGGCAAATTAGGAAGCTTGACCCATATTGGCATCTTTGTAATGATAGTTGTGGATGGGTCAAAATCTGGGAACTAAGGGGTTAAAAACAATCCACATTGCCCCAAAACCAAGGCCCTTTAGATAGAGTTTTTTGATAATCTTTTGGTTCCACAAATAACACAATGAAGGAACCTCTTGAGTAGAAAATAACCTGCCATAGGTGTATACACCAAGCTGCCCACGAGAGGCATCAGTAGTAAGATAATGGCTTAGAGTGGCTTTGATGCCTTGAAACACAATGTAGTGCCACAAGTGAGCTGGCAGATTAGGAGCCTGACCCATATTGGCATCTTTGTAATGACAATTGTGGATGGGTCAAAATCTGGGAACCAAGGGGTTAAAAACAATCCAACATTGCCCCAACACCAGGGCCTTGACCCATATTGGCATCTTCGTAATGAGAGTTGTGGATGGGTCAAAGTTTGGGAACCAAGGGGTTAAAAAGAGTCCAACATTGCCCCATGTTGAAAAGTGTAACTAGGTTCGGTCTTCATAATGACGTGTAATTGTGGTTCTATGTAATTGATGTAAAGAAGAAAAATAAAATTATTTTTGTAATGCTTGTCTCATGGGTTTCATGAGCAAGGAATTTTTTTTTAGTTAAGGTTCCCATTGTGACTCTTAGGATTGGTCATAAACTCAAATTGAGTCAATGTCATGTATGAAGTGTGGGAATTTCTGAATCTTTACACTTTATGCATAAATTATTTACTGTTAATCTGGTTATGCTCCTCCTACTTAGACAAGTTATTAACTGAATAAATTCAAGTTAAAATCGAAGCAAAACACATAACATATCTCCACCAATCCAGATCTAGAACAAGTTGATGCACACATAGACAAAGTGACACAATTATTTTTGGACAAATAGTCCCCAGAAAAACCCAATGCGGGAAAACCGGTCTCTAGCTGTTGGAGGGTTTTATTATTAAGAATTTCTGAATACAACAAAGAAATATTTGATCTACAACTCACTGGCTGATCTAGGGCCAAAATAATGACTGATGCACACCCTCAAACGGGATTTACAGAACTCAGCCAATATTAGGGCCTAGAAACCCCAGCGCTGCCCTTGAAAGCCTCTGCAACAGCCTTTGAAGCCCCTCTGACCCTCAGTGCTGCTTCGGAAAGGTTTGCATTACCCCAGATTGGGTGACGCAGGCCCTACGCTGCCCCTTAGGGTCTCTGGGTATCCCTTGAGGGTTTCCCGCTAAAAAATCACACTGTCCTTGGAGGGATTGCGCTGTCCTTGCTGATGCAGCTTCCCTTCTCCTCTGTGATGTCCTCTGAGCTGATCTCTGCCTCTTGTGTATTCTAGACCCTGGGATCAGATCACCCCTTGGCCTAAATTCCCCTCTCTGCAGCTGAAACACTTCTGAGTATTCTTAGCAAACCCTACCCTAGAATCTCAGCGTAGCTTCAGTGCTCTGCCTCTGTGTGTCTTTAGAAATGACCCCAAGCCTTTTCTTTATACTTTTCTTGTTGGAAAACCAATGGCCATGATCAGATCTTGAATCAATGGCTAAGATTAAAAGAAAGCTTGATCCG
Organism: Pinus albicaulis; assembly: GCA_034641835.2. Classification (NCBI taxonomy): domain Eukaryota; kingdom Viridiplantae; phylum Streptophyta; class Pinopsida; order Pinales; family Pinaceae; genus Pinus; species Pinus albicaulis. Next base: position 569,630,740 of record CM076578.1, read on the forward strand.
TGTAACTTAAGACAATTTCATCACATGTTTAATTAAATTCACTTTAATTATTTAAGTTCCCTAAGTTTTAACTTAGGAAATACATTAAAATAATTAATTAATTTAATAACACCTAAACCAGATGAAATTTCCCAAATCAATTTATGGGTCTTGTAGATCAAGTGTACTCTAGTCCCTCCACAAAATTTGGGAGTTAGAGCATAATTGATGCTACCCCAAATACGCAAAATCTCAACATGAAGGACCCTTATTGGGCATGTTACATTTGTATATGAGTCAATGAAACAGTCAAAAGACCCTCCAAGACCAAGCTCAAGCACCTCCAACAAGTCGGCCTCAAATGGAGCAGTGAAGCTACACCAAAAGACACGTTGATGTAGAACTCTCTCAAGTCGGCTTATATTGATGGACGAAACACTATAAATAGGGCAACTCGGTATCCATTTGAGGATAAGAAATTCGGTCAAGTAAGTATGCAATAAGAAGTGCGAAAACATCAAGAAAGAACTCTCATCACCAAGCAAAGTAAGAAGGATCATCACCAAAGTATTTTTCTGATCTGTTTTTGAGCTAATACACTCCACACGTGCAAAGATTCAAGGTTGTCTGTGGGAGAAAAACAAGGTGATGCTCAAGCCGAGTTGAAGGAGAGAAGGTCTCCATCTAGAGTGAAGGGAATCAAGGTGTTTCTCTCTCATATACCTCAGTTAGGGTTTCTGAAATAGGGCCGAAAATTGCGGTGCTGAACCAAGGGACTGAAATCAAAAGGATAACTGAGAAAGTGGAAGCAGCCAACAGTTTGATCATCATTGACTCAAGGAAGAGGAGGAAGCTTCGTGTCTTGGTCTTAGAGTGGAAAATAGGTCAAGGGTCTTGGTCTTGGTATTCGTCAATTGAAGTATCTATAAGAAGAAGAATTTGTTTGGGTTTTCCTCTCAAGTTGGAGAGGTTTTGACCCTGGCTGATCGCCTATATTTTGTGTCTCTTGTCTCTTTATTGTTTATGCTTTGGTAGCTATTTGATGAAGAAGAACACTATTATAATCGAACTAAAGAGAAGATCATAATCTAAAGAAGCCAAAAACATTCACAAGAAGTTATCATTAATAGAGAAATCACCTAATCTTGATACCCTAGATTGTTGAAGAATGTAACTAGGTTTAGTCTTCATAAATTGTACATGAGTCATAATGTAATATATTTGTCAAAAGAAAAGCAAATTTTTTATTATTATTCTTGAATTGACTTGTTAAAGCATGGGTTTCATGCTTGAATCAATTTTTATAGGTCAATCCTCCATTGTAGACTTTAGGTTGTTGACAAAGTCAATTATTGTTTGGTCAAAGACTCCTCCATCAAGTCAGCCTCTTCGCCAAAGTCTTCAAGCTGGCCTCAAATAATTCATCATCAAAGTCGGCCTAACTATAGAGACACATCTCTTCATGGACTCATGTCAGCCTATTTCACCTCAATACCACCACAAGAGTTTGGGTTAATTGCAGAGATGAACTTGCAAGACAGGTTTGGAAATCACAAAGATACATTTCGGTGCTATCACATTGGATAAACTTCGGTGCTATTACAGTGACCACAGTTTCGGTGTTATTACAGTGACCACAGTTTCAGTGTTATTACAATGACCACTAATTTCGGTGCTATTACAGTGACCACAGTTTCAATGTTATTACCATGACCATAATTTCGGTGCTATTACAGTGACAACAATTTGGGTGCTAGTACAATGACCATAGTTTCGGTGCTATTATAGTGACGATAGTTTTGGTGCTATTACAGTGACCACAGTTTCGGTGCTATTACAGTGACAACAGTTTCGATGCTATTACAGTGACTACATCTTGGTGCTATTACAATGAATAAATTTAAGTGCTATCTCAGTGAGTAAATTCGGTGCCATCTCAGTGAGTAAATTCGGTGCTATCACGGTGAATATGGTTCGGTTCTATCACAATGAAGAAGTTCAATGATTGGTGCTATCTCAAGATACAAGTTCGGTGCCATTGCAAGGACCGAAGTGTGAAGAAGGCTCACTGCTATAGGAGAAAAGAATGATTAGACTACCATAGAACTGAAGTATGACATGACAAGGTTAACATGATGGATGGAGGTAGTCTTGAGTCTAAGTTGTGATGGTCTTGGTCGTCTCATCTTATTTTGAATCTAGTTAAGGAAACATTTTGACCATGTTTTCCCCTAGAGTGGGGTTTTTCCTTGTCTGCATGTCTACATCTTATGTTCTCTTCTTTTTTTTACTTTGCATTAGCCTTGACGATAAGAAAAGATAATTTGAAAGAACAAATAATAATAATAAAAACATCACAAGATAATGTCATAATAAGAGAAATCATTTAATTGCCATGCTTTGGATTTCTCAACATGGTATCAAAGCTAAGGTGACAATCTCAAGGAAGGGCATCTTATCAAGGGACACACAAGCACTCAAGGATCAAATCTCGAAGGACTTCAAAGCAATGTCAAGATCTACAAAGAAGTGTCAAAATCCTAGATCGAAGAAGAAATCTACACCAGAAGAAGTCTTGGGATCATCGCTCAAATCATCATCAAGAAAAAGGGAAGGCTAAGACCCTACATATACTCTAGTTGAAGAAATCTATAAATCTTGAAATCGAAGAGAAGCACTTCAATCACATCATCATCTTGAAGAAAGTAAAACCCTAGTTCAATCAAAGAAGCATTCTTTGGATTCGCACTCAATCATCACCTAAAAGAAGGAAACCTCAAAGTTTTGGAGGTGAAGTATTTTTGAAGACTATCCATCCAAGAGAAGCAAGATCAAAGGACGCTTCATCATCTTCAAAAGGTTCCAAGGCAATCTCCCTCTCGTTGAAGCAAAGATTTCATCTCAAAAGAAAAATCCTTATCCTTGAATAAGATCATCCAAGAAGCATCAACACATCATCAAGGAGTCATCATCAATCATCATTAACAAGGACATCATCATCAAAGATCTAAAGTGATCTCTTTCTCTGTGAAGGATCTCTCTTGATGAGAGCTATCTCCATCAAAGAAGAAGTTCTCTATTATCTACATCATCATCAAATTCAAGGAAGCAACAAGTGGAAGAATCATCTTAACAAGTAAGTATATTTATGTCCACATCTGAATCTGTCAAATTGTCTTTTTGCAAGGAAAGCAACAAATTGGTTGGGGCTTCAATGTTGATTTATGGTAGCATCGGATGTGCTCTAGCCTTGTAACTTTGTATATAGGCTAGAACACATTTATTCCATAAAGCCCAGAAATGGTTTTGGAAAATTGCACTTAGAGATGATTTAATTAAATTAATTAATCGTTTTTTAATGTTTTTCTAAGTCTAAACTTAGGGAAACTGATTAATTAAAGGGTAGTAATTAAATCAACTGTGAATCTTCTAGATAAAGTCATGGATCACCTCCAAGTTAATCTTATCTCTTGATTATCTTTTAATCTTGGCCGTTGAAGGGTCAACCGAAGAATATAAGGAGGGTGAGGGGCCTATGGAAAACACATTGAGCATTTGGCATTTTCGAGTTTGTGTGAGGAGACACAGCTTTTGGTCAGAATCGAATCACTAGGGTAGGGTTTGCTAAGTGATTTTGATTCAGTGATTAGATTCAGAGAGGGGCAGAGACAGTAATTGGTCAGGAGGACCAACAGTACATTACAGAGAGAGGCAACAGTGATAGAGAGAGACAATGCAGTTTTCTGAACAGGTGACGCAGTCCCTGAAGGGAATCACGCAGAAATAACGCAATGTCTCCCAGAGTTAGTTCGGAGATAGCTAGACGCTGGGGTTTCTGAGCCAGGAGGGCCAAAATCCAGTCTCAGATAAGCTAGATCAGTTGTTGAGCAGAGGTGACGCAGTTCCAGAGCTTGCCCATGCAGGCTTACGCAGTTCCAGCGTAGGCATCACGCAGAGGTAGAGAGGGGCTTCACCAGTGCTGTTCAGATCAGCCGGGGACTTGCAGTGTGAGGTATATCTCACAATTTCATCAGTTGTCTATATTTCTCTGAAGGGTTTGCCGAATATTGGCACCCTAGTTGTACTCAAGATACTGCACCGCAATAATATAAAACCCTCAGATCTACTACACTGATTTTCCCGAGTTTGGTTTTTCCGGGGACTTAGTCCAAAAATAACTGTGTCAAATGTGGATGTTTTTCATTGTATTTTGTTCAGATTGTTTCAGCACTTAGATTTATTCCGCAACATTATTTGTGTAGATTGCTTTAGAAATTACTTCAATATTTCATTGTAATGAAATAATTATGAAACATAGTAGGAGAAGTAATTCAAATTTGTTGCAGTAGGAATCCAGATTTAGGATTTTTCACATTCAAACCCTCTTGCATGGAATAAGAGGACAAATCTAAATCTCATTGAAAATGAGGTCATGGAACATATCAAAGGCTCAATCACCAAACCATCAAAAGAAGATGCTCAAGCATTTGCCAAGTTTATGAAAGGAGAAGTTGTGAAAATTTCAATTTGGAAATCTACGGTTGCAGTGATAGATTTATTTCTCTTACTTATTACTCTGATAAGTTATTTACAAAAATCTATCAGTAAACTTTGAAATAAATACTACTGCAACATTCACAATTATATATGCAAAGAAGTAAACAGTAAAGAACATAAGCATAAGAACCAATCACATGTACACCCTTATTTTTGGACAATTATCCCCGGAAAAACCCAATGTGGGAAAACCGGTGCAACAGATGAGGGTTTTAGGAATTTGGCTTCTGTGATCCATAAATTTTGAGAGAATCTTTCGGTAAAAATCACATCAGAATAATTTTGGTCGACGCGTTTCGAACCAGCCAGTGTGGTTCGAACATCAGAATAATCTTCTCCTGATGATGAACCACACTGGCTGGTTCGAAACGCGTCGACCAAAATTATTCTGATGTGATTTTTACCGAAAGATTCTCTCACAGATGAGGGTTTTATTATTATTCTTCAATAAATGACTCTTTACAAGGAATACATTGGCAGATATAGTAAAAAAACACTTGAGACAAAATTCTTGGCCCCTCTTGAAATTTCCTAACACCCAGAAGAGCCTCTGACTTCCTCTGCGTTTGTCTGCGTGTTTCTCTGTGCAATCCTTACGCTGGACTGCGTCACTCTGCGTAGGCTCTACGTGGGTTCACTGTGCTGCCTTCTGTGACCCTCTGCATCCTTTTGTCCTTGTGCTCAGTCACTGTTGACTCCCTCTTCTCCTTCTGCAACTCTTTGCCCTACAACTCTCCCACTGAAATCGAATTCTATTACTTCAAAATCGATATCCTTCGGGTACTGAGTGTATGCCCGACTTACTTTTTAAATGACCCTCAAGCCTTCTTTTATAATCTTCTCGTTGATGAATCAACGACCCAAATTAGAAGTCTAATCAATGGCTAAGATTAAAACTTGACTTGATCTTCATTCTCTAGAAGATTCACACTCTGTCTTATTAATACCCTTTAATTATTTAATGTCCCTAAGTTTAGACTTAGGGTCTCCATTAAAATAATTAATTATTTTAATAAGTCATGAACCGAGTGGAATTTCCACAAACGATTTCTGGGTTCTTTGGAATACTGATGTCGAAGTCTCCTCACAAAGTTTGAGGCTTAGAACACTTTCCGATGCTACAAAAATCAACATAAGTGAGGGCTCAAAGGATTCTCGTAGAATCCATCAAAGATCCCTCTAAACTCGAAACTTCAAAAGAAATATATGACAAACTGGTAGAGTTGATTCCGTAAGCACTACAGGAGAAGTTATCTCATTAAAGCAAGAACTCTACAAGTTGAGGATGTCAAAAGAAGAAGGAATAGCCTCAGAGTTTATGAGGATATCTGAAATCAGGGATCAACTTCAAGATCTGGGAGAAATCATGTCTGATATGGAAATGACTACAGTTGTACTAAATGCACTACTGGAGGAATGGGGTAACTTTACTTCAAGCATTTATGGGAAGAAAGAAGCTACTCCATTTTAGGATCTATTGTCACTATGCAAGATTGAAGAATCCAGGCTAAAGGAAAAATCTGATGTAGTAGTAGGTGAGGAAAATCAAGCATATGATACAATGACAAAAAGAAAAGGAAAATTTGGAAAGTTTGGTCCTCAGAAAAAGAAGAGGAACATGGCTAAGATACAATGCTATGGATGTCAAGAATATGGGCATTACAAGAGAGATTGTCCTAAGATCAAGAAGGACAATAACAAAAGAGGAAGAGAAGAAGGCCATATCATTGAAGAAGTGGAGGAAGCTGAAAAGAAGAAGTCCAAGAAAGAGGAAGTAAAAGATTTCTATTTTGATTGAGATAGTCTTCGGCACCTAGTTCTTTTCAAGTTTTCCTGTTGTAAAGTATAACTATCATATTAGGAATCATTAGAAGCATGATAAGATGCATCATGTTAAGAGATGGCACCATAAAAGCAAGAGCTCATGACATCATCATAGGGAAGCATGAATGATAGCTGAAATAGGTCTATGACAGTTACCTATGGAAGGATATATATCTTGGTAACCTCATTAGAAGCACTTAAGGGAAAAATGAAAAGAAATTCATCTAATACAAAGCTCATCATACATTAGTTAAGAGGAAACATCAACTAGATGAGGATACTTAAGATCCTCTATTGGAATCTTCATCGGAAGGTTCACCAATCAAAAGGGAGCAAGTGTTTCATCAAGAATTCCAACTTGGACGAATTCATGAAAGGATGGTATGATGTCAATAAGCAGGTCACTGGATTAAAGTTCTTTCAATCATGGAAGCTGCTGAAGGAAGATGACCTAAAAGAAGAAAGAGGTATGTATGCGTTTATTTGATAATCTGGAGTCATGTCATATGGTTGCGGGTAACATGGATAAATGCTCTACTTCGAGAGCATGATCAAACGAAAAGGGATCTCCTCTTTTGAAAATGATGCTAGAAGGCATGGGTCACACATTGACTAGATGAAATCAACATAATGTGTCCTCATATGAAATATGAGGTGGTTGACAATAATTGGAGGAACCATGATCAGAAGTTCCTGAAAGAAAATGTGTGAAGAAAGAAAGGAAGAGATCATAAAATAAGCAATGGTAGAGAAGGCAATCGCGACATCCAAGGACTCAGAGATTTGGCTATGGTATCTCCAGGAAAGATATGAAGAATATGATGGAAGTCTGAAAAAGAAGGAGACCCTTGACAATGTATACCTTTTGGAGATGTTTCAACATATATGCAGGACACTGATGCAAACAAGAAAGGTGTCAAGATGAAAGACCATCATGAAGGTAATTTTATTTTCAGTTCATATGATATTTGGACGGGCTTATGCAGGGCTACCAAAGGGAAGAGCTATGAATGTCTTCCACCACTGATGACCATATAGCAGGATGAAAGATCCTTAAGGAAACATGGCCTAAAGCAGGTAGCATGGCATGAAGAAAGGCCAAATATGCACTAATGGATCACTTTCCAATAAAGGAATGATGACATGGCTCATCGATGATGATGGACAATATGTGCCCTACGAGGAAGTCCCAAAAGATGTAGGCTCCATGACAAAGAAGAAATTCATGACATTAAAGAAAGGAGTTCTACAAGAAACTGGTTGTCCCATGATCTCCACTTGATGAGCTGTTGGAAGTAAGTCCTTGGTCACGAGGGAGCTTGGGTACATTCCTTTTATAGGAATGGGTACATTCTTTCAGTGGAATGGGAATGTACTCCCTAAGTTAAGAGGGAGAGATAGACACATCATTCTTGTCTTTAGCTGGGAAGACAAAATGGAGGATTGGGTAAACATCTGGCATTCGATGCTCTTTGAGGATGAGTTAAGGCATCCAAGATAAGAGTAGTCGTAGAGGACTGATATTCTTTGAGGATTGGGAATCCAAGATAAGAATAGTCCTGGTGGAACACACTCTAAGAACCCGGTTAGAGTATGTTCCGAGAGAGACAATGATGAGGGTGTCTATACATCATTGGTCTCGCCAGCATTGTGCTCTGATCTTGTGGAGAGATATAGTTGTTAGTCAAGGCCTTGCTATGTAACAATGCTGGTTAATATGATGCTAAACAGATGGGTTACCAATTCGACTCTTCTTATGAGAATTCTTCAGATTGGGAATGACCAAGTACCATTATGAATACCTCCCTAGTTAAGAGGGAGTGTTGAAAAGTGTAACTAGGTTCGATATTCATAATGACATGTGTAATTGTCATTTCATGTAATTGATGTAATGAAGAAAAATAAAATTATTTTTGTAATGCTTGTTTCATGGGTTTCATGTGCAAGGAATTTTATTTTTAGTAAAGTCTCCCATTGTGAGCTCGTAGGATTGGTCGTAAAGTCAAATTGAGTCAATGTCATGTATGAAGGACCCTTATTGGGCATGTTACATTTGTATACGAGTCAATGAAAGAGTCAAAAGACCCTCCAAGACCAAGCTCAAGCACCTCTAGCGAGTCGGCCTCAAATGGAGCAATGAAGCTACACCAAAAGACATGTCGGCCTAGAACTCTCTCAAGTCGGCTTATATTGATGGACGAAACACTATAAATAGAGCAGCTCGACATCCATTTGAGGATAAGAAATTCAGTCAAGTAAGTCTCCAATAAGGAGTGCGAAAACATCAAGAAAGAAGTCTCATCACCAAGCAAAGTAAGAAGGACCATCACTGAAGTATTTTTCTAATATGTTTAGTACACTCCACATGTGTGAAGATTCAAGGTTGTCTATTGCAGGAATGATTGAGATACCACAGTCATAGTGAGAGGGCACTTTTGGGAGAAAAAACAAGGTGATTCTCAAGCCGAGTTGAAGGAGAGAAGGTCTCCATCTAGAGTGAAGGGAATCAAGATGTTTCTCTCTCATATACCTCAGTTAGGGTTTTTGAAATAGGGCCGAAAATTGCAATGTTGAACCAAGGGGCTGAAATCAAAAGGATAGCCAAGAAAGAGGAAGAAACCAATAGTTTGATCATTGTTGACTCAAGGAAGAGGAGGAAGCTTTGTGTCTTGGTCTTGGGGTGGCAAATAGGTCAAGGGTCTTGGTCTTGGTATTTGTCAATTGAAATCTCTATAAGAAGAAGAATTCATTGGGATTTTCCTCTCAATTTGAGAGGTTTTGACTTTGGCTGATCGCCTATATTGTCTTGGTCTTGGTATTTGTCAATTGAAGTCTCTATAAGAAGAATAATTCATTGGGATTTTCCTCTCAATTTGAGAGGTTTTGACTTTGGCTAATCGCCTATATTCTGTGTCTCTTGTCTCTTTATTGTTTATGCTTTGGTAGCTATTTGATGAAGAAGAACACTGTGATAATCTAAATAAAGAGAAGATCATAATCTAAAAAAGCAAAAAGCATTCACAAGAAGTTATCATTAATATAGAAATCACCTAATTTTGATGCCCTAGATTTCTCAACACCCCAAAACTAGGGCCCTTTAGATAAAGCGTTTTGATAATCTCCCGGTTCCACAAATAACATAATGAAGAAGCCTCTTGAGTAGAAAATAACCTTACAATCCTTAGTCCATACGGTATGAATCCATTGGTAGAGATCAGTCGCCTGACGCCATAGGCCACTAAATTGACAAACTAGGGCTACATATGAATATAGTTGATGAAGATCCTCCAGATATGAGAGAGAAATTTCTAGGGAAGGAACTTCCTTAGATTTCTCCAACAAAAGCGACCCAAGAGCCATTTGGGCCTGATCTGTCTTAGGTGGGGTTCGAGCATGGACGACATCTTTATAAGAAAAATTCTAAGAGGAGGAAGGCTTACCTCCAGTCCCCCCTCGTAGATGAACAACCATGAAAACAATGGCATCTTTACCAATATTGTAAATTGAGAGAGTGTCATCATCCTCTAACTTGCCTTGAAAAAGCAGGCGTTGCATGCCTGAGGGAATACTCACTTAGAGCTCCAAATAAAACTTGAGATCTTGAACCAAATTTGAAGAGAAAACCCTCATGAGTAGTGACTGCCCAGAGGGGAGCTTGACAAATATTTGATAACAAGTTGGTGAATCTGGCACACGATCTCCTGACAACATATCAACAAGTGTAAAGGAAAATCCTCTCCTTGAGATATTCAGAGTCACCATGAGGGTTTTTGAAAACTTTTGATTATACATAGATCTTGAAAAACCTAGCAGAATTGGATTTATTTATTTTTATTTTTATATTAATTGTATATGAGGAAATATCTAGGCATATCCACCCAAAGGGATCACTTCTTGTTGGCTTATTAGCAGAGCCTAACCTCGAGGGCATCGAGGAGAATTGACCCATAACCTTCCATTAGCGAGGTGCTTTTAGCAATGGGAACTCGACCAATTGAGCTAACCCTTGGGGCTAGTAGCATTGGAATTCTAGTTCATAGATAATATGTAATTTAATTGTTATATTGTAATATATTTTTTTTAGTAGAGTACTTTTGAGTTAGTGGATAAATAAATTGCCTTAAGTTATTGATTAAGTCATATATGCTTTTTAGTTACACAATGTTGGTTGATATCAAAATAAGTCTCTCTTACTTCCATGTCTCATATTTACATGATTGATTAATAACATGTTTTTTTTTTGGTTTATATGTCTTATTTCTTCTATATACGATTTTTTGCATAAAATTGGGGTACGTACCTCCCTTCCATGCCCTATGCTTTTGTTCCTTGGGACCCTACCTCAATTCTACTTCTCATGTGCCACAATTCCTTACAATAATTACTATGCACATCTAGACATGGCGATTAAAATGATTTATTGTGATTCCGATATGCCCTAATGTTAGGGTTTGATGCCATATATAAACTACACATGAAAAATCGCATGGGTTAGCTTGTGCTCTTACATCATGAAGTCACTTAGACTTGCCCGCATGCTCTCAAATAGTCACATGCACGTCACTGGAATTGGCCTTCTCACCTGCATTTCACTCTGGAAGTAAACACCAATGTTTAAAATTATTGCGCCGTGAGGCACTCTGCAAACTAGTATGGTAGAGATGTTGTAATGTAATGTTTAACATTTTGACCAAGTCAAATTCAATAAAAAATAAAATAAAATAAAATAAAATAAAAAGATTAATGTAATGTAATGCAAACATTTTAACTTAGTCAAAATAAACTAAAAAACTAAATATAAAAATGACCTTATAAAAATATAATTTTAATAATAATAATAAAAAATAACTTTATAAAAATAATATAATAAGAAAAATAAAAATGGCCCATGGTATTGACCCATGGTATTGAGAACCCATGGTATTGATCCATGTTATTCATGTGGAATGTATCCTATTTGAAGGGGGAAATTAAACCAACCTAGATCCATCTTATCTCCACATCTACAAAGCGCCAAGAGGGATCAAATCTCTTGATATGCAAACCTCTTTTACAGTGAAAAGGGATTTGATCCCTCTTGGCGCTTGGTAGATCCGGATTTAAGATGGATCTAGGCTGGTCTAGGCTTATTAATATTGTAATTTTGTATTTGATTTTTACGTAGTAGACTAGTTCTATTTCAACGTTTTATGATTCATGTTTTGAGTGAATTCTAATTATGTTAATATCTCTTATTTTCTATGTATGTTATTGCCATCCCCCACCTGCCTTGCACTAAAAATCTTGGGGGTTTGCCCTATTTGTTCTAGATACTTGTTTCCCTTACTCCCATTATTCCCTCATTTTAGAAACCAATGCAACATAACGTGGTAGTTGTTACCTTAAAATGTCTATTTTGATTGTTAAATATTTTATTGAGATGCTTAATATCATTTGTGCATACATTAAGATTATGTTAGACGGATTTTGAAGCCAATTATAGGAGAGGTAGAAGAAACAATTTGGAAGTGGTGGAGAAGCCTCCAAATTGTTTTTTTTTGCCAATTTCAAAGGCAAAGGCAAGCAACATAATAAGAAGGAAACATGAGTGGAGGCAAACTACTATAGGTACTGTTGCCCCAAAACCTAGTAGGCCTTGTCAGAGGACTCACAAGGCAAATGCCAGACCTTGTTGCAACAATGAGGTAGATTGGCACTATCACCTCATCAATTTTCCTCCTCTTTAGTGGAAATGCACCACAAGGGAGGCTTCCCAGTGATCACCTAAGAAGATATTTTTTGTTGTAAGGCTCAAGGTGATAAAAGCATAGGCTAGGTAGAGATAGTCAATGATGGAAAATGGCTCAAAACTCTTTAGTAATGAGTAGCGTATCATACACCTAAACTGGCAAAGGCACATATGGCCTAGGGTTTATTGATATGTAGCAACAAAGGAGTTCCTAGGCATATATGATACAAAGAAAGGGTTCACTAAAAGGTAGGATCAACAAAGGAACAAAGCAATCCCTCAAATTAAGCCTCAAGTTGAAGCCCTAGCTAGGGTTATGGTTTATGGGCACAAAAATATTTAGAGAAGGATGGCGTTAGCCCTCCTAGGATAAGTTTCACCATGCAAAAGGCTGCAAAACTTAGGTTTTATTACCACTAATACTCATCCACAAATTCCCTAAATGAATTCGACCCTACCTAAATGCCTTAGCGGCTTGCCTTAAAAGGCTTTAGAAAATAGAAAGAGAAAAATATTAAGGTTTTCAAAGTTTTTGATCAACACAAAGGTTGCCAGTGCCTAATCTTACTTAGGTGATGGAGTATTTTGGGCTACTTCAAGAGATAATGGACAAATGCATGGAGTAAGGGGGAAAACCTCTTGTTTTCACTTATATAAACCCTAACCATCCTTTTTGTGAGGGGAGAAATTGAATAGGAGTACACTAGGAGGTCTCCCATGTATTTCAAGGAAGAAACGTTCAATATGCAAAAAATACCCAAGATTTTCCATAAAAAAATTGCATTTAGACATGGGGCATAAAAAACAATAATTAATGACATGTAAAACAATGAAAAACATGTAATAATATTACAACTATTCCATGAAAAAGCCTTCTTTCAATCCCAAAAAGATATCTCCAAGACATAAGCCAATCTCTAATAGCAAGAGCACCATAAAAATTACATCTCCACAAGTATCGAGTTCAACAAAGGCTAAGTTGAGCTCAAAAGGCTAAGTTGAGCTCTCAAGAAGAGAGGCCGAAATCCAAGTGTGATGATGAAAAATAACAAGAGAGTGATCCTCAATATATACAAGGTTTATAACTCACAATTATTAGCTTAAAAGCCTTATGACAAGTTTAATTTTGAGCATGCATCAAGATAGTTGCTTACAAGGCCAACCCAGTAGCCTATAATAACAAAAATATGCCACAAAAGCGCACATGTGTTGGTCTAAAGTTTAAACTCACCTCAAGCATAATATCATTCCCTTTTTGGGCAATAAATGCTATGAAAGTGCATGAAATGGGCAAGGGGGATGTCCCAATATCATAATCAACTCTATCCTTGAGGGGACGCCCCCAAGGCAAGCCTTGAAATGTCTCAAAGTGTCAAAACATTGCTCAGGCTGTTTTGTGGCATCTGTTGATTTTTGTATCTATGGTTGGTCTTCATAATTTGTTCTAGCCCTCAAATATATGAGAAATGATAAATATAAATGTAAGCATCATGTCGACTTCAAAAGAGGGAATTTCAATTTTTGAAATCTAAATTTTATGCCTCTAAAAGTTAAGTTGGCCCTCCGAGAAGTTCAAGTTAACTCAGCCCAATAGATTCACCAATTCGGCTAAATAAAGGCCATTCAACCTCCTCATCTAGGCATAAATTCAGATCACTTCTGTTCACATGTGGGGGATTAAAAGGATGAAATTTGGGGCAGAATAAAGGATGAAATCTGAGGAAGAATAGAAGGAGAAAATCAGAGGAAAACTGAATCCTTATGAGGCAGACCTAATTCTTTGAGGCAGACCGGAATTTCTAAGGCACAACTGACCAAATTTCTGAGGCTATTCATAGGTAGTTTGACCAGGTTTGGTTACTGGACAGTTTGATTTGTATTTGATTGGAAAGTTCAGATTGTATCTTTTGTTGAACTGGACAAATTTCTCTATGAAAAGGTTGTTTGGTTTTCCCCTGGTTTGGGTTTTCCCAGGATAATTTTTGTCTCTTTTTGTTTGGCTATCTCTTCATGATCCTACTGGCTTTATTGTTTAATTGTTGAGATTTTCTGTGTAATTGCTTAATGATGAATGTGACACATGACAAATTAATGAAGTAATCATTGAAACTAATTATCAGCCAATAAAACCTTGAAAAATCAACATCATCTTCAAGGGGACTAGAAGTATGACGTGGCACAATCTCTCTCTAGCGTTGGGGGTCCAAGTGGTATGTCATGTTCCTTTCCTAGTGATCACTATAGGGGAAATGATTAATTTAATTAGATTAAAATGTGGCTATGAGAACAAGGTGAACTTTATAAATTCACATTGTTATGTATTTAGTATTCACTTGCCCATGGAACACTTTCCCATGGTATTGACACCCATGCAATACTTACATAGGGTATTGGTATCCATGGGATACTTACACATGGTATTGGGATGGCCAAAGATTATAAAAGGGATCACGAGATCATTCTTTAGGCGGGTGGATGGATGATTTACCTTATTTGATTTTAAGCCCTTGTGGCTTAAGGAAGGGGTAAAACCTGTTGATTTTTGGGTAGCATCGGATGTGCTCTAGCTCCGAAACTTTGTGAAGGGGCTAGAACACATGAGATCTCCAAGACCCATAAATCGTTTGCAGAAATTCCACCCGGAGCTTAAGTTATTCAAATAATTAATTATTTTAATGGGGACCCTAAGTTTAACTTAGGGAAATTAAATAATTGAATTGAATTAGGAAATTAAATAATTGAATTGAATTAATTTAAGCATGTGGGTGAGAATGTTCTAAGTGATGAGGATCAAGTCTTTTCTAATCTTAGCCGTCGATTAGAGATTAGATCACGACCGTTGATTCGTCAATTGGAAAAGTATTAAAGGAAGGCTTGGGGTTAGTTGGAGAGCACACACAGTGGATCTAAGAGATCGAATTCTTCTAATGGAGCAGTGCTCGGACGAATATCAAATCTAAGTGATTTAGTGCAGTGAGGGGCAGTTCGGCATCGGGTTTTTCATCCAAGGCCGAGAATACAATAGCAGAGAGGCAAATCAACACCTGGAAGGACATCGCAGCTCAGAGGGGGTGACGCAGAGCTAGCAGGGCTCACGCAGGAGTGACATAGGGCCAGAGAAGGTGACGCAGTCACTCGAGGAGCAGGGTTGGGGTTTTTTGTGGGGCAAATCAAGTAGCTATCCAACAGATCGATTTCTGAGCCGGGAAGGCTCACAGAGAGGGTGATGCAGTCCCAACACAAAGCTAGCTGTAACCATCGTTGCACAGCACTGGGGGCTGTGTAGGCACCTGTGGGGTTTCTTCATTCTACCACTGGATCGGCCAAAATATCTGTCTCAGTGTTTGTTGGGCCAGGGCAAAGGTTTGAGCCTTCGTCTTTTCCGGTTGCCGTGGCTGGAAGAGTAGTTTGTTTTTTATTCAGGAGTTGCTAGTGGGGCCGTGACAAAGTAGAGGGAACCAATTCCTCAGAAGACTTCTCACCAAGAAGTCTAGATCCAATGCTGATCAACAACAAAGAGTGATCAGAGAGGGCTGATTCGACATTAGTTGGCAGAGGATTTCCAGGAGGGAAATCATTTTTCAGAGGGAGTGTGGTTCCTTAGAGGGTTTCTAGCACCAAGAAACCCAGATTTGAGCTTTGCTAGGCCAGCAGTAGAAGAGGGAGAAGAGAACCAATTCAACATCTTTTGTTGAGCAGAGATGGCCACACATGGACCAAGGGATCAGGACAGGTTGGATGGAGCATCCAACTTTGTCATCTAGAAGGCTAGAATCCTGTCAATACTAGATGAGCATCGTATCAAGCATCTCGTCGAGAGCGCAATTGTTGTTCCTGTTGACGCTGATCCGCTCAAGAAATACGAGGAAGGCCAAGCGCTTTATCATGGACAAAGTCAAGGATCATGTGGTCCCACACATTGCTGAGAAGAAAACAACACATGAGATGTGGACTTCTTTGACCACATTATATCGGGGGACTTTTGTTCAGAGTACGATGCTTCTTGAGAATCAACTTTGATTACTCCAGATGCTGAAGGGAGAAGAGATTGACCCCTTCCTCATTAGATTGAAGGTGATCATGATCAACTGGTTGCCGTGGGGGCCACACCTGATGAAGGTCTTATGGCGAGGACTGCTCTAAATGTAGTTTCCGATGAGTGGGACAACTTTGTCCAAGGCATCTTGGGCAGAGCAACGCTTCCAAGTTGGGAAAACATGTGGGCAACTCCTCGACAAGAAGAGATTAGGAGGATGACCAAAGTAGGCATGAGCAGCGGAGGGATCAAGATCAAGGAGGAGGAGGAAGTTGCGGCTCTCACATCTAAGGGACAACATGGGTAGTAGAGGAAGAAGAAGAAAGACCTTTCAAAGGTCAGATATTTCAAGTGTGGTGAATTAGGACATTTCGTCACAACATGCCCTATGAAAAAGAAGGGTAAAGAAGAGTTTGATTGGAAGGCTGCCATAGCTAAGGACAATAGTGGAGATGATGACAATGTGGCCATGATTTCTCATGTACCTCGGGAGAAGAGGTGGGCGACATTGATATGTAGTTCTTTTGAATTGCAGTGAGTTAAAGGGCGGGATCCTTGAGGTGCCCAACTTCTTGGATCACATACAAGCTACGGGAACCCTTAATGATAGTAGCAAGATGAATGGAGTCAGTTGGTGCGAGGGATGATGGAGCAACATTGGCAAAGCTAGAACGCTGAAGACTAGAGCAGCGCAGAGCAGAGGAAACAACGGCGTAGTAGCAGCGCATAGGTTGATGGACTTCAATAGCGCAGAGGCAGTGTAGAGTAGCAGCAACGCAGAGGCACCAGAGGGACAACACAAATTAGCAACAGAGGGTGCTTCAGTATCAAGGTGCACCTAGACTAGTATGTCAGGATTTTTGGGTGATGTTTTTCAGTTGCTTACTTAGCAACTGAGTTGCAACAGTTAGCAGTGACAGTGCTATGGGAAGCATGATGCAAAATTTGAGAGGGAGTTGCAGTACAAATGAGGCAGTGTCAGTGGCACTAACAAGGGAAACAGTACATATAGCAACAACGCAGTGGATGAGGGGCAACACCCGAGCATCAGCGGCGCAAAAGACCGATGTCAGGGATCAGAGTAATGCTTACAGTGAGAAGTGTTGCTAGAGCACATTCCTCGCTAAGAGGGAGTGTTGAATTTTGGGTAGCATCGGATGTGTTCTAGCTCTGAAACTTTGTGGAGGGGCTAGAACACATAAGATTAAGATCTCCAAGACCCAGAAATCGTTTGGAGAAATTCCATCCAAAGCTCAAGTTATTCAAATAGTTAATTATTTTAATGGGGACCCTAAGTCTAACTTAGGGAAATTAAATAATTAAAGTGAATTAATTTAAACATGTTGGTGAGAATGTTCTAAGTGACGAGTATCAAGTCTTTTCTAATCTTTGCTGTCGATTAGAGATTAGATCACGACAGTTGATTCGTCAACTGAAAAAGTATTAAAGGAAGGCTTGGGGTCAGTTGGAGAACACACACAGTGGATCTAAGAGATCGAATTCTTCTGACGGAGTAGTGCTCAGACGAAGATCAGATCTAAGTGATTTAGTGCTGTGAGGGGCAGTTTGGCAGCGAGATTTTTATCCAAGGCCGAGAATACAATAGCAGAGGCATATCAGTACCTGGAGGGATAGCACAACTCAGAGGGGGTGACATAGAGCCAACAGGGCTCACGCAGGAGTGACATAGAGTCAGAGAGGGTGATGCAGTCACTCGTGGAGCAGCGCTGGGGTTTCTGTGGGGCAGATCGGGTAGCTATCCAGTAGATCGATTTCTGAGCTTGGAAAGCTCACAGAGAGGGTGATGCAGCCACTAGGAGAGGTGACGCAGTCCCAGCGCAGAGGTAGTTGCAACCATCGCTGCACAGCACTGGTGACTGCTTAGGCACCTGTGGGGTTTCTTCATTCTGCTGCTGGATCCCCCAAAATATCTATTTCCGTATAGAGGTACTTTTGCTGTGGATTTTCTTTGTTGGGTGAGCCGGATTTGGCACCCTAGTTTGTATTCATAAATATGCTTAATAATATAAACCCTCAGAACTACTACATTGATTTTCCCGCATTGGGTTTTTCCATGGACATTTGTCCAAAAGATCTGTGTCCTTTGTCTGTGTGCTTTACTTATTTTTTAGCACTTGATCTATATAACTGTGTAAGCTGCATCGTATTTACTTTGATGTGTTCCTGAATTATTCAGAAAATAACTTGTTAATTAAATAAACAAGTAGGAGAAGTAAATTAGATTTACTGCAATAGGGTTTCTGGTTTAGATTCAGAATTTTTCACAAAAACCTTATTCATGAGGGAAAGTGTTGAAACTATACATCCTAGCCAGTCTAAGGAGGAATCATAATGGAT
Source organism: Pinus albicaulis (assembly GCA_034641835.2). NCBI lineage: Eukaryota > Viridiplantae > Streptophyta > Pinopsida > Pinales > Pinaceae > Pinus > Pinus albicaulis. The sequence goes on from CM076578.1 coordinate 569,649,222, forward strand.
TTCTCATTGGAGCATATTGATGGGCAAGATAGGTTTGCCATAATTTTGTGGTTTTAATTTATTAGGATATTTCTTTTGTTTTGCAAGGCATATTTTATTTGTGAGGAGATCTCCATTTTGTATACAAGGCTGAGCTATTTTGAAATAAAGAAGGCTGAGCTGTTTTAACTTTTGAAATAAAGAATATTATAGTGAGCGTCGTGGTTTTCATTGATCCAGGAGTCGAGTTAATCTAAGCATACATTTTTATCTTAGAGATCAATTATAATAATGTGGGATTTAAATTTATAAGGAAGGCCAAGCCTTTTAATTTATGGGTGTTAAATTTGTAGAGGCGAAGGTGCCTTATTTGAGGGAGGCAGTGCTTGTTATCCTGGAGATTGATTTATTAGAGGGGTAACTTATGTAATGGAAGGAGAATCACTCTTGGATAGCAGATTTCTCTCTGGGAGTAGACTTACTAAATAGCGACATTCTCTTTCTTAAAACTACAACGCGAGGACAAGACAAATATTTGTTTAAGCAGCTCATAATTCATATAATCCACCATGTTGAGTTGCTTTATTTGTTGGGTAGTCAAATGGTTTATCATTGGTAGTAGGGTAGTAAAGAAACTTCAAGGAATTGGACGCAAAATACCTTAGCTTTGAGGGCCAAATCTTCTTGTGTAGAAGAAACAATCAAATCCCTATTTGCTACAGGAAAACATTCTCAGGTTTCAATGATATATTGTAACCAAGTTTGACATGAGAATCTTTCCTTTAGTTATACTTTTTTTAACTATGCAAATGATGTTGAGGGTTTCTATTTAATTTGCATGCAAACTATTTGTCAGAATAATGCTACTCTATTATCTACGGGCAAACTGTTTGAATAATTTGTTTGTCAAAACGACTATTCATAAACTATTTGATGAAATGTTTCAATGAATTAATGGACAATGTAGTGGTTGGATGTATGTTAGGTGTTTGACGGAAGGCTTCAATGAGCATTTTGATTATTGCACAACTTTAATTTGGCACATTTAGGAATTATTCTATTGGATGATAGGGCATTCTCAAGAAAGGGACATTATAGTGGAATTAGAGCTATGCATCTTGCTAGCCTAAGGGGTTAACAATGAAATCCATATTGTTTGGGGGAGTGACCAACACTCTTTCAAATCAAAGCAGCAGTATGATGTGGGAAGAATGATGGAAGAAGAGCTTTTTAGAGTAGGAGATCAACCTGGAAATTTGTCTCCATCCAAAGATGTCCTTCTTAGCTCGTTGGAAGAGGTGATAAGACAATTGCAAATGGTGGGACATCCACCTTCTTAGTTGACTCTAGCAGCTATGGTTCCAATAGTAACTCACTTGTGTGAGTACAAGCTATTGAGGCACAAAGATAGAGAGGTAAGGCTTGCTGTTGCACATTGTTTAAGTGGTGTTTTAAGTGTTACAACTCATTAGAGGAAATTTCAGCGTAAAAGTGGCTATGAAAATTTCATGTAATTTCCATGTCATAAGATGTAAACCAATTAATATCCTTTAAATTTAAAAAGAGATACATGTAAATATTTTGGAGGGAAAAGAAGAAAACTACCTTTTTTTAATTGTATTTTCGGCTTATTTCCTTATAGGTTTACCCAAATGTCAAGTGTATAGACACCCATTGGATGCAGAATCAAATTCCACATCCAATGAGTACCCCTTCGCATACATTTGAGAAGACCCACATTGAAAAAACTTGAAGATACATTAAAAAAGTGTGTTGAACACGCTTTTTTAATGTATATTCAATTTTTATCAATGTGGGTCTTCTCGGAAGTTGCATAGGGGTTAACAAACATTGTAGTGGTTGGATGTATGTTAAGTGTTTAACGAAAGACTTCAATGGACATTTTGAATATTACACAAGTTTAATTTGACACATCTAGGAATTATTCTATTGGCTGATTGGGCAATCCCAAGAAAGGGACGTTACATGGTAGTACAATCCCTCCCTTGTCATCTTGGGGATGACCATCATCTCTTGACTCTGGATAAAGTCGTGCTCATCAAACATTGTCAAGGCTATTCTTGAGGCATGTTAGGTCCACTGGGTACATCATCAAGATCTCCAACACCAAGCAAGAGGGGCTCAAAGTTTCAACATCTGGGGTGCTCTGAGATGTCAATCAACCACTGGAATCATCAAAGTTCTCAAAGCTTTGTGCTAGAGTGGCAACACTCATTTGCAAGGTCACCACTGCTCTCTAGAAGTGTGGTAAAACCTGGGCATTATGTGTAGTGTAGGCATGGAGTGTTTGACCTTAAGGTCTCTACTGCTCTGTGAAGAACCACCTGAAAAAATCATCTCAAACTCAAGTAAAGGTTACCAATCATTAGGGACAATGACCATAGATTCATCATAGTGGACCATACTTAATTGTTAAGGGCATAATAAGACTTCAAACTGGGATCACCTTCAAATATCTAACTAGACCAAGTGTCGTAAAATTGTTTCCTACCTTCTTAGGGATGGCCAGATGGTCAAACCTACCAGGTGCTTCTGGTCCCTATGGGGAGGTAACATGTCCAAGGCCAACCGTTCAATTCATAGGTGTTTATGATAATGTGGCAACAGAGGGGAAATGCTTCATAGGTTGGTGCCATGGTCATGGGACCAACTAATGGAGGTCCATCATCCCGAGTGTTTAAATGTATTGAGGGAGTAATCTTGGAGGCATGGGTTACCCCTTTCTTCGACATGCTTTTTCCATCCCTTTGGTGTGCCTTTTATTTCTTTGATAGGGAGCATAGCTTAGGTGTCCTAGCTTGCTTTTAATGATATAACATTGATTTACCCATATGACGAGTCTCGTTCATCAGGGTTGGGACATGCAAAGGTTCCTTTATTATGTAATGAAGCATCAAGTGCTCAGGAAACGAGTGATGGCTATGTTAAAGTTAGCTAGGATAAGTGTCTTCCACATTGGCTTAAGGCTAACTTGTGGGAAAATATCCTAAAGTGACTTGGGAAATAAATTAATTTTATGAGATATAAAGTTATGAGATCAAGTGCACTTTAAGTGAAGTCAATGAAAGATTAAAACACAACCGTTGGATAATGAGGGGCTAAGATTAAATCTCAGCCATTGATCTTGGAGGCTAGCTGGTTAAGTGGCACAAATCCCAAGGAGAGCTCATTCTTCAATTGTGTGAGAGACACAGGAGAGGTCGAATTGAGGAGAAGGTGAAGACAGCAAGAGGTACACATTCCAAGGCAGTTGAGCACTAGCTTTCAAGCAGAAGTGGCACACAATCGAGGAAGAAGTACCAGCCTGAGAAGAACATACAATAGCATTAAATCAAGCTATATAACGCATTTATTGGAGGATGTACAGTCCATTTTGTTTGCTATTCATGCACATAAATTGAGGCAGGTTTTTGAGTTGGCTTGGCACACTTTTTGAGGCAGATTTGAGCTATTTTTCTGGGCAAGAAATTCGAAGAGGAGCTGCTGCATTTAATGTTGTAGCAGGCCGTGCAACTGTATGGAATTCTGGGTAGAGTGGCACAAAATTCGAGGAGCATTTGTCGCATGAATTTCGAGAAAATGGGCTGCTAATTGGTTGAGATAAGTCGCTGTTAAATTCTGTTGAATTTCTCTGCTGCAAAGAATTTTCCGAGAGCTCAAAGAATAATAAAATCTTCCTCTTGCACTGGTTTTGCCTCCTGGGTTTTTCCAGGGACAGTTTGTCCAAAAATTCTGAGTTACGTTGATGAGTTTGTTGTTCATAATTTTCCAAATTCAAGTTCATATTTGTCTTCTGTGTCGCTGTTCATAAAAGTCAGATCTTTGATTGCTGAGTTGTATGCAAATTTTTCTGAGAAATTTTATTGGAACAGCTACCTATTTGAAGACAAAGTGTTTGGCAAAATTCCTACGAGAGATTTCTGAACTGTAGGTTAATTTCTGAGTTTATTTTCTCTCATGCTAGGTTTTTGCTTGCACACTAATTAATGTCCCAACCATCTTTTCATTTTAACTTTTACTTTTCTTTCATTGTGGCCATCTTATGCTTTTACCTTTCTTTTAGTTGGATCAACCTCCAGGGCAAAGTATCTGGCTCAGACTCAAGGATGATGATATGAGGGTGCTAATCCTAATGAATAATTGACAACAAACTCGAAGGATGGACATGAAATCAGGGGAAGGTTGAAAAGTGGTAAGTATGGAATGGTTATGGACATGCTACTTCAATCTATCTTTTCCAAGTGGTGCCCCTCCTATAACCCTAAGGCCTTAGAAGGGGTCCCACTGGACTAGGGCAAAAAATTAGCCCCCTTGGTAAGCTGAAAGAACAAGTTTATAGTCAAGATTGGTCAACCATCTAGATTGCCCCTTAATCCATGTTAGAATGACCAAAACATTATGTAAAAGCACATGATTACAAAATGGTTAAAGTACATGTTGAGCGGTGACCCACCTTCCTTCAAGAGGAATGACAGATGGTGAGAGGTGTTTGACCAATGCAAATGGTGGAGGAATGTGGCATATCATCATATACTGAGCAAATGTAGGGCTGCTCACTGGATGTCCAAAGTAGGAGATTTTTTTTTTCTCCTATGGGGTTACCCACTTTGCGTGGGTAATAGGTACTAGTACATGCAAAATTAATTTTAAAAATTTGAGATATTCTTTTCGTATGGTAGGAATTTTGAAGAGGGAATTCAAGAAGAAGTTGTGGGATATGAACATAACAAAGTCCATCATATCAAAATGCAAACAATTGTGTTGGGGCACGAAGAGGAGGATTTTATGCGTATGCCACTTCTTAGGAGTGAGGTAAGTTTTCAATTCCTTGGTTTTTCAATTTTGGAGCATCAAAATATGTGAGTAATTGAAGTAGTTGGTTTGTGGATATTGTTGAAGACAAATCAAAGTCAAAGACAATAATCTTGGGTGATGACAGACAACATAGTGTTGAAGGGCAAGGGGAATGTGTAGTTTAAATTGTTTACCAGCGAACCATTTTCTTTTAAGAATGCTTTTTTCATACTAGGTTAAGTAAGAATATTCTCTCAATTAGTGAGATAGCCAAACATAGTCCACCCCTAGATGCAATATTTAGTATTTACAAGTGAGAAATGATTTGTGAAAGATAAGTGGAATGACATGATAATTGCATCAAGTCAAGATAAGCTAATAAGATAAATTTATTACTGTCCAACAAATGGCCACAATAATAAGCCAATGTGGCTTGATAGGATATCTATTATAATTGCACAATGGGAGTGAAAATGTAGCTGTAATTGAAATTCAAACAACAACAGAGAAAGAACAATCTAGCTAAAAAAACCATGAAATTACATTTAAGTGCTGAAATAAATCTATGATAAGTACATAAAGAATATATCAAGGTTTGTTGGAACTAGAGGATGAAATCAAAAGAGGAAGAAGAGGGTGTAGAAAATTCTAGTTTCCCACCCCGGTTTTCAGTTTTCACCTTATTACTCCAAAATAATTAAATGCCCTTTCCCATATCCATACATTTAATAAACTGGAAAATAAATTTTGCTGAAAACACAAATTCTGGAAATATTTCAGAATGCTGTAAATGCAGAAATAAAATAACAGCAGTAACAAACAGTCATTCAACACATCATAACTCAGTATTTTTGGTCAAGGTGACCCTGGAAAAACCCCCTACAACTCTTGGGGAAAACCAGTCTGGAAGCTTCTCATTTATTTATGAAAAATGCTTTTACAGTGAGCAGTAATACACAGAAAATTACAGCAAACACAAAAATCACTTATCTTGACTTTTCGTGCCACCCTCCACCTCTAAAAACGTGCCAAACAGCAAACAGAAATATTTCAGAGAAATTACAGCATTAAATGCTGTCTTAGCTGCCTCGAAAAACGTGCCAGGAATGACCGTACGGACTGTACGGATTCCGTACGGATGGGACAGCAGCCCCCTTTATCGATTTTCGTGCCCAGAAAAATCTGCCTTGAAAATCGTGCTCCTTGCTGCTGTTCCAGCTCTCGAAAACGGTGCTGCCCCTCTCTCGAAAACCGTGCAAATGCTGTACGGACTTTCTGCCTTGGTTAATGTGCCAATAAACTCTGATGTACAGATTTTTCAGCCTTGGGAAGTGTGCTCTCTTGCTGTACGGACTTGCTGTGCTGCCTTTGCTGCTCTCCCTCTGCTCAGAAATCACTCTTCAGCTCCCTCTCCTCCTCTCTCAATCTGCTCATGAAAGAAATGAATGACCTTTCCTCCTTTTCCTCCTTTAACCTAACCCTAAGTGACTTTTGGGGAATCCCTAAATCCAATGGCTGAGATAGATTGAGATCTAGGGCTGAGATTAAATGCTCATTTAAATCTCACTTTCTATTTTTTAATTCACCCCACTTTAATAAACACCCACTTAGTCTTTTATTTCCAAAGTCACTTTTTCCTTTCTAATTTTATATTGACTTTATTTAAAGTCACTTTAACTTTAGTAACTTTATCACTTAAAGTCACTTTAAAATTAGATTTGACTTTATAACTTTATAAAGTCACTTTAGTAACTTTATCACTTAAGTCACTTTTAAATTAGATTTAACTTTATAAAAAATTATAAAGTTACTTTAGGAGAAAAATTAAATTCTTTTGGACACTTTTCCTTAGGCCAAAGATCAAAGCCTTAGGGAACCACCTGTCCTCCGGTACCAAATTTCAACACTCCCTCTTACCGAGGAAGGTGTTCCTCACCACACCCATCTTGTCTCTGAAGTAGACATGTTTGCCCCGTGGTAAGGCTTTGGTAAGAATATCTGCAACCTGCTCATCAGAGGGAATATACTCAAGCTTCACAACTCCCTTCTGAACATAGTCTCTGATGAAATGATATTTGATCCCGATATGCTTTGACCTGTCATGAAATACTGGATTCTCCGTGAGTTTAATGCAACTCTGATTATCACAGTAAATCACTGAAGGTCTCAACGGCTGACCAAATAAGCCAAACAACATCTTACGAAGCCAGATGGCCTCACAACTAGCTAGACTGGCTGCCATATACTCTGCTTCCGCTGAACTCAATGCTACTGACTGCTGCTTTCGGCTGAACCATGACACAACTGCCGAACCCAACCCAAAACAGCACCCTGAAGTGCTCTTCCTATCAGAAGCACAACCTGCCCAATCAGAATCAGTGTAACCTGCCAATCTCACTCCATCCCCTTGCCTGTAGTCCAGACCATAATCCATTGTCCCCTGCAAGTACCGCAAAATGTGTTTTGCAGCCACCCAGTGAACCTTCCTAGGCTCACACATAAACTGACTCATTGTGTTGACTGCAAAACAAATATCTGGTCTAGTGTTGACCAAATACATCAAGGAACCAATCACCTGTCTGTACAATGTGGGATCCACCAACTCGGAATCCGAAGCATGAAGCTTCTTCCAGTTGGTGATCATCGGTGTCGACATGGGTCTACAATCCTCCATGTGGAATCTGCCAAGGATGTCCACAATATACTTCCCCTGTCCCAGGAAGAAATGCCCCTCCTCCCGCCACACCTCCAAACCCAAAAAGTAATGCATCAAGCCGATGTCCTTCATCTCAAACTCCGCCGCAAGATCTCTCTTGCAGTGCTCTATGAGTCTCTCTGCACCTGTAATGACTAAGTCATCCACATACAGCACCAGAATGAGAGGCTCCTCACCTATAACAATATAGTAAAGGTTCGGATCTGCCTCACTCTTTGTGAAACCCATCTTCTGCAAGTAAGTATCTATCCTGGAGTACCAAGCTCTGGGAGCTTGCTTCAGGCCATAAAGGGCCTTCTTCAGTCTGCACACATGGGACTCCTTCCCATGCACCCCAAAGCCCTGTGGCTGCTCAATGTACACCTCCTCCTGTATGAAGCCATTGAGAAATGCGGTCTTCACATCCATCTGGTGGATCTTCCAACCCATCTCTGCTGCTATCGATATAATGGAGCGGATCGAAGTATATCGAGCCACGGGAGCGAAGGTCTCCTCATAATCAACTCCCTCTACCTGGGAGAACCCTCTAGCCACAAACCTCGCTGTGAATTTCTCAATGCTGCCATCTGCAGCATGCTTTACCTTGTAAAGCCATCTGGAAGTAACCACGGATTTGCCCTCAGGCCTCGGCACCACCTCCCAAACATCATTCTTCATGATAGAAGAATACTTCTCCTGCATGGCCTCTCTCCAGACCTGCTGGCTAGCTGCCTCCTCATAGCTAGAAGGCTCAGAGTCAAGGATGCTGGTAGCCATTGCCATATAGCTACAAAACCTCTCAGGTGGTCTGCTCTCTCTGACCGGCCTCTTAGGCTCAGCAACAGATGTGGCATCTCTCAAGGTGTCCCGAAGCCACTTGGGCTTCCTCTTCCCTGAGTGCACTTTCCTGGGCCGAGAACAACCTCTCCTCAACACCGAGCTCCAACTCTCGACCGTCCTCCACGTCCGCTCGGCACCCGAACCTCGTAGAGCGAGGCACTGCAACCGTCCATCGCGGGACTCCCATGAACCGCTTCCGTGGACCGGCCCTCCGCGTCGCCCATAGCTGCCCTCTCTGACTCGTGAGCCACTCCCCACCGATGACTCCGACATCGGCGTCAGATGTACCGATCCTCCCCGGATCTCTCGCCCGCACCGGATCCTCCCCCCGCGATCGACTCATAACCGGCCGAGGGTCTGGCTGATCCAGATACTCTAACTCCCGTGACCTCCTAAAGGCCCTGTCCTCCCCGAACTTCACATCCCGCCTGACAACAACTTTCCTCTGTGCAGGAATGTAAATCCGAAAGGCCTTGGAGGTCTCACTGTAGCCCACAAAGATACCCTTCTCTGCGGTGGGCTCTAGTTTGGTCCTTTTCTCCTTGGGTATGTAGGAGTATGTAATGCACCCAAAGATACGAAGATGACCAATATCAGGCTTCTTCCCAGAAAAAGCCTCCTCTGGAGTCATGTGCCCCAAGGCACGATGCGGACTCCTGTTCTGCAAGTAAACAGCTGTGTTGCAGGCCTCTGCCCACAAAAACAATGGCAACCCCCGATCATGTAACATGGCTTTGGCAGCCCCTCCGATGGATCTGTTCTTCCTCTCCGCAACCCCGTTCTGCTGGGGGTTGTAAGGAACAGTGAGCTCCCTCCTAATGCCTGCCTCCACACAATAGTCAACAAACTCTCCAAGGGTGTACTCTCCCCCATTGTCCGACCTCAGGGACTTGATCTTCCGACCCGTCTGTGTCTCCACAAGAGCTCTGAACTCCTGAAACCGCTTGAAGACCTCACTCTTGGTCTTCAAGAAATAAATCCAGGTCCTCCTGGAGTGATCATCAATGAATAACACATAGTACTCATATCCACTCAAGGAAACATGAGACATCCGACCGCTCACATCGGAATGAATCAAATAAAGTATCCCAGTCGCTCTGCTGTCACTGCTGGGAAAAGGGGATTTGGCAAACTTGCCCATCGCACATCCTCTGCAAGTATCAAAGTGATCAGTACTGAAATCTGGCACACCCGTAGTGATCTCCCGCAAAGTCCTCAAGGCTCCATGATGCATGTGCCCCATCCTGCGGTGCCAAATCTCACACCGCTCGAATCGCTAGCTCGTCGTTTCTGCATCGTCGCTCAATGCCAAAAGGACCGACCTCCAAACCCGTGCCTTGCATGGCGTACACCTATCACTCTAGCTGAATCAGCTGGAGTGCCCCTGGGATACATCAACACCTGTTCTCCCCTGAATAGTATCTCATATCCTCTGTCCTCCAAAGCTGAGACCGATATGAGGTTCTTCCTCATCCCTGGCACATAAAGAACATCTGACACCTTCAAGGGAGGTTTGGACTCCCTCTGAAATGTCAATGTTCCCACACCGACTGCTCTAACAACTCCGTCATCACCGAGTACTACCTCTACATCAGTGCCACTCTCTGAAAGCTCTGAGAAGTACTCACGGACTCCTGTCATGTGACGTGAAGCCCCACTGTCCACATACCAGATACCCGAAGATGCTCCGCTAATCGAGGGAACTGCATGCTCCCTCTGAACCTCTATGGCAGATAATCCTGCACTAGAAGACTCACACGCAATGAACCCAAACTCCCGGTCAAAGCGATCTGCAAAGTCCTCAACCTCTGCTGAAGCTGCCATGCTCTGGTTCTTCCCCTTCTTCTTTTTCTTCTCCGGACACACAACTGCATAGTGTCCCATCTTCTGACAATTCCAACACTTCACTTTGGAATAGTCCTTCTGTGAGTTATCCTGTTTACCTTTACCTTTGCCTTTGCCCTCACCATTGCTTGTGGAAGCCTGCTTCTTCCCTTTGCCTTTCTTGCGTCCTGCCAACAGTGCTACATCCTCATCCTGCTCAACTGGCTTGGCTGCCCCAAGCTGACCTTTCCTGATCTCTGTCTGAATGCAATCATCCCAAAACCTCTCCCATGTGGGAAGGGTCTCACGTGCACAACCCCCATCAGCAAAGTTCATCCATGAACGGGGGAGGCCATTCACTGCAATCTGCACCAACTCAGTGGGTGGAATGGCCTCTCCAATCGCTGCCAACTCATCTCTCACATTAGTAATCTTAGTGAGATATCCAGCTGCACTATCATTGCCCATCTTAATGGTCTTCATCTTCTCCTTCAGAACCATCTTCCGGTTCTCATTGGTACTCTGGTAGAGTTTGGACAATGCTGTCCACATCTCATGAACATTTCTCTTTCCTCTCACATGAGGAATGCAATGGTCTTTGATTCCGTCTAGAATCAGCCTCTTACCCTTGTTGTTCTTTTTATTATATGTTGCCAACTGAGTAGCATCAGTAGGCACATTCACAGGGTTCTGTGTGGTATGTACCATAATGTCCCAGACTTCTGCCTCCTCAAAGATACTCTGCATTCTCTCCTTCCAAATGCTGTAGTTGGAATGTCCATCCAACCTATCCTCCACCCTCAGTCCCAATGACATCCTGCTGTCCTAAAACTGAAAAATAACACTGCTGTAGTAAAGGTAAAAATCTGCTGTTTGTGAAAAATCAGCTTGCTGGAATTTTCTGAGTGAAAAATCAGCAAGCTGTAATTTTCTCCTTGCTGTCCCAAACTGCTCTTTCAGCACTCAAGCTCCGATACCATGTAGAAAATTCTAGTTTCCCACCCCGGTTTTCAGTTTTCGCCTTATTACTCCAAAATAGTTAAATGTCCTTTCCCATAACCATACATTCAACAACTGGAAAAATAAATTTCGCTGAAAACACAAATTCTGGAAATTTTTCAGAATGCTGTAAATGCAGAAATAAAATAACAGCAGTAACAAACAGTCATTCAACACATCATAACTCAGAAATTTTTGGTCAAGGTGACCCTGGAAAACCCCCCTACAACTCTTGGGGAAAACCAGTCTGGAAGCTTCTCATTTATTTCTGAAAAATGCTTTTACAGTGCGCAGTAATACACAGAAAATTACAGCAAACACAAAAATCACTTATCTTGACTTTCGTGCCACCCTCCACCTCGAAAAACGTGCCAAACAGCAAACAGAAATATTTCAGAGAAATTACAGCATTAAATGCTGTCTTAGCTGCCTCGAAAAACGTGCCAGGAATGACCGTACGGACTGTACGGATTCTGTACGGATGGGACAGCAGCCCCTTTTCTCGATTTTCGTGCCCAGAAAATTCTGCCTTGAAAATCGTGCTCCTTGCTGCTGTTCCAGCTCTCGAAAACAGTGCTGCCCCTCTCTCGAAAACCGTGCAAATGCTGTACGGACTTTCTGCCTTGGTTAATGTGCCAATAAACTCTGCTGTACGGATTTTCCAGCCTTGGGAAGTGTGCTCTCTTGTTGTACGGACTTGCTGTGCTGCCTTGCTGCTCTCCCTCTGCTCAGAAATCACTCTTCAGCTCCCTCTCCTCCTCTCTCAATCTGCTCATGAAAGAATGAATGACCTTTTCCTCCTTTTCCTCCTTTAACCCAACCCTAAGTGACTTTTGGGGAATCCCTAAATCCAATGGCTGAGATAGATTGAGATCTAGGGCTGAGATTAAATGCTCATTTAAATCTCACTTTTCATTTTTTAATTCACCCCACTTTAATAAAGACCCACTTAGTCTTTTATTTCCAAAGTCACTTTTTCCTTTCTAATTTTATATTGGCTTTATTTAAAGTCACTTTAACTTTAGTAACTTTATCACTTAAAGTCACTTTAAAATTAGATTTGACTTTATAACTTTATAAAGTCACTTTAGTAACTTTATCACTTAAGCCACTTTTAAATTAGATTTAACTTTATAAAAATTTATAAAGTTACTTTAGGAGAAAAATTAAATTCTTTTGGACACTTTTCCCTAGGCCAAAGATCAAAGCCTTAGGGAACCACCTGTCCTCCGGTACCAAATTTCAACAGAGGGTTCCTCCCTTGGTTTATCGATCATTGGGAAAGGGTTGATGCATTGCTTGATAATGGTGTTTGGAGAGTGGCTTGGGCTGAGGAGCAACAATTCATTGCGGTGTTAGAGGTATAAAAACATTAATTTTCAATATCTTTCCTTGTTGAATAAGTGCACAATGTTATATGGATTGCTTGTTGTATAGGAAGGAGGATACATGTGCACCTTCCTTAGCCGGAAAGCATCACATTGATTTTTAGAGAGCTAAGGTGGTTTAAGATCTTGCCAATTGTAACATTTGTGGATCCATGAAACCAACCTTGGTTTTTAATAAGGTATTTTTTACTTTTGTTGATCCTTTATCTAGGAAGATGTGACTGTACTTTTCAAGGAAGAAGTTTGATGCTATTATTGAATTCAAAGTGTTTAAGGAAACAATAGAAAATGAAGTAAGGAGAAAAATAAAGGTTCTCTAATAAGGTAATGGAGGAAAGATTGTCTTCCAATAAGTTTGTTTATTTTGGTTGTAAGGAAATAAGGAAGGTACACAAGACAATTTCTATACAACAAAAAACCCAACGGATTGGGGTTGTTGAGAGGAGAAACATACCAACAATGGAAATACCCACATGCATGCTACGTGATAGGGCGATTTCAAATAATTATTGCGTAGTATATACTGTTGTGTACTAAACATAATTTCTACAAAGGTTGTGTGGTGTTACTGCCCGAATTGTATGTGCGTGATAAAATCCCCAATCCACATTGCATTATCGACAAGAACCTTTTAGGAAGGTCACGCACTGTCACCTCAACAACTTGTCCTATCTCTTTAGGCATACATTCCTCTGACTCAAGCTGGGCTTCCCTACTAGGATCACTAAGGCTTAGTCAAATGAGCACGAGGTGATCTCAATAGTTGCCTTAGTGAAACATTTTTTAGAGGTTTTTTAAGTTTTTTTGAAATAAGTGATGGAGGGATACGAAGATCAATGGCAGTATCCTACTAGGACTATGTAGTCAAGATGAATCAAGTGGCATGATGAGATCAAGAAGAAAACCCTCTTAGGTCAATTATTTGGTGCTTGCAAGTTAGAGTAAGAGTTTAGAACTCGATAGCTGAATTAAGCCCTCAACTAATCAAAGAAAATTGTGAAATCACGGCTCTGCTTGAAGGGATCCATAAGATCGGCTATGGCATGAACCATAATAAAAAATCCTTATTAAGAATTTAGAGCATGGCCTAGCAAGGGGGATTAAAACTTCAAACCATCAAAGGAGAACGTGTAAGAAGAGCTTCTAGATGTCCTCCTTCCAAATGACAAAATTGCTCGTCAAATGGATCAATCTTAGTAGCCTTGTGGTAGTATTGAGTAATCACAATGATGCCTTTGTTGTAAAATGTAACTAGGTCGGTCTTCATGATGACTATGTAATTATGAAAAGAAGAAGATAATGATAATAAAAATATATTTCTGTCTCATGAGTTCCATGAGCAATATTTTATGTAGATAGACTTCTTCTTGATGTCTATTAGGTTCATGATTAAGTGTCAAAGTCATGAAGTATCCAGACCTTATAAAGAAGCTCACAACATCCCTTCAAAAGTGCTGGAAGACAAGCTCAAAATATCGCGGAAACAACCTTCATCAATCTTGGAATATATGTGTATTAATATGCCAGAGAAACCAACTACAAGTCGGCCCAAATTGAAGTTATTCAAGTCGGCCTAAAGTAACAGCTGAATGGTCGGCCTTATAGGACCAGTCTCCTATATATATACCTATACTGCGGCTCGTTTGGAGACAACACAATTGCGGATAAGTCTGAGATGGAACAACGTTGAAAAAGGAGCAGAATTTGCGGATTAGTCTGAGGCTGGACAACGTTGAAGAAGGATAAGAAAATGCGGATTAATCTGAAACAGAAATGACTGAAGGTACGATGACTGAAGGTACGCTGACTGAAGGTGCAGGAAGGGTACAATAAGAACATCTCTAAGTTTAAAAGTATCTAAGGAAAGAATCCGTCAAAGTCAAGACATTGATCTAAAGGTGGTAGAAAGTGAGGAAGGTAAATCAAAAATTTACCTTCCTAACTACATTTCAAGATGTTTAGTTACAAGTGAAAATTATTCTGTCTCTACATTTGACTAAGTGCTTTGATAATTAACTTGATGAAAGATTAACTAAGTGAAATAAGAGAATACATAAGCAAGCTCACAAGTAATTATCAAGAAGAGAATTTGAGTTAATCACTAGCCCTACAAATTCTCAACATGGTATCAGAGCTATGGTGCTAAAATCAAAGAAAGGGCATTTAAGAGACACTCAAGGTACAAGTCCACAGAGCTCGAACATCCTTGGAAACTTCGGGTGAGATGACAGTAAGACAGTGCAAACACTGAAATAGGTTCAAAACCTCAAACTGGAGGGAACACAGTCTCGGAAAAATTACAGTTCAAGCTGCTCATTTAAGATTGCAATCATGATCACAATATAACTTCGTGTTATAACTGTATGGCTCGGTGGCATTATAGTATTCTGTTTTGGTATGCTACAAGTGCTGCATAATGCAAACACTGTAATCTCAAGCAATCTCACAGTGACAACTCCTTAGTGTTTCGGTACTATATCACAACAAAGATTTTCCAGTGTAGTTTTGCTGTCTTACAACATAAATTACAGTAACATAATAACTCTATGAAGTAATACTCAGTAATATGATAATCTCTGTATTACAATGGTGACTCGGTACCATAAGGTCTAGGTGGATCTACATTGAAGAAGAAAGGCTACCCCCAGAAGAAAGTCAACGTAACTTGAAGACTTGAAAACTAAGAGGCTAAAGGCACTGTCATCATCTTCAAAGGTTATAAGACAAGTTTACTCTCATTGAAACAAGAGCCACTTCTTTATCTGGAAGAAGATCATTCAAAAGGAGAGCACTAATACATCTTTTCTCAACCACCATTGAAGCAATCAAGCTGAAGACTCTTCACTTGTCAAGTAAGTATTTTTCATTCTATAATCAAATTTGGTTCAATGACTTTGTTTTTGCAGGGAGATCTATGAGCTGGTTGGGCTACCAAGAATCCTTGCATAAGGAGGATAGTCACAGTCCTCAAAGAAAGTAAAGGCATGGAAAGTCTATAAAGGTTAAGATGTATCTGAATACATGGAAAGGGATGGAAGGGCTCAAGGGATTCTTATGGAATCAGTCAAAGTCCTTACATCCCTCTATCTATGAAGAATTGGAGACATCAAGAAAATACATGATAAGCTGAAAGAACTATTCTATGCAATAAATAAGGTTATGTCACTTAGACCCGATTTTCACAAAATTGAGGTATCAAAGAATGAAGGGATATCTTTATAAGATCTCAACTGTGAGATCTGGAAAGGATGATAGACAAGAAAATTACCTCATTCAGCTCGTGGTCTCTATGCTAGATGGAAAAAGACAAATCTAGGGCAAAAATGTTGTAGGATAAAAGACTCAAACATTTGTTGAGGAAATGTGAAAAGACTTATGGACATTACAAGAAAGATGGTCCTAAAGGGACAATCCCAATAGGAGAAAGAAAGGAAGCCCATATCATCGAAAAGAATGGAGGAAGCTGAATAAAAGAAGTTCAAGGAAAATCACACAAACTTATGAATAAGGAATTGATTTCTGTTGGATATATGATAGGAAGGAATGTAGCATCCTGATCTAAGCATGGCAGGAACTCCTGGTGAATCAGCTACGGGAAAACCTCTTTGACAAACTTTAAGAAAGTAGTCATCAGAGAGCAAGGGTCATCATAGAAACATACTTCTGGGATGTGATGACATATTGATGAAACACGCCAAGGGAATGAAGCTATTCATATCTAAAAATTGCTATAGGATGACTCAAGGGAAAAAGGGTAAAGAGGTATGGATATATTTATATACTAACATTGGATGTTGTGAAGTCATGTCATATGGTTGTAGGTAATGAACTTCTGTATTTAGAAGTATGATCTATGGAGGAGTATCTCTCAGTACGCGGACAGATGAATCAACGAATATGTCCTCATGAAATATGAGGTGGTTGTATATGAACAAGAAACTAGAAAGTTTATAAGCCCCTAGAATGTGCAGAGAGGAAGAGATCATGAAATGCAACCATGTCAAGATGTGACTAAGAGATCTGGAAAGATATGTAGACTCTGACGGAAGTCTTGTAAAGAAGTAGACCTTTGGCAAAAAGCATATCATTTGGAGATGTGTCAATCTGTATGAAGGAAGCCGATGCCTACAAGAAGATGTCATGGTGAAAGATCATCACTAAGGTAACTTTCGTTCTAAAAGTTAATATGAATATGTTTATCTGGATGAATCTGTGCAGGGCTGCTAATCATGAGAAAGGATGTATGATCCTTGGAAATGATTTGAAGGAAAGCAGCATGACATAGCAATGGACCAGATAAAGGAAGTCTGATGAATCACTCAGATAGATGACATAACTCAGGATGGAAGTGATGGATGATCTGGGCCCTATGAAGCTAAAAGTTGGAGATTCCTCAATATCGAAATCCATGACATCGAGAACAGGAATTCTTCATGAGCAGTTGGGTGTCTCACCATTTCTGCTGGAGGTCCCTGATTAAGAGGGAGCTTGATGGTAAGTTTCTTACTTGGAAGAAACTTGGTAATTCCTAAGGATGAGCTTAGGTACATTCTTTGTATAAGAATGAGTACATTCTCTTGTGGAATAAGGTCCTCCCTGGGAGGGAGAGATAGACACATCATTCTGGTCTTGGGAAGACAGAATGGAGGATTGGGTAATCATCTGGCATTCGATACTCTTTGAGAATGTGATAGGGCATTCAAGATAAGAGTAGTCGGGGATCGATATTCTTTGAGGGCTAGCCACCCAAGAGAAGAATAGTCTAGGAAGGTCATACTTTGGGAACACCCAGGTGGAGTATGTACCTTGGAGAGACAATGACGAAGGTGTCTATAAGTCATGTGTCTCGCCATCATTGAAGCCCATTGTCTCGTTGAAGAGATGGGGCTGTTAGTCAAGGCCTTGCACTAGTACAATGCTGGTTGAAATGATGCTATACAGATGCGATTACCAATCCGATTTTTCTTATGAAATTCTTTAGTTTGAAAATGATCATGTAACTATATGAATACCTCCCTAGTTAAGAGGGAGTGTTGTAAAATGTAACTAGGTCGGTCTTCATGATGACTATGTAATTATGAAAAGAAGAAGACAATGATAATAAAAATGTATTTTTGTCTCATGAGTTCCATGAGCAATATTTTATGTATATAGACTTCTTCTTGATGTCTATTAGGTTCATGATTAAGTGTCAAAGTCATGAAGGATCCAGACCTTATAAATAAGCTCACAACAGCCCTCCAAAAGTGTTGGAAGACAAGCTCAAATTATGGCGGAAACAACCTTCATCAATCTTGGAATATATGTGTATTAGTATGCCAGAGAAAACAACTACAAGTCGGCCCAAATTAAAGTTATTAAAGTTGGCCTAAAGTAACAGCTGAATGGTCGGCCTAATAAGATCAGTCTCCTATATATATACCTATACTGCGGCTCATTTGGAGACAACACAATTGCGGATAAGTCTGAGATGGAACAACATTGAAAAAGGAGCAGAATTTGCGGATTAGTCTGAGGCTGGACAGTGTTGAAGAAGGATAAGAAAATGCGAATTAATCTGATATAGAAATGACTGAAGATATGATGACTGAAGGTACCCTGACTGAAGGTACGATGACTAAAGGTACGCTCACTGAAGGTACGATGATTGAAGGTGCAGGAAGGATACAATAAGAACATCTCTGAGTTTAAAAGTATCTAAGGAAAGAATCTGTCAAAGTCAAGACAGTGATCTAAAGGTGGTAGAAAGTGAGGAAGGTAAATCAGAGATTTACCTTCCTAACTACATTTCAAGATGTTTAGTTACAAGTGAAAATTATTCTGTCTCTACATTTGACTAAGTGCTTTGATAATTAACTTGATGAAAGATTAATTAAGTGAAATAAGAGAATACATAAGAAAGCTCACAAGTAATTATCAAGAAGAGAATTTGAGTTAATCACTAGCCCTACAAATTCTCAACAGCCTTTAATGGTGGAGAAGAAATAAAGAAGAAAGAATAGTTTCTAAGTCAAAAACAATCACAACATACATAAGCCCTTAACACCAAAAATGTTGCAATAAATATATTTTTATTAAGCTCCAAGGAGAGGAGTGCTCTTACAATCCAACCATGAGTACAAATGAGGAAGCTCTTCTCTTTCTATAGAGTGAGATCTAACTTCCTTTAGAATACAATATCATTCTTTGATTTAATTCCTTATATTTAGCTTAAAGAAACTAGATCTAACTCCTAATATCAAATAATCTATAACAACATGAAAGTAAAGTGGTTGAGACACATGCACAATGAGTAAGATGAGTAAAACCCTCAATAGATCCTCCAAGAGAAAGCAAATGTTGGTCAATGGTGACACGTCTAGCCTCTAGATGATCCAAGGTTGTTGGAGATGGTCAATGTTCCATGGAAGATGGTGGTCCAATGCTCCAAACATGGTGAGAGTAACCTCCAAAGGTCCTTCTAAAGTGCACATCCTCTTAAAGTCATGGTCCAATTCAATGTCTACTCCTGAAAATGAAATGACTAGCCTTCAAAAGCTCCAAAGTTGATGCTATGGGTTAATGATCCCTGAAACAAGCCACAAAACATGGTGAAGGAACCTCACAAGTCAAACAACCTCCACTGTTCATCTTTCTTGAAAGCAACAACTTCATGGATAGATGGGAATATACCTGCAATATGACGACCTCATTAAAATAGCTCCATAAACCATGCGATGCAAAGGTCTAAAGCCTCCAAATAATGTCCCCAACAATGTTATTAGAACTTGACTGAACCCTGTGGAAACATCCAGTCCCACTGTTTTTGGCCCAAAATTGGTTTGAATTGTGCCTCTGAACCATAATAGTTCCACGGAACCGACTAGTTCAGGATCGATTTTGTGCAGTTTGTACCTTCCTAGGTTAGCGTAAAAAATTTGCCCCTTTTTTAAAATTTTTGATTTTTTCATTTGGTTGGTCCACTTCTAATTCTCACCTAGGCTAGTCTAATATGCAAGCCTATGGCCTCAGCCTAATATTCAAGCCTATAGTCCTATTATTGCCTTGCATTTCATGGTGTTGTTAAATTCTTAAAGTAAAAGGATGGAAACGAAAGATTACTTAAATTTTTAACATTACCATGAAATGACTCAAGATGTTTGAAAGTGGTTTCAACCTCATTGGATTTCATACGGAGAAAGTAGAATTTTAGATTTCTCTCAAAATCTAGCAGAATTAACAATTTGTTAGGATATCAGGATTGAGGGGATTGCAATGTTTCCATTGTATTTTGTCATGTACGAGGGTAAGAAACTAATATTTAATAAAGAGCAACAATTCCTCTATGTACTTTGATGTTAGTGGCATTGATTGTCAAACTCCTCTATCACGACTCTACTAAAAATGTACCCATCACTCAAACAAAATCTTGACTTGACATGTTACGCTTTTTCTAGCTTATTTTAATGCTTAGAGGGTTATATTGATGATGAAGATCCCAATATAGGCAATTTTTTTGATTATATGTAGGTATTTGTTGTAGCATGATTTTTTTTGGATGCTAGAGGCCATCTAGAGCCTATTTGTTGATGTATTTTCGGTTTAGGGATGGATTGTACTCAATGCTATTTTGGTTTTGTGCACCCTTACATGCTATATAAATGAGAACTTTTGCTTCTTTGTGTATAAATGGTTTGGATTCATATGTATGCACATGTATATATATGTTTTTCTTTAAAATATGAATATTTTATGTGTTTTTGGTAAACCGTTATTTTATTTTTAATTTTTTTAAATTTTTTTTTAATTTTCCAGTTTTTATTGGTCCTGACCAGTTCCGGGGCCACAAGGTTTTTCGGTTGGGTCACCGGTTCGGTTCTGATCACATTGGTCCCCAAAGAGGGTCCATGTCCATACCTTGGACTAAGGGATCTCCATGAAGTGATGGGATGATTTTTTAAGTCACAAAATGGGTCATCAAACCCTCATACAGTCAAGTGATGTCAAAATACCTAGTCGTTAACCCTCAAACCAGTTCATTTATTATTCAAGTTAAGAATTCAAGACAAGTCCACATCATCCAAGTTACAACAAGAGAGTGACACATCATCCAAATCATCTTAGTCCTCTCCATGTCTTCAAAATACCTTGCTGTTGTCATAAATGCTAAAAGTGCAAATCAGCCTTCAAATGATGTTATAATCAGCTCAATCTTCATATAATTAAAAATAAGGGCACCATCCAAAGGTCCTCTATGTGGTATGTGTAGGAAGTGTCCACGTGTGCCAAATAGCCCCAGAAGTGTCTCTGTAAGTGTGACCATTCCCTTGATATATGTGAACTGCCTCGGGAAATGTGAAATTGCTAAAAAATTAGACTGCAACCAGCCCATCAAGGAAGGCCATGTCATGCCACTAAACTGCCCTGCGCATCCAAATGCAACTGATAGTGCAAAAAAATTACGAAGGGCACCCCTGCTGGAAAGAGGGGTGTTATGTGGGATACTACATTTGAAGAACAGGTCCTGGAGACGTTCCTCATGGTTTTGAGGACATTTGGATGCCCTATATCCAAATTGGTGCCAATGTGGTACTGGTTTCCAAGAAAAATATTCATTCACTGGTTCCACCTTCAAACTGTGACAAATTTTGTCTAGGCATATTTGTCAGAGCACTGTGTTGTATATTTTAATTTTTTGCACGTGGAAATAGTCAGAAGAATTGTTGAATCCCATGTTTGGCAAGCCCTTGTACCTCAGTATCTATTTTTATTTATTTATTATATAAGGTTTTTAATATCCAGACAAGGTCTTTCACGCTTATTATTTAGGAATTGCTACTTTTATTAAATTGTCTAGTTACCTAGTGACATTTATTTCAGAATCTTTGTTTTTAAAATTTTATTAATTTAAATTTTTTTTTGCCTTCCCCATCTGCCTGCTCTTTGAAATTTTGGGGTACCTTCCAGCTGTCCCTGAAATTCATCCCCTGTTGACCCCATCACCAAAATTTATTGCAGTGTAGTTGAATTAACAACAAATGACTCCACACTTTCACAAAATCTTTCTTGGCCATTGTTAAAGAAGCAGGACCCCCCCATTGAGATGTTGCTTCGTTATCTTCTTCATTGGTAGTGAACTTCCAACAGAAATGACCTCTCTTTCCCCTTTAATATGCCAGTTAAGTTACCCTAACTTAAAAAAAAAAATCATGGTTACTGTGATACCTTAGTTCTTCAGTTATCAAGCCCTGTTTGACCTTGATCACTAGATTCTTGTTAGCCTGCAGAAAGAATCCATTCAACAATTTCTTTGTTTTTGGCAAAGTCCTTTTTTGTTATGTTCTCATAACTATTAATTTTACTGCTTTCCCTAAGGTTGCCAATGCTAATCTAAATTAATTTGTGGATGATGGATGCATGCTGGTGGAATATTCACTTCAGTTAATTGATTTAAGGATTGCATTGACCATATTGTACCTACGATAAATTTTCTTTGTTGTGGATATGAGAATGAAACATTCCTGTAATCTTTCTTGTAGAAAAATGATAAGATTGACATTTTTTTGTATGTGTATTTTCTAAACTTTCAATTATTTGTTCTGCAGTCTGGAAGGAAATATGGTGTAATTTTTGGAGCATTACCTACGCAAGCAGAAGTAGCCACTAGTACCTTTCAGTGAGTTTTCTACTGGCTTCAATCTCAAATTATATATTGGTAACCTTGATAACTCCACGTTTTTATCCGTGTGCACATATTGAAATGAGGTGGGCTTTATTACTAGGATATGCACATTTTTATAATGACAATGGAAGCAAACATAATTTATACTTTGTATGCAGACCATAGTATTCAAAACTGGCCAGATCGTACCGCTTACTGGTCAAACTGGCCAGTTCATTAGGCTCAGGGTCAACCCGGCCAATGAACCAGGTTTGGGCCCAGGCAGACCCTGGTTTGGTACCAAACCTGTCATAGACCAGCCGGTTTGGCCATAAACTGGTCGGTTCTGTCATAAACTGGACAGGTCATTACCAGCGTGGCTGTGGACCCCATGCACAGTTGTTTTGGGCATGTGTGAGTGGTTTTGAGGGAAATTAGTTTTGAAGTAAACTAGGGGTTGTTTTCTTCTTGGAATTTGTGGTATACCATGATCATACTTGCCATGAGAAAAAGAGGTAACCTTGATAGCTCCACCTTTTGGTCCCAGTTATATGTGTGCACATATTGAAATGATGTGGGCTTTCTTTCTAGGATATGCACATTTTTATAATGACACAGATATACAATGGAAGCACACAGAATTTATACTTTGTATACAGAGTCCCATAGTAATCAAAACTGGCCAGGTCGAACTGCTAACCGGTCAAACCGGTTGGTTCATTAGGCTCAGGGTCAACCCGGCCACTGAACTGTTTGGTACCAAACCGGTCATAAACCGACTGGTTTGGCCATAAACTGGCCAGTTCTGTCATAAAGTGGCTGGGTCATTACCAGCGTGGCTGTGGACCCCACACACAGTTGTTTTGGGCATGCGTGAGTGATTTTGAGGGAAACTAGTTTTGAAGTAAACTAGGGGTTGTTTACTTGGAATTGGTGGTATATGGTTATACCATGATCATACTTGCAATGAGAAAAAGAGTTAATTGCTGAGGTGTTTCAAAGGCTTGCTGATGTTTATTTAGAACCAGCTAAAAGGGGGTGAATTTCCTTTGAAGAGCTATCCATAAGTTGGATGGAATTGAATAGGGCAATAATGCTGGAATGGCCTTTCTCTTGAGATTTTCCATACAGTGAGAGATGATATTTTCTAGGGAACTGGCTTTGAGACCTTTGAAGGTGTATTTACAACCCTCATTCAAGCTCATGTATAACTCCTTAAAAGGCATTGCAACCAGACCTAGTGATTGCAACCATTTGGTACCAAGAATAGCAAACATATGGGTTTTGAGCAAGTAGTTCCTCATTTGGAGTTTCACATTCTCACACTTACCACCACATTTCATCATAATTCCATTGGCTATCATGATTTGAAAATTATGCACCTCATGGACATAACAACGGGTTTCGTTCGTGGCTCGCCGATGAATAAAATTGTGGGGGGCATTGTTGTTGATAAAACAAGCATCTTTTGGTTCTTGATATAACCAATAAATTTTGAGGGGTAGGGGTTGAAATTCTTGAAAAAGCATGGAGGTAAATTTTGAGTTCCTCATAATGAGGTTCTAGGGTGGTTTCTTCATGAGGAGGTTAGTCTCTGCTAAATCCAGCTTTGGAGTGGCTTCCTTTGAAATTTCCTCAAGCTTGTTAGATTGGGACATATCTATGACAAATAATGTTTGCTCCTTACATTTATGCCCTGTTATCGCTTGCCGCCTACACCTACCTACAGTTAGTGGGAAAAGCCTTCAACCCCACAGGTGTGGTTGGTGTCAATGAACTCAGAGAAGGGGCTGTCACCTATTCCCAACTCTCTCCGTTTAAGCTATCTCTTAGGTTAGCTAAGGGGGGTGGTCCCTAAAGGAAAACTAAGTTAAAGATGTGAGATTTCTAGGAGAATTGATTAGAAGGAATTACTTATCAAAGATGACTTGATTCCAATATGTAAACAAGCATATAAGTATATGAGCAATATTCAATGACATGTTCAAAATATAGACCAGTGCTTTAAAGTAGATAACAAATGCTTGCTCAAAAATGAAATTCAAGATATAATGACAATAATCCCACAAAGGAGGTGTTAGACCAAGATCACAATATGCAATTAAATTTGTAACACCAAATAAGGGTATTTGCCAATGAAACGAGATATATCAATCATCCATAAGCATAATGATCATTAAAATGACAACATGCAATGAAGTTGTATGTAGAAGCAAATTTCCAAGTACCATAGAATTAAACTTGTTGCAAAATTTAAGGAATTAAAATGCTTGCATCCAAAGTGCTTCTTGAGATAATATTTGCATGTGAATCTTTAAACCATCAAGATAGCAAAAAATTTGGGAACTTTGCAAGTAAATGTGATGAGATAGTGCTCTTGGTTTCTTTTATTAATTAGTTCTAAAGCAAGGTTACAATTGAACTCTAATCCTGAGACTTCACCCTCGCTCAAATATTTGGATCTCACAGTGAGGAGTCCATAGAGGTAGAGGGTCCCTAAAACGTCTATTCAACCAACTTAAGTTGGAGGTAAATTTTAGAGATGCAAGTCTAGTATGAAAAGTGAAGTGCCTAAATGATATGAAAGTGAGTTTGCAAGTGCTATGTAAAATATGGAGATGATTCAATTAAATATGCTTCATAGTTAGAACAATAACTCAAGTTGCCATAAATTGAAAGTGCTATGCTTCTTTACTTGTATATTGTGAAACTTATCCAAATGAGAAATAGATCACAAAACATAAGTAAGTGATGGCAAATGAGATTGAAAATTAAGAAATTAAAGGACTATGCGATTTATGTTACTTCCTAATTAGAGCATGCATATGTGATGTGAAAGAAAATGGAAATGTCAAAACCACTAAGTCAATCCATCTACAAATTCTTTCCTTTGAAATGGAGAGATAGGGATGCCAATGGGTAAAACCCACGCTCCCACAACAAAAACAGAAATTTTTATTAATTTTACAAGAATGAAATGACCACGAGGCCTTTTCTAAACCAAGGAAAGTCTTTACAAATAAAAATTGAGACCATAGATTTTTCCTCGGTGAGAATTTCTAAGAACTCAAAATAAATTCAGACTTTACAATAGGAGAAGAGAAGCTAAGCCTCTTCTATGCCCACAACCAAAGAAGAGATATTTATCTTCCTCATTTGAAATTCAGCCCAAAGGTCCTGCAACAACTTGTTAGTAATTTCTTGTAGTTGTCCACTCAAGCTGTCACAAGAAAAAAATCGAAAGAGGGCTACAAAACCAATCAAATATTAGATAGATAAAATTACAAAATATTGCACAACAATTTACAAAGAGCTAAGCCAAAGAGTTCGAGTAAACTCTCCTCTTTACTTAGTCATATTCAAACTCTTAGATAGCAAATGAAAGTAATGAAATATAGTGTTTTAAAAGATATTCAAATTTAGAAGTATTTGGCTTGTATACAAGCTATGTCTCAAAACCCCTACAAAACCACTTTGTAAGATAAGACTATGAAGGTTCAAAGAACAAATGAGAGCTCCTTTGAGAATGTATCAAGAGTGGGTTGGTCTCTCCAAAGACTTCCCCCAACACTTGATTCTTTGATCCCAACAAAATTTTCTCTCTACAAAACTTCAATCAAGAATTAGTTCCATATAGATCTAGCAATAAACAATGATAAGAAACTCTAGAGATTTATTTGAAATCAACTAGTGCATTTTATACCTAGAGCATATTCCTAAATCAAATGTCAATGTAAGATAGCTCTACATTGAAAAATCTACAAGAGCATATGAAAACAAATTAGATCAAAGCATGAGTAAAATGAATTATACCAATGATCAACAATTCATCACACTCCAAAAGGAGGAACACCTCATGAATGAAAACCCCAAAGTCTTTATTGATATTTCTGAAAGTGTACAAGGCAGCAGCGCTTCCGCAATCACAATAGCTAGTAAACAATGATTACAATATGAGAGCCCATGGTTCCATTATATAGAAAGTTGGGAGCAAATCCCAATGAAGAACCATATGCCAAGTGGTGAGAGGGAGGAGATCTCAAGGCAAATTCGAATTTGGTAAATGGAGCTCCAATGCCAAGTGTAAAAATCGAATTCTGGCATGTGGACATCATTTTCTTCTTCCTTTATGTGCCAAATTCGAATTTTATGATGGAATGACATGTGTATATGGTTGGTAACCCATGTGAAGACAATTTCCCATAAAAGTCTCCACCAAATATTCTCCCAAATCCTCCCAAATATGCACTAACTTCACAAATTCGAATTTCCAAGTAAGCAACTCTCATTTAATGCCGGAAATTCAATTTTATTTGAGCACGTCTTTTCCTTGATTTTAGGAGTCCATATTACCTTGAGACTTCACTTTAACTCCTCCATAATTTTCCACCTCATTTCCACCTCATTTAGCATGTGTGGATATTTATTTTTCTCTATTTATTTAATTTTTGGCTTAATTAATTGCCAGATTTCCCACTAAACTTAGGAAAAGTGGGTTTTGAGGGCTCAAAACACATTTCTAACTCCTCAAAGTGTGTCATAGTAGAAAGTCGAGCATGAGAGGTGTAATTTTGATTATTCATACCCCATACAACTTCTCTTAACAACACTTATTACAATTCAATTACAATTTTTATTGCAATTTTCGACTTGCGGGAAATCTAAAAAATTAAAAAATCACTACCTAGACCTAACCAAATTCCACGAAATTTTTTGTGTGATCTAGTATGGTAATATACATTGACTCTAGACACTAGGAGTCACCCAAGGCCTCACCATCAAGCCGTACTCCGGCTTTGGGGTAAAATTGAAGGAAAAAAACTCAATTAATTATTAACTCTTAATAGGGAGATGATAATTAACCAAGTAAAAAAAACCTCTCACTTGTTGGCAAGGTCCCAGGCTACCTAGGCCTGTTACAGACTCAATACTGACTCAAAACTCATCATTACTAGCATTACTTATTACAATTCCCCGTAGGGTGTGGAATCTGGGTACAAGAGAAAATGATAAGAAGTAGAAGTAGAGTTTAAAAACTCTGTTGAACTGATGATATCTGATGATATCTGATGGTACAAATGTCTTTTGGTTCATCCTTGGGCATGGAGTCTTCTCATCATCATCCGGTGCCACTCCAGTGGTCAACATTTGGCTCCATATGGGGATGCATGCTAGATATGAAGTGATAGTGTGCAAGAACCTGGAATCTGCATCCACCGACCAAAGATATATATTAGCAGTATCCATTCAAAATAACATCAAATAAAATCAAGTACAGAAATGGAAATTTATTCTAGGAAACATAAATAACAATTTATTCATGAAATAAAACTACTTAAACAAAATTTACAAGGGATAGGGTTAGGAATATGATACACAGGATGCCCCATGGCATCAAATGTCTTCGATGAAATCCATTTTGAGAACCTGCCTACTCACAAGCAAATCTATAGGCTCTTTCTCTGATGTGCCTTGTCCAATTCTGACTATCTTAGGACTATGACTTGCCTCACTGTTAACCTGTTTGTGGCCATCAGATACACCAAACCTCTTCCTTTTCCTTTTTCGACTTTTGATGCGTTGAGGTTTGATCCTGCTCAAAATTGGTGATTTATTTTTTATATCATTTTTCTTTTTTCGTTTTTTTCTTTTCTTCTTGGTTAGTTGCGATGGCGATGATGATGCAATCACTGTCAATCCAACTGCTCTGTCTTGAAAATGCTCTGATGGAAGATTTGAAGTACCCAAGCCTTTTGAGCTATGCCTAATCTGTTCATTTTGAATCCGTTCTGTTAAGGGGGAAAGAAAATTTGACAACACAACATCACTTCGTGTCTGGCATGATCTATAGATAATCTCATTGTTGGGTCTCCTTGGATCCTCAACATGATATCTTTTCTCTAACTCCCGATCAAGTCTGACAAAGGTATCATTTGGCATGGGGATGGTGGCATATGATAAATCCATTTGAAGGCTACCACCTAAATTTGATGCCCATTTTCTTGATAAGAGCATTCCCCATGAATCAGGAACATCTATCACAACAATATCCATAGTCATTATTCTGTCTGGGTATGCAACTAGGAAAACCTGTAAATCTTTAATTATCCCACACACTTCAATTCTTTTAGAATCCATTGAACATATGTTGTGATAGGGCCTAGATACCCTTAAATTCAGTTGCTCCATGACTTTCTTGGTCATGACATTTGATGAAGCCCCTGAATCAAGCATGCAATTGTGTAAAAGACGATCATTCACTATCAAAGAAACATAAAATGGTAGATGATCTTCGTTCCCCACATAACAGTTCATACTTTTCAATACAATTTCTTCATCTTCTTGTTCATTATTAGGCTTTTCTTCTCTTTGAGTAACTTCAATTACACTTAGTAACTTGGCCCTTTGAGATGGTATCTTTAAAAGCTCTGTCACTGGGATAGAAACCTTTGCATTATTCACCTAGTTGCCCAAGTCAAAATTTAATTCTGAAGTAGGAGGAGAAAAATTTCTGTGATTATTCCGGTCTTGAATATCACTTCTCTGATAAGTCATCCCTTTGTGTTTTGCCATAGCAAGAATTTGTCTAGATGTAGGCTTTTCCCCAAAAATCTTAGTGAATTTGTCAAAATTTGCAATCATATTGTCAACCCCAAGATTATTAGGACTATGGTCAATCTCTAGATTACTTTCAATGGTATATATTTGATCTTCCATGGAGAACATATTGATTTGACCACTAGTTCCTACATGTTCTTCTCCCAACATGCTACCTTCCATAATTCTCTTTACATATGGGCATGTGGCTTCTTCATGGAATTCATTACATGGCCTACAAAAAGGGGGAATCTGATCTACCATGTTGGTGGATTCCAATGGATTTGGAGGCCTATAATCTTGTTGAGGGCCTTTATTCTTTTGCCATCCATTATTTGGCCTAGGTTGGAATCTTTGCACTTGTGATCTTTCCATGGCCACCAACCTATTTTGCATGGCTTGCATTTCTTTAGTGTGGTTTGCTTCCATGCTCTTGATGAGTTGAGTTAATTCTTTAATAGGATCATGGGTAGCCTCTTCCTTGGCCTTGCCTTTGGAATCATTCGATTTTGATGGCCCTCTAGTGAAACCAGGAATCTCAGATTTCTCTGATTGTTTTCTGGCCCTCTCCAATTTCAAGGCTTCAGTTTGAGCTACACCCAAAGTTGTAGGCTCTTTTCTTCTCAACTCATAAGCAGTGTCAACACCAAAAGAATCCAGATAGGAACATAAGAGAAATTCATCAGGAGGTTTAACAATAATAGGCATGATTTTAACCAATTCATTGCATCTCTTGTTAAACCCCTCCATGGTTTCATTCTCATTTTTCTTCATGGTGCTAATGGCACTGATCAAATGACTATTCTCTCTTCTCTCTCCATACTTTCCCATGAAAGCATTAACAATCACTTGTAAAGAATCATATGAGTTAGCAGGTTGCTCAGTGAACCAATCAAGAGCATCCTCTTCCAAAGAGAGAACGAAAAGCCTCATCTTTACATCCTCATAGTTAGCAACGTTACACCACTTAAAGATGCAAACATTAAAGTTCTTCACATGTGATGCAGCGCTAATGGCATTGTTACCTTGAAAAGAAGGCAACCTTTCAATAGCCTTGTCAGGGATATTGTGAGGATAGCCATTAATGTTAGTAAAGTTACAAGGAACAAAAAGATCATTCATGATGTTAGGTTGAACTTGTTCTTGAAACAACAAATGAATGTCAGAAATAACCTTTTGCCCAAGACTAGCAAGAGCTCTACTATGAGAAAGTCTATTTAATCTCTCTCTAAAAACCTTTTCAGGATCAGGAGAGGGGCTAAGTAGACCACTTGAATTTTTCCTAGTAGAAACTCTTGCAAAATTAGGATTGAGTGGAGTCGCCACTTGAGCAAGAATCTAAATTTAAAATTCAAATATGTCAAAACTTAAAGTTAGTCGTTTTCCCAGGCACAAGAAGACTTGTCTCCGGCAACGACGCCAAAAAATGTTATCGCTTGCCGCCTACACCTACCTACAGTTAGTGGGAAAAGCCTTCAACCCCACAGGTGTGGTTGGTGGCAAGGAACTCAGAGAAGGGGCTGTCACCTATTCCCAACTCTCTTCGTTTAAGCTATCTCCTAGGTTAGCTAAGGGGGGTGGTCCCTAAAGGAAAACTAAGTTAAAGATGTGAGATTTCTAGGAGAATTGATTAGAAGGAATTACTTATCAAAGATGACTCGATTCCAATATGTAAACAAGCATATAAGTATATGAGCAATATTCAATGACGTGTTCAAAATATAGACCAGTGCTTTAAAGTAGATGACAAATGCTTGCTCAAAAATGAAATTCAAGATATAATGACAATAATCCCACAAAGGAAGTGTTAGACCAAGATCACAATATGCAATTAAATTTGCAACACCAAATAAGGGTATTTGCCAATGAAACGAGATATATCAATCATCCATAAGCATAATGATCATTAAAATGACAACATGCAATGAAGTAGTATGTAGAAGCAAATTTCCAAGTACCATAGAATTAAGCTTGTTGGAAAATTTAAGGAATTAAAATGTTTGCATCCAAAGTGCTTCTTGAGATAATATTTGCATGTGAATCTTTAAACCATCAAGATAGCAAAAAATTTGGGAACTTTGCAAGTAAATGTGATGAGATAGTGCTCTTGGTTTATTTTATTAATTAGTTCTAAAGCAAGGTTACAATTGAACTCTAATCCTCAGACCTCACCCTCGCCCAAATATTTGGATCTCACAGTGAGGAGTCCATAGAGGTAGAGGGTCCTTAAAACGTCTATTCAACCAACTTAAGTTGGAGGTAAATTTTAGAGATGCAAGTCTAATATGAAAAGTGAAGTGCCTAAATGATATGAAAGTGAGTTTGCAAGTGCTATGTAAAATATGGAGATGATTCAATTAAATATGCTTCATAGTTAGAACAATAACTCAAGTTGCCATAAATTGAAAGTGCTATGCTTCTTTACTTGTAATATATTGTGAAACTTATCCAAATGAGAAATAGATCACAAAACATAAGTAAGTGATGGAAAATGAGATTGAAAATTAAGAAATTAAAGGACTATGCGATTTATGTTACTTCCCAATTAGAGCATGCATATGTGATGTGAAAGAAAATGGAAATGTCAAAACCACTAAGTCAATCCATCTACAAATTCTCTCCTTTGAAATGGAGAGATAGGGATGCCAATGGGTAAAACCCACGCTCCCACAACAAAAACATAAATTTTTATTAATTTTACAAGAATGAAATGACCATGAAGCCTTTTCTAAACCAAGGAAAGTCTTTACAAATAAAAATTGAGACCATAGACTTTTCCTTGGTGAGAATTTCTAAGAACTCGAAATAAATTCAGACTTTACAATAGGAGAAGAGAAGCGAAGCCTCTTCTATGCCCACAACCAAAGAAGAGGGAGTTATCTTCCTCATTTGAAATTCAGCCCAAAGGTCCTGCAACAACTTGTTAGTGATTTCTTGTAGTTGTCCACTCAAGCTGTCACAAGAAAAAAATCGAAAAATGGCTACAAAACCAATCAAATTTTAGATAGATAAAATTACAAAATATTGCACAACAATTTACAAAGAGCTAAGCCAAAGAGTTTGAGTAAACTCTCCTCTTTGCTTAGTCATATTCAAGCTCTTAGATAGCAAATAAAAACAATGAAGTATAATGTTTTAAAAGATATTCAAATTTAGAAGTATTTGGCTTGTATACAAGCTATGTTTCAAAACCCCTACAAAACCACTTTGTAAGATAAGACTATGAAGGTTCAAAGAACAAATGAGAGCTCCTTTGAGAATGTATCAAGAGTGGGTTGGTCTCTCCAAAGACTTCCCCCAACACTTGATTCTTTGATCCCAACAAGATGTTCCCTCTACAAAACTTCAATCAAGAATTAGTTCCATATAGATCTAGCAATAAACAATGATAAGAAACTCTAGAGATTTATTTGAAACCAACTAGAGCATTCTATACCTAGAGCATACTCCTAAATCAAATGTCAATGTAAAATAGCTCTACATTAACAAATCTACAAGAGCATATGAAAACAAATTAGATCAAAGCATGAGTAAAAGGAATTATACCAATGATCAACAATTCATCACACTCCAAAAGGAGGAACACCTCATGAATGAAAACTCCAAAGTCTTTATTGATATTTCTGAAAGTGTACAAGACAGCAACGCTTCTGCAAGCACAATAGCTAGTAAACAATGATTACAATATGAGAGCCCATGGTTCCATTATATAGAAAGTTGGGAGCAAATCCCAATGAAGAACCATATGCCAAGTGGTGAGAGGGAGGAGATTTCAAGGCAAATTCGAATTTGGTAAATGGAGCTCCAATGCCAAGTGTAAAAATCGAATTCTGGCAAGTGGACATCATTTTCTTCTTCCCTTATGTGCCAAATTCGAATTTTATGATGGAATGACATGTGTATATGGTTGGTAACCCATGTGAGGACAATTTCCCACAAAAATCTCCACCAAATATTCTCCCAAATCCTCCCAAATATGCATTAACTTCACAAATTCGAATTTCCAAGTAAGCAACTCTCATTTAATGCCGGAAATTCAATTTTATTTGAGCACATGTCTTTTCCTTGATTTTAGGAGTCCATATCACCTTGGGACTTCACTTTAACTCCTCCATAATTTTCCACCTCATTTCCACTTCATTTAGCATGTGTGGATATTTATTTTTCTCCATTTATTTAATTTCTGGCTTAATTAATTGCCAAATTTCCCACTAAACTTAGGAAAAGTGGGTTTTGAGGGTTCAAAACACATTTTTAACCCCTCAAAGTGTGTCATAGTAGAAAGTTGAGCATGAGAGGTGTAATTTTGATTACTCATACCCCATACAACTTCTCTAAACAACACTTATTACAATTCAATTACAATTTTTATTGCAATTTTTGACTTGCAGGAAATCTAAAAAATTAAAAAATCACTACCTAAACCTAACCAAATTCCACGAAATATTTTGTGTGATCTAGTATGGTAATATACATTGACTCTAGACACTAGGAGTCACCCAAGGCCTCACCATCAAGCCGTACTCCGGCTTTGGGGTAAAATTGAAGGAAAAAACTCAATTAATTATTAACTCCTAATAGGGAGATGATAATTAACCAAGTAAAAAAAACCTCCCAGAGTAATACTCACTTGTTGGCAAGGTCCCAGGCTACCTAGGCCTGTTGCAGACTCAATACTGACTCAAAACTCATCATTACTAGCATCACTTATTACAATTCCCCGTAGGGTGTGGAATCTGGGTACAAGAGAAAATGATAAGAAGTAGAAGTAGAGTTTAAAAACTCTGTTGAACTGATGATATTTGATGATATCTGATGGTACGAATGTCTTCTGGTTCATCCTTGGGCATGGAGTCTTCTCATCATCATTCATCCGGTGCCACTCCAGTGGTCAACATGCCCTTTGAAATTTTACTCATCATAATTATAACAAAGGTGAAGACATTGATGTTCAGTTGCTTTTTCTTGGGGTTAACTTGTGGATTGTTACGGGTTGAGAAGTAGGGGGGTGGTTGTAGTCACAATACGGGGACATAGTTTGTAAACAAAAGTGGGTCGTTTTGTTTGAGTAGTTGCCATTGCTCATGCTTCTCTAGTTTGCTGAGTTGTCTCCAATCAAGTATTTGGGTGAGCCATCTAGACTTGTGTTCAAATCTCCTTCCTTAGACCATTGATAAAACCTTTTTTGAAGAAAGTATCCATCATACCTTCTGTGGGTATTGCCAATTGCTTGAAGGAAGCAATAGA
The DNA here is from genome assembly GCA_034641835.2 of Pinus albicaulis. Lineage (NCBI taxonomy): Eukaryota > Viridiplantae > Streptophyta > Pinopsida > Pinales > Pinaceae > Pinus > Pinus albicaulis. Next base: position 569,683,246 of record CM076578.1, read on the forward strand.
GTATTTGAATGTGCTTGCTTGGCATAATTTGGTCAGTTGCCCCAAAGAATCAATATATGTTTTAAAGCGAGCATAGATGACCTTCACAATATGCCCCTAGGCAGTGTACTTGCCATAGGCGTTCTTATGCCATTGTCAGAAGTGCCATTGTTCGTGATCCAAGTATAACACCCACTTGGAGTTTCATTAGGTCATCATTAATACGATGGGGGGTGTTGACCACACTTTGTCAATGACCCCATAGCATTACACCCTCATTTTTTCAAATGGGACTCGTCATGTTCGAGGTTCACGCCATTCAGATTTCATCGACAACCAACATTTTTATAAATGATGTAAATCCATTCTACATGTTTATGATGTAAATGATCTAAGTAAGACCGTCATGTATGTAACAACCTAGGTAAGCTTAGTATGTTGGTGACGATTTCTATCCTAGGAGGTTTTTTGACTCACTGATTTACTTGTGTTTTTCGACACAAGTTATCGGCAGAGTTTTCCCCTCCAGCCTCACCCCAAAGCTAGGGTGGATTTTGTCATCAAGACGCTAAGTGAGTCTTAGTGTTTTCTATCGAGTCTTTGTAAAAGTAGTTTGGGAATAATCCTAGCTAGTTGGCTAGATTATTTTATTACAAGCTACTTGGTCTACTAGATCATGTTTTGAGTCGCAGAATTAGGTACTTTTTTGAGGGTCTAAACGAATGGGTATTCCCCCTTCATGTGTCTAAATGTATTTATCTTATGTAAAGAGGGTTGGAAAGAATAATTAAATCCCCTCTCAGTCAATTAATTCAAATTTCTGGTCAAATTAATTAAAAAATCTTAAGCCAGAAATTTAATTAATTTTAGGTCTTAGGTGAGTATAAAATTTTTCAAAGGCAAAATTCGTTGGTCCTTAAAAAATGATTTTTTAAAGGCCCCAGGCCAAGGGAATATTGAGAATTTCAAGAAATTTTGGACCCTTGAGCCTAGGTGGTTAAGTCAAAGTCAAAATTTTGAGGTAATTAATTCAAAAATATTATTTTTGAGTTAATTAAAATGAAATTAAATGATAAATTCGTTTTTTCCTCAAATTTATAATTTCGACGGTCCAGATTAAAAGATGATCAAATCTTTTCGACAGTCGATATTATTTTGACATGGATCAACCGAACTAGCCATTGGAGATTTTGTCTTATAAATTAGAGGTCTTGATGTGACATTTGCATCCGATCTTTGAATCGTGCACTTGTCTTGGAAGCTCTTGTGATTTCTTTTGATGAATAAAGCATAAAGACTTTGGGGTTACAAACTTTGGTGTTCCTTTTCTAGATTTATGTGGTGATTTATTTCTAAACTCTGCTACTTTGTTTGGCATTTTTATGGTTGATGGCCTTGATGGATTAATCTGCATACAGGTATCTTGTGCAGTTTTCTGGGTTCATAAAATGACATTTTTGATTTAACGGAAAGACTAGTTATCTATTTTTCTGAAAGGTCTCATGTTTATTTTCATAAATCTCTATCAATCTAAATTTCAGATCTAAGTGTGCAGGGAATTTTTTTTAAAAAAAGGTTTGAACGTTTGGGGAAGTCTTCAGTTAGACCAGCCGACTCTCAGATTTCGTAAATCTGAAAAATCTCATTGTTTCTTAATTCTCAAAGCTATCTTACGAAATTATGTTTTTACAGGGTTTTCTAGAGCTTGTGCCTCTTGTAAAATTTTCTATCTTTTAAATCGTGCTGAAATGGGTTTAAATCTGGCCATGAGGGCCTCTAATCTGTAAATTAGCATTGTAAATTTGTGTATTTTCTCTAGGGCGTAAGGGTTTATTATTATTTTTTTGTGCATATTTTTGGATCTGTTTTGGTTTTTTGCAGGTTCGCAAGGGGCTTTCAGAATTTTTTTTAAGATCTGAGCCAGATCTAACCCCCAGAGGGCAAGATTTGGCCTCAGGATCGCTTTGCTGGCAGATCTAAGTGCAAAAAAGAAGATTTCAAGTTCAACATTCTGAAAATCTGAGTAGTGTTGGAAAAATTTAATTTTGCTGGACGTTTTTGAATGTATTGGGTTTGTTTGAGGTAATCTTGGCCTCATACGCTGCACAAGACGCTGCCCTTGTCTTTCCTTTCTCCATTTCCCATCGCTGCCATCTTCATTCTCTGCATCTGGCTCATACCCTCCTTAGCCTCCGCAGATCCATATCCTCTGCATACGATCCCTCCTTGTCCGCCGTCTAGCCCCTTTTCTCTGCAGTCGAATCATTTATTCATTACGCCGCCTTGTTTTCACGTCCTTCTCGTCCGCAACCTTGAGCACTCCTCTGCCGTCGACCTTCTTCATCTGCATTAATCCTTCTCTGCTGTCTACCCTCCTCCTCCTTAATCGCCATCTGACCTCCATTCTGCATTTCCTTCGACCTTTTTTCTTTGCCTTTAACGTCCTGCCGTCCGTCGTGCTCCCTCGATTGACCTGCAAAACAAAACAAACGCACAAAGTAACCACGAACTTGTCGTCCATATTTTTTGATTCAGATTCATTTTTTTAGAGGGTTTAGTGTTAGGTCTTAGTTTAATTTAGATTTTTGTTATTTAGTTTTTAGTTTTAATTTTTTTTAGTTTGCAGACTTCAGATTTTAATTAGTTTATTTTAGCGTTAGTTTTAGGTTTATTTTTTAATTCGATTTTTTTAAACTTTTGGTTTTAATGTTTAGTTTTAGTTTTTAGTTTTTTAGATTTTAATTAAAGTTAGTTTTAATTTTGTTTTAATTTTTTTTTTAGAATTTCATTTTTTTAGATTTAGATAAAGTCGAAAACAAAAAATAAAAATTCTTCTTTTAAATTTTTGTTAGATTTTTAGTTTTTAATTAACTCTAGCTTTAGTTTAGTTTTAATTTTTTTTGGTTTTAGATTTTAAATTTAGATTTTAATCCATAGTCTTAATTTTTTAATATTTTGTTTGAAAAATAAATAAAAAACAAAAAAAAAACTATAAAATAAAAAATTTAAAAGAAGGTCCAAAAATTTTCTGAATTTTCAACTTCAGAAAATTCTCAAAAACATTTTATTTCATAGTCAAAGTGAGCTTTTAAATTTTTATCCTAGGTTTGACTATATAAAATTTTTAATTCTTGAATTGGGTTATTTGGAACATCATAAATTCGGAAATATTGCTGGTCATCTCATGATAACATTGTTGTGGGTTCAAAGTACTTTAATGCACAGCTGTGGTGCGTTTTATTGAATGTCATTGTGGTAAATCTATTTTTTCATAGCAGTAGTTGTATATCAGATACTTGACTTTAATTGTATAACGGGATATTTTGATTCCATAAGGCACTGGTTTTAAAGTTTTGAATTTAATTGGATCTATAAAATCTCATGAATTTTAACAAGTATTTGATTATCTAGCTATGTCTCCTGAATTGGTTGATTCTCAACCAGTTCTTTTCCTTCATTTTTGTTAGGGTCTACCTCCCTTAGCTTGCAAGGAGACCGCTTAGATAGAGAGATTGGGGATCAAGGTGACAACCCCCGATCTGAGCCGTTGTCACGGTGCCTTGTCATTTTGTCCATCTTGGTAACCCCTCTTGTTGTGTTGGAACCATTGAACTTACTTGAATCTACTTTAGGCAATCTGTGCAATAGATAATGTTGACTATCTTGAAAGGATGGCCTGGTGCAATGCCACCCTCCCACGGATGTTTCACCACTAGCTTGCTCCTCCCTTGGCTTTTGCCAATGTGCCTCTTCAGGTAGGATTGTGACTACAATCTTAGAGAGCCATGTTTGCATGTTGTCAATCTTAGAAACATGGCTTTTCAGGTAGGTGATCTTAGCACCCTGGTTGTTAAGGTAGTTGTTCTTAGAGACTTGGGTTTTGATTTTTTGAGACTTGGTTTTCTAGTTCGGCGCTGTTGCTCTTCCTGGTTATGTGTATAGTGGAAATCATGGGACTCTTGGGTCCATCATAACAGGTTACTCGAGAGTTATACCAATGTGATCAACAATGTGCAAGGAATCTTTTGAGAAAGGTTGCCCATAATTGTATCGTTGAGTCTGAATAATAGGTAAGTTGATATCTTCGTTAAGAAAAGGTTAGTTGATATCTATAGTAATTTGATCAATGTCATGAAAGGAGTCTTCTAAGATAGCTGTCCCATAAAAGTATGGGCTGGCGACTGGCCCTCTTTCTTACACTTAGAGTATTACTCTTATGTGGTGTTTATATTGATAGAATTCTCAATTTTTTGATATTTCAGGAGATATTTTTTTGAATGTTTGTGCTATGGAGGCTAGGATTGTAACCCCTCTTGTTGTGTTGGAACCATTGAACTTACTTGAATCTACTTTAGGCAATCTGTGCAATAGATAATGTTGACTATCTTGAAAGGATGGCCTGGTGCAATGCCACCCTCCCACGGATGATTCAACACTAGCTTGCTCCTCTCGTGGCTTTTGCCAATGTGCCTCTTCAGGTAGGATTGTGACTACAATCTTAGAGAGCCATGTTTGCATTTTGTCAATCTTAGAAACATGGCTTTTCAGGTAGGTGATCTTAGCACCCTGGTTGTTAAGGTAGTTGTTCTTAGAGACTTGGGTTTTGATTTTTTGAGACTTGGTTTTCTATTTCGGTGCTTTTGCTCTTCCTGGTTGTATGTATAGTGGAATCATGGGACTCTTGGGTCCATCATAAGAGGTTACTCGAGAGTTATACCAATGTGATCAACAATGTGCAAGGAATATTTTGAGAAAGGTTGCCCATAATTGTATCGCTGAGTTTGAATAATAGGTAAGTTGATATCTTCGTTAAGAAAAGGTTAGTTGATATCTATAGTAATTTGATCAATGTCATGAAAGGAGTCTTCTAAGATAGCTGTCCCATAAAAGTATGGGCTGGCGGCTGGCCCTCTTTCTTACTCTTAGAGTATTACTCTTATGTGGTGTTTATATTGATAGAATTCTCAATTTTTTGATATATCAGGAGATCTTTTTTTGAATATTTGTGCTATGGAGGCTAGGATTGACATGGTCCTAAGAGCAAAAGATGGTCAAGTGCTATAACTCTCTAATATATATGAGACTTTCTAATAGTACTTGGATGAAATTTTCATGGTGCTAACCAATGAGGATAGACCATACCCCTAGTCATACTACATGATTCCTCAATAGGTGGGAGTGATATCCCCGAGTGCTATTCTTGGTGTATGTTACAAACACAATGACAATTGGTTTATGTAAGAATAGTTTTAGGTGTGCCTATGGGGCTTCCAATATATCCAAAGGAATGTGGAAGATGGAATTTGTATATAGACTTTGTCTAATGCAGTATTACTTGCCAGCTACCAACAGAGGTGTACAAGGGTGGCTAACCAGGTGACTCCACTTGTATTCACTATGTGAATGCTTCCCAACCACATCCTTTCCCACTAAACGACAAATGGCTGTGTTTAAAGACTTGGGAGCACATCTCGAGCTTGGAAAAAAGTTCTCTATAATTTGGGTGCGTGCTGGCACAAGAAAGAGCTTTGATAACACTTGTAGGGTACTTAATTAATAGAAGTGATAAATTATGAGGAATACAAGTAGAAATATGAACAACGGGAAAGTAAAATAGGAGAAACAAGAATGGTGAACATGCAAAATAATAGTCCTTATACTGATAATCTAGAAGGACAACAACGTTTGTGGGTCTCTTTGAGGGGGCAACCTCCAAATGAGCAAAGCTTCAAAGCTATGAAAATATTCAACAAAACATTAGACAACCTTCTACCTGTATAAATAGTTTCTTACTAGCCTTATTCAAAGAAGACATACATTAATTGACTAACTCTTGGGTATCCCAATGTAGGAAGGTTAGGGTAGGGTCCTAACATGTGTGAAAATTCCACAACTTGGAATCCTACTACAACAACTGATTGGATTTCTTCTATTTGTTAATTAACTGAACAAATTATTTACTGTTTGCTACATTAAATGTCAAAATCAATACGCTGTAGCCTGCAACCTTCACAAAATAAATACAATGGAATAAATACAACGTAGGAAAGCTAGAAACACACACAAAAATAACTTAGTTATTTTTGGACCAAATGTCCCAGGAAAATTGGTGCAACAACTGAGGGGTTGTATATTATGCAGTAGTAAATTCTGAGTGCAAGTCTATGGTTGCTCTAAATCTAACAAACCATACAGAGTAAATCTGACAAGAAGTTAGTGAGAAAAATCTCACTTTGCAACTGGCGATCTGACACTAATCCGGGCTCTGGATGAGATGCTCCGCGCTGCCTCTGCTCAATCACTGCGTCAGCTTACGTAGTACTGCGTCACACAACTAGGAACTCCGCTCCCTTCGCTATTTGATCAACTGTTGTCTGGAAACTTAACCCTTCTGGCCTTCCGGTCTCTTGCTTCGGCCTTTGGCACTGAATCAGCTCTGTCTCCCAGTAAAAACATAGATCTCCTTTGAAGCTCTGCGCTACCTCTGCGTGGCCTTTGTGCTGCCTCTGCGTGGCACTTGTTGCCTCTCTGCTTTGCACTCACCGGATATGGAAAAGCTTCCTCCTGCCTTACTATCCTTGCCCCTCTCTCACTAGCTCTCTCTTTGGCAACTCAACACTGCTACTTAGGAAATCGATTTGCCAGTGAATTCAATCTCTGCAAGTGTGTTCTCCAAGTGCCATTGAGTTCTTCTTATAATCTCTCGTTGAGACTTCAACGACCACGATTAAAACTTAATCGATGGCTAAGATTAACTAAGACTCAATCCACGCCTTTTTCTAGAAGATTCGCACCTGACTTAATTAATACCTTTTAATTAATCATATTTCCTAAGTTTAGACTTAGGAAATATTAAAAACTGATTAATTATTTTAATTAAGCCATCTCTAGTTGAAATTTTCAGAAATTTTTGGTTCTTGGATAATAGATGTTGGAATATATTATATTCCTTCGAAGGTAATAATGTCTTTGTATTATGTCGGAACTTGAGTACAATCTTATGTAAAAGAGTAACACATTATATCCCATATTCATTATGGCATAGTATACTCTTGTACCCATTTATTATATAAAGAAGTGTTATTTTGCAGAATTATATTGTCCCACATTCAATATGTGAGAGTAATTCCTCCACATCTCTGGGTATATAATAGGGTCAAGGGAGCCTTTTTGAAATGGATCACATCTCATCTTGTGTTCACATTGTTATTTGTACCGGGTTATTTGTAGTTGCTCCCTTTGTAAGATTGCAGGAGATTTCTGGAGATAATAAAAGACAAACTTCTTGTGGACGTAACCCAATTGGGTGAACCACGTATAGCTGTTGTATTCTTTTTCTTTGTTCTCTTTCTGTTCTTATTTATATGTTGATATGTTGTTGGTTTCTTAGATAGATAGCTAGTTTAGTAGATCTAATATTCTTACATGGTATCAGAGCCATGGTTACTATGATCTAACATCTTCTTTGAGTTTAACCATCAACGTGTATCTTCATTTTTTTTTTATCTGGGCACTCATTTTTTTGTAGATTTGGTTTCTATTTGGTAGCCATTAGGCTGCTCTTCAGATCTGGGCATGATTCTACATATTTGAGTTTTTTTTTGTTATAACCCTAACTTTGTTGTGTAGTTTTTTTGCAGATTTTTTTCAGGGGGCTTTTTATTGTTTTTCCATAAGATCTATATGTTTTTTGGATTTTCAAGGGGATCTTGATTGTTTTTCTGTAAGATCTATATGTTTTTTGAATCCTCCTCAAGGAGATCCATCTTCCGGTTGTAATATTAAGTTACGACAGTTACGACAAGTTTTGTTTTTTTTACAGGGCAGAAGATTGGCGGATTGAGGGTTCATATCATAATTTCGGCTGCATAGGTGGATGCAGAGTGGCTGCGCCATTTCCAAAATTTGGTTATAATAAGTATTTGGAGCATTATTGAGTGTTTTTTGTTTTGCCACCTGAGGTTTTTGTCAGATCTGTTACATTTTGTGCAGAATTTCCCAGAAAAGAGTAAAATATTTGATGCATATTTCTTGAATATTGGTTTTAAGCGTTGTGTATCTGATCCAAATCTGTATGTTAAGAACTTTGGTGATAATGTCCTCATTATTGTTTTATATGTGGATGATCTAATTATCACTGGCAGCCTGTAATATTCCCAATTAGCTTTGCTAATTGGAATATTTCATTTTTGCTTTATTTTGCCGCTTTAGCTAGAAATAATAAATAAAGTGAGAAATAAGAGGGGTCACCTCACTTTAGTCACCTCACTTTATAAATAAAGTGTTCTTTTTCTAGTTGATTGACGTTATAACTTAGAGAGGGGGCCTTGGGGGTCCACATGAGTATGATGGGGAGGCATCAGGCTGACCCAAGGTTAACTGCGCAGGTCAAAGGAGAGTAAGGACGCAGTTAAGTTTTGGAGGGAGTTTGGCATTATAAAAGGAGGGGTTCTCACCTCATTTGGACATGCATGATTTGATATTATTATTGAGAGCTAGACTTCTGTCTGCTTTAGCACGCCGGTTGTTTAGTCGGTCTGCAGCACTGTTTAGTGCAACCGAGTGTCTCCGGTCGGAGATCTCACCCTTAGCCTCGGGGGACTTCGAGTGCCTGCCCTGGTAAGGTTATTTCTGGTTTCACCCTTAGCTTCGGGGGACTTCGAGTGCCTGCCCTAGTAAGGTTATTTTCTGAGTAACACCTTTCAGTTTCAGTGGGAAGTAGCTGTAGTTTCTGGTGCCGGTTTGGAGAGGAAGAAGCCCTTCTAGTGGCTGCGCAGATCTGAAAAGGAGGGACGCTGTTCCAGGGGAGGAAAGTACGCAGAGCAGGCCTAGAGAGAGGACGCTGTTCTAGGAGGCAGAGGAACGCAGATCTGAAGGTACATTGATAGATCCAGACCTGGAGGTTACAGATCTGGAAGGGTATTTGCAGATCTAGTCCTGTATGGTGCAGATCTGAAGATATAGCACTAGATCCAGCTTGGGAGATTGCAGATCTGAGGAGATATTGGCAGATCTAGCCTAGATCTGAAGAGATAACATCAGATCCAGCCTTGGAGGTTGCAGATCTGAAGAGATATTGTCAGATCCAGCACAGATCTGAAGGGTTAACAGCAGATCTGATCTAGGAGGATGCAGATCTGGAGAGATAGGACGCAGATCTGGATTGGAGGCTTCAGATTCAGTGGATCTGAGCATACAGGAGACAGATCCATCAGGGAGGACGCTGATCTGGTGAGCAGGATTGTGTTAGAGGGGCTTGACAGCGTTTTCCAGCATTCAGGAGCTGATTCATTCATCTGGAGATTCTTGTGACTAGCACTCCATCTGTTTCTGCGCTGTCACTAGCAGAGACAACGTTTTCATTGTTGAGGGTTTGGAGGGTTGATATCAGCTGTCTTTTAGTCTTCAGCTCATAGTTCCGGTGCATTCCAGCTTCAGTCTTCAGAGCAGTCTTCAGCCAGCTAGGACGCTGTCCTTATTTGCAGCCATTGTTTATCTGAGAGGGTCTCCACTTGCCTAGGGCAAGGATAGGTGCACTCATTCGATTTTCTTGTACTTCTGTCTATGTACTTTCAGATTAATAAAATGGCTCAGTTTTCTGGCATTCCATGTGTACTTGTTCCATGATCTAGTTCCAGCATTGTATTTTCTATATCTGTCTGGCATATTTCTGTGTATTACTGGTTATTTCCCTTTGGGGATATTACACAGCCAGTGTGTATTAATTCAAGATATGAAAATTGCTCTTTAGAAGCAGTTTGGGATGACAGATCTCGGTACATTGCAATATTTCTTGGGTCTTCAGATATGGCATATGGCTGATGGTATTTTTCTCTCTCAGCCTAAGTATGCGACAAATCTATTGACTCGTTTCCATATGAGTAACTGTAAACCTGCTCCTACACCATTTCAATCCGGTGTAAAGTTAACTATTGAGTGTACCACTCCACTGGTTGATGCTACTCTTGATCGTCAGCTCATTGGAAGTTTAATATATTTAAGTCATAGTAGACCAGATCTCTCTTTTGCTGTCAGTATGATTTCTCAGTTCACGCAGCAACCTCGTGAAAGTCATTGGGAGCCAAGAGAATTCTGCCGTATTTACAGGGGACATTGCATTATGGTGTATTTTATTCGAGTAGTGCTACAATTTTACTCTGGTTATACATATTCTGATTGGGCAGGTGACAGTTCTGATCGACGGTCAACTGCTGTTTACATATTTCAACTTGGTTCAGGTCCGATCTCTTGGTCCAACAAGAAGTTGAAGACTCTTTCTTTATCTTCATGTGAAGCAGAGTATAGAGCAGCCAAAGAAGGAGCTAAAGAAGCCGTTTGGTTACGACATGTTCTTACCGAGCTTGATCTGGTTCCGAAATCGTCCACCATGTTGAAATGTGACAATTAGGGTGTAATTCAGCTTGCTTACAATCCGGGGTATCACTCCAAAACGAAGCATCTCGACCTTGATGCTCATTATATTCAAGGTCTTGTCGCCGATAGTATTATTTCTCTAGAGTATTGTCCTACCGAGCAGCAAGCAACTGATATCACTCCAAAACGAAGCATCTCGACCTTGATGCTCATTATATTCAAGGTCTTGTCGCCGATAGTATTATTTCTCTAGAGTATTGTCCTACCGAGCAGCAAGCAACCGATATCTTCACCAAATCCTTGACAGAAGCGAAGTATGTGTATCTTTGTTCTTTGCTTGGGATGAGGGAACTTGTTATCAAGGGGGAGTAGTAATGACTCCTTCCTTCCTTAGTGTTAGGATGGGCACTTCTCCCAACCATTATTAAGGGGGAGTGTTGGAATATATTATATTCCTTGGAAGGTAATAATGTCTTTGTATTATGTTGTGTTAGCCACCTATAAATTTTGTTATATCAAAAGGTAGCTAAGACTTTTTGAGCCTTCAAGGAACAAATTTTATTACTAAAAAGTGTTGGCTCTTGAAGACTCTTGAAGGCCTCATGCCTTTCCTCTGTCCAAAACTTCACTACTGTTTCCCTTCAGAACTCAGAAATCCTGCTGATTTCCAATTCAAAATACTGTTGCAAGCACCATTTCCCTTTTCCCCTTCTCCCAAAACTAACTTTCATTTGCTCCCCTTTTTCTCCATAAAACTCCTCTATTTTCATGATTCCTTTTCTCCCTTTTGTGAAAATCCTCTTTACATAGTTTAAAACTCATTTTTAAACTATATCGGAACCCTCAATTTCTCTCGAAAACCATTGGAAATCCATAAAAAACACATTTTCATATTATGGACTTAAGCCCCTTTGGGCTAAGTCTTTAACCCCTCCCTCCATACGCCCAGGTGCCAGGACCAAGCGCTGACCCTCTTCGGCGCTTATCGCATCGCACAATTCCATGGGTTGATTGAAAAGCCCGAGCCCGAGGCTCCGATTGCGATTAGCCCTTTTGTTATAACGCATCGGGCATATTGTATTTCACGAGAATCAAAGGCCCTTCAGTCGGGCGCCAGCCTTTTCATATATATATTTTCTGCCACCAAAACCTTTTGTGTTATTTAATTGTCGTTTTTATTAATATTTTAAATTTTCGCCAGTTCAAATTTTCAGCCAATTTCCGCCGTCGATCTGATCTGCAGATCGACGGCGCGGAGTTCGTCTCCTTAGTGGTCCCCGCATTCCACTCACCTGTCCCAAAAACCGCGCGGTATTCATCGCACCGCCTTTGGGCGAGGGCAGTTTTTTCCTGATTGGCAGCGATTCCTTTCAGCGGTTGACGCGTGGCCTGGGCACTGTTCATAAAACCGCCGTCCATCGCGCGTTAAAGTTCGGACGTGGACCCGGAGCGATATCGTTGTACACCGTCCGATTGGGGGCGGGCTATCCAACGGCTATCGCTCACCGAAGGTGCTCGATAGTTAATCGGGCTACGACGCGGCATTTAATGAATCTCTGCCGTCGATCTGATCTGCAGATCGACGGCCCACATTTCATCGCCCTGTTTCGATCGCCCAGTCAACATTTTCCACTTTGACTTCCCGTTTTCACTCCCGACCGTCGATCTCTGCGCGATCGACGGCTCTGATTTAACAATTCTTTTGCCTTTTCTATGACTTCTCCCGATTAATCTCGACCGTTGGATGATGCCATCCAACGGCCCCGCTCTCTCCACATGCCTTCTGCAGCAATAAACCTATATATGCAGGATTTTTTAATATTTGTTTGTATTTTGCAGGGTTTAATGATTTTCTCACCATTTTTGAAAAAAATTCGAAAGAAGAGGGTGACGATCCTCCTGCCTTTGATTCACCGAAGAAAATCATCACAGGGTGTTAAAACCACGTTTTCATCAATCGTTCATGAGGCATTGATGCCATTCAACCCCTGCACGGCCCTATACATCAGCAAAAAACACAGCAAGTCAATTACAAATCACAGAGTATCAGTGACGAAGATAAAAATGAACCAGGACAGAGGATGGAAGACATATTTTGTGGGGATCACGGCTAAGAATGTTTATCAAAAGCCTAATCCCCGATTAAAAACACAGTTAAAGAAGAAAATCTAAAGTGTTTTAGCGACAGAAAGCCTCCATCGCCACATCTGAGGCAAATTGATTCCTCCCAGCTACCAAAATGCCACCTGTGCCTCAAAGTATTCAATCAAAGGCCGAAATTATTGATCAAATGAAGATATTCGCCTCAGCGCAGCCAGAGAGTTACTGAGCTGTTCAATGTGCTGGCTACTACCTATGGCATCATCACTCACATTTACATAATGAGTATTATGGAAAAGGATCAGTGCTTTTTCAATCACTCAGCTGTTCAAATTGTCGGCTGGTACCTATGGCATTATACCGTTTTGTGCTTTTGCAGGGAAAATTAATGCAAAAGATATCTGCAGAGTAACTCCGACACCACACAGAGCCTCAAAGGTCAACAAAAGCTCCCACCGAGCTTAAAACTTTATGTAAAACATTTAATATAGAGTGCACCCATGTAAAGTTTCTTCATTGAGCCCCTCAAAGGCCAAGAAACCATTAAATCTGTATTAATCGTAATTAGAGATCTTTTATCAGATCTCACCTCCTCATTCTTCTACATATACTACTGCGGAAGATGAGTGAGGGGTTGGTTGTAGAATTTTGAAATACATTTTAGCTTAAACCTCTGATTGTAAATAGTGTTCACTGGCCCTTGGAGCTCTGCTTGTGATAGATTAGTTAGGCTGAATAGTGAAGATGATTGCTGAACTGAAACATTGGACTTGAAGACTGTAACTAGTTTGACATCAATAACAAGCTATTTCTTGGGATCCTGGTCTATATCATTGGTGAAGTGCCCCTCTCTTTGTGATTGTTTTCCTAATATGTATGTCACATTTGTTCACTATTCTCTGATAAAGAACAACATTTATAGAGTTAGGACCTGCTGTACATCAGTAGTCTTCTCTGACTGAAAAGCTTTATCCCTCGTCCTACTGTTTGCTTTAAACATTGTTTCTTGAAAGTTATTTTCCTTATTTGCTTATTAAAGTTAGACTAGAAAAGTGATGGTTTGCCCTGTTTCTAGCTTCTTTTCTCCAAAGGCAGATTCTGAAAGTTTCCCTTGGTGTTGACTGAAAGTAGACTAGGTTTAAAAGTACTTTATCTGATCTTAAGTTTATACTCTGTCTTCTCTTATATGTTTTCATACTTTCTGAAGGTAATTATGTGGATTACTGGATTGTTTGTCAATTAAGTTGCTTTAATACAAACTTGCCCAAGCAGTCAATGGTTAGCCCTGCACTTGGTTGGTTTTAAACAGTTACTTAAGAGGCTTTTCTTGTTTGGACTGACTATAAATCCTTTATGAAATTATTATCAGTTTTCACCCCTCCAACACTTTATTGTTTCCATTCCATCACTCTAATCTCAATAATCTTGTGATGTAGATGACTTGCCCCTTGGATCACTCTTGATGTTGTTGTTCAATTAAAGCCCTAATATGACTCCATAACCCAATGGACTAAAAACCAGCGTTATATCTATCTTTTTAGCCTAGCTGTTCTATTCACTTGCAACTTCTCACCTTTGAAACTCTTTGCACTTAGGACTTTCCACCTCAAACTGTATTCATGCTCAACCATCCAAAAAACAAACAAAACCCTTGGCCTCATAACTAGCCTAATATCATAACCCCAAACTTCAAAGACAAATCCATCTTTGCACTTATTGGAGAGATACCTCTCCGGATTCAGGAGGGCTAGATCCTAGAATCCCAAAGTTGGTTGAAACGATGTTGTTTCTGTGATCGGACTTTGCCAATCTTGCTGATTACAGATTCCTAACATTTCTGGCGACTCCGCTGGGGAATCTTTTCTGAGTTAATAAAAAGTTCAAAAACATCTTAAAACTCTAGATAACCCCTGGTTTTATGACAATTGTTCTGTTTGACAGCTGAGCCACCTGCAACTAACATTTCTAGCGACTCTACTGGGGATCAAACCCAGAATCATTTTCATTTTTATAAAACCTTGTGAGTTAAAAGCAGCCTTTTCAAGCACTACCAAGAAACGGTAATCACGATAAAACTTGTTTGAGTCAGTGACAAACTAGGTAAAACCTAGGATTCTCTTAAGACTTTATCTAACCTTGAAAGATTAGCTGGCTTAGCCATAAGAGTAAACTGTCTTTGTCTCATAACCGTAGCTAAGTTTTGAAACAAAGTTAGGATATTCTTAGAAACCACACAACTGAAAAATAACTCAGAAAACACCAAAAATATTTCAGATTGGTATCCGATAAACATGGTGGTGGACTATAAAACCTTTTAACTCCTTAGGAGCTAAAAATTTCCACTTGGCAACTCCACAATCCTTAACAGACCTTAAGACTCCACTGGGAAGAACCCTCATCATTGTAACATTAGAAAAACTCAGTTAGAGCACTGTAGGATTGAAATTTCTGTAAACAGATTAGTTAACCTCTCAAATATTGTCATACCTGGTTGAACTTTTCTTGTTTATTTGGGTCTGAAAAACACAGCATAGTGGCTCCTAGAAAGATTCGTTCTAGAGCCTATCCTGACCCTGATCCACCTGAAGTAGTTGATAACCCAGAAGGTATCCTTAGGAAGACTCCTAAGATTAAATTATCAACTGTTTTCAGATCACCCTTGAGAGCTAATTCAGTTCCTGAAAATCTTTCAGCTCTACAACAATCTCAAGTTGACTTAGTAAATCCATTTAGAACTAGGTCTCTTGGTGATTTAGATCAGTTAGATTCTGAGTCTTCACTATCATCTCCTGAAACAAGTGAACATCTTGGCAGCAGAGAAACAACACCTCCTGATTTGCATTTCCTTCACAATTTAGGTGTCTCTCATCCAAGATCAGCTCAGCAATCTATTCCTGGTCCATCCACTTTTGCTCATCCTACATCCATTGTTCAAACCACTCCACTTCAGCCCACTTTCCCTTTTGTTAATCCACCCCCACCACATATCATGGCAACATGGTATGCTCCCTTAGTCCTTCCTGCACCATTAGTCAATCTTCCATAGGACTATCAGCCAAAAATTCCATTATACGATGCTAGCAATGCTACAACTGCATCCCAACATGTGGATAAAATGAATGACTACTTTGACAGAAATGAAATTGATGATGATTCTGTCAAGCTTAGATTATTTGCTCAGAGCTTAGGGGGAGAAGCAAGAAAATGGTTCAAAGGCCTAGCCCCCCATAGTATTAATGATCTCCAAGCCTTCCATCAAACATTATTAAACAAATGGGAAGTAAAGAATAATCCTCTCCAAGTCCTTTCTGATTACAAGAACCTCCATAGAAACACTGGGGAAAGTGTGCAAGCTTATTGCACTAGATTCAATAGTGTGTATAATGCACTTTCCCCAGAGCTAAAACCTCCGCAGGGCTCAGCTTTAAACAAGCTTCTTGAAGGGTTTGACCCTGAGATGGCCTATCAGCTAAGAGAGAGAGTCTTTGCAACTCTTGAAGATATGCAAAGAGGTGCTCTTTCTGTGGAAGTCAACTTAATGGAAAAGAGCAAGAATGAAAAATGAAAAGAGAGTGTCTTTTAGAGAGGAATCTGCATCTTCTACTTCTAACTCAAAGATGGAAAAAATGATGGAAGAAATGATGAAAGAAATGAGCATAATTAAGAGAGCACAAGCAAGCCAAAACCAAACTGCTCCTCAAAATAGAAATCAGAACCAGAATCAGAATTTTAGAAGGAACCAACCTCCAAGCAGAACTAGGGAAGATGATCAGCAGATCACTCCTCCCTTTCATTAAAACTATGTAAGTGAGGTTGAGGAAACAGATGAGATAACAGAGGAAGATGATATCAACATGTTGGGAGTGGATAATGATGACTTTGAGATTCATTATGATAGAAAACAAGGTCTATACACACCTTATGATGACAGAAGAGATGATGATGAAAATTATTATCAAGACATGGAAAATGTCATCATGGAACCTCAAAAAGAATATGACTTTAGAAGCAAAACCAGTCAACAGACCCCCAACAACAAAACCTCTGATAAATCTTCACAAAACAGCACTACAACCAAGCCTAGAGTTGTCAAACAAAAGGACAAAACAGTGGCTGTAAATTCTGGTAATGATAAAGAGAAAGACACTCAAAACAAAGAAAAACAGAGTGCAGACCTTAGTAGTACTAACACTTCAGCTAGTACTCTTGTGAAAACAATTTTGTCAAGTATAAATAAAACAAATCAGCAAGTTGATATTGCTGATAGAGTGACAGCTAATAAGGCTGAAACCAGCACTTTAAAGAGTCAAATTCCTTTCAGCCTGGCAGGAAATTTCGAAGATCAAAATCTCTGTTCCCCTCACTGAGTTAGCTGCCCAACATGTGTATAGAACCCAAATTTTGAAGGCTTTGAAAATAGAAGAAAATGAGGATAGTCAATCTTAATGATGACCAGCCTGAGCTGATTTTTGGTCCTAAGATTGAAGGTAGATATCAAGAGGGACATGTTCCTCCCTTTTATGTGAGTTTAAACATTCATGACAAAATTCTGCACAACGCTATGCATGATTCCGGGGCCTCTCATAATTTAATGCCAAAAGCTGTAATGGAGAGCCTGGGTCTAGAAATCACCAGACCTTACAAAGACCTTTACTCTTTTGATTCCAACAGAGTAAAATGTTTAGGATTAATCAAAGACCTCTGTGTTAACTTGGCCCAGATTCCAGCCAAATGCTTAGTCATGGATATTGTTGTGGTTGATGTGCCCCCAAAGTATGGAATGTTACTATCAAGATCTTGGGGGGCTAAGTTACAAGGGACTATGCAAATGGACATGACCTATGCGACTATCCCTGTTTTCAATCAAACTAGAAGACTTTACAGGGAGTCCCATATGAAATTCATAGTTACAAGTCAAGACAAACCACAAAACTCTCCCTTGTATTCTGTAAATACAGGCCTTGATTCTTTTATTATGTTTAATGATGAAACACTTACCCAACAAGTCACTATAACAGAATCAATGGCCGATAGGGAGGAAGAGGAACACAACGCAGAAGTGTCAAAACAGTTTGTTGCATTTAAAAACAATAGCAAACCAAATAGAGGTCTTGAGCTTCAAGTTAAGTGTCCATTATTTTTGAACATTCACAATCAAGAAAACAACCCTCAAATAAACGAAAATCTTGGGGAATCAAAACAAATGCAACTAAGTTCTGAGATTCCACAACAACCCTTGAGCACGTTAGTTGAAGAGGACAGTAACCAGGATGAAACCGAAAACAATCCTCTGTGGAGTATGTATTTTGATGGGTCATGCACTAAGAATAATGCTGGTGCAGGTGTCTGGATTACTAACACTGAAAACAACCACACAGAAAGCATTTCCTGCAAATTAAATTTTCAGTGTTCCAATAACATAGCAGAATATGAATCCCTTCTCTTAGGCTTACACCTATTGAAAAAGTTAGGAGCCAGAAGAATCAATGTGTATGGGGATTCAGAGTTAGTCATTAGGCAAGTCAATGGGGAGTATAACGCAAATCATCCCAGACTCAGGGCCTACCGAAACGATGTCATGGACCTTTTGAAAACATTCGAGGAGTCCAAACTGTTTTTTGTCCCAAGAAAAAAGAAATATCGCGGCCCACAATTTAGCCTTTGCAGCTAGAACATGCTTAACGCCATATAACACCAAAGACTGCACAACTCAGATAAAATTTAGACCAGCTGTTCCTGATAATGAGAAATATTGGCAGGTGTTTGACAATGACAAACAAATAGAAGACTTCATGCAATTCAGAAATGAATTCGAACTGAACAGTTCAGACTCGGACTATGAAACAGACTGCAGAGAAGAAAATTTTCTTGATGAAGAAGAACCGTCTCCTGAACTTACTAATACAAACCTGTTAACAAGCAAACTTATAAACAAAACATAATTGAATGCAGAGTTAGAAACAGAGGAGTTAGAAACTCTGCACTCTAAAGATGAAAGTTTGCCTAAGGGTCTGGCCCCTTTAGAAGAGTTGTTCGATTTTAACGATGTGGCGAATAAACCAAAACTGGAACCTGTAGAGACTGAAGTGGAAGAGTGTAATATTGGCAGCGAACTTAAGCCGAAAATGATTAAACTGTCCAAGACTTTACCAGCTCACGTTAAACTCAAATACATTGAGCTGTTTAAGGAGTTTTCTGATGTTTTTGCGTGGAGTTACGAAGATCTTAAATCCTATGACACTGAAATAATACAGCACAAAATTCCCCTCAAAGAAAACCAAAAACCATTCAAACAGAAACTGCGCAGAATAAACCCTGCTCAGTTGCCTTTGGTTCAGAAGGAGATCATGAAAATGTATGAAGCTGGTATTATTGTCCCTATTAGATATTCTGAATGGGTGTCTAATCTGGTGTCGGTTAGGAAGAAAACTGGAGAGATCAGGCTTTGTATAGACTTTAGAGATTTAAACAAAGCTTCATTAAAAGACAACTATCCTTTACCCAAGATGGCTCATATTTTACAAAGGGTAGTAGGGTCTAAAAGAATTTCTTTGCTTGATGGCTATTCAGGGTACAATCAGATTCTAGTCCACCCTGCTGATCAATTAAAGACAGCCTTTACTACACCATGGGGCACCTTCATGTATGTGAAAATGCCCTTTGGTCTAATGAATGCTGGAGCAACTTTTCAAAGAGCCATGGACATAGCATTCTCGGAGGAACTGGGCTTCTTCATCATTATCTATCTTGATGATGTTACTATGTTTTCAAAAACAGATGAAGAGCACTTAGAACATTTAAGAAAAGTTTTCAAGAAATGCAGAAAGTTTGGAATATCTTTAAACCCTAAAAAGACACTATTCGGTCTCTAAGAAGGTAAACTTCTTGGGCACATTATTTCTGAGGAGGGTATAAAGATAGATCCAAAGAGGATTGAGGTCATATTGCAAATCTCTCATCCTCGAAACATCAAAGAGTTGCAATCTTTCATTGGAAAGATTAACTTTTTGAGAAGGTTCATCCCCAACTTGGCTGAGCTCCTTAGGAATATCACAAACATGTTAAAGAAGGAGCAAGGGGTAAAATGGACCTTGGAAGCAAAGAAGTCTTTTGAATTGGTGAAACAAGCGTTAACCAAAACACTGGTTCTTATAAGTCCTGATTTTTCAAAAGATTTTTATATTTTTTCATTTGCATCAGAACATACCATAGCTGCTGTCCTTTTGCAGAAAAATCCACAAGGACAAGAGCAACCTATTGCATTCTTTAGTAAGGCATTGAGGGATGCCCCTTTGAAGTATAACATTATGGAGAAGCAAGCTTTTGCTTTGGTTAAAGCTTTGAAAGACTTCAGAGTGTACATCCTCCACTCACACATCACTGCCTTTGTCCCAAACTCAGTTGTTAAAGACATTCTAACACAGGACCCAGATGGTAAGAGAGGTAAGTGGATCTCTGTTATCCTTGAATACGATTTAGAGATAAAACCCACTAAACTTATCAAAGGCCAAGGTCTAGCTAAACTAATGGCTGAATCCAAATTTGAAGTTCTTGATATCAATATGATTGATGCTTTGGATGACCAAGAAGGATTCTCAACTCCTATTGTTGAAGATCATTTTATGAATTCTCCTTGGTATGCTGATATTATTTATGTTTTGCTTAAATTGAATACACCTCCTGGTTTGACAAAAACAAAGGTAAGATTCCTCAAATTGAAAGCTGTAAACTATTGCATTATAGATAGATGTCTTTATTGGAAAAATGCAAGTGGTGTATTGCTTAAATGTTTGCCTAAGTTTGATGCAGAGAAGATTAAATACCAATTCCATGAAGGAGAGTATGGAGGTCATTTGTACTGGAAGACAACAACCAACAAAATTTTGAGGGCTGGTTTCTATTGGCCTACTCTTTTTCATGATGTGCATAAGATGATCATATCCTGCCGTAAATGTCAACTGTTTGAAGGCAAAAGAAAACTGCTACCCCTGCCTCTGCATCCAATCACTATTGAAGCCCCTTTTCAACAGTGGGGACTTGACTTTATAGGAGAAATCCATCCCCCATCTTCTGCCCAGCATAGATGGATTCTCGCTGCCACAGACTATTTCATTAAGTGGATAGAAGCCATTCCTTGTAGGCAGGCCAATGATTCAATTATCATAAAATTTATAGAGACTAACATTCTCTCCAGATTTCGCTGTCCAACCAAGATTATCACTGATAATGCAGCAACATTCAGATCAAACAGGATGGTTGATTTCTGTCACAGATATCAAATAACATTGGGGCATTCCACGGCCTATTACCCCCAAGGTAATGGCCTTGCAGAATCCTCAAATAAAATTTTAGTGAACATAATCAAGAAACTGTTGGAGGACAACAAAAAGTCTTGGCACACGAAGCTAGTTCATGCACTGTGGGCTGACAGATTGACTTTGAAGAAATCCATTGGCATGTCACCTTTTCAGCTGGTGTATGGTACTGATGCAGTTTTTCCAAACAGCCTTGGTGTACCAGTAATGAAGTTGATTCAAGAGTTACAAACTGAAGATAATGACATGAACAGAAGGATAAACCAGACCATCCATCTTCAGCAAACCAGAGAGGAAGTTTATAACAAAGCATTGCAAAAACAGATCAGCATTAAAAAGCTTTTTGACAGAAGAACAAAGGCCAACAATTTCAAAATTGGGGACCAAGTTTTAAAGTGGGACTCAAGGAGGGAAGAGAAGGGCAAGCATGGAAAATTTGACAACTTATGGCTTGGCCCTTACTCTATTCATTCAGCTGCTGGCAACAATGCGTTTTTCTTGCAGGAGTTGAATGGAGCAACACTATTTGGGGGTCCTGTCAATGGCATGATGCTTAAGCATTACTTCTCTTGATCCATGTTATGTTCCAAAAGCCTTTTTATCTTTTTTCCACTATAAATATTTCATCCACCATTGCATTCAAAGTTGTAAAAATCAAAAATACAAAAACAATGAAAAGAAATAAAAGAGGGCAGATTGTGAAAACAAGAAAGGTATAGCCCCATACCAAAAAAGAGAAACAAATCTGAAAGTGTGCAAGCTCAAATGCCACTCCTGAATAACACACTTCTAGTTTGTCAAACTGTTTAAACTTGACTAATTAGCTTTAAATTTTCTGCTGATAGGATAGTGAATTCAATTTGCCAAACTGTTTAATCTTGGCTTATCAGTAGATAGTTTAAGATAGAAATTAAAGGTTCAAACATGTTCAAAATCTGAACCTAAGTTTCCAAAGAGAGATGACTCAAATCTGTTTTGTTTCCGAGTCAAAAAAGAAGTAAATCTGGTTCTAATTAACTCAAAATCTGAACCAGAGAACAAAGAAGGAGCAACTCAAAGCAAAAGTTAAGACAGAGCTGTAAAAAAGATGAAGTGCTTTGAATTTTCACAGGAAGTCAAACAATTCAATCTTGACTTGACTGTTTTTAAATTTATGTTTTAGAATTTAGAGAATAAAAATCTGTTGGACAATTTAATCCCAACAGATAGTAGAATAGGTAGAGAAGCATCTGAACTCAACTGTTTAAACTGAGTTCAGGGAGAAATAAGGAGTAGAATTAGATTAGTTTTATGCTTTCAAAAGAATAAAATGTTGTAAAAAGAGTTTGCCAATCCAAGTGCACTCTAATGAAGAAAAGATGTTAGATCAGTAGGATTGGGTAGGTAGAAAGTTTGTATTGATGAAGGTCCATTGTTTTCATAGCTGCTAATATGTTTTCAGAGAAGACCATCCCAGCAAAGGAAGGGCAGCCCAATGGATCAGGCACAGGTCAGCCTTCCAGAGAATGCAAGTCTGAAGTTCTTGATGCCTTCAAGAAGGCATCATCCCCAAGTGGAGCCACTTTTAGCCAGCTATAAATTTTGTTATATCAAAAGGTGGCTAAGACTTTTTGAGCCTTCAAGGAACAAATTTTATTACTAAAAAGTGTTGGCTCTTGAAGACTCTTGAAGGCCTCATGCCTTTCCTCTGTCCAAAACTTCACTGCTGTTTCCCTTCAGAACTCAGAAATCCTGCTGATTTCCAAGCCAGAATACTGCTGCAAGCACCATTTCCCTTTTCCCCTTCTCCCAAAACTAACTTTCATTTGCTCCCCTTTTTCTCCATAAAACTCCTCTATTTTCATGATTCCTTTTCTCCCTTTCGTGAAAATCCTCTTTACATAGTTTAAAACTCATTTTTAAACTATATCGGAACCCTCAATTTCTCTTGAAAACCATTGGAAATCCATAAAAAACACATTTTCATATTATGGACTTAAGCCCCTTTGGGCTAAGTCTTTAACCCCCCCCTCCATACGCCCAGGTGCCAGGACCAAGCGCTGACCCTTTTCGGCGCTTATCGCATCGCACAATTCCATGGGTTGATTGAAAAGCCCGAGCCCGAGGCTCCGATTGCGATTAGCCCTTTTGTTATAACGCCTCGAGCATATTGTATTTCACGAAAATCAAAGGCCCCGCAGTCGGGCGCCAGCCTTTTCATATATATATTTTCTGCCACCAAAACCTTTTGTTTTATTTAATTGTCATTTTTATTAATATTTTAAATTTTCGCCGGTTCAAATTTTCAGCCAATCTCCGCCGTCGATCTGATCTGCAGATCGACGGCGCAGAGTTCGTCTCCCCAGTGGTCCCCGCATTCCACTCACCTGTCCCAAAAACCGCGCGGTATTCATCGCATCGCCTTTGGGCGAGGGCGGTTTTTTCCCGTTTGGAAGCAATTCCATTCAGCGGTTGACGCGTGGCCTGGGCACTGTTCATAAAACCGCTGTCCATCGCGCGTTAAAGTTCGGACGTGGACCCGACGCGATATCGCTGTACACCGTCCGATTTGGGGCAGGCTATCCAACGACTATCGCTCACCGAAGGTGCCCGACAGTAAATCGGGCTACGACGCGACATTTAACGAATCTCTGCCGTCGATCTGATCTGCAGATTGACGACCCACATTTCATCGCCCTGTTTCGATCGCCCAGTCAACGTTTTCCACTTTGACTTCCCGTTTCCACTCTCGACCGTCAATCTGTGCGCGATCGACGACTCTGATTTAACAATTCTTCCGCCTTCTCTATGACTTCTCCCGATTAATCTTGACCGTTGGATGATGCCATCCAACGGCCCCGCTCTCTCCACATGCCTTCTACAACAATAAACCTATATATGCAGGATTTTTTAATATTTGTTTGTATTTTGCAGGGTTTAAATGATTTTCTCGCCATTTTTGAAAAAAATTCGAAAGAAGAGGGTGACGATCCTCCTGCCTTCGATTCACCAAAGAAAATCATCACAGGGTGTTAAAACAACTTTTTCATCAATCGTTCATGAGGCATTGATGCCATTCAACCCCTGCATGGCCCTATACATCAACAAAAAATACAGCAAGTCAATTACAAATCACAGAGTATCAGTGACGAAGATAAAAATGAACCAGGATAGAGGATGGAAGACATATTTTGCGGGGATCACGGCTAAGAATGTTTATCAAAAGGCTAATCCTCGATTAAAAACACAGTTAAAGAAGAAAATCTAAAGTGTTTTAGCGACAGAAAGCCTCCACCGCCACATCTGAGGCAAATTGATTCTTCCTAGCTACCAAAATGCCCCCTGTGCCTCAAAGTATTCAATCAGAGGCCGAAGTTATTGATCAAATGAAGATATTCGCCTTAGCGCAGCCAGAGAGTTACTTCTGCAGGGAAAATTAATGCAAAAGATATCTGTAGAGTAACCTCGACACCACACAGAGCCTCAAAGGTCAACAAAAACTCCCACCGAGCTTAAAACTTTATGTAAAACATTTAATATAGAGTGCACCCATGTAAAGTTTCTTCATTGAGCCCCGCAAAGGCCAAGAAGCCATTAAGTCTGTATTAATCATAATTAGAGATCTTTTATCAGATCTCACCTCCTCATTCTTCTATATATACTACTGCGGAAGATGAGTGAGGGGTTGGTTGTAGAACTTTGAAATACATTTGAGCTTAAACTTCTGATTGTAAATAGTGTTCACTGGCCCTTGGAGCTTTGCTTGTGATAGACTAGTTAGGCTGAATAGTGAAGATGATTGTTGAACTGAAACATTGGACTTGAAGACTGTAACTGGTTTGACATCAATAACAAGCTGTTTCTTGGGATCTTGGTCTATATCATTGGTGAAGTGCCCCTCTCTTTGTGATTGTTTTCCTTCTATGTATGTCACATTTGTTCACTATTCTCTGATAAAGAACAACATTTATAGAGTTAGGACCTGCTGTACATCGTAACCTTCTCTGACTGAAAAGCTTTATCTCAATGTTTTCCTCCAATTTGTTTATTTAAGAACGATTTAATACAGTTTAAGCAGTTAGGAATGCTGGAGTTCCCTCGTCCTACTGTTTGCTTTAAACATTGTTTCTTGAAAGTTATTTTCCTTATTTGCTTATTAAAGTTAGACTAGAAAAGTGATGGTTTGCCCTGTTTCTAGCTTCTATTCTCCAAAGGCAGATTCTGAAAGTTTCCCTTGGTGTTAACTGAAAGCAGACTAGGTTTAAAAGTACTTTATCTGATCTTAAGTTTATACTCTGTCTTCTCTTATATGTTTTCATACTTTCTGAAGGTAATTTTGTGGATAATTGGATTGTTTGTCAATTAAGCTGCTTTAATACAGGCTTGCCCAAGAATTTTATGGTTAGCCCTGCACTTGGTTGGTTTTAAACAGTTACTTAAGAGGCTTTTCTTGTTTGGACTGACTATAAATCCTTTGTGAAATTATTATCAGTTTCCACCCCTCCAACACTTTATTGTTTCCATTCCATCACTCTAATCTCAATAATCTTGTGATGTAGATGACTTGCCCCTTGGATCATTCTTGATGTTGTTGTTCAATTAAAGCCTTGATATGACTCCATAGCCCAATGGACTAAAAACCAACGTTATATCTATCTTTTTAGCCTAGCTGTTCTATTCACTTGCAACTTCTCACCTTTGAAATTCTTTGCACTTAGGACTTTCCACCTCAAACTGTATTCATGCTCAACCATCCAAAAAACAAACAAAACCCTTGGCCTTCATAACTAGCCTAATATCATAACCCCAAACTTCAAAGACAAATCCATCTTTGCACTTATTGGAGAGATCCCTCTCCGGATTCAAGAGGGCTAGATCCTAGAATCCCAAAGTTGGTTGAAACGATGTTGTTTCTGTGATCGGACCTTGCCAATCTTGCTGATTACAGATTCCTAACATGTTGGAAGTTGAATATAATCTTATGTAAAAGAGTAACACATTATATCCCATATTCATTATGGCACAGTATACTCTTGAACCCATTTATTATATAAAGAGGTGTTATTTTGGAGAATTATATTATCCCACATTCAGTATGTGAGAGTAATTCCTCCACATCTCTGGGTATATAATAGGGTTAAGGGAGCCTTTTTGAAACGGATCACATCTCATCTTGTGCTCATACTGTTATTTGAAGTTGCTCTCTTTGTAAGATTGCAGGATATTTCTGGAGATAATAGGAGACAATCTTCTCGTGGACGTAGCCCAATTGGGTGAACCACGTATATCTGTTGTATTCTTTTTTTTGTTCTCTTTCTTTTCTTATTTATATGTTGATATGTTGTTGGTTTCTTAGATAGATAGCTAGTTTAGTAGATCTAATATTCTTACAACAGATGTGTCTTAGCCTCTCTGCAACTTCTCGAGGCTAGAGCACATCTGATGCTACAAAAATCAACACTCCCTCTTAGCAAGGAATGTGCTCTAGTACTGTTGCTCTCCTGATAGCAATCCTCTGATTTTGCACCATCTCCTACTGCGCTGCTGATGTGTGGCTACTGCTGCCCACCAACTACTGTGCAACTATGATTCTGTGCTGTATCTGTATTGCCGCTGCCAACTACTGCATCTGCACTGCAACTCTGTTGCTGCTGCTATTGCAACATCTGCCACTGTCTCTCATCTGTTGCTGCTGCAACTAAGAACTGTCCATCAAACTGAACCAACTGTGTCTAGTCTGATGCATCTATCACCTTAGTCCTGACTGCTGTTAGTCTCTGCGCTGTTACTAAAGCCTTTGCACTTTTGATGACTCTGCATTGTGCCAACTGCACTGTGCCAAATGCACCTACCAACTCTGCTTAGTCTTAGACCGCTACTAGCTACTGCATCTGTCACTCTGGCACATGACTGCACCAACCGACACTGGTCCATCCTGCTACTGCTACTATGGGTTCCATAGCAAGGTATTGATCCAAGAGGTGGACTCCTCAAGGTTCCTGCCCACCTGTAGCTCTCTAGGGCTACAAAACCAAATCACCCCATCTCACTCCTGGAGGTACGTCGCTGAACATGGCAAACTCATCCTCCAGTTTGGAGGACAACCTGTCTATCTTAGCGGATGCAGCATGCTGATCCTGCTTCTTCTCTTTGTCCCTCTTTTTGAGCGGACACTGGGTGCTATAGTGACCAAGTTCAACACATCTGAAGCATTTCACCTTTGAAATGTCCTTTCTTCTGCGCTGCTCCTGTTGACCCTTTGATGTAAGGGCTATGCTTTCCTCCTCCTTTACTTCCTTCATCCCACAGCTGTTGCTGCCTCGTATGGTGCTCTTCACCAAGTCTCGCCTCATCTCCTCCTGTTGTTGATCTTCCCACATTTTGCCCCAGTCTGGCAAGTTTTCTCTGCCCAGGATACTCTAGACGAAAACTTGCCACTCCTTTGAAATGCTATTAAGGGAAAATCGTACAAACTCTGTAGGTTGGGGCGTTGACCCAACTGCAGAAAGCTGATCCCAGATATCCCGAAGTTTAGTAAGGAAGGGGTCTATACGCTCCCCTTTCTACATCCTGGTACACCTCAACTTCTCCTCCAAATACATCTTCCGCTGCTTGAAAGATCCCTGGTATAACGTAGCAAGGGCATCACACATCTGTTTGGTGGTATCTTTGCCAGCTATGTGCGATAATACGTGATCTCGATCTCCATCAAGAATCAACTTCTTTGCTTTCGCCATCTCCTTTTTGTAGGCCTTATGTTGATCTGGGTCTGTGGGTACAACTACCATTGAACCGATGTAGGTTTTGAGATCATATTCGTCTGAAGACAGGAAATCCTGGCCTTCCAGATCACACAACTTGCTGAACCGTCCAATCTGTCCTGATCTCTCAACCCTGCTAATGCCATCTCGCCTGAAATGTCAAACTCTGCATCTCATCCTCTGCGCAATTGCTGACTGGCTCTATGCACTCCCTGTTGGAGTGGGAAAATCTGCTCACGACTACTGCTGCTCTGCGTGGAGAATTTGAACTTCTTGGTTAGAAGTTCCCTAAGGAAAGAATTCCCTCTGTGTGTGCTCTTCTTCCCTTTTGACGCTATTTTGACAGCAACTGCTGCAAAGTAATTGCGTCCCAGCCGAATATCTGCTCTGCAAGAAAATCGGTGCTGCTCCCTCTGCCTCTGACAATCTTCGATCTGGAAATTTTGTTCTCTGTTGACTCACTTAGAGAAACAAATTTTCTTGAAAAACTGCCCTGCTGGCTAATGGACTGTGCAGCCTCTTGGGGTTTCGAGTAGCTGCCTACACAGTGCCTCGACGCTCCCTCTTTCCTTCTGCAATTGAGCTCCTCTTCTTCTTATTTGCGCTTCAATACCATGTGAAAATTCCACAACTTGGAATCCCACTGCAACAACTGATTAGATTTCTTCTATTTGTTATTTATCTGAAAAAATTATTTACTGTTTGCTACGGTAAATATCGAAATCAATACGATGCAGCGTTTAGAAAATAAATACAACCGAATCAATACAACGCAAGAAAGCTAGAAACACACATGCAAATAACTCAGTTATTTTTGGACCAAATGACCCCGAAAAAACCCAATGTGGGAAAACAGGTGAAACAACTGAGGGTTTGTATATTATGCAGTAATAAATTATGAGTACAAGTCTATGGTTGCTCGAAATATAACAAACCATACAAAGTAAATCTGACAACAAGTTAGTGCGAAAAATCTCACTCTGCAACTGACGATCCGACACTGACCCGTTCTCTGGACGAGCTGCTTTGCGCAGGAATTGTGTCAACCTATACAGTACTGCGTCACACAACTAGGATCTGCGTCCCCTTTGCTATCTGATCATCCACTGTCTGGAAACTTGACCCTCTTGGCCTTCGGGGCTCACTCCGGCCTCTGGCACTGAATCAGCTTTGTCTCCCAACAAAAACACTGATCTCCTCTGAAGCTCTGCGCTGCCTTTGCGTGGCCTCTACGCTGCCTCTCTGTGGCACTTGCTGCCTCTCTACTTTGCACTCATCGGATTTGGAAAAGCTTCCTCTGGCCTTACTATCCCTACCCCTCTCTCACTGCATCGAGCTCACTAGCTCTCTCTCCGGCAACTTAGCGCTGCTACTCAGGAAATCGATTTGCCAGTGAATTCGATCTTTGCAAGTGTGTTCTCCAAGTGCCCATCGAGTTCTTCTTATAATCTCTCGTCAAGACTTCAACGACCACGATTAAAACTTAATCAATGGCTAAGATTAACTAAGACTCGATCCATGCCTTTTTTTAGAAGATTCGCACCTGACTTAATTAATACATTTTAATTAATCATATTTGCTAAGTTTAGACTTAGGAAATATTAAATAATAAAAACTGATTAATTATTTTTATTAAGCCATCTCCAGGTGGAATTTTCCCAAACAATTTCTAGGTCTTGGATAATACACGTGTCTTAGCCTCTGTGCAACTTCTCGAGGCTAGAACACATCCGATGCTACAAAAATCAACATGTGCCGTCATGGTAAAGTGTAACTCATATAATAATTGGTCTGTGAAGGTGGGATACTTCTTCTAGAGAATGCTAACTTTTGGGTAGCATCAGATGTGCTCTAGCTCCGAAACTTTGTGGAGGGGCTAGAACATATGAGATCTCTAAGACCGAAAAATCGTTTGGAGAAATTCCATTCGGAAGTTAAGTTATTCAAATAATTAATTATTTTAATTGGGACCCTAAGTCTAACTTTGGGAAATTAAATAATTAAAGTGAATTAATTTAAACATGTGGGTGAGAATGTTCTAAGTGACGAGGATCAAGTCTTTTCTAATCTTAGTCGTCTATTAGAGATTAGATTAGGACCGTTGATTCGTCAACTGGAAAAATATTAAAGGAAGGCTTGGGGTCAGTTGGAGATCACATAGAGTAGCAACACTTGAGCTAAGTCGAAATTCTGGGGCATGGTTTGCTAAGAATTTCAGAGTGAGCTTGCAGTGCAGTGAGGGGCAGTTCGGCAGCGACATTTTCATCCAAGGCTGAAAATACAATAGCAAAGAGACAAATCAACACGAAAGAGGCAGCACAGGCCCAGGAGGGGTGACACAGAGGGATACAGAGCTAGAGAGGGTGACACAGTCACTTAGAGTGCTGCACTGGGTTTCTGTGGGGCAGATCGGGCAGCCATCCAGTGTTTTGATTTCTGAGCCAGGAAGGCTCACGGAGAGGGTGATAGAGCTCCTGGAGAAGGTGACGCAGTCTAGCTTGCTGTAGCCATCGCTCAACAACACTGGGGACTGCGCAGTCACCTGTGGGGTTTCTTCATCCAGTTGCTGGATCCGCCATAATATCTTTCTCCGGATAGAGGTACTTCTGCTGAGGATTTTCTCTGTTGTGTGAGCCACATTGGCACCCTAGTTTGTATTAAGAAATCTGCTTAATACTAAAACCCTCAAGAACTGCTGCATCGGTTTTCTCGCATTGGGTTTTTCCGGGGACATTTGTCCGAAAAATTTGTGTGTCCTTTGTTTACAAGATTGCTTATTCTTCAATACTTGATCTGTATAATTGTGTAGGCTGCAGTGTATTTAATTTGACGCTTTCATGAATTATTCAGAAAATAACTTGTTAAGTTAAATCAAACAAGTAGGAGAAGTACATTAGATTTACTGCAGTAGGGTTTCTGTTTAGAAGATTCATAAATTTTCACATGGTATTAGAACATTTGCAGATCAGGAAGAGCTAAAGCCATCAACAGAAGACCGAAGAAAATTTGCTGCAGGAAGGTAGCTGTCCCGAGAGACAATGTAGATCCAGGGAGAGGCAAGGAAGGGTGACACAGTCACCTGTGGGGTTCACACAGAGCCTGTGTCAGCCAGGAGGGGTGACGCTGTAGTTGCAGCAGTGGCAGCACAGTGTTTTCTGGGCCAACGTAGGGGTTTCGAGCCTCTATCTTTTCGGTTACCATGGCTGGAAGTGCAAATCATTTTTTCTTCAGTAGTTGTTGGTGGGGCATTGTTTCTGTTGGTGCAGAACAATGTCTAGTAGGGCATGGCAAAGTAGAGGGAAGCAATTCCTCAGTAGACGTCTTGCCAAGAAGTCTAGATCCGGTGCTGATCAATAGCAAAGAGTGACTGGAGAGGACTGATTCAACATCAGCTGATTGAGGATTTCCGAGAGGGAAATCACTTTTTCAGAGGGAGCGGGTTCCTTAAAGAGTTTCTAGCGCCGAGAAATTCAGAGCCGAGTTTTGCTAGGGCAGCAACAAAAGAGGGGGAAGTGAACCAGTTCGACATATTTTCAATTGAGCAGAGATGGCCACACATGGATTGAGGGATCAAGACAGGTTGGATGGAGCATCCAACTTTGTCATCTGGAAGGCTAGAATCCCGTAAGTACTGGAGGAGCATCGTATCAAGCATCTCGTCGAGAGCACAGTTGTTGTTCCTGTGGATGCTGAGCCGCTCAAGAAGTATGAAGAAGCTCAAGCAAAGGCTAAGCGCTTGATCATGGATAGAGTCAAGGATCATGTGGTCCCACACATTGCTGAGAAGGCAACATCACATGAGATGTGGACTTCTTTGTCCACATTGTATCAATGGACCTCTGTTCAGAGGAGGATGCTTCTTGAGAATCAGCTTCGATTATTCCAGATGCTGAAGGGAGAAGAGATCGACCCCTATCTCATTAGATTGAAGGCGATTCGTGATCAACTGGTTGCCGTAGGGGCCACACCTGATGAAGGTCTTATGGCAAGGATTGCTCTGAATGCAGTTTCCGATGAGTGGGAGAACTTTGTCCAAGGCATTTTGGGCAGAGCAACGCTTCTAAGTTGGGAAAACATGTGGGCAACTCTTCAATAAGAAGAGATCAGGAGGATGACCAAGGCGGGCATGAGCAGCGGAGGGATCAAGATCAAGAAGGAGTAGGAAGATGCGGCTCTCGCATCTAAGGGACAACATGAGCAACAGAGGAAGAAGAAGAAAGACCTTTCAAAGGTCAGGTGCTTCAGGTGTGGTGAACTAGGACATTTCGCCACACAATGCCCTTAGAAGAAGAAGGGTGAAGACAAGTCTGATTCAAAGGCTGCTACAGCTAAGGACGATGATGGAGATGATGACGATGTGGCCATGAGTGCTCATGTGGGGTTTACAATGATTTGTAGTTCTTTCGAACTGCAGTGAAAGGGGCAGGATCCTTGAGGTGGCCAAACTCTTGGATCAGATACAACTACGGGAGCCCTTAATGACAATAGCAGAATGATGGGTGTCAGTTGGTGCGGGGGATGATGGAGCAACATTGGCAGAGCTAGAACGCTGAAGATTGGAGCAGTGCAGAGCAGAGGCAACAACAACACAGAGGTTGATGGACTTCAACAACGCAAATGTAGTGCTTATGCAAAGCAGAGCAACAACAGCGCAGAGGCACCAGTGAGACAACACCGATTAGTAGCAGAGGGTGCTTCAGTATTGAGGTGCACCTAGACTGACTTGTATGTCAGGATTTTTTGGGTGATGTTTTCAGTTGTTTACTTCTCAGCAACTGAGTTGCAGTGCAGCAGTTAGCAATGGCAGTGCTATGGGCATCATGATATAGCATTTTGAGAGGGAGCTGCAATACAAATGAGGCAGTGTTAGTGGCAGTGACACATTGACATGGGCAACAATACAAATAGCATCAGCACAGTGGATGAGGGGCAACAGTCGAGCATCAACAACGCAAAGGACCGATGCTGTGGATTAGGGTGATGCTTCAGGTTGAAGTGTTGCTAGAGCACATTCCTCGCTAAGAGGGAGTGTTGATTTTTGGGTAGCATCGGATGTGCTCAAGCTCCGAAACTTTGTGGAGGGGCTAGAGCTTAGAACACATGAGATCTCCAAGACCCAGAAATCGTATGGAGAAATTCCACCCGGAGTTTAAGTTATTCAAATAATTAATTATTTTAATGGGGACCCTAAGTCTAACTTAGGGAAATTAAATAATTAAAGTGAATTAATTTAAACATGTTGGTGAGAATGTTCTAAGTGACGAGGATCAAGTCTTTTCTAATCTTAGCCGTCGATTAGAGATTAGATCACGACCGTTGATTTGTCAACTGGAAAAGTATTAAAGGAAGGCTTGGGGTCAGTTGGAGAACACATACAGAGTAGCAACACTTGAGCTAAGTTGAAATTCTGGGGCATGGTTTGTTGAGAATTTCGGAGTGAGCTTGCAGTGCAGTGAGGGGCAGTTCGGCGGCGGGATTTTCATCCAAGGTTGGGAATACAATAGCAGAGAGGCAGATCAGCACTAGAGAGGCAACACAGGCCTAGGAGGAGTGACGCGGAGCCAACAGGGCTCACGCAGAGGGACGCAAAGCTAGAGAGGGTGACGCAGTCACTCAGAGAGCTGCATTGGGGTTTTTGTGGGGCAGATTAGGCAGCCATCCACTGCTTTGATTTTTGAGCCGGGAAAGATCATAGAGAGGGTGGCGCAGCTCCTGGAGAAGGTGACGTAGTCTAGCTTGCTGGAGCCATCGCTTAACAGCTCTGGGGACTGCGCAGTCACCTGTGGGGTTTCTTCATCCAATTGTTGGATCCGCCATAATATCTGTCTCCGGATAGAGGTACTTCTGCCGAGGATTTTCTCTGTTGGGTGAGCCACATTGGCACCCTAGTTTGTAATATGTATTCAGAAATCTGCTTAATAATAAAACCCTCACGAGCTGCTGCACCGATTTTCTCGCATTGGGTTTTTCTGGGGACATTTGTCTGAAAAATTTGTGTCCTTTGTCTGCATGATTGCTTATTCTTCAGTACTTGATCTGTATAATTGTGTAGGTTGCAGTGTATTTACTTCGATGTTTTCATGAGTTATTTTCTGTGAAACAAGTAGGAGAAGTAAATCAGATTTACTGCAGTAAGATTTCTGTTTAGAAGATTCAGAAATTTTCAGTGAGAAGTGCACCCTCTTTTAGTGCCAGTGTAACTCCCGAACAGTTCTCACTGCTAAGAATACGCTACTGGGGTGCCCTCTTAGGGAATGCGTAACTGCTGAAACAAATGCTGATAGGTCTACCAACGTAACTCATGCAATAAATATCCCATTGCTGACATATTTGAGATACTAATCCTAGAAATAAACTGCTGCCAACGGACATCCCTAAAAATAGCTTAATAGCAGGGCCTCATATTATCATAATCTACACTAGGGGGCATTTTCAAAAGTAATATAGGCTGAATGAGTGCACAGTTTTGCATGATAAGATTTTCTGTTAAGTCTGCTAGTCCGGGTGCATTTTCCACGGTGAAATACAGATTTACTGTATCTGCATCTTTCCTAATGTCCAAACAGCAAATATGGGGATGAATTTGGCCTTGAGATACATGCCTAAATGCTGCTGGAAATGCTCATATATTTATGGAAAAATTAGGCTCACTGGTTACGGCTGTTGCTGCCTCAGAATGGTTATCAAATGCTGTCCAAAAATGTCAAGATAGGCTGAAAGATGCTTTTGAAACTGCAGGCAAAATCTGCGTTAAACTTTGTGCTAGAATGTTCTGACTTTGTGGTCTGATAGGTGATCTGAAAAGCTGGAAGGAAGTGTTAGGCTTTCCTCAAAATCTGCAAATGCCTTGACCTCTATGGCATCAAAAGGGTTCTCACATTAAATCTATTGTTGGAGCAAATTAACTGTTAACAAAACTACAAGATCTTGACTGTTCTTAAATCAATTTGTGGCCAGTCTTGGTTTTGATTGCTTTTTACCTGAATCATCTTTGTGCTGATTTATCATATTACTTGTCACATTTGCGACTTTCCTGAACTGGGTTATAGTATATACATTTTCATTGTAAAAAGAGTGATCTCTGTGCTTCGATCAATTTGCACGGGACTCATTCACATTGGTAGCCAAATTTACAAGGAAGTTTTAGATGTGTACAAGAAGTGATAGCAATAATTCCATTTAACCCTGATGCTTTAATTTGATTTAATTAAATAATGTACTCTATTTTGGTATTATTTCTAAAGTAGTTGAAGAGAAACGTTTACAGAAATGTTCTTTACTCTTTTTGTCTTTGTTCACAGGGATGAGCTAGCTAACATTGATTGGGAGGACCTAGGGTTTGGACTAAAACAAACTGATTATATGTACGTCATGAAATGTGGCGAAGATGGAGTATTTTCTGGAGGAGACCTTTTCCCTTTTGGAAATATTGAACTAAGCCCGTCAGCTGGTGTCTTGAATTATGGACAGGTTTGTGGAACTCTGTTTTATTTATTTTGCATAACATATTTTATTTTGGGCATTAAATTTGTTTCCTAACATTGTCCTTTTGCCTGTTTCAAATCCAACAATTCATGCCTGTAATTTTTGTTCAAAAGTATCTTGAACTTTAGAAGGTTATTTTCAAATTTGACCAATACAGTTTGCAAGGTTTCTCTTGAATGAGCACATCAGCACATTGCATATGGTTATTGTTTGGTGTATATGCAATGACCCATTTAAAATGAAGTGGCTTCTTTTTCTCAAGCGCCACCCTTCAGTGAGTGGGCTAAACCTATCTGGTTGGATCATATGGGAATGCCTATTAGTGGATGGAAAACGTGCAGATATGTTGGAAACTACTGATGTGTATTCAGTATCCATCTTAGCATCCTTTGCAGGCCAAGATCTTTGATATTCTATTTCCTAGTACAAAGGTTTTCTTTCTGATATTCTACTATCCAGTAGGAGGTAATATTGTGAGGTGCTTCACTTCGAGCAGAGTATTCTCTGTTGTCAATTGTGTCTTGTCTGAGTGGACGAGCTGAAAGTTGTTATCATTCAAAACCAGGTTCAAATCCCACTATGTGACATGTCCACTCTTTGTGAACCAATTGTTGATTGAGGCTCTTTGTGGGCTTATTGTTGATTGAGGCTGGCAAGGTACTGCAATCACATCCTTGCCTATGTGATGGAGGGTGGGAGCTTGGCAATATGGATAGAAAAAAGCAGAATGGATCTTCCTGAGCTGCTAATTCCTGGCTCATTAACCTCTTACTTGTAGCTTCCCATGTCGCTGCAGTCACATGAGGCCAGAAAAATTTCCAATACTAAGTCAGACAGTGCGGAATCTAGATCATCCAACCAATGGATGGTAGGAATCTTGTCACCAACTTCATTTCGGGCTTGAGTGTTAGGAGAGCTGATGGTTGGCAGCATTTTTGATTTAGGGTTTCTTCCCTTGTGCCCTTTGGATCCTCACCTATTTTGTTCTTTTCGGATTCCTAGTGTTACTGTATCTCTTTAAGCCTTCTTTCTTCACTTTCACTCTACCCTTATTTTTTCTAAATTTGATTGGTAAATGACAAGGAGTTGCTTCCAAATTTCTTCCCTAAAATGAGATGGTCTGTTAACGCTTTTGTTAAGACTGGATCTGTGGGAAAAACTACATTGTTATCACTAGATTTCTGTGAGGGCTAGAGATATAGAGGAAAAAGATGGCTGTTAAAAGAAATTTATATTAAAATTTACAGGCTATATATGCCAAATAGAAAATATAGTCAAAATAAGTTAATATAACGAATTCATTTTATATCTCTCGTAAATTTTAAGGGAAAACCGAAAATTTTCATTAACTGTGTTGCTCAAGGGAGGAAATAAGCTAAAGAAAAAGAGCCAGAGAACAACTCCAAGATTCCTCATGTATAATGTTATGAATATAATATATTGACAAAATGTATGACAATTTACATGCTAGCATGGACAGGTATAGAGTATCTGAAATATGTGTAATTTTTGAACTTAACTAATTGGTTATTGTGGCTCTCCAGGCATGTTTTGCTTGTCAAATTGTAAACCTGCCCGTGCATGTGTTCTTTGGATTGGAATTTATTTCTCTGCATGTATTGCTGTAAACTCTTGTAAAACTCTTGACTTGGAAGTTACCTGTGACAAACTGTATTGATGATGTTTTAGATCCCCAGTGCATTGTGATTTGGTATGTCACCATGGTTTATGATATGGGACAAGGATTCAACATTAGTTGTATCCATTGCGTGTTCACCTATAGTCATGCTGCTGTTTGAAGCCTCATGCTACTATCATGCTTTGCATTTAATGGAATATAATTAGCAATCTGAAGGTTCTACTAGAGAAAATGTTACATGGAGCTTACAACTACATATCTTTTACATTTATCATGTCTTTTGAAGCTGTTTAACGGTATATTTTTGTTGGTATTTTAGGGTTTATTTGAAGGCTTAAAAGCCTATAGGAGAGCTGATGGACGGATTGTGCTCTTTCGTCCAGAACAGAATGCATTGCGACTCACAATGGGTGCAGAGCGCATGTGTTTGCCAGCTCCATCAGTAGAGCAATTTGTGGAGGCTGTAAAACAAACAGTGTTGGCCAACAAGCGCTGGGTAAGATTGTGTTTCTGTTTGAATGACTTTAAAGGCTTTTGCTTTTCCATACCCCAAATGTTGCATTTCTAACAGAGTGGAGTTGGATTATTTATGCATGTTATTTGGTTGCAGATACCACCCTTTGGAAAAGGCTCTCTTTATATACGCCCACTACTTCTTGGTAGTGGAGCTGTTTTAGGACTTGCTCCAGCTCCAGAGGTTACTTTTCTTATATATGTTTCCCCTGTTGGAAACTATTTCAAGGTTGGTTTCTGTAATGATACCTAATAAATTTAAGATCATTATGTGTTGTTACACTATGTTCTTTCCTGAATAGATATTCTTGATTGATAGAAGTGTCCGTATCAACTGGAATTTTCATTTTTGGCACATCATGTGGACCCCCTTTTGAAATAGTAAATGTACCAAACTAGAAATTTTGGAGTTTTGAAGCTTACTGCTGAGACTAATTTCTTCAACAGACTAGCCAGAAACTTCGAATCTTCCTAATACTATTTCTAGGCAAACTAAAAAATGTAGTCACTGCAAATATTTAAAGCATATATAATTTTCAGCTGCCCTTAGGGAAAGATCTATCTCAATACACAGATCTGAAAATTGCTCAGCTCATCCCAAGCTGGTACAGTAAGTCCTTTCACCTTGTTGCAAGCGTGGACTCTTTTATACCAAACTAGAAATTTTGGAGTTTTGAAGCTTACTGCTGAGACTAATTTCTTCAACAGACTAGCCAGAAACTTCGAATCTTCCTAATACTATTTCTAGGCAAACTAAAAAATGTAGTCACTGCAAATATTTAAAGCATATATAATTTTCAGCTGCCCTTAGGGAAAGATCTATCTCAATACACAGATCTGGAAATTACTCAGCTCATCCCAAGCTGGCACAGTAAGTCCTTTCATCTTGTTGCAAGCGTGGACTCTTTATCTTGGGAATCCACAATCACTATGAACCCTAACCAACAATACAAAGGCCAAGCAAGACATCTCACCTGCTCTACCAGCGAATCTTTGGAGCTTCCAAACAAGCCAACATCACACCGACTATCAAACCCCATGATCTCCCACTTGCATCACACAAGCTATCAAGGAGATTGACACATTGCATCCCACAAGATGTCATAATCAACACTTGCATCTCACAAACCAAGGAATCCTAGTGCTATCATCCCACAAGCACTAATCCTTGTCATGAGAATATTATGTGTTCTTCCAAGATTCTCTAAATAGCTAGCATCACACGAAGTAGCAGTTTTTAAGATACAAAGTAGTAGTTTTCAACTAAGACACTTTGAAGCCTTTATATTGATTAAGGAGAGGGAAGCCAACAAGAAAACATGGACTAAGTCCATAGACAACCCTAGGCCAAGTCAACAAAACAAGGTGCCAAATGGAGCACTCCTCAAAGCAAGGCGTTCACAGTCACACTAGATTTTTCCAATCCCCAAGGTGGTGCGCCCTCCAAGTTAAGTGCTTCTATGATCTCTGCTGTAAATCAGAATGTCTGTAGAAAGAACAATATTCGTCTATATGCTGGGTAGAGCTATGAGGCTCTCAATGAGGATCCGATTATCAATATCATCGTCACGATACAATCTTGATCTTTTTGAAAGCAACTTGACACTATTCCCTACATGAAGGGATCCTTGATTGAATATTGAGCTCTGGGAGCTCCTAGGGGCTTGGGGTACTTATTGAGCTATGAGTGACCATAGGGTGAGTGGTTCACCTGCCCATGTGATACCCCATGGTGGTTGACATGTGTGTAGGGTGAATGGTTCACCTCCCCCTACGATTGCAGACACATGTGTGTAGGGTGAGTGCTTCACCTTCCCCTACTGTTGATGTCATATGAGCAGGATGAGTGGCTCGCTTTCTCTTGCGGATACCCCAGTGAGAGATGCATTCAGGCATCTGCTTGTAGACATGTTAGTGGGACGTGATTCATCTTTTCCCCACATATAGGATGATCATTCCCTACGATTGATGATTCACATGTTGGTGGGATGTGGTTCTTCCATTCCCGACGTGTAGGATTCTTCCTGCTATTGATGGTTTTTGCATGCATGTAGGAGGTTGTTCATCCTTTCCCTACGGTCGATGTTTTTGCATGTGTGTAAGAGGTGGTTCATCCTTTCCCTACGATGATTGTGACATGTATTTTTATGAGGTGGTTCATCTTCTCCCTACATGTGATTGTGTGCAGGATGTGAATATTCTTTCCCTGCTAGTATTCCTGCATCATCCTACCCATGTATTTCGGGACACATGGGAAGTACCTCTCATCTGGCCAATGAGTTGGGAAAAGTGGCTAGGGACCATAGCACTACCGATGGATGCATCATGTATTGCCGTACTCCCTATGCTAGGATGCATGGTGTCTATCTACTTGATCTGGGATCAATTGAGGTTCTACCTTCGGACCGACTTTTGTCAATGGAGAGTGGCAAGGTCTTGTGACTCACTCCCGATCAATTTTTTGTTATTATTCACATCAGTGTTCAACAAAGCATAGCAGAGTAAAGCAGAGTAGAGCAAAGTATAGAAGACAAAGATGGTTCATGATGGCAGGATGGCATGATGATATATGGCAGCAGACGGATTGACAGGTGGAATTCTCCTTTGTTGAAAGGGAGTGTTAAAATTGGCAACTAGGGCCACATTCTAGTTTGGTCTGCTCAATTGATGGAGATAATGATCCCATTGAATTCCTCTTTTCGAGAGGACCAAAATCAATCTAAAGATCGTCAAATTTGGTCAAGGAAAATGTTTGTTTATTCAAAAAGAAATTCTATAAGTTATGATTTTGTTTAGGTGGGAAAATCGAAAAATTGAATTTCAAATTTGCCTCCAAATTTTAAGGTCGACCTTCCCTCCATCTTGTATATAAAGAGGAGCCTTCATCCTCATCACACACATCATTCATAGATCGTTGTTTGCTCCGAAATGGCCTCAACATAATTGAGTCTCCAAGCAAAAGTGATTAGGGCATGATGGGCCATATTCCACAAGATGGTTAACCGAAGTTGTTTGGGCTTTTTTATGACTTGATTTGGGGTTTATTCATCCACCATTGCAGGTCCGAATTTGGGGCAGAGATTTTGCAATGTTTAAGGGCTGTCTCACATTGTCTTGATCATGATCCTCATGGAAGATCCCTCCTAGAAATAGGCTGCACTTGATAGGGCCACCTTCATCCAGGCCACAACCTTGATCCCCGGTTCAGGAGCCCGAGTAGGAGGCTATTGTCTATCATTCTTGAACAATGGGTTGTATGGTTAGTTTCTAATGCCTAGAAGGAGACTAAAGGACAACGTACTGATGGAAGGTTCATATGAAAGGAGGCCGCAGTCAAAACAAGGACTGCCTGGCGTGTATAGGTGCCATAACCTGATTGTGTTTTACCCTAACCAGTATTCAGAAATCCAGTGAAGATATCTTCAACCTTTGATGCATCAGAATTTCAGATTGACTGGACTTGAGGGCAATGTTGTTGGATCTTGAATTAGCAAGTTCATTCTATTGTACTCTCTCTCTCTGCTGAACATTTGACATTTATAATAAGAAGAATTGATAAAGGGTTTTAAGGGTTTTCCCCATCTTGGGGTTTTTCCCTGGATACTTGTGTTATCTTGTCTTGGCTCGTCTTTTGCTTTCGTTGCTTAAGTTCTTTCTTCAGTTTTGAGTTATGATATGATTAATGGAAATAAAATGAAAGTTAAATGGGCTTATATGGATCTCTGCAATTGTCCTTAGCTATTATCATGTTCAAATTTTAACAGTGGTCCCATGGAAACTATAGAGATTTATTTATAAGGTAGCGAAACCCTAATTATCCCAAGATACCATGGAACCAAAACCCTACTTCGAGCTTCCTTATGATATGATCAAGACTATGCTAGTCGTATGCAATTTCAGAGAGATTGAGAGAATTTCTTTGATGCCCTTTGGAGAGAGAAATGAGTGCATTTATATAGTTTTGATGGGTTTTAATGAAAGACAACCAACTTAACTTTAGGAGGGAAAATTTAATTTCCTCCAAAATTGAAATTTGAGCCAATACCCTTGGTACCTTTAGGCCGATTTCAATATTAATTTATTAATTCAAATTTTGATGCCCTCAACAAGATCTCTTAGCCCAAAAAGTATTTAATTTATTCTTAATAAGATCTCTTTGACTTCATGATTTTGCCAAATAATAGTTTGCCACATTAATCATTTGTTTGGGGATTTTGACCATGTAACAGGTGCACCATCTTTGACTGTGCATATCTCTCATATCGAGAGGACCCACGAAGCACTCCACATATCGACAAAAATGGCTTGACGAGGGCTATCAACCTAGAGGGATCCCATGCCAAGAATCATAACCAACATGATCAATAAGTGTGGAAAAAGTGTGGGGTAAGATCATCTTCCAAGATATCCAAACCCTAGAGCTAGGGTTTCTTCAATGCATCATCTCATCCATGCATGCCAACATACTGAGAACATCAATGGTGATATACCTGCTTTGACTTTAATGATAACATACTCAACATATTTTATAATCTTCATCAAGGTTAAATCCCTAACTCTAAAAGATCTACAAGATCAACAGTTCAAATCATTTCTATGTCACTTAAATAATTTATTATTTATCCTTATAAATTGACTTAGCAGTCCACAAGTTGCAGTGCTCGAGTTGCACCAGCTTTGCTGCCACCTCCATTTGCAGCCTCATGTGGAGGTTATGTGTCTTATAGTTTTGGACGTGGCTGTCCCA
Source organism: Pinus albicaulis (assembly GCA_034641835.2). Lineage (NCBI taxonomy): Eukaryota > Viridiplantae > Streptophyta > Pinopsida > Pinales > Pinaceae > Pinus > Pinus albicaulis. The sequence goes on from CM076578.1 coordinate 569,725,138, forward strand.
ATAAACCAGGAGAAAAGAAATTAGAAATTTCTTGTGGAAGAGGAAAACGTAATAGATAATAGATTTACTTGTCTTTTCTAGTTTCTAGTACTTTTTATAACTATTGACTCGTTCATATTTATTATGGTATTTTTTGTAAACAATATATGACAATTTAAGTGTGAAGTTGGCAATTATAACTCATTGGTAATGAATTATGAATATGATGCTTTGTGAAAGTTGAAATGTTTGATTTCATGTTTTATATTCTTTGTTATGGTTTGGCAATGGTTACAGGTACAACTTTAGTGATGACAAATGTTATATATTGAATTTTGCAACTTTGAAACTTTAAGATTGATGAATCATGAGAATCGAATTGTTGTAACTTGTGGACCTGTGGTTGATGAAGATTATAACTACTAGATTATTGATCTTATATGGTTTAATCCATGTTTTTATGCTTTATATAACTGATTCATCATTCTACATTTTTTTGTTGACATATATGCACCAAAATATATAAAAATATATATTATATAAAATTTGCTCCCGACCCGAAAGCTTCTGAAAATTGTCGCTTCCAAGCAGCCTTGATTAAAATAACTTTTCTAGTTTATGTCTGATGATACTATTATTTCATACACAATATTTTGCTCTAATGGCTATGATAAAAAGTGGCATGTTAGTTTATGCTTGGTTCTTTGATCTCAACAAAGGATTGACTAATAGGGTTTGATGTCTAAATTGTGAGAGATATTATAAGTTTATGGTCTTAAAATAAATGCAGCTATTTAGTGTACAAAATCATGTTTTTTTTATATGTGGAATTTGAAAATACCAATCCATATTAACTTGTTTCTTGGTTAGGAATATTATATCGATTTGTAAGAAATTGAAAAGTAATTCTGAACATTTTTTCCATGTTTCAGGAAGGGTTGGCACCAATTCAGTTGCAGGTCGAAACAAAATATCATCGTGCCACTCCAGGTGGCACTGGAAATGTCAAAACTATAGGCAATTATGCACCAGTAAGACAACCTATTTGTGATATTTGTCTGTAACATAAATATCATGATATGATTTTTTTTTCAGTAAATGCTTTCAAAATTAGTCCATTAATATGGCACAAAATGTACATGGCATTCAATTTAAAAAAATGGTCCACCTATGTAGTTCAACAGTAGCACTAGCTTCAGGAGTTAAATGCGTCATTTACTATCTATCTACCATCATCAAAGTCCAAAAAGAAAAGCACCACATGACACAATTAAATCCGATTATCTTAGCAGTAACTACAAGCAAGATTGTAATCAATAGTCAGCATACTCAGAAAAATTGAAGATCAGGATGCTGCTGAGAGTAGTCCAGTGCTAGGAGGATCATTCATGTCATTACTCGGTGGCCCTCCCCAACTATGCATCGACGGTGCATGCTCATGCCCATTAATTTCCCATTTATTTTTTTCTTATAGGGCTTTCTCAGTGTTTGAAATCAACAAGGCCAGACATTGGAGATTTGTCATTTGGTGGCCTGGGATGAGGGATACAAGGCCAACTATGTTGGCTCTAATTACACTCCCTTACAATTTGATTTGATCTATGGCGAGGTCAACTTGTACTCCTTTGTGATTGCTAGATCGAGTTGAGGTACCCAGAGAATCTGTCAGGGGATCCCAACTCATTTTGCACACAACTTAATTCCCACTTGTCTAGACACCATTGGAGGTGGGAAGCATCTAGCTTGACCTTTTGGATTGAACAATGATTCGAGGATATAACTTCACACATATTGCCTCCTTATTAGCCCATCGAAAAGTTATTAACATTTATCATTCTTTTTTAATATTTTTGGAAACACATCTTTGTCACTCTTTTGACGTTGGTTCTATGTAATGACCATCAAATTTGTTACAAGTGGTATAAGAGTGGTTCTCTTTGCTGTCTTGTGGCCAAACTCTTTGTTGTTGGTGGCAGCAAACCTCTGAATCAGTGGTCCACCTTTCAAACATTTCTTTGACAAAGAATTTGGTCACTTCGAGAGGAACATGATCAGTGCTAAAATGCAGCCAAACAATAAGAAACAAAGTAAAACGTGTAAAAAATCAGGAAGCCAAGATGTTTCAGTGAATCCCTATTGTTGAAGATAACTGTTGTGGGATTATAATCTGTGGACTTGCATAACCACTGTTGTTGAAGTTTAAAGTTAAATTGCTGAATTGAGGAGCTACCTAACTTATCGAACATAAAAAATTGGGGTTGAGGAAGGATGTCTGACTGTTCTACCATATCCCCTTCCCAGGAAATAATTAGTATAGATAAGAAAAAAATAATCATTGGAAAATAAACTGTGGAGCTATCTAACACTTCTGTTTCGGGGAGCTGCAATAATAGAGAAGAAAAAGAAAAAAAAAAGGAAACAAAAACATCATCGCTGCCACAACTGCCACAGAAACCATTTAAAAAGGAATATGAAATCTACATCATCAATGATATCTTGCAGACAAAAAATATGCAACACATCTACCAAATAGAAAAACCACCAAATAGGTAGCTGCCAATCTATCAGAAAGTATGCGAGCAAACCACTTATGGAATTCCATCTTTTGAAAATGATTACTGATATAATTATCTGTCTCCAAGAATTTGTAACCTCCACCGCTAAAGAGAGTTAGTTGTTGTATGTTGTGTATATGAAATTCTTGCTTGTTTACCGGTAAAAATAATTTGCTGCCAACTATCAGTGGAGGTTTTCCTTTGCATGAAAAAAAGCCAAATGCATTGATTGATTCATTGTCATTGATCATATACCATGAGTGGTGTGATTGGGCCTCTGTTGTAGGTGTCAGTAAATTTTGGACAAATCTCAGGCATGAATAACCATCGTGACTATTGAAAATCCGAACCTATGAAAATATGGTCAGTAAAAACAAAATAAATATAAAAAAGAGAATTATATAAAGAATAGTTTCTGTTATTATAATTTGTTATCCATTGAAGATAACGGTAAAGCTCTTCCATTGAAAAAAGGAAATATTAAAATAAAAGGGAAAGACTAACTAAAAAGAAAAATAAAAAAAGAACAAAAAATATTCAGAGATAGATCTATAATTATTATGTAGCGCTGTCTAAATGCTGGTTTTAAGAGTAAAGAATTTAAGATAACTTTGAACTTTAAAAGGATGATGGAGCCTGATATAACTTTTCTGGTGCATAAGCATACATTTAAGCACTTTGTGAGAGAATTATCATTGAAACTGTTGAAATTATAACTAGGTTTGTCTTCATAATGTATATTTTATCATTGTGATTTTGTAAACAGTCAAAAACAATTTATTTGAGTCAAAAGAAATTTATTTTATCATGTCCCATTTGGACATTTAAAAGAAAGAAAATTGAATTTTTAAAATTATCTTTTTGTGTCTCTAAGTTGACGAAGTTATCCCTCCAGAAGTCAAGTCGGCTCAGCCTTTAGAAGCACCTTTTCGGATGAGGAAACAACTATATATTGGCATCACTACTCCAAATTTTGGCAATCAATTCGAACATATTCTGTGTAGAAAATTTGGAGCATATCTGAGGCAGAATAAAGGGGACTTCTGAAGCAGTTCGTGTACCATTCCTGAGGTAGTTCGTATGCCATTCCTGAGGCAGTTCATATGATGTTTCTGAGGCAGTATTACAGGCTAATGCGGAATTTCTGAGACAGGGAGCTCACTCTCATTGCACTTGGAGGTCTTTCAATACCATGCGATGTATTGAAAGACAAGGATGATGGAGAGAGATAAGTCCTCCAATGGAAATGAACCCACTGCCTTCGCTGCTCATATAAATTGGAAGAATAATGCTGGTCCAAGGAGACAGGGTCAAGGATCTAAGAAGGGATTCAAAGAAGGTGCTACAATTGCAACAGGTTCGGCCACAATGCGAGAGAGTGCCGTCACAAGAAGAATACTCCAAGGGATGATGACAACAATAACAACAACAATTTCAAAGGCAATGGAAATCAAAGGAACAACAGGTTGAACAACAAAGGAAAGAGGAATTCTCCCGCTACTCGAAATGGAAATGGTTGACCTCCCAAAAGGACAAGAAATGCCAGGTATGATGAAAGTAATGTTGTAGAAAAAGAAGATGAGTTTTATCTTATTTCTGCTCTATCCACTGCCTTTCCTTTGGATACTTTCGATCATTGGTTGATTGATAGTGGAGCCTCAAGGCACTTCACTGGATATAACGAGGTCCTCTCAAATTTGGTTGAGAAGAGAAGTAATCTAAAGGTCATACTTGGAGATAATGCCATCTACCTTGTGAAAGGGATAGGTATTGTCACTCTTCTCTTGAATCAAGGTCAAACCATTCATCTACAAGAAGTATTGTGTGTGCTTGATTTGAAAAAGAACTTGGTGTCTATTTCTGCGATGGAAGATAAAGGCTTCAAGGTAGCATTCATTGATGGAAAGCTACGTATTTGGCAAAGAAATCCTAAAGATGTATTTACTCTTGGATTTAGGGTTGATGGTCTCTATCAAGTTGGAGGAAGTCCTTTGGGAGGTTTGGCGAGTGATACTTCTCTTCAATGTGAATTATGGCAGCGAAGATTTGCACAGTTACATTACAAAGCCTTACATGGTGTAAGGAAGATGGTCACAGGGATTCCTGAATTTAATATGAACCATGAAGGAGTTTGTTAGGGATGTGCAACTGGGAAACATACAAAGGGACCATTCCCCTCTGGTGAAAGCCAGAGAACCGATATTCTTCAATTGGTCTATTCCGACATATTTGGTGCCCTGCCTATAACCTCATTGGTAGTGTTGAGAATTAGGTAGGGCTAGGTTTAATTCAAATTCTCTTCTTGATAATTACTTGTGAGCTTACTTCTTTTACTTATGTCTTCTCTTCTTATCTTATTATGTCTTTCATCTAGTCAATTACCAAAACACAAGAGACACAAATTTAGGCTCTTCAAGCCAGGGCCAAAACCTCTCCTTCTTGGAGAGGAAAACCCATAAGAAATTCTTCTTATAGACTTTCAATTAACAAGTACCATGACCATGACTCAGACCCTTGACCTATGTATGCCTCCAAGACCTTGTCACTGCTTTCTTTTTGACTTCTTCTTGGTGATCCTTCCTTCAGCACTGCATTGCACCAATACTAAGAAACTCGGTTCTTAGTGAATTCCTTTAGTCCTCCTAGAGATTCTTCAACACCTTGTAGTATCTTCTTCTAGCCTCGGTCTTCTAGATATACTTTAACACCTTGATAACACAGTCTTACCTTTCGACCTTCCTTTATGCATTGATCTGTACTTGCCTACTTAGAGAAATTAGATCTCTATTCAACAACACTTAGCTCAGTTATTTATGCCTTCAACAATCTTCCCTTTTCGCATTTTATGAGACTCCTTTTACAACTTGCACCCTTCTATACTTGCAATGAGCAAGACCAGTCCTGAAAGTAATCCTCAGACTTCTATGTACCTTTGTATTTGTGATCCGCACTACAATTACAGACTTGTTCTCCGTACTTAAACAAAGTCCCTTTTTCGCCTTTCTATCTCCTTTAACGCAGTCCTAACTTGCACTTAACACAATCATATATGACTGAAGTTGTTCCTGCACCCTTCTTCGCAAATCTCAGACTTATCTGATTCTGTTTCTTGTCCTTTTTGCGCAATATATATAGGGGTATATATAGTTGACCTTCTCTGTTAATAAGCTGACCTGTCATATAGTTATGGAGCCGACTTGATCAGTGCTTATAGGGCGACTTGTAGGCTGTCTAGAAGAGTATTCCAACACGGATCTTTGAGCAACATTTGAGCCATGTCTTCAAGGCTTACATGACAAGGTCTTGAGACATACTTCTTTGACTTCTCTCTTCATATACATGACTCATAATTAGCACATTTATGACAAGATGACAAATCCCTAAAAGACATCAAGAAGAAGTCTTTTGACCTATAATAAAAACCTTGCTCATGAAACCCATGAAGCAAGCATGACAAAAATACATTTTATTATCTTTGTCTTCTTCATTACATAAATACATAATTACATAGTCAACATGAAGACCCAATCTAGTTAGACTTTCCAATAGGGAGGATACACATATTATGCAATCTTTGTGGAGGACTTCTCATGCAAAACTTGGATGTATTTCTTGAAGAGGAAGGATGAAGTGTTCAAATGGTTCCATTCTTTCAAAGCTTTGGTGGAGAATCAAATAGGGAAGAAGATCAAGATATTGAGGACTGACAATGGAACCGAATATGAATCAAATGAAATCAATGAATTTTGTAGAGAGGCTGGCATTAAGAGGGAGAAAACTATTCCATACACTACTGAGCATAATGGATTTGCTGAAAGGAAGAATCAAATAGTCATGGAAGCCACTTGTGCCATGCTCCATGATCAAGGTCTACTGAAATTTTGGCAGGGAGAAGCTACCAACAATGCCGTCTATGTTCAAAATAGTGAAAATACCGTAAATCTGGAATCTTATTACAACAACTAGAAGATATTCACCTAATTGTTAATTTTAACGCAACAATTTATTTGCAGTTTCTTACGACAAACACTGAATACATCACACTGCAACCTTCACAAATAAACTGTGGAAGAAATACAAGTGCGGAAGCAAAACTGAACAAGAATAGATCACACACCTCTGACACAGATATTTTTGGACCAATGTCCTCGAAAAACCCAATGCGGGAAAACCGGTGCAACAACTGAGGGTTTATATTATTATGCAATAATTATTTCTGAGTACAAGTCTATGATTGACAGATATGTCAAATCATGCAGAGAAACTGACAAGAAAGATCTTGTGAGACAAACCTCACTCCTCCACAGGAACCCGACACTGATCAACACCCAAAACTGGCTGCCTTGTGTTGCCTCTATGCAGTGACTGCGTTACTTTGCGGAGTCTATGCGTCACAACTACGAGTGTTCTCTGTCTCTCTGCTGGCTGGAAACTGAGGCCTTCTGGCCTCCGGAAAATCTCTCCGGGATCTGGCACTGGCCAAACGTTGTCTCCTTAGCAAAAATACGACTTCCCTTCAAGCTCTGCGCATTGACTGCGTAAGCTCTACATCACTGGCTTTGCGCTGCTACTGTGGTTCTCACTTCCTCCTCTGCTAGGCACTCTCCGGATCAAGAATGCCTCCAACCGGAATTACTACCCCTCTCTGCAAAAGATCTCTCGATCAAAGTTCCTCTCTGAGCACTCCTCACTAAATAAATCGATCTCTTGATCCTTACTCTGCCAAATGTATCTTACAAATGACCCCTCAAGCAATTCTTATAGTCTTCTCGTTGAAACTTCAACGACCCAGATTAGATCTCTATTTAATGGCTAAGGTTAACTCTGACTTGATCCACCTTTTCTAGATGTTCACACCCATATTCTATTAATTCACTTTAATTATTTTATTTCCCTAAGTTTAGACTTAGGGTCCCTTTAAAAATAATTAATTATTTTAATAAAATACAATCCAAGTCGAATTTCCCTAAACGATTTCTGGGTTATCTGGAATACATGTGTCTAAGCCTCTCTGCAAATTTTGAGACTTAGAGCACATCCCATGCTACCCCAAATCAACACTCCCTCTTAGCGAGGAATGTGCTCTAGCAATACACCCTCTGAGTACTGCTCTGACTTTGTTACATCTCCCTCTGCGTTGTTGATGTCTGACACTGCTACCCATCAACTTTGCGCAAACGCTACAACTGTATTGTTGCTGACATTGCCACTGTCAATACTGCATCTATACTGCAACTCCCTCTCAATTCTGCGTCCGTGCTACTGTTGACTCTGCCATTGCCAACTGTTACTGCACTACATCACAGTTGCTTACTGCAACTGAAAAGCATCCGAAATTGGACAAGTATGATACATCTCGGTGATGAATATTTGACTACTGCTAGCCTTTGCGCTGTCCCTCTAAAGCTGTTACGTTGCTACTAGCCTCTGCACTGTGCCTTCCTACACTGCTGCAAACTCTGCTTTGCACTGCTTAGACTCTGGCGCTGCTAACTACTGCATTGTCACTTCTGCTCTCCTCTGCACTAACTGGCACCCATCCATCCTGCTACTTCTGATTTGGGCTCCCATAGCAAGGTGATGATACGAGAGGTGGACTCTTTGAGGATCTTGCCTAACTTGTAGATCTCTGAGTCTACAACTCCAAATCACCCCACCTCCCTCCTAGAGGTATATGGGAAATCATCGCGAATTCTTCCTCCTCTATCTTCACTGCTTCGGCTTGAGGATCATGCTTCTCATCCTTGTCCTTCTTCTTGAGACATTGTGTGGCGTAATGTCCCATCTTGCCACACCGGAAGCATTTGATCTTGGAAATATGCTTCTTCCTCTTGCGCTGCTCTTGCTGCCCCTTTGATGCAAGGGCTGCATCCTCCTCCTCCTCCTCCTCCTTCTCTTCCTCCTCCTTCTTGAACTTCGAACCAATGCTGCTATTGCTCTCAAATCGACACTTGAGTAAGTCCCCTCATCTCTTCTTACTGAAGAGCTGCTCACATCGCTTCCTAGTCCTGTAACTTCTCTCTGCCCAGGATGCTCTGGACAAAGACCAAATAGTCTTCAGACACGAAATTTAGGCAAGTCTGACCATATCTGTGGCCTGAGGAGCTGATCCTACAGCTACCAGCTGATCTCGGTTCTCCTAAAGTCTAGTTAGGAACAAATCAATCCACTCTCCCTTCTGCATCCTGGTTGTTCGTATTTTCTCCTCCATAAACATCTTCCTCTGCTCAGAAGACCCCTGATATAGCGTGGCCAACGCATCCCACGTCTCCTTGGCTGTCCCTTTACTAGAGATGCGTGAAACAATATGATCTTTCACTCTGTCGAGGATCAACCGCTTGGCTTTAGCCATATTCTCATTGAAGGCCCTTATTGGTGCTGCATCCACCGGTTTAGCCTGAGCACTGTCGATAAAGTGCTTGAGGTCATGTTCATCTAGAAGGAAGGAAATCCTTGCTTTCTAGATTACCTAGTTGGAGGCACCCTCCAACCGATCCTGGTCACACAATCCACTGGTGGCCATCTCACCCAACTACTGTTTATCTGCGACCTCTAACCCTCTTGCGCAACTGGCTTTACACACTCCTTGCTGGAGTGAGCCGCACACTCTACTGCTTTTGTATAGGAAATCTAAGTTTCTTGGGTGAGAAACTCTCTGAGGTCAGAAATCCGCAAAAGGTGTCTTCAACTACTCTTCCTAACTCTTCTGCACCAGCAATCACTGCTGCACAGCAAACTGTGTCCGTCCAACCGCCGGTCTGCGTAGATCTGCTGTGTTGCACCCTCCTGGCTTGGACTACGCACTTCACTGGGAAATCGATCTGCTGCTTACTCATCTCTTTGATCCCTAGCTTCTGCTTCAATGCTGGATCTGTTCTTTGCTTCTCCTGCACTCAACTTAAACAAGCTCTGATACCGTGTGAAAAACACGTAAATATGGTATCCTATTGCAACAACTGGAAGATATTCACCTAATTTTTAATTTTAACTTAACAATTTATTTGCAGTTTCCTATGACAAACACTGAATACATCACACTGTAACCTTCACAAATAAATTGCGGAAGAAATACAAGTGCGGAAGCAAAACTGAACAAGAATAGATCACACACACACATCTGACACAATTATTTTTGGACCAGTGTCCCCGGAAAAAACCAATGCGGGAAAACTGGTGCAGCAGCTGAGGGTTTATATTATTATGCAGTAATTATTTTTGAGTACAAGTCTATCATTGACAGGTCTGTCAAATCATGCAGAGAAATTGACAAGAAAGATCTTGTGAGACAAATGTCACTCCTCCACGGGAACTCGACACTGATCAACACCCAAAACTGGTTGCCCTGCGCTGCCTCTGCGAAGTGATTGCATCACTCTGCGCAGTCTCTAAGTCTAAACTTAGGGAAATGAAATAATTAGAGGGTATTAACAAGTCAGAGTGTGAATCTTCTAGAAAACATGGATCAATTCAAGTTTTAATCTTAGCCATTGATTCATCTTTTAATCTGGGCCGTTGATTCTCGAACAGGAAGATTATAAAAGAAGGCTTGAGTGTCATTTGGAAAGTAAGCTGGGCATACACTTAGTACTCGAAGGAGATCGATTATGAAGTAAGAGAATTCGATTTCAGTGGGAGAGTTGCAGGGCGAGGAGTTTGCAGAAGCAGAAGCAGAAGGAGGAGGGAGTCAGCAGTGATCGAGTTCAGGGACGGAGGGCAGCAGTGGGCCACTGGAGGCAGCTTGAGGCTGCAGCGTAGAGAACCCACGCAATCTCCACGCAGACTTACACAGTCCAGCGATGGGACTGCGCAGTGAATCACACAGACAAACACAGGGGTTGATCAGGGTGTCAGAGAATTGTTCGAGGAAGCCCGAAATTCAGTCTCAGGTGTTTCAAATTTTATCTGCCATTATATTTCCTGTAAAGGTATAATTTCTGAAGAACTAATAAAATCCTCATCTGTTGCACCGGTTTTCCCGCATTGGGCTTTTCCGGGGACAATTGTCCAAAAATAATTGTGTACATGTGATTAATTCTTGTGCTTATGTTCCCTACTATTTATTTCTCTGCATATATATCTGTGAATGTTGCAGTAGTATTTATTTTGATATTTGCCAGAAGATTTATGAATAATAACTTATTTGAAATAATAAGTAGGATAGATAAATCTATCACTGCAACTGCATATTTTCCAGTTTGAAAATTTCACATGGTACCAGAGCTAGAGATGGATAACAGGAAGGGGGAATCAACAAGTGAACGGAAATCTATTGTTGCAGCAACAACGCAGAAGGGTTCACGCAGTTCTCCAGGAAGGGGAGGAAGCATGACAGAATAGGTGGATCATGATGTCTCTGTATTGGCATCTAGGCTTGAGGAAGATTTTGCTTGCGTATCGAGCTCTGCTTCTTCTGATGTGTGGTATATTGACAGTGGAGCCTTTGCTCACATGACTAGGGTACGGGACTGTTTTTCCGACTACCAAGAAGAGCAAATGAATTTCAAAATAACCATGGGCAATAAAGCAAAATGCACTCTTGTTGGGAGAGGTACCGTAGTTTTTTAGACCGAGGCGAGAAATAGAATCCGGGCCACTAATGTGCTGCATGTGACAGGTTTGGGGATGAACTTGCTCTTAGTGTCTACTTTATGACGTCTACTTTATTGGCAATAGAGTCTACGTCAAGCACCCCAATTGGAAGAAGAAGGCACAGATCGGGGTAAGAAGCAACAAACTGTACAAGCTACAACTTGATTCTCTAATAGCATTGGTCGACAACACAAATGAAACGGACCTGAATGAGCTATGGGACAGAAGAATAGGGCATTGAGAACTCTCCAGAAGACTGTCACAGGGGTTCCAGAACTGAGCACTAAAGGAGATGATGTTTGCAAGGGGTGCGTATTGGGAAAATATGCCAAGGCAACATATCATAGAAGCGACAATAGGGCCAAGGGTGTATTGGATCTGATACACTCGGATATCTGTGGACCGATGTCCACTAGAGCTCTTAGCGGTGCCGAATATTTCGCCACCTTCATTGATGACCATTCCAAGAAAACCTAGATCTACTTCTTGAAGACCAAGGATGAAGTCTTCAGTTGAAACTTGATTCAAAGTGTTTAAGGCTCTGGTAGAAAATTTGACAGGGAAGCGGATCAAGGTATTGCGATCAGATAATGGTGGTGAATACATAGATAAAGAGCTCATTAGATTCTGCGCAAAGGAAGGCATCAAAAGGGAGTGGACAACTCCATACAATCCGGGGCATAATGGTGTGGCAAAAAGGAAGTGGACAACTCCATACAATCCGGGGCATAATGGTGTGGCAAAAAGGAAGAATCGGACTATTGTTGAAGCAACAAGAGCCCATGCTGTATGACCAAGACATGCCCAAATTCTTGTGGGCCGAAGCGTGTAATACAACTGTCTACATTCAGAACAATACTCCTCATGTTGCACTGGGAAAGATCATGCTAGAAAGTGTCTTCACTGGCAGTAAGCCTGAAGTGAGTCACTTTAGGATCTTCGATAGTACAACTTACTGTCATGTACCCAGTGAGAAGAGGAAGAAGTTGGAGATGACGGCCGAAAAAGGGTATCTGGTAGGATACAACAAGAATGCAGAGGCATATTGCATCTGGATTCCTGAGAGTAGGAAAGTAGTGGTGCGAAGGGATGTGAAGTTCATGGAGGAGAAGGCCTTCAGAAGATCCCATGAGTTTCCTTCTGCTACGCAGTCGGAGGAAGAGCCTCTAGTTCAGCCCCAACAACCAGCAACAAAAAATTCAGTTGCCTCTCCAAGGCATAATGATCCAAGGGATGTGTCTCCTGAGGATTAGCAAGAGGGAGAGCTGGTAGATCCACCCACTACCAGTGGGAGAACGAGCAGGGAACTTTGACAGATTCTGAAGGATGTCGGAATACCTCGAAATGAGAAGAGACAACGTAAGCAGCTTGAGAGGTATCAAGCCTTGGTTGCTCAAGTCGGAGAACCTTCCAGTTTTCGGGAAGCAGCTCAGCACCAGGTGTGGGTTGATACAATGGTGGAAGAGTACAGTTGCATCATGACGAATGATGTCTGTGAAGTGGTCCCCAAACCTCAGGAGAGATCAGTTGTAGGGTCCAGGTGGAACTACAAGATCAAGTATGCTGCAGACGACAACATGGAGAAATTTAAAGGCAAGTTTGTGGCTAAGGGGTATGCTCAGAAAGAAGGAATTGACTATGAAGAAACCTTCGCCCCAGTAGCCAAGTACACCTCTATCAGGTTCGTGATATCCCTTGCTGCGCAAATGGGATGGGAAATTCACCAGATGGATGTCAAGACAACATTTTTGAACAGGGTGATAGAGGAAGAGGTGTATATAGAACAACTATAGGGCTTTGAGACACATGATCATAAGACTCATGTGTGCAGATTGAAGAAAGCGTTATATGGACTGAAGCAAGCTCCCAGAGCCTGGTATGGTCGAATTGACAACTACCTGCAAAAGATGGGATTCGTCAAGAGTGATGCAGATCCCATCCTCTACTATCTGAGAGTAGGGAGTGAGCCTTTGATATTGCTTTTGTATGTAGATGATCTGTTCTTGACAGGATCATCAAGGCTCATCACAGACTGCAAGAAGAATTTGGCTGAAGAATTTGACATGAAGGATCTAGGACGGATGCACTATTTTCTGGGGTTGGAGATTTGGCAGCAGAACAAGGAGATCTTCCTTGGTCAAGGGAGATACACTACAGAGATTCTGAAGAGATTTCAGATGGAGGATTGTAGACCCGTGGCAACTCCAATGATCACCAACTAGAAGAAAATTGACACGTCCGAAGATGATGAGGCTGATCTTACGCTATATAAGCAGCTCATAGGGTCATTGATGTATCTTGTAAATACAAGGCCAAACATCTGTTATGCTGTAAATACCCTCAGTCAGTTCATGATGGAACCAAAGAGGGCACATTGGGCAGCAACCAAGCATGCTCTTAGGTACCTTCGAGGAATAGTCGAGCTTGGATTGAAGTACACCTGTAGTAATGATGTCAGGTTGAGTGGTTTCATCGACACAGATTGGGCTGGAAGTACAGTTGATCAGAAGAGTACCAGTGGGTACTATTTCAGTCTAGGATCAACAATAACTTCCTAGTGCAACAGGAAACAAAAGTCCGTATCACTGAGTTTAGCAAAAGCAGAGTATATGGCAGCGAACACAGTTTCATGTGAAGCCATATGGCTTCGAAAACTGTAAGTGAACCTACTTAAGGAGAAAATGGAAGTGGCCAACATCTTATGTGATAATCAGAGTTGCATCAAACTCTCTGAAAATCATTTGTTTCATGATAGGTCGAAACACATTGACATTAGGTGTCACTTCATCAGGGACTGTGTACAACGTGGAGCTGTACATTTACAATACACTCCAACAGAAGAACAGGTGGCAGACATCCTCACGAAGGCTCTAGGGAAGACAAAGTTTGTCTACTTCAGAGAGAAGATGGGGATGATGAAGAATCCCTTCCAGTAGCAGGAATGGACAAACTCAGTATTCAAAGGGAGCTGTGGTACAGATGCAGCAGTGACAGTGGCAGTGTCAAAGGCAGCAGTATAGGAGACAACAGCGCAACAGATGAGGGGCAACTTCCAGAGATCAACAACGCAGAGGGTGCTTCAAAAGCAGAGCAACATGCAACAGGCTTATTGTTGGAACACTTTCCTCGCTAAGAGGTAGTGTTGATTTTTGTAGCATCCCGAAGTGTTCCAAGTCTCAAACTTTGCAGGGAGGCTTGGACAACAACATTCCAAAGAACCCAGCTACAGTTTGTGGAAATCTTGCTCGGTTCATGTCTTATTAAAATAATTAATTATTTTAATGGAGACCCTCAGTCTAAACTTAGGGAAATGAAATAATTAAAGGGTATTAATAAGTCAGAGTGTGAATCTTCTAGAAAACATGGATCAAGTCATGTTTTAATCTTAGCCATTGATTAATCTTTTAATCTGGGCACTTGATTCTCGAACATGAAGATTATAAAAGAAGGCTTGAGGGTCATTTGGAAACTAAGCTGGGCATTCACTCAATACCCGAAGGAGATCGATTATGAAGTAAGAGAATTCGATTTCAGTGGTAGAACTGTAGGGCGAGGAGTTTGCAGAAGCAGAAGGAGGAGGGAGTCAGCAATGATCGAGATTAGGGACAGAGGGAAATAGTGGTCCACTGGAGGCAGCTTGAGGCTGCAGCGCAGAGAACCCACACAGACTTGCGTAGTCTAGCGTTGGGACTGCGCAGTGAATCATGCAAACAGACACAGGCGCTAGCAGGGGCTGATCAGGGTGTCAGAGAATTATCTGAGGAAGCCGGAAATTCAGTCTCAAGTCTTTTAGAATATATCTACCATCATATTTCCTGTAAAGATATCATTTGCTGAAGAATTAATAAAACCCTCATCTACTGCACCGATTTTCCTGCATTGGGTTTTTCTGGGGACAATTGTCCAAAAATAATTGTGTACATGTGATTGATTCTTGTGCTTATGTTCCCTACTGTTTATTTCTCTGCATATATATTTGTGAATGTTGCAGTAGTATTTATTTCGATATTTTCCAAAAGATTTCTGAATAATAAATTATTTGAAATAATAAGTAAGAGAGATAAATCTATCACTGCAATTGGATATTTTCCAGTTTGAAAATTTCACAAATCCAACACATCAGGATGAGAAGATTGTTGATATCCTCACAAAGCCCTTGGGGAAGGTCAAATTCTTAGCGTTCCGAGAGAGATTTGGAGTTGTGGAAGGACCTTCTGATGAGGGTCCCACTGTAGTTGGACATTGAGCTCTGGGAGCTCCTGGGCGCCTAGGGTACTTCTTGGAGCTATGAGCGACCATAGGGTGAGTGGTTCACCTGACCCTATAGGTACGCTGTGTACAGGGTGAGTGGTTCACCTGACCCTATAGGTACGCTGTGTACAGGGTGAGTGGTTCACCTTCCCTTGTGATACCCCATGATGATATATGATAGCATAGGGTGAGTGGTTTACCTTCCCCTATAGCTGATGATATATGCATAGGATGAGTGGTTCTCCCTCTCTTATGGCATATGAGCAGGATGAGTGGTTCACCTTCTCCTACGGATGCCCCAACATACATCCTCCCCATGTAGTCTGGTACTCATGGGACGTACCTCTCATCTGGACAATGAGTTAGGAAGAGTGGATAGGGACCATATCACTACAGATGGATGTTGATTTTGTAGCATTTGAAAGTGTTCCAAGTCTCATATTTTGGGAGGGGGCTTGGACATAAGTATTCCAGAGAACCCAAAAACTGTTTGTGGAAATTCCACTTGGTCATTCTTTATTAAAATAATTAATTGTTTTAAAGTGATCCCTAAGTCTAAACTTGGAGAAATTAAATAACTAAAGGATATTAATAAAGCAGAGTGTGACTCTTCTAGAAATCTAAGATCAAGTTCTGGCGTCCAGAATAGAAGAGGATTTTGCTTGTGTGTCAAGCATGGCCTCTCCAGGGGTCTTGTATATTGACAGTGGAGCATCTGCTCACATGACGGGAGTTCGAGAATTCTTCTCGAGCTACCAGGAAGAGTAGATGAATTTTCAGATCACGATGGGAAACAAGGCCAAGTGTACCCCTATTGGATGAGGAACCATAATATTTCAAACAGAAGCTGGTAACAAGCTTCGGGCCACCAATGTACTGCATGTACCAGGATTCGGGATGAACTTGCTCTCGATGTCTCAACTTCAGAACAAGGGTTACGATGTATACTTTATTGGCAACAAAGTTTATGTCAAACACCCTAGTTGGAAAAGGAAGGCACAAATTGGAGTAAGGAGCCATAAACTGTATAAGTTACAACTCTGAGTCTCCAATGCCACTGATAGGCAGTACTGATGAAAGAGATTTGAATGAATTATGGTATAGAAGAATGTGGCATCTACATCATGGAGCCTTGAGGATCCTCAAGAAGACTGCCACGGGAGCTACAAAACTTAGCACCAAGAAAGATGATGTTTGCAGGGGGTGCGTATTAGGGAAGTATGCCAAGGCAACATTTTCAAGAAGCAGCAGTAGGGCCAAGTGTGTGTTGGGATTGATACACTCAAACATCTGCAGACCAATGTTAACGAATGCTCTCAGTGGTGCAAAGTATTTTGTCACCTTTATTGATGACCATTCCCGAAAGACATGGATATACATTCTGAAGACCAAAGATGAGGTCTTTGAGCAATTCAAAGAATTCAAGGCTTTGGTGGAAAATCTAACCAGAAAACGGATCCAGAAATTGTGATTAGACAATGGTGGAGAGTATATTGATAAGGACTTACGGGGTTCTGCGCAAAGCAAGGCATCAAGAGAGAATGGACAACTCCATATAATCCGGAGTAGAATGGAGTTGCAGAGAGGAAGAATAGGACCATTGTGGAAGCTGCGAGGGCAGTGCTATATGATCAAGACATGCCCAAATTTTTATGGGTTGAAGCTTGCAATACGACAGTGTATGTGCATAACAGGGTACCTCATAGAGCATCAGGTAAGGTTACTCCTGAGAGTGTGTTCAGTGGCAGCAAGCTTGAGGTGAGCCACTTCAGGATATTTGGTAGTATAGCGTATTGCCATATACCCGATGAGAAGAGGAAGAATTTAGATCAGATTACAGAGAAAGGATACCTTGTGGGATATAGCGAAAATGCGAAGGCATATTGCATCTATATTCCCGAGAGTGGGAAGATCGTAGTAAGACGAGCCATGAAATTCATGGAGGAGAGAGCCTTTAGGAGATCCCGAGAGATGTCTACAACTACGCAGTTTGAGGAGGATCTGCTGGTTCAGCCACAACAACCTACAAAATATGGCTCTAGTGCCTCTCCACGACACAAGGATCCTAAGGAAAGTTCTTCCGAGGAAGTGCAAGAAGGAGAGCAGGCGAATCCACCCACCACTAGTGGAAGGACGAGCAGAGAACTCCAATAGACTCTGAGGGATGCAGAGGAATTTATTGGGGCCCCTAGAAATGAGAAGAGGGAGCACAGGTAGCTAGACAGGTACCAGGCACTGGTAGCACAAGTTGGAGAACCCTCTAGTTTTCGAGAGGCAGCTCAACATCAGGTGTGGGTAGACGCTATGGTGGAGGAGTACATCTCCATCATGATGATTAATGTATGGGAAGTAGTCCCTAGACCTCAGAACAGATTAGTTGTAGGATCAAGGTGGATCTACAAGATCAAGTATGTTGTAGATGGCAGCATAGAGAAATTCAAAGCCAGGTTTGTGGCTAAGGGGTATGCACAGAAGGAAGGGATCAATTATGAAGAACCTTCGCCCGTGTAGCTCGGTACACTTCGATCAGATCTGTCATCTCTCTTGCAGCGCAGATGGGATGGGAAATTCACCAGATGGATGTCAAGACAACGTTCTTGAATGGGGTGATAGAAGAGGAAGTGTACATAGAACAACCAAAGGGCTTTGAGAGGCATGAGAAAAAGACTCATGTGTGCAGGCTTATGAAGGCTTTGTACGGATTGAAGCAAGACCCTAGAGCATGGTATGGCCGAATTGATAGCTACTTGCAGAAGATGGGATTTGTCAAGAGTGATGCAGATCCCAACCTCTACTATCTAAGAGTAGGGGATGAGCTGCTAATTCTGGTATTATATGTAGATGATCTGTTCTTGACTGGATCATCCAAGCTCATCAAAGACTGCAATGAAAATTTGGCTACAGAATTCGACATGAAGGATCTAGGGCATATGCACTATTTTCTTGGTTTGGAGGTATGGCAACACAAGGGAGAAATCTTCCTTGGGCAAGGAAGATATACTACAGAGATCTTGAAGAGATTTTAGATG
The DNA here is from genome assembly GCA_034641835.2 of Pinus albicaulis. Taxonomy (NCBI): domain Eukaryota; kingdom Viridiplantae; phylum Streptophyta; class Pinopsida; order Pinales; family Pinaceae; genus Pinus; species Pinus albicaulis. The sequence continues at coordinate 569,743,541 of CM076578.1, forward strand.
GAGGATTGTAGACCCATGGCTATGCCAATGATCACAAATTGGAAGAAGATCGACACGTCCGAGGATGATGAGGCTGACCCTACCTTGTATAAGCAGCTCATAGGATCATTGATGTACCTAGTCAACACTAAACCAGACATCTGTTATGCCGTGAATACCCACAGTCAGTTCGTGGTAGAACCAAGGAGGGCTCACTAGGCAGCATGAAAACATGTTCTCAGATAATTGAAGGGGACAATTGAGTTTGGGTTGAAGTACACCAAGGGAAATGAAATCCAGGTTAGTGGGTTCACTGACGCAGACTGGGCTAGAAGCCGAATAGATCGAAAAAGTACCAGTGGGTACTGTTTCAGTATCAGATCAGGAATGACTTCCTGGTGTAGTAGGAAACAAAAATCTGTGGCACTGAGCTCGGCCGAGGCTGAATATATGGCAGGTAGCACAACTTCGTGTGAGGCCATATGGCTTCGTAAGTTGCTCATGAACTTGCTTTAGAAGAGGATGGAACCGACTAGAATTTTGTGTGATAATCAGAGTTGCATGAAGCTCTTTGAGAATCTCGTGTTTCATGATCGGTCGAAGCACATTGACGTTAGGTGCCACTTCATCAGAGACAATGTCCAACGGGGCGCTGTACAGTTGAAGTACACTCCTATAGAGGAACAGGTGGCAAATATCCTCACAAAAGCTCTGGGTAAGATTAAGTTTAGTTACTTCAGGGAAAAGATGGGGATGGTCAAGAAACCATTTCAGTATAGGAATGGGTGGACTTGAGATTCAGAAGGAGCTGCAGTACGGATGAGGCAGTGGCAGAGATGGTGTCACATGCAGTAGTACAGAGGGCAACAACGCATAGATGAGGGGCAACAACCAAGACATCAACAACGCAGTGGATGCTTTAGGTCAGAGCAGATGCAGTTGGTATTTTGCTTGAACAGTTGCCTTGCTAAGAGGGAGAGTTGATTTGGTAGCATTGGAAAGTGTTCCAAGTCTCATATTTTGGGAGGGGGCTTGGACATCAGTATTCCAGAGAACTCAGAAACCGTTTGTGGAAATTCCACTCGGTTCATGCTTTATTAAAATAATTAATTATTTTAAAGTGATCCTTAAGTCTAACTTAGGGAAATTAAATAATTAAAGGGTATTAATAAAGTAGAGTGTGAATCTTCTAGAAAACGAAGATCAAGTCATGTTTTAATCTTAGCCATTGATTAGATATCTAATCTGGGCCGTTGGTTCATCAACGAGAAGATTATAAGAGAAGGCTTGAGGGTCATTTGGAAAGCAAGCCGGACACACACTCAGTACCAGAAGGAAATCGATTCTGAAGAAATAGAATTTGATTTCAGAGGGAGAGGTTGTAGAGGCAGAGTTGTAGAGGCAAAAGGAGGAAGGGGAAGTTAGCAGAGGAAGAAGAAGGCAGTTGGAGGACACAGAGGGGACAATGCTGAGCAGAAGCACTGGTCCTCCATGCAGAGTGACGTAGTCCAGTGCAATGACTGCGCAGAAGACCACGCAGAGTGACGCAGAGGGAGAAAGGGTGCCTCTCGTGTGCCAGAAATTCTTCCGAAGTGTTCGGAAAAATTATCTCAGGTGTATTCTAGAAATATGCTCATCAAATTTCTGTAAATGATTTCCACTGTTGAAGAATAATACAAACCCTCATTTGCTGCATTGGTTTTCCCACATTGGGTTTTTCTGGGGACAATTGTCCAAAAATAACTGTGTTCGTGTGATCATTTCTATTGCGTTATATGCGTTCTATTTGATTTTTTGCTTATGATTAAGTGAATAATGCAGTTGTGTTTATTTCAGAATTTACTGGAAGTATCTGTAAATAACTTATCATAAATAAGTAGGCGAAATAAATCAATCACTACAGTAGTATTTCAACTTGAAAATTTCACAATGGACACTTCTTGTACTGCCATACTTCCTATGTCTAGAATGCATGATGTTCAACAACTTTATCATTCAGGATCAAATTTGATTGGGGTTCTACCCCTGGACTAACTTTTGTTGGTGGAGAGTGGCAAGGTCTTGTGACTCATTCTCGATTGATCCTTCTTCATTATTACATCAGTGTTCAACAAAGTTGAGATGAGATGCAAAGATGGTACATGATGACAGGATGGCATGATGATGGATGGATTGGCAGGTGGAATTCTCCCTACTTGAGAGGGAGTGTTAAAAATTGGCAAGTAGGGCAAAATTCCACTTTGGACAAATCATTTGATGGAGATGATTATTGCATTAAATTCCTCTTTTCGAGAGGACCAAAATCGACCTAAATATCATCAAATTTGGACAAGGAAAAATATGTTTTTGAGGTCAATCCCACACATTTCCAAATTATCAAGGTCGGTCACAACATCATGAACGTTCATGAAGCCCAATGGTCATGTATTTTGACCCTCAACAACTTGTATAAATAAGAGACTTGAAACCTCATTAAGCATCATCACAACTCATCATTTTTCTCTCCTCATTTGATTGGGTCATATAAATTGCAGGAGCAACTCTTCTTCTCTCGCACGTGTGGATGAAAGAGGACGAATTTCAGGATCTGTTGCATGGTTTGACCAACATTGACCAAGGCTATTTTGATCTCCTTTGATTGTGTTTTTGTGCTAGAATTTCTGTTTTGGAGGGTCGCATAAATTGGCACAAAAATGGAGATTTTCTGGGCTAGTTGACTAGGCTGATCGCAGGAGAGAAGTGCAGAGTTTGACCAAGTTTGACCGACTGTTTTGAGATTGTTTTGCATTGACTTTGACCAGCAAGAGAGGTCGAGGTTCTCTCTCTTTGACCAAGTTACTGTGGAAGAATGTGACCAAACTTTGACTGTTGTTGACTGTTTGGTTAGGGCAGAATTTGACTGCTATTGACTACAGATTTGACAAGGGAGGTTTTGACTTTGATTTGGCAAGCCAATTTTGACTTTTGTACTCTCTCTCTCTACTGAACATTTGATATAATAATAAGAAGAATTGATGAAAGGGTTTTCCCCATCTTGGCATTTTTCCCTGGCATTCGCCAAATCTTGGTGTTCTCTTGTCTTGGCTTGTCTTCTGCTTTTATTGTTCATGTTCTATCTACAATTATTTTCAATGTGATTGCTTTTGGAAATTAAATTGGAAATCGTCATTGGGCTAACTAAAGGACATTGAAGTAATTGTTGCGAGCATAGAACAACCATTGTTAACTAAAATTAATAGATTGCATAGAACAACCATTGTTAACTAAAATTAATAGATTCTATAAGGAAAGGATTGTTGGGTTTTTCCTCACTGTGGGTTTTCGTAGGGTAAACTTGTGTTGTCCCTTTATCATTGTGATCTCTACTTTCTTTATCTTTGCATAATTGAATGTATAACTGCTTGATGACATAACTAATTGTGGTGCAAGCTTATCAAGATAAAACAATCTCTAGGACATTTCATTCATCTAACAATGCCCATACATTAAACGAGCTAAATAGACACTTAATTCCACATTCCAACGATGCAATAACTAGCCTTAATTATAGCGAAGTTCACCAATATGCAACAACAAGAATATATCATTAAAATTCACTTACAGTGTTAGAGAGTATATCCAACCAGCATCACATTTGCAAAAAACGAAGCTCCAAGATAAAAATGGCCCAAATCCATACATCAAAATTCATCCATTTATCCAAAATAATCCTGCAAGAAGAAATGCAAAGTTCTCTGAAGATTGAGAGATCCCAAGTGAAGTGATGATACAAATGGATGTAGCTAACTCCTATTTATACACATTTTAGAAGTTCGAATTAGCCTATGGGTCTACATTAGCCCCTAATAATAAAATAATGTGCAAATAAAACCACTTTTGGTGACAAACCCACCAAACTTGCTCACAAAATGGAATAATAAGCCTCTATGGAGGTCAAATAATAATATGTTCATGTCGTGGGGCCCTCCAAAGGCCTAATAATCTCGAGTAGTGCTATAATGATGAATAAACTCCTCAAAATATGATGGACAAGGGGGTGGCACCTTGTTCTCCAAGTAGTAGACTTGTGGTGCTCCTAGTGGGAGTGGGGGCACATAAATGATCCCATGGGTCTCCATATGAGTCGAAGATGCCTATAGATTCTATGCAAGGGCTCGAGTGATGGAATGAACACTGCATGACATCGTACAAGCCCTGGGACACCTGCTAAGAGTGTGGGGCTCCTGTGGGTCCTGCCGGGCATAGTGTACCTAGCACATCATCATCATCCCAAAAGTGGATCTCTAGTAGTCTCTGAACATTGATGGGGATCCATGGAGTGTTGTCTGCCAATGTCACATGGTTTGGGTTCGAGTTCGGGTTCGACAATGATTAGGTTCGGTTTGAGTTTGAATTTTTTGATGTGGTTCGAATGAGGTTTGCCATTAGGTTCGTCTATATATATATACAATGCTAATTTAAAATGAATTATAGGATAAAATAGTAAGAAATCAACCTCAGTAAACATCAAAAATGCTATCATGGACATGTAAACTACAAGGATAAATTACAAGCTTGAGTTGTGACATGAAGTTATGAGTTTTGATCTATGGACTTGGTCAATGACTATGAGGTTCGATGAGGTTCGCCGAACCTCAAAATTGTTTAAGGTTTGCCAAAATTCAAACCTTAAGTTTAAAGTTTGACGAACCTTGTGACATAGCTGTTTGCCACTGTGGAGGCCCATGGCTCTCTACGCACACCCTTAATGTGCTAATGTATCCCTCTGGGGGTTAGGACCTTGCGTAGGGAGACCAAACCCAAATAGAAACCACCTGCAATCTTGTATAAGATCCAATGCGTCCCCTAGGCTTGCAGTACAACCATTCATTAGAGTAATTGTGTAAAAGAGCTTACAAATCATGCATAACAAAGTGGGCACTTCATAATGGCATGCCCTTCTGTAGTGGGCTTTGGCATGTGCTAGTGTCTCCATTCTCCAAAGGGGGTTAGCCAAGTATCTTATTAAGTGGTTCTAGCCATTAAAGGGGATAGTAGGTCAAAGGTACATCTCTCCAATAGGGGTGGCAATTGAGAAATAAGTGAAATAGAGTAGGGGATGAGAGGGGCAATCCTTGGCCACATATTGGGACATAGGGGCAACCAGATAAGGGGAAGCCCACACTAGGGTGTATAATGTGTAGGGGGAAGCAATCGTGGTACATGAGGTGTCCCGACCGTGATTTTTCCACCCTTCTTTATATGCCTTTTTCCTTTTATGATTTTTGTTTATTAACTTCTCGGGGCTCAAGGATAAGAGCATGATGTGTCAAATACAGCAGTGATTACCCCTTTAAGGTAGGGCAGTTCATTGCCCTCCAGGGGTTGGGACAATCATGGTTTCTTGAATGACAAAGGAGGCTCATCTAGGGCCTATGGAACCATGGTGATGGCCATGGGTATGGGGGAGAGCTCATGTATTGGTTTTTGCCCACATGCTAATTATTTTTGTCCCAACCATCTTTTGCATTTTGTGGTACAATTTCCTATTAAGTGTGGCCAATTATGATTTTTCTTTTTCTTTTAGCTACTTCAACCTCTGGGGCATCATTCCAAGCCCGATCCATGGTGGGGGCAAGGGGATAGGGAGGATGACCCTATGTGGACCCATGGAGGCTATGTGGATCCAGGCGGGAGAAATGATGAATGTGGGTATAATTAGCAGAAGGGGAGTATATATATGGATAAAGGAGCGGGACGACACACCTTAAGACGGGGTTTCCCAGGTAGTACCACCCTAGAACCAAATGGTCAATAAAGGAGATCCCACGGGACTAAGATGCAAGGGTAACACCCAAAAGAGATCAAAGGGACATGAGCATAAATTAAGCCCACTCTTTTCGCAAATCCCCCCATCAATCCATGCCCAGAAGTATCCGTGATAAGCAAAGCCAATACTCAATTACCAAATGACAAGACATACCTTTAGATTCGGTAGGCCCATCTTCAAACATATGATCAATGAGCTAGAAGGAGGTTGCAAGGGGCTGTTGGCTGCCGGTTGAGGTTCATTATGGAGAAAAATTTCTCCTGGGGATATCACCCACGAAGTGGTGGGTAACAAGGCCTCTACCCCATTGTTAGCTCTTTGTCTAGCTTTGTCTTGTAGGGTTTCCCTGTCCAAGGCTTGCTAGGTTTTGCAACAACACTCTTGACCAAATTCGACACTCCATGTGTTGTGTGGAGATGACTTAGTATAATTTTGTATAAGCATATCATTGTTTCCAAGAGTGTCCTAAATTGCTGTTGTCTCTAAGCCTTGGGAATATAGTCGCTTGGGAGATTGGGTCAAATTGTCAATTGTTTTCAAAAGTCTACAAAGAAGTAATAAACTTTTAAATAATGGTGTCTTGTCTTTTTGTTGATGGATCTGAGTGTAGGGATATTATCATTGGTTCAATGAATGGGTCAAAAACCCGCTTCTCCTATAGCTCAAAGGTGTCCCCACTCAAGATCCTTATAAAGCTTTAAATGGAGGGTTTTGGTGGCATAAAGTTTTGAGAAAGTTGTGCAATTGAGATTGTCCTGAATCATTAGGATTAGCACTAGACCTTGCTTTGTGAAGTGGGTGGATAGTGTGATGCAATCAAGTCTGGGGGAATCTTGTGCTGAAAACATGATTAAATAGGTTAGCAATGTGACCATCGAGGGCATGATAACTTTGCTTGAAGAACGTAGTGTGGAATCCCCCATCTCTTACTACTTTGCTGGTATTCATCACTTTAATTCCTTGCATATTTTTGAGATGGTAATAAGTAGCATGGGGTTGGAGGGAAGGTGACTTGGGTCGAGGACTACTTGGAAATATCAAAGAGTAGAAGTATTGGAAAACATGGAATTCAGATCAAGGTCGGGGGGAGGGGGAGTGGCAGGGAAAGATGGTGCAACAAAAGGTTTTTGGGAGAATGGTAAAGGGAAGCACATAATTCATGTCTCCTCAATGAGATGAAGAGGTGTTTTTTGTGGTGGGAGAGAAGATTATAAGAATTCTTGATTTGGGCAGGGGGAGAAATCTTTACTAAAGGTGTACCAAAGTTGGCTTTGGAGGGTCTTACAATCATCACTATATTACTAGTTCACAGGGTAGGAATCGAGTTTTGGGGAAGGGGTGGGACATGGGATGAGGTGGGGCAGGCTTAAAGTGCCACTTACCAAATGGTTGAGCGATTGCATGCATGTTGTTAAGAAATCTAGGGCTGCTAGATTAGGTGATTTCTGTTACTTTGATAACTGCTTGTGATGCATTTTTACTTATCTTAATTAGCTTCTTCTTTCTCTTGATTATATTTAGTGTTCTTATCTTCAAACAACTACCAAATCATAAAGAACAATGAGACAAAAGGACACAAGATGTAGGCGATCAGCCAGGACCAAAACCTTTCCAATTGAGAGGAAAACCCACCAGAATTCTTTCTCTTCCTATAGATCTTCAATTGAAAAATTCCAAGACCTTTGACCCTTGACCAAGACCCTCCAAGACCAAGTTACACCTTGCTTCCAACAACTTCTGCAATTTTGACTTTCAACATCTTCTTCTGCAATGTCGACCTTCCCAGCAGATTCTTCTGCAACTTCGACGTCTCCAACAAATTCACAACTTCGACCTAGCTGCAGCTTCATAACTTCGATGCAACTTCACAGCTTCGATGCAACTTCACTACTTCGATGCAGCTTCATAGCTTTGTTGCAGCTTCACAGTTTCAGAATTTCGTCTTTGCCCAGTAACTGTAGAAACCCTAACAATATAGAGAGAGAGAGAGAGGCCCAAAACTCCGATCTTATTCTTCGTCCTTTTCCAGCTTCTATCTTGAGGAGATTGAACTTGCTTGAGTGTGTGCCCATTTGAGGTCGAGTTCCTTCTTATATATAACCTTTGAGGGTTATGAATTGCTATCTTTAGGTTATACTTGATCTTTGTGCCATGACGAGGTCTTGGAGGGTCTTTTGACTCTACTTTGACTCAGTAAATTTTTCTTTACAATATGTAACATCCCCAAATGGGTCTTTAATACATGACAATGACTCAATTGACTTTATGACAAACCTAGAAGCACTCAATGGGTGTTTGACCAATAAAATAAATTTCCTTGAGCATAAAACCCATGCCTCAAGAACAAAGATAATAAATTTATTTTTCTTTTTATATTAAATACATAAAATCATGATTACATATGTCATTATGAAGACTGAACCAAGTTATATATTTTAACACTCCCTCTTAACTAGTGAGGTATTCATAATCCATACAAGGTACTTGGACATTATCAATATGAAGAATTATCATAAGAGTTGGATTGGCAACCCATCTGTTTAGCATCATATCAACCAACATTGTCGCATTGTGCTCTGATCTTGTGGAGAGATAGATTTGTTAGTCATAGACACCATCATCATTGTCTCTCAAGGAACATACCCCGCCTGGGTGTTCATAGGGTATGTCCTTCCAGGACTATTCTTATCTTGGATTCCCAGTCCTCAAAGAATATCGGTCCTCTATGACTACTCTTATCTTGGATGCCCTACCACAACCTCAAAGAGTATCGGATGCCAAATGCTTACCCAATCCTCCATTCTTTCTTCTCAAAGTGAAGACAAGAATGATGTGTCTATCTCTCCCTCTCAACTAGGGAGGATTTACCCATTCCTATAAAGGAATGTACCCAAGTTCCCTCTTATCCAGGGGCTTGTCCAAGCTCCCTCTTAACAAGGGACATGCTTCCAAGCTCCCTCTTAACTAGGGACTTGTTTCCAACAACAACTATCTTCTTTGGTGGAGATTATGGGACCTTCAACTGCTTGTAAAAATCCTCCATTCGATGTCATGAATTTCATCTTTATGGAGCCTTCATCTTGTAGGGCATCGACCATCCATCACTTTCCTCACATTAGTCATGTCATCCTTTCTCTTTACCAGAAAGTGATCTTCTAGTCCACATCTGCCTTTCCTTCATACAACTACCTCTTCCATGTCATGTTTCCTTTAGGATCTTCTATCCCACAACATGAGTGCTAGTTGTAGGTGACATCTACAACTCTTTTTCTGGTAGCCCTACAGTAACCTATCCAAATGTTAAAAAAATATAAAAAATGAACATAAAATCAAAATTACCTTTTTGTGATGGCCTTTCATCATGACAACTGCTTGCTTGCAACATCAACATCCTTTATATAAACACATCTCCAAGAATTTATATGTCAAGGGTCTCCTTTCTTTACAGACTTTATCGGGGTTTGTTGATTTGGGGTAGCATCGGATGTTCTCTAAGTCTCAAATCTTGTGGAGAGGGTTAGACACATGTATTCCAGATAACCCAAAAATTGTTTGGGGAAATTCCACCCAGAGACGGTTTTAGTTAATAAATTAATTATCTTTAATGAAACCCTAAGTCTAAGCTTAGGAAATTAAAATAATTAATTGGGATTATTATAAAATGTGGGTGTAACTTCTAGAAGAAGACGAGGATCAAGCCAAAATGATCTTAGCCATTGATTAATTTTTAATCTAAGCCATTAAATGTCAACAAGAAGATTATTTAAGGAAGGTTTGAGGGCCATTTGGAAACACACCGAGAGCTGATAAGTCAGATCGAATTGCTGAAGCTAGTGCAGCGCAATGATTTCGTAGTGATCACGCAAAGGGACAGAGGAAATTTTTGGTAAGAGGATCTTCTCTGGAGCCAAGAATATGCAACAAAGAGGTAGAGAGATACACAGAGGAGGGAACACAGTGCCCAGTGAGGGTGACACAGGGCCACGAAGGCCACACACAGAGTAGCACAGTCAATTCTGAGTAATAGTCCGAGATTTTGCTAGGAGATCGAAGATCTGAGCTAGGAGGGCTAGATTTGAGGCTCTTGAGAGAAAATCGATCCAGCAAAGCAGGTGACACGACCTCCCAGAGCCATTGACGCAGGCCCATGTAATTACTATGCAGAGGGTGCTGGGAGGTCATTGTTTCAGCTACCGGATCAGCGGTGACTTGCAGTGTAGAGTGAGGTAATCTTACCAATTACTTCTGCCAAGTGATATTCTCTGTACTAGATAGCCAACAAGGCATCTAGAGATTGCATTAAAAAATAACTGCTGCTTAATAATAAAAACCCTCAGATCTGCTGCACCAGTTTTCACGCATTGGGTTCTTCCGGGTACGTTTGTCCAAAAACAACGATGTCCTATGTGATGTTTTTCTTTATTGCTAAGTTTCTTGTTTCAACATATTTTAATTAAGTGGAGGCTGCAATAGTAATTTGCTTCAGTATTTTCAGTAGAACACTGTAAATAACTTGTCCGTTTAATAACAAGTAGTTGAAGTAATTTTAGTTGGCTGCAGTAGGATTCTAGACTTGGAATTTTCACATGGTATCAGAGCATTGCAGGTGAAACAAGAAGAGCAGAGGCAACGTTGAGTAGGAGGTCGAATAACTGCAAGAGGCAACGTTGAGTAGGAGGTCGAATAACTGCAAGAGGCAGTAGTTCGAATCCCTAGAGGGATTGCGCAGTCTAGGCCAGGAGGGCTGAATTTTCGAGGAAAGTCCCTCTTTGAGTGAGTCGACAAAGAGGAAGGGGTTCCAAATTGAAGTTTTGCCATGGCCACAGCACAAAGCCTTAGCGTTAGTGCTGGTGGGATGTAGTTTTCTGCAGGCAGATCCTGTTTTGCTGGGCAAAAAGTCGTGAGAAGGAAGAAAAGAAGCACAATGAGGGAATATTCTTCCTCAGGGAATTCATAGCCGGGGAATTCTATTTTTTCAAGGTCTGAGGAGCAGATCTGGGTGGTTGATTTACCACCTCCAACAAGGAGTGCATAAGCCAGTCCAATGCTATGAAGAGAAAGAGAGGGAGCAAATTCGACCTTTTTTTGACAACAGAAATGGAAGCTCATAGGCTTAGAGATCAGGATCGGTTGGAGGGAGCCTCCAACTATGTAATCTGGTAGGCAAGAATTTCATGCCTTCTAGATGAACATGATCTCAAGCTTTTCGTGGAGAGTACAATAGCTGTGCTTGTAGAATCCTGAAGAAGTACAAGGCTGACATGGCGAAGGCTAAGAGATTGCTCCTAGATGGAGTCAAGGATCACATAGTGTCCCACATAGCCAACAAGGACACAACTAGGCAGATGTGGGAAGCCTTAGCATCGCTGTATGAAGGATCTTCCGAGCAACGAAAGATGTAATTAGAGCAGAAAATGTGACATACACAAATGTAGAAGGGGGAGCGTATAGATCCGTTGCTCTTGAGACTTCAGGAAACTGATGATCAACTGGCAGTGTGGGGTCCACACCTCAGCGTACCGCGATGGTAAGGATGGCCCTAAACGCAGTAACAAAGGAGTGCCAAGTCTTCGTACAAAGTATTCTGGGCAGGGAAAGACTGCCAAACTGGGAGGAGGAGGAGAATGTAGCCCTTGCATCTAAAGGGGCAGCAAGAGCAACGAAGACTGAAGAAGAACGTCTTGAAGATTAAATGCTTTAGGTGTGGTGAACTCCGTCACTATGCAACACAGTGTCCTTTGAAGAAAAAGGACAAGGACGAGAAGCATGATCTGAAGGCTGTGTCTGCGAAGATCGAAGAAGATGAGTATGTCATGAGTGCCCACGCATCTCCTAGAGGGAGATGCTGCGACATTGAACTATAAGTTCGCAAGAACTTGAGTTGGGCAGAATCCTTGAGGAGTCCACCTCTTGGATCACAACCTTGCTACGGGAGCCCAAGATTAGTAGTAGCAGGCTGGAGGAGTTTTAGTTGATGCAAAGGAGTGTCGAGGCGACAGATGCAGTAGCTAGAGCGCTAAGTTTGAGCAACGCAGTGCAGAGTTGCAACAATACAGAGAGGCACAATGCAGTAGCAACAACAATGCAATAGCTTCAGAGGGACAACGTGGCAGTAACAGTAGTCGGAGTTTCAACATTGAGATGTATCCATATTGAACACTTGTTTAGATTTTGGATGTTTTTTAGTTGCTTCTCTCAGCGACTGAGTTGCAGTGCAAAGTTAGCAGTGGCAGTGCTAGCAACAACATTTGAGAGGGAGTTGTAGTACGGATGCAGTGTTGATCGTGGCAGGGTCAACAATAGTACAAATGCAATAGTGCAGTAGTTGGTGGACAACATGTCAGACATCAGCGCAAAGGAAGATGCTTCAGAGTCATAGCAGTATGCAATGGGGTATATTGCTAGAGCACATTCCTCGCTAAGGGGGAGTGTTGATTTGGGGTAGCATCAGATGTGCTCTAAGTCTCAAATCTTGTTGAGAGGCTTAGACACATGTATTCCAGATAACCCATAAATCGTTTGGGAAATTCCACCCAGAGACGTTTTTATTTAATAAATTAATTATTTTTAATGAGACCCTAAGTCTAAACTTAGGAAATTAAAATAATTAATGGGTTTTAATCTAAACTGTGGGTGTAAGTTCTAGAAGAAGACGAGGATGAAGTCAAAATGATCTTAGCCATTGATTAGATTTTAATTTGGGCCGTTGAATGTCGACAAGAATATTATTTAAGGAAGGCTTGAAGGCCATTTGGAAACACAACGAGAGTTGATCAGTCAGATCGAATTGCTAAAGCTAGTGTAGCGTAGTGATTTCGTAGTGATCGCGCAGAGAGGGGCAAAGACAATTTTTGGTTAGAGGATCTTCTCCGGAGCCAAGAATACACAACAGAGAGGCAGAGAGATACATAGAGGAGGCAGCGCAGTGCCCAGTGAGGGTGACGCACGGCCACGAAGGCCACACGCAGAGTAACGCAGTCTATTATGAGCAGTAGTTAGAGACTTTGCTGGGAGATTGAAGATCTGAGCCAGGAGGGCTAGATTCGAGGCTCCTGAGAGCAAATCGATCCAACAGAGGAGGTGACGCAGTCTCACAGAGCCATTGATGCAGGCCCACGTAATTACTGTGCAGAGGGGGCTGGGAGGTCGTTGTTTTAGCTATCAGATCAGCAGGGATTTACAGTGTAGAGTGAGGTAATCTCACCAATTTCTTCTACCAAGTGATATTCTATGTACTGGATAGCCAACAAGGCATCCAGAGATTGTATTTAGAAATAACTGTTGCTTAATAATAAAAACCCTCAGATCTGCTGCACCGGTTTCCCTCCTTGGGTTTTTCTGGGGATGTTTGTCCAAAAACAACGATGTCCTGTGTGATGTTTTTCTTTATTGCTCAGTTTCTTGTTTCGGCATATTTTAATTAAGTGAAGGCTTCCATAGTAATTTGCTTTAGTATTTTCAGTAGAACATTGTAAATAACTTGTTCGTTTAATAACAAGTAGGTGAAGTAATTTCAGTTGGCTGAAGTAGGATTCCGGACTTGGAATTTTCATAGGGTCTTCATGCCTTCTTCATGGAGATGTCATACTAGTTCCTTCTAGTCATCGGATGTTGATTCCTTTTCTTATGTGACCATATTTGCATCTTTCACGATCTCTTCTTTCTTCCTTCACATATTTCTTGCCAGGAACTTCCATCCATAGTTCCTTTATCTTTGTCAAGCACCTCATATTCCATATGATGACATATTATGTTGATTTCATCTTGTCAATATGTGAACCATGCCTTCATCCATCTTTTCCAAAGTAAGAGATCCCCTTTATTCGATCATGCTCATGAGGTAGAGCATTTACCCATGCTATTTGCAACTATGTCATGAATTATTATAACAAATGTATGCATACATACCTCTTTTCTTTTGTTGGTCATCTAGACTTCCATTGACAACTTCCTATCCTTGCTTGAAAGTTTTTTAATCATGTTGCTTTCTTTTGTCACCATACCATCATCTTTCTTAAACCATGAATCCCATACAAGATGGAATTCTTAGTGAGACACTTGCTTTTCCCAAGAGAGGCGAACCTTCTAATGAAGATTCCAACAAAGGATCTTGATTATCCTCATTCAACAAATGCTCCATTCTCATAAAGATGATTTATGATGAATTCCTTCTATCATGCTAGATGACTTTCTTTTTCCATAAGCACTACTTATGCTTTCAATGAGGTTACCAAGAGCTACTTTCTTTCTATGATGACTGCTACAACCATGTAGGCTTCTACTTCAACTACCCTTTCAAGCTTTTAAAATGATGTCATGAGCTCTTGCTTTAATCATATGCTTCTAGTATGATGCCATCTTCTACCAAGATGCATCTCACCATAATGCTCCTTATCTTGACTGCCATGGTGGAGGTCTTTTCACTTCCCACTTCTCCTTGCTATGCAATGGGGAAACCCTAATAGTGAAGATCTATCCCTTTGTATTTCTTCTCATCAGGTTCTTCCACTTCTATGATGATATGAGCTTCATTTCTTTCTTTCCTCTTGTTGTCCTTCTTGAATTTCGGACAATCTCTCTTGTAATGCTCATATTCTTGACAACCATAGCATTGGATCTTCGACATATTGATCTTCTTTTTCTGAGGACCAAACTTCCCAAATTTTCCTTTTCTCTTGGCCATGGCAGCAAATGTTTGATACTTGTTCGCTTGGTCCCACATCACTCTTTTCTTTTTACCTGGTTTCTTCAATCGTATATAGATGCTTGATACGGAGTTGCCCCATTCGTCTGGAAGTGGATTGGGCATCACAATGGTCATTTCTTTGTCGGAAATTATTTCACCCAACTCTTGTAGTTGGTCTCGAATTTCTGGCATCCTCATAATATATGAGGCTATTGCTTCTTCCTTTGATACCTTCATTTTAGACAACTTGGTTCTCAAAGATATCACTTCTCTAACAATACTTACGGAGAACAATTATACTAGCTTCTCATATCTTTCTTTTGATGTTTCTAACTTCGCTACATACGAAATGAGAGGATCTTTGATGGATTCTATAAGAATCCTTTGAGCCCTTATCTCCCCTTTCATATACTTGGCTAGAGTTTGAGCTTCTTCCTTTAGAGGTTTAGTGACAAAACCCTTAACATGCTCAATGACTTCATTTTCTATGAGGATCAAATCTGTCCTCTTTTTCCATGCAAGAAAGTTTAATGACCCAACCAATTTGTTGCTTTCCTTACAAAATGAAGTCATTTTGATAGATTTAGACATAGATGTAAAGGCACTTACTTGTGAAGATACTCCTTGATGACAATATCTTCAACTTGATGCCTTTTTGATATTGATGATGATGTTGAAAATAGAAGATGTCTTCCTTCAAAAGTGATCCTTCACTCAAAGAGAGGGAGATCACCTTGATTCCACAGTAATGATGACAACGTTTCTTCCTGCTTTTCTTTCTTCAAGTCAATGCTAGTCAAACATGTTTGACAACCTTAAATTTCAACCCTTCTTCAAAATATCGGCTTGCTGTAGTAGGTCTGCAATTTTTGGCCTTTTTTGCAGTAACCCTAGTTTACATGTGTGGCTAGAGGATGGAAAAATTTGCTTCCTTTCTACTTCGCTTGACTTGACTTTTTTTTCTTGTTATTTCGGCTTGCAAAGGAGACCTTTCTTGGCACAAAACTTGATCCTTGATGGTGGTTGCAATTCAATATTTGTTGCTGCAAAAGGATGTCCTAAAACTTCGCATGTGTGGAGAATATAGCCTAGAAAACAGACCCATAAGTGCTTCGCTCTTCCTTCCTTGTGATAATGATTGTAGAATGTGAGAGTTTCCCAAGAATGCTTCAAGTGTGGAACCCTTTTTTGGATGAGCTAGGGTTTTGAGGTCTTCTTTGATGCTCCTTAATTATTTCCTTCGATATGATGAGAGGGTTAGTCCTTCTTGATGATTGATGCTCTTGATGTTCCCTAGATGATCTCTTTATGCTTCGGCCCTTAAGTATTCTTCTTTGTGCTGCCCTTTCTTGATGTAGTCACCTTAGCTCTGAAACCATGTTGAGAAATCTAGGGAAGCTAGATTTGGTGATTTCTCTTACTTTGATAACTACTTGTGATGTATTTTTACTTAACTTAATTAGCTTCTTTTTTCTCTTGATTATATTTAGTGTTATTTTCATCAAACAATACCAAATCATAAAGAATAATGAGACAAGAGGACACAAGATGTAGGCGATCAACCAGGGCCAAAACCTCTCCAACTGAGAGGAAAACCCACCAGAATTCTTTCTCTTTTTTTAGATCTTCAATTGACAAATTCCAAGACCTTTGACCCTTGGCCAAGACCCTCCAAGACCAAGTCACACCTTGCTTCTAGCAACTTATGCAATTTGACTTCCAGTAGCTTGTTCAATTTTGACCTTCCCAACAGATTCTTCTGCAACTTCGACCTCTCCAATAGATTCACAACTTCGACTTAGCTTTAACTTCACAACTTCGATGCAACTTCACAACTTCGGTGCAACTTTACAGTTTCAAAATTTTGTCTTGCCCAGTTAATTGTAGAAACCCTAACAAAAGAGAGATAGAGAGAGGCACAAAACTTCGATCTTGTTCTTGTTCTTCGTCGTTTTCCAACTTCTATCTTGATGATGTTGAACTTGCTTGAGTGTGTGTCCAAATGAGGTCGAGTTCCTTCTTATATATAGCCTTTGAGGGGTATGAATCAAGGTTACTTGGGAGCGGGAGCGACTAGCGACATTTTCAAAAGCTCCCGATTTGGGAGCGAATCAGGAGCGAATTTTTATTTAATATATATTTTTATATATTTTGATGTGTATATGTCAGCAAATGCATGTAGAATGATGAATTAAATTTAGATATAAACAACATAAAAACATGGATTGAACCATATAACATAAATCATCTAGAAGTTATAATCCTCATCAACCACGTTAACAAGTTAGTAAAATACAACGTATCGACTCTCATGTTTCATCAATCTTAAAGTTTCAAACTTTCAAAATTCGATATATAACATTTATCATCATTGATCACTGAGGTTGTAACTTGTACTTGTAACTATTACCATTACCAAGTAACCAAATGATAAGAAAAAATATCTAACATGAATGAAATGTTTCAACTTTCAACTTTCATGAAGCATCATATTCATAATTTATTATCGATGACTTATAATTGCCAACTTCAAGCTTCAAACTTAAATTGTCATACGTTGTTTACAAAAAAATCATAATAAATATGAAAGAGCCAATAGTCATAAAAAATACTAGAAACTAGAAATGACAAGTAAATCTATTATCTATTGCTAATGCTTGGACTCTTGCTACCACGAGAAATGTCTAATTTCTGAAAAAGCATGTAGAATGATGAATTAGTTATAAAAAGCATAAAAACATGGATTAAACCATATGACATCAATCATCTAGTAGCTACAATCTTCGTCAACCATAGGTCCGCAAGTTACAAGTTTTGATATATATAGCATGTAAGGGTGCGCATAACCAAAATAACATTGAGTGCAATCCATCTTTGAACTGAAAATACATCAAAAAACAGGCTCTAGATGACCTCTATCATTCGAAAAAAATCATGCTACAACAGATACCTACATATCATCAAAATCGTTGCCTATCTTGGGATCTTTGTCATTAATATCACCCTCTAAGCATTAACATAAGATAGAAAAAATGTAGCATGTCAAGTCAAGGTTTTGTTTGAGTGATGGGTACATTTTTAGTAGGGTCATGATAGAGGAGTTCGACAACCAATGTCACTAACATCAAGGTACATAGAGGGATTGGTGCTCTTGATGAGTTCCATATCCTAGTACGTGACAAAATCCAATGGAAACATTGCAGTCCCACCAATCCTGAAATCCTGAAAAACTGATGAGTCTGATGGATTTTGAGTTAGATCTAAAATTCTACTTTCTTCATATGAAATCCAACGAGGTTGGAACCACTCTCAAACATTCTGAGTCATTTCATGTTAATGTTAAAAATTTAAGTAAAGGGTTGAAAATGAAAGATTAAGGAAAATGTCACTTTTATTTTAAGAATTTAACATTACCATGAATTGCATATCAATACTAGGGCCATAGGCTTGATCATTAGGCTGCCCCACTAAAAAAATTTTGTTTCTTTGAAAAAAAATTGCGTTTGGAACGTGTTAGCATAAAAAATTTTGCGGAAAAAGCTGGGGAGCAATTATTTTTTTAGGGAGCACGCTCCCAAAATTCGCTCCGCGCATTCCCGGGGTCGTTCCCGATCCGCTCCCTAAGGGAGCGCGCTTTAGGAGGAGGTTCGAGAGGGGAGAGCCGCTCCCCCGCAACCATGGTACGAATTGCTATCTTTAGGCCAACTTGATCTTTGTGCCATGACGAGGTCTTGGAGGGTTTTTTGACTCTACTTTGACTCAATAACTTTTTTATATGGGTCTTCAATACATGACAATGAGTCAATTGACTTTATGACAAACCTAGAAACACTCAATGGGTGCTTGACCTATAAAATAATTTTTCTCAAGCATGAAACCCATGCCTCAAGAACAACAATAATAAATTTATTTTTCTTTTTACATTAAATACATAAATCATGATTACATATGTCATTATGAAGACCGAACCTAGTTACATATTTCAACACATGTTTAGCAGATGTTGGCTTTGAGATGAAAACTAGGGGTGGGGGAAGTGGAATATTTTGGAGGTGTGATGATAAAGCTTGAGGGTTCCCATTGTTGAAAAGAATAATAGTTTGAGGTGGACTTGACTAGGGAAAGTAGGTAGACAAGTGGAGATTGACTTGGAAGGAGAAGGAAAGTATGGAATGACTGACTAACGGGACGGGGTAGCTAATAAGTTGTTGGAAATACTAAGAAGGGGTGAGTCAATTTTTCTCTTCAATTAGTATATTTTTTACTTTACGGAACGCTAATTGTTATTAGCATCAGATAAACATAAACATTCATCAACACTATTCAACAATGCACAATAATAAAGACAATAGACTAGATATTTTTAGGTGGAAACCATTCCATGAAAAAAACCACCGAACGCTTCTTAATATTGTTCAATAAATTACATCAATAGGAAGCTCCAACTTCCAAGATTTACAACGTCCACTAAAGGAGTCTCCGACCCCCTGGTTTACTAGCTCCAACTGGAAGGACGCTCCACCGCCCTGGTTTACAAGCTCCAACCTGAAGTATGCTCCAACGCTTTGTTCACTAGCTCCGACTGGATGGACACCCCAATGCCCAAGTTTACAGGCTCCGACCTGAAGGAAGCTCTGACTCCCTAATTCACCAACTGCTACTGGAAGGATGCTACAACACCCTGCACAGGCTCCAACCTGCCCTAGCACTACTTTGCCACCCTGAAGTGTTCTCAGGCTCCAACCTGAAGGAGACTCCACTCTCCTGCCTCACACCAGCTTACCACCCTGTTAAGCAAGCTGCCACTTGCCTTTAAGGATCCAACCTTCAGCTCACCATTGTGGACGACGTTTCACAATTTTCAGATTGGATCCACCTGCGCTCAATAATCAATACAAAACAACCTGCAATGCAATCTCTGCTGCTTCTGCTCGATATGTATAACAATATCAAACCCTAGCAGCTTCACTGCTCATATATCCTCAATATCAGCAACAACTCTGACGGCTGCACAACTGTCAGCAAACAACTCTGCTTATGAGACTGTTAAACCCTAGCTGATCAAATACACACTGTCAGATTTCCAACAACATACCATCTATCTGGACCTATTGCAACTTTCATACTCTGCCTCAAACATTTATCCTGCGACCATATCTTTCCATCAATACAAATAATGTTACTATCAATCACATCAATGTCCCTGCCATCTCCGCAACATTGTCATAAGCTTAAACTGTCAAGCCCTAGCAGCAGACTGTTCAGCAAGCATTTGCACACTAGTCCTTACACTTACAATATGAATATTCCTTACTACCAAAACCCTAACAGCAAAGAATAACATTAATTACTGCAAAACCTAGTACTGCTTCAACATCAGGCATGAAACCCTAGCATATGTCAATATCTGAAACCCTTGGCATCATAAACTTTCACTGTCAGTTTTCTGTTCAACATATAGGCCCAGTGAAGCAATTCCTGTCCAGTCAAATCTCTGCAATGGTTGCGAACATCTATTAGTCCCAATGAATACTGAACCTTGCATAACAACTCCAATAGTACAAGTGTGTCAGCTTAAATCCTCAGCTCATGTTCTGTCCTTGCGTCATCATGCTTAGTCAACAGAATGCTGCTCAGCATATCATACAATTACTCATACTAAGCTCTGTTCAATCATCAATGACAAACCCTCAACATCTCGCTACAACTCTGCATTCCAAACTGCTGCCACTATCATGCACAATCCTAACAGAACAACTCTTTGAATACTGAAGATGATCTGCTATAGATTTGACCTCGAATCTGCTTTAACTTTCTCTGCCAATATGTGCCCACCAAACCTTTGACATGAAGAGGATCAGGCTTTCATCATTCAATGATAGTGTTTTTCAAGGTAAGAATAGCTGTACACTTATTTTCTGAACATATGCTACAGGTGTAACCTCCACAGAGATTTTTGCTACAGAGATAGGGATTAGGTCTGATCTTTGATACTGCCTTGTGCTTCCTCATACACAGATTCAAATGCTAACCAAGACAACTTCAGGACTGGCACAATCTTTTGTTCCCAATATATATACTGAGATCCAAATGCTAACCAAGACTACTTCAGGACTGGCATAATCTTGTGTTCCAAATATATACTGAGATTCAAATAACCAAGACAACTTCAGGACTAGGTCATAGGAGGAACTTTCCGATAATATCAAAGTAGAAATTAATCTCAAACCTGTGTTAAGAGGATCTCAACAAAAGACATCAAATTGCTCATATAAGGGGCTGAATAACCTCCACAGATTGCTTTTAGGTCTGCAAGGACCGAGAAGCCTCAATAATTCCAAGATGCTTGCAACAGAAAAATATACCAGTACTGTTTGAGAATATCAATCTTCAGGATATGTCAACGTTAGAGATTAGGTCTTAAACCGTTATGTGAGTCACTTATATCAAGCTTGGTCTGCTGGAGAGAAAAGGCCAATCAAATCCACAGAGCTTAGAGACAGAACTGAAACCTTAGAGATAGCACGAAATTCGTGATGTCCCTTACGCAGATTGGTCTTGCATCAGATAGGTGCACCAAGTTACCTTTTGGATCACTGATTAGGGTTCTGATATTTGACACTAGATCAGTCACCACAGAACTTGTCTTTGAAAGAAAGCCACAGGGATTTCAGAATATGCTACTGATCAGTGCCCGCATTTGAGCCTTTTCAGTAGTCCTTCCAAACAATTACGAAACCATTATTTTTCCACAACGAAACCCTTATTCCCAAACAAAATAACCCTGAGAATGAGTAGATCAGATGCTAGGTTGCAACAGAAAATTTCGGACCTCCTTAAGATGTGCTTTGCTCCACAGGGCCAACATCCGTTTGGAGAAGAATGCGAGATTAATACCATGACACTTCATAGATGTAGTCCAGTCCTGATCACAGTGGTAAATCCGAGCCTAATCTGGGCTTCAGTGATCTTCAAAACAAGCGTAAAAGCTACAACAAGAGACTGTAATTAGCCCACAACTGATCCACGAGCTGCCTCAGGCTGTCTCCACGGAGCTGGCCGAGATGTCTCAGAGAAAAAGGATCAGCAAAAACCCTAGCCTACCAAAACTTAAACCTTCAAAAGATCTTCAGACTCAAGCCTCCTTAGATGACACATTCTGCCCTGGCCGCAGATCTTTTTCAGTGAATATTAGACGATGAGAATTGAACTTTTTGTGGAGGACACCTAGCACCTTAAATAGTAGATGAGAGGTCCTTAATAGGGGCAGGCCGACTTTCAAATTTTGAAGGGAGCTGACTTGAATAAATATGGAGGGAAGCCAAATTAAATTTTAAATTTCAAATATATATTTCGCCATTTAGTTGAGGCCGACTTGCCTTGGAGGGAAGGAACATATTTATTTTTCAAAATTTCCCTTTCATAATTAATGAAATTTTATTTTGACCTTTGACCATGGAGAGATGATATTAAATTTTGACTTCCATATTTAATGTGCCATAGACCAGCCTATAATGCCATGCCACATCATCTCCCTTTGAGGTTTTTTCCCACAAATTGGGGCTTTGACCTTCCGAAGGGCATATTTTGCAAACCGCGAGGAATCTCATGGTGTGCAATATACTGTTGGAATCAGCATGACGAGGAACATCAAATGATGGTGGGCTCAGAAGCAAATTCACAGATCCTCTTCCTTAAGTTCACCAACAAGTGCGGGGCAATATGATCACTGGAGCCTCCGATTGATGCAATTCATGGGAAAATATTAAGAGCGTTCAAGGATGATGTTTGCATCAATGACAACACCATTCAATATAAGTGGCATATAAAGGGGAGATGGTTGTGATTGGTCATGACAAGTCCACTACAGTTGCACCTCTAGGCTCCGCCATGGGGAACACATGTGAAGTGGCAAACATGAGAAGCAGTGGAGTCTATTTAGGTTTAGGAATTCATGGGGTTCACCAAGTTGCTAGAAGTGTCTACCATATGTTGTAAGATGCCTTATAACATCGTAGAAACGTATGAATCCCTATGGAATCTAGATCATCTCTTAGATATGCATGAGCATGCCATTAGATTGATCGTGCAAAGGCATTTGACGCCGTACGGGCTTTGATCCTGGCATTGAAATCACCTAGAGATGACCTTGCCTAGAGTTGATTACTCGATGATGTCAACATACAAATCCAGGTAAGGATCCCCATTTAATTCCTTTTGGATGGCAGAGTGCGAGGATGGCGAGGGGTAGCAACAAACCACAATGTAGATCTCCTTAGGGAAAGGGTTTAGACCATTGACTCGAATACACATGAATCTTGCAAACTTGCTAAAAGCTACCATAGAGACCTCGCCTTGAAGAGAGTCCTTGGTGAAAGAAACCATGCCACCTAAGCCTCTAAACAGTACCTGAACTCCAAGTTTCATTGTGCAGGTAGAAAACCAATGGTGACTAGGAATTCCTTGGAGCACCAAGATGGGGCTCGCATGAGTCTTGATAACAAAAAGGATATCTAACAAATCAAGAGCATCAAAATTCTTGTTTGGATAAGTCCAAAATGCTCTATTTCCATTCCAGAAACCCAGTGAAATCTCTGAACGTTATTGCTTCTCTTAGTGGGTTCCTCATTTAAAGAACTTAGGGTGGAACCACCCAGGAGGTGGGGGAGTCTCGAATGATCAACTTGAGATTCCTAATCTTGCCCATTTCTTTGCCTGCCATGTTGCTACTACTTGCTCTCTGGAATGTTTGAGATTGGAACTCGTGATTCGATGAGATCATTGTCCAGGTATATCTTTTGAGGGAGGGATAAGAGCTTCTTCTTGGTCTGAAGTGATTGAAGCCAGTCTCTCGAAGATCTAAATTGAAGGTAGAGAGTGGAGTTAGACATGTACAAAGCCCTTTGGAGGCCAATATCCAGAACATCTAGTGTTCGTCCAAAGATGGTGAAGGTGTGGGAAGCCCTCTCACACTCAAATTCAACTCACGGACCTGTCTACTACACTTCATGATTTTAACTTACACAACCTCTTCCACCTTAGCAATGGAGGGAGTCTTGCTCCTTCCCTAGATGACCTGTGTCCATGAATTAATATGCACTTCGGTCTCTTGCTTGAAGATTACTTGTGAGGAGTGAATCTCTTCGTGTTTGTTCTTGAGGATGACGATTTCCACGTTTAAGGTATCCCTCAGGGGATGGAGAGCTTCCCATGCTTTGCTTTTGGCTAGCAGTTGCCAGAGTATTGAATTCTCTGACTCTACCTCTAAAATTCTGTTTCAAAGGGAATCTACATTTGCTTGTAGTTATGCCATTAATTTAGCATAGTTTCAAAGTTGAGCTGCTAAGAATTGTGCATCAACAATAAGAATTGCTATGTTCTTGGAGGATGAACCGATGCATGGATTGTCCAAGAGAGGATTCCCTGTTGTTTTTCCTACTTGCTCAATTTTCTTGGATGACACCATCCATGGCTTGTCCCTTATATAAATCTGTATTGGTTACTGAGATTATCATCAACTCATTGTTTTTAGAACTACGATTTCATGTTTTCTAATCAACAACAATATCCAAAAACCCCTCTAGATTAGCATGTTGTATCTGTTCGATAGAATCTGTGGATTGTAGTGTAATATCGCCAATTAATTAATTTTGTTAAGAAGAATTTCTATTTTTGCAATTTTTGCAATTGGGAGATATTTTGGCATTAAAACTTTAGGAAAAGTGGGCTGGGGAGACATCACTTGATTTTTGGCAAAGAGGAGGCCTTAAACATAAGGAGAAAGGAAAAATTAAAGTGTTGGTGGATGGTGGGGGCTACCCAAAAGGGAAATTTGCACCCTTGGGCAACTCACACTTATGGAGAAGGAGGAATTCGAATTTGGTGGAGTCCACAAGGAAAAGAGACCAACACGCATAAATAGAAGGAGAGAACCACATTTTGGGGGCTTTTGACAAATTGAATTTCTGAATTAGAGTACTCTTGAGCTGCTTAGCCAAGAATACCAGTGCTGCTTAACACAAAGAGTTTCCGAGCAAAGATTCCAACTCTTCCTTCGGTGAACCTTGAGTGTCATCCTAGGAGAGAAATTGGTGATTGGTTTCAGGCATTTGGAGGAGCAAATCCTCAAAGTTTTCTTGAACCAGGGCGTGCTCTCTCCAAGGGTGCAGAGGCAACTCGTGGGCCTGAATTGGAGCAGTGAATTAGGGAGTTGAAGGGAGGAAATTTGCAGCCAATCCATCATCGGACATAGCCAAAATTTTAGGAGAATTTCCAGGGTCAGTTCAGCGGCCAGCCACATTTTGGGAGAGACAAGCAACATAAATTGAGGGCCTTCGCAAGCGCAGTTTGGGCATTTCTGCACCAGATTGGGAGTTGCTTTTGTTGGGAGTTTCGGAGCTAGATTTTTTTTCTTTTTATTTTTTTTTAATTTTTTATTTTTCTGAATATGCTTAATCTATTAGTATACAAAAATACAGTACATGGAGGCCAGGGCCTCAGAAATTCTGGCCCGAGAGATGGGCATTCTAGTACATCCATGACGCTTTGACAAAATATCAACCCACAGTGCCAAGATACAGATTCAACAATGAAGCACAGACAGACATCTCAGCAAAAAAATGCCGCCCTCATAGGGGAAACCGGCCGCAGAACTCCAACAGTTTATCAACCCACAGTGTCTGAATTCGGAAATATAAACATAATCGATCTTATACAGAAAAATCTGTCGCCCACGAAGGGGAAACCGGCAATCTAACGAGCTGTAGAAGTGAAGACAGCTAAACTGAGACTGTGTGCAAGTACCAGAGCTAAGCCTGGCTTGACGAACAACCAAAAACAAGTTGGAAAGAAGAATGGCCATTAGTTACCTTGAGAGGAGGGAGGAGACTCGACCACACGACAAGCGTAGGCGTAGGGGTCATCCTCTGCCTACAAATCAACGTTATCATCAGGAACGTCCTATTTGGTATCTTTCGCACCCGCCATGTCAACAGGAGCATCAAAACAACCTCGCTTGATGTTGCCCGCACCAGCAGCAATGTTGGGGTCCTTCGAGGAGCTACCCTCAACCTCTTTCCGTTTCTGACCTCCTCTGAAGGGAGAACAAGGCCTGTCAACCGTCAATTGCGCCATCTGAGAGCCTGTGAGCTCGGGAGTCAATTCAGGTGGCTCTTCTTTGAAATCGATGGTGATGGTGGCTGTAACAGTAGGCATATTAAGCAAACAGGGGAAACGGAACTGAGCCCTGTGTTGCTGACCCGGGAGTAGACTGGAGATGCCTCTTGCAGGTTGAGTAAACTCACGCCCCGCAAGAGAGCCACGCCCACTACGAGTCTCAGGGTAACGACCCCGCAGGGAATCAGAGGGAGGAGAAGAGGAACTCGGTGAGGTGGAAGGTGGGTGTCGGGGAGGTCCTCCACGGCTCGAGCCGCGTCTGCACCTCATCCTATGGCGTAACCGAGGCATGGGATTCGGGCGAGAAATGCTGAGCTTGAAGGAGCAGGAGGCGGAGGGCTGGGTCTGGACAGAAAGCAGAGAAGAGCCGAACGCCATAGGGAGAGAATTAGAGCAAATGTTGAAACGATGAGAGCAATGGGGGCTCTGCGAGACGTGCAGACCCGGAGAAAAGTTTAAACAGCAAGAAAGTGAGCATCTGCGTCCAATAATGGTCCTGGAGCTGGGCTCAGAGACCGCCGAGGAGCAGCATGAGCGAAGAGGCAACAATGTTGGCCTGTAACTTCCCGAAGAAGCCATATCCCTGTGGAGTGAGCGCAAGTCTGGGCAAATGTGCAACGCTAATGCCTTGGGCGGCTCGGTGTAAATGCTATTAATGGTTTGGAGGACGCAGGGTAGGGTGGCGGTGGTAGAATTCCATGCGCCAACCCACCGCCTTTGCCACCTTTCAAACTTGCTGGCCACCCGCATCTGGGATGGAGCTAGAATTCATTGGGTGATGAGGTGAAATTCATTGGGTAATGAGGGGAGTAAGCTTAAAGGTGGGGCCTCGAGTGGCTAGTAAAATTTGCCCAAATCCTTTTTGGGTTTTCGTGGGTTTGGTGAGAGGAGTCCAAGGTTATTTTCACAAAATTTTTTGAGCAGTATTTTTTTTTAGATCTCAGTGTTCTAGTTAGCAACGAACATAAATTACTGGAGGAGGGTGTAGTTCACTCTGGGATTGTTTCCACCACTTGGGTTTGTGAGATATTTCTGGGTTTTGTTGGAGCTGGTGTGGAGAGCCAACATTTAATTTTGCAGAATTTTTGGAGTATATTTGAGGGCCGAAATATCAATGCACCTACAACAACAATGGCATTAATTTTCTGGATCAATGCAAAGTTTTTTTGGTGGTCATTCTAGCACTTGGGCATCACAATTCCGACCTAGGATTTTCCTAGATTGACGTAGCAAGCCTAAGATCCTCTTTCCATACTCATTTGTAATCCATTTTGGTCAAAAATGAATAAAATGGCTTAGAGATTTGGTGCATTTCCTCTTGTGTTTTGATTTTCTGTGTATGTGTCGAATTTCCTAGTTGTTGTTATAGTGCATGTTTGTGTCATTCACTTAATATTTCCGTTGGGATATTACAGTGGTATCAGAACATGATCTTGGCCAACTGTGGGGGTAGCCAGCAAAATCATCGAAGATTTGGGCATGTATGCACTGGGACGGGTGAAACCATAGGCAAACCCATGGTTCAAGGGAGAGTGAGTAAGCAGGAACTTTGGGAGGGAGTCAACCGAAATAATGAGAAACCAAAAGAACTATGGGCCCAATTAAATAGCATTGAGGGAACAAACCAGAGCCATCTTCATTTCTATGACAGAGACCCTAGAGATAAGCATGCCATGGGGATGAGGCCATTTATATTACATAGGGAGATCAACCCAAGCATGGTACAAATGACGATGGGAAAAATGACCCTCATCCACTTTGATGGATAAGCTAGAAGTTCGGTCGGAAAATGGGTGCAGGAACTGGATACATACTTCTGGCTAAACCCCATGAGAGAGGTTGTTAAATTTAAGATAACATGTTCTTTGCTGAAGACAGAAGCTTTAATTCTCTCATAAGCTCAATTATTAAATCATTAGCAATCATGTGAAACATTATCATAATGACAGTAACTGAGAAAAGAACATGTACAATAAATAATGAAGACAAGAGGACACAATAAATTGGCTCAAGCCAGGGAAAAACCCCATGATGGGGAAAACCCTTGATCAAATCTTCTTATTATTAATATCGAATGTTCAACAGAGAGATAATACAATAACTTAGAGTCAAAATGACTTGACAATAAGAAGATCCAACCTTAGACAAGAAGATGGCTCAAAGGCAGACATTCCAACACTTTGTCATCGAGAGATACCCATGAAATGGTTAGGGCTTCTAACAATTTACAACATTCTTGATAAACTGTTCCACTCCACCTTTTAAGTGTACATAGCCTTGACACACAAGGAGCAATCTTTGCTGATCTTAAGGATTGAACTGGGCTAGATTCAGCCCTAAAGCGTACCTCAAAATTTTTTGATGTTGGCTTTATATCTGAGCAGTCTTCTGCAATTTACCTGAACCAAAACTCTTGGAGCTACGACCTACCTATCCATGATAATTGGCAACCCTAAACAACATTCAGTTTTGCAGCTACCGTTATGATGAATCTTAGTCAGCAGAGAGTGATGAAGTATGGCTCAGAATTTCCCTCAAGGCCTATGGCCTATCTTCAGGATAGATCTTGGTCATCAAGGGATGATAGGTTCTACGCAGAATTCCCTTTAAGGCCCGCGACCTAACTTAAGATGGATATCGGTCTTGAGATGAAGATAGATGAGCCCAAACAAACTGAAACACAACCCTAAATAGTCCTACAAGATTTCTCAGTCAATGCGGTCTTCCTCCAATAGAGAACGGTACCCAAAATATAGATGATGCACCTCCCAAACTCGGTTCCTGCTTCTAGACATCTGAACCTCAAACTTGCACCGCATTTCAAAATAATTTCGTACCTCTGTGATGATCCGAATGAAGATGGAGGCACCTCAATATATAGGAGTCGATGGGTGGTCAAGGGACGTGTCTTTTGGACTAATGAGCCGACTTAAAGATAAGGCTGACCTTGATAATTTTCGTGTGGGAGAATAATTTCAAAATCCCACTTCTGCTTATCCAAATTTGACGATCTTTAGATCGACTTTGGTCCTCTCGAAAAGAGAAATTCAATGCTACAATTATCTTTCCCAAAGGAGCTGTCGAAAGTGGAATTTGGCCCTAGTTTCCAATTTTAACACTCCCTCTCAACTAGGGAGAATTCCAACTGCCAATCCATGCCATCCTGTCATCATGATGTATCTCTGAATCTCATCTCATCTCTTCTCTGCTCTGCTGAACACTGATATGAATAATAAATAATAATTGATTGAGGGTGAGTCAAAAGACCTTGCCACTCTCCACTGACAAAAGTCAGTCCACATAACCAAAGAGTAAACTCCAATCGGACTTGATCCCAAGTGATCAAGTTGAAGAACACCATGCATCCTAGACATAGGGAGTACGACAATACACGATGCGTCCATCGGTAGTGCTATGGTCCCAAACCACTTTTCCCAACTCATTGGCCAGATGAGACGTACTTCCCATGTGTCTCGGACTACATGGGTAGGATGATGCAATAACATCAACGAGGAAAGAATATATCATATCTTGCTCACATCCACTCGTAGGGAAAGGAGAAACCACATCCTACAAACACATGTCATAATCACATGTAGGGAAAGGATGTACCACTTCCTACAATCACACATCACAATCATCGTAGGGAAAGGATGAACCACCTCTTATAGGCATGCAATTTACCGAGAGTATGGAAAGGATGAACCATGTCCTACACACATGCAAACCAACAATAGTAGGAAGGATCCTACATGTGGGGAAAGGATGAACCACATCCCACCGACATGTCAATCATCAATCATAGGGAATGAGCATCCTACATGTGGCGAAAGAATGAACTGAGTCCCACCAACATGTCAACAGATGCCTATATGCATCTGTCACTGGGGTAGCCACAGGAGAAGGTGAATCACTCATCTTGCTCATTTTCCATAGGAGAAGGTGAACCACTCATTCTATGCATATGTCATCAGCAGCAGTAGGGGAAGGTGAACCACTCACCCTACGCACATGTGTTCGCAAATACAGGGCAAGGTGAACCACTCACCCTACACACATGTCAACCACCACGGGGTATCATAGGAGAAGGTGAACGACTCACCCTGTACACAACACACCACTAGGGGAAGGTGAACCACTCACCCTATGGTCACTTATAGCTCAATAATTACCCCAAGCCCCCAAGAGTTCCCAAAACTCAATTCTTTAGCAAAGAATCCCTTCATAAAGGGCATAATGCCAAGCTTCTTCTTGATAATCAAAACTGGATCAATGGGAGCCTCATAGCTCCATTCAATAGCATACAAATGTATATATATATATATATATAGCAAACGTATTGATTTATGGTAGCGATCTTTGACAACACTTAGCAATTCTTTGCTTCTTGCACATCTTGATGAAAAAGATATTTGACTGATCTTACTCCTTACTTAGGGAGACCACAACCTAAACTGGTCTTTCAAGAGCATACTGCTGATATCAGACATGGTAGAACGAGGTCCTTAGCTCTAGTTGATCATGCAAAGAAGATTAAGCACCACATTTGTATGGAGGAATCCAAAGTCATTGCTAGGGTTGACCATTAGGGAAGCAGATGAGATTGAGAAAAGGACTTGTACGTTGAATAGAGATGACGGGTGGAAAATTAGCAGTTGTTGGATCCGGTCTCTTTGCTCTCAATAGGGTTCCTTTTTTCCTTTCCCTGGTGTTTTCCTCTTTTTTCCTTTTCGCTGGATTTATGCTTGATATAGTTATATATATACTTATTTATTATTAGAGTCATTTAGTATGTTTGATGCTTTTTTAGGTTTCTTCATTTATTTAGTTAATTTATAATTATATATTTTAAACAATAGTGATAATTTTACAATTAACTCTATTCTAATAGACTAATTTTGACCAAGTTTTAGTTTATATTTGGTATTTACCTTTATTTTTATTTAGTATTATTTTGTTTAATTATACCTCCATTTATTTATATTTTAGTTATTTTATTTTGACCGTTTTTTTATATATTAATTATTGACTCGGTCTTTATTTATTATTTTATTATCATATATTATTTTTATGATTGTGCTTAATTTTGTTTTCTTTTATTTATTTTTTGGTTGTTTTTATTTTGACTGTTGGTGGTGTTTGTGATTTTCAATATACTTCTTTCTATTTTTATGGATTTTATTTTATAAAATATGTAATATTTATTTTTAATATTTCTTTAGCATCTATTTTTTCATTCATTACAGGTTTTGACCGTTGCATTTCTCTGCACTATATATATGGATAGTCTGATCAACCCAATCTTCATTCTCGTGATGATGAACTACATTCAGGAGTTCGAAACGCGTCGGCTTTATAATTTCCTATGTGATTTCCCAGAATATTTATTATAATATGATATGGATCACATAAGTTTACACTATCAAATATTATCCCTACACGGAAGGGTTATTGCTGATAAAGTTCGATTATTCAAAAATACGCGGCTTAAGGTTTCTAAGAGATTGGCTGATCTTTCATTTTTAAAGCGTTGCAGAGATGCACGTGTCATTCCCTCTTTCGCTAGGATTAAACATTGCCTTAATTCTTCAAAGAATTATCTCATTTTTGTGAAAGTCAGTGTGGCTCATTTACATTCTGAGATTCATGAGGTAAGAAGAAATCTGGATCTTCTTTCTATGAGACTGCTTTCTCTCCACCTTGAGTTGTCCTACTTTGTTTCAGGTTCGCTGTGGATAAGGATTGATGCAGTTTTAGCTTTGAAAGTAGAGCGACTGGAGGAGGCTGCTAAGAAGAGACAATTGAAGAAGTTTGAGCGTTGTGCGCAGCGTAGTTCGGATCTCGTAGGGTTGGGTACCTTTTCTTCTAACAGTTCAAGAAGCATGATAAGTCGTGAGCAAGTCTCGGCGTTGGACGCATTAATTAGCTCCTATTCTCTGTCGAATAATGGTAGCTCGACCTCTTTTCTTGGTTCCGCGTCAGAGAAATTGTTGTCCATTTCCCATGAAGGGATCCAAAAGTCGAATAATGGAGCCCTTGATTCAATGGTCAATCCCTTGCTTGTTGGTCAGCATATTGTTGGATCCATTGAATGTGAAATTGAGGCCCGTGAGTCCATGGTCAATTCCATTCCAGTACGACCGGAGAATGAAGTTTCTGTTGATTTATCTTCTAAGCCATCGATTAGAGGTGAGTCGACGTCATTAATTTTGGAGCAGTCTTCATGCTCTGAAAAAACAGATCCGTGATTGACCATCTTCTCTAATGATTGCTCACTTGAAGGGATGAGTAGAGATTTGTCTGCAGGTTTTGACAAAGAGGGACAGTCTGCGCCGGTTTCTGCTTTTGCTGATGTTCGCTTCAAATCAAATGACATCGATGTTGCTGGTTTTCACGACGAAGAGGAACAATCTACAACGGTTTGTCCAGTTGCTGTTTACGTGCCTGATTCGAATGGAAATGGCGTTGCGGTGGGTTCTGCTGGTTTAGACATTGAGGAACAGTCAACACCTATTAGCGTAACAGGAGTTTTGCAGATGATGAGTGATGTTTCTACGCAGATGAAGGCTTCATGTGGTGCGTTGGGTAACAATTTAGTTAACCCGTCCTCCAACCGGTCATCATTCTCCAACAATTCAACGTTCTCCAAAGACGACCCTGAATTTTGCGTGAAGATGGTGATTAAAACATCGAATCCCGGTTCCAATGTTTTTCCCCCCTCTTTAACCCCCGTCCAATTTATGGTTGATTGCTTTGTTGATGAGGTTGCTTCCTTTATCAATGGTTCAAACACTCATCAGGATTTAGGTTTTGATAATAATAATAATAATAATAAAGTTATTAACCTTTCTAGGTTTTCGTTGGATTTGTCTGTTGTTTCTTTGTTAGAAAAAGGCCTCAATTTCGCTCTTGCTCCTAGGAATATTCCTTGTGAAGATATTATCTGTAGCATAGAATATGGCATTAAAGGTTTATCTGAGAATTTGAAGGATGTTATTAGGAAGGATTGTGCTGTGGCTCTTAGGAATGCTAGACCTCCTAGGAGCAATATTAGTAAGTCTGAGTTAAAGGTTCTTAAGTCCCTTAATCAGAACCTTGATAATGCTGTCCTCAAGATTTATAAGGGTGGCACGGTTGTAATCATGAATAAAGATGATTATAAAGCAATGTTCCACCGAGTTTTCAGGACGGGGAAACACAAGAGCGGGGATACGGACAAGGGGGACGTATATAAGCAACCCCAAAATTTGGGGAATTTTCGGGGAAACAGGGGGACATCAAAGTCATAAAAATCATAATATTATAAATTATTAAAAATTTAATTAAAAATAACTAAATAGAAAATTTTATAATTTTTCATTGTACATCTAATGAATAAATATGATCATCATTGCATATTAGACTATTATAATTTATCATTGGTTCATTTATGAATTATCATTTGATATTTCTGCATTATAATTTAAATTTATAAATCTAGATTCTGAAAGTAAATTGCTAAATTGAATCCATCATTTGACATTATGCAATGTTCCATCTAAATTCATGAATCATCATTTGGCATGATGCAAGGTACATCTAAATTAAATTAATAAATTCATCATTTGATAATTGAAATTCAAATTATGCAATTAGGTTTAATATAATTTCATTTTTTAAATTTTTATTTAAATTTTAATATAATTTAATTAATTAATTAATTAATTAATTTAGTTTAATTTTTAAGTTTTAACAAGTTTGATGTTTTAATATAGTTTAAGTTTTTCTATTTTTGTTGTTGTTTTTTAAAAATTTGTCATATATTTAAATTGGTATTTTTTTTTTGCGTCCCCCCGTTCCCCTTCAAGGGAGTCGCGTTTTGTTGCCCGAAAAAAGTCCCCCCAGAGTTTCCCAGAGTTTCCCAGAGTTTCCCCAAAAAGGGGACGTGGGGGAAACTTTTCCCCAGGAGTATCCCCATCCCCGGGACGTGGGGTAGCGCCGGGGCGCGTCCCCCAGGGTGCATCCCCCACCCTGGGGGATGCGTCCCCATGGAGCACTGTTATAAAGTGAAGATGCTTGACCATATTTGTAATAGTGGGAGTTACAAGAAGCTCTCTGGGAACCCTATTAATAAAGTCTCTAAGATTGTGGCAAATGCTATTAAATCTAGTAGCATTGTGAGTTCCATGAGCCAGAAACTTATTGAAAGCAATCCTATAACCCCTAGGATTTATGGGCTTCCTAAGATTCATAAACAGGGTGTTCCCCTTAGATCTATTTTTAATACTATTGGTGGGCCCACTTATCTCGTAGCGATGTATTTAGCGTGTAAGCTTAAGCCTCTTGTTGGTCATTCTGATTCTTATGTGAAGGATTCTGTATCTTTTGTCAAAGAGTTAAAGAGCTGTGAATTTGAACCAGTGGACACTCTTGTTAGTTTTGATGTTGTTTCCCTTTATACTAATATCCCTATCAATGAGGCAGTGGAATTGATCAAACACAACACTGACCCCGACACTGCAAAGTTGGTAGAGATTTGCCTTACTTCAACCTTTTTTAGCTTTGAAGGTGAATTTTATGAGAAGACCTGTGGTGTTGCCATAGGATTGCCGTTCTCCCCTGCGGTTGCCAACCTTTTTATGGAAGATTTTGAATCAAAAGACTTGGCTTCTGCTCCTTTTAAACCCAAGATTTGGAAACGGTTTGTGGATGCCACCTTCATAAATTGGTCTCATGACCATCAAAAGTTAGATTCTTTTCACCAACACCTGAATGATCAATCTAACTCCATCAAGTTCACGATGGAAATAGATATTGATGGTAGCCTTCCTTTCCTTGGTGTTCTCATCTCTAGAAATGATAATGGCTCCTTCTCGCACTGAGTTTTTCGGAAGAAAACTCACACTGAGCAATATTTTCATTCTTGCTCTCATCATCTTACGGCTCAAAAAGTTGTAGTTCTCAACACTTTAGCCACGAGAGCTCTTAGGGTATCAGATGATGAACACTTTGAAGAAGAGAAGGTGTTAATTTTGGACAACTAGGTCCAAACTCCATGTTGTGATGCCCAGATGACGATGCCAATATTTTTATTGGATTCCTCTTTTGGAGAGGTTGAAGATCGATCTAAAGATCATCTTGATCCGATGTGCAAAACATTTATTTTGAATTAATTCCACTAATGTTCAAGGTCGGCCAGAATTGTAATGTAGGCTTGGATTCCCAACAAATGTGTAACACACCCTCATTGATGGATATATAGTGGTCAACGTTGGAGGTCATTTTCACCATCACTCATCACACATTCTTTCTCTGCATCTGATTGGTTCGATCATCATCTTGGAGGCTCCTCTTCACTCACACGTGGGAAAAAGCAACAACTAGGGTTTCGGTCTGTTCTAGGGTTTCCAACGCAGAATTGACCAGTGTTGACTTTGGTCAACGCTTGTTCAAATTGACCCGAAACTCTCCCTAAACCTCGATCTCCTCAATCCGCATTGTTTGGCACAAAAACCGAGGCAGGACATTGACTTTGACTTGGCTTCGTTGACTTTTTGCTGCTGCTGTTTTGCGTTGACCGTTGATTGGACAATGTTGTCTTTCGTTGATGTTGTAGAGTTGTCTGAGAGGATTGTGTGACACATTCTGGTTGCCTGACCGTGTGGAGACTTCGCTGGTTGAAGCATCCTATTGACCGCTGTAACGCACCACACACATATATTTTGCTGATCAAGTTAAGTGTATTTTTGGCTTGTCTTCTGTCGATCTATTAGTATGTTCTATCAACATTTTACTTTCATGTTTATGTGATTGCTATTTGATATTGGGTATAAAGTAAAGTTGCATCAAGCATAGAACATGTACGAAAATTCAAATTATAATGGCTTCAAAGCTGATGACAAGTTGACTGGCAAGGCTGACTTTAATGTTGGAAGACCAAGATGTCATGGACTATGTACAGGGTAAAATCCAAGAGCCTCCATCATCTGCCCCTGCTGCCACCAAGTCAAAATATAAGAAAGGGGAAATCAAAGCAAAGCTGATCATCCAGGATTCCATCCATAAAAGTCTGGTTGCCTACATCTTTGAGCTGCACACATCTAAGGAGATATATGATAAGTTGGTCAATATGTTTAGGGCCAACAATGCAAATCAAGTCCTTTTCTTTAAGAACCAATTGAAGAATCTTAAGAAAGGCAGGGATGAATCCGTTCAATCTTATTTTCTGAAGTTGATCGAAATCAGGAATAATCTTTTGCCCATTGGGGAAACAATAGTTGATCGAGAAATGGTTCTCACCACACTTGGAGGTCTCCCCTCTGAATGGCATGTATTCATTACTACCATTCTCAATAACAATGTGATTCCTGATTTTGACGAAGTACTATCGAGATGCACTCAAGAGGAAACAAGAATGATGGAATATGAAAATGAAGGAAATGCTGCCTTCACCGCTTGTGCTAAGAAGAAGAACAACGCTGGTCCGAGGAACCATGGAAGAGGTGGGGCCAAAGGAAAGAAAGGAAGATGTTACACATGTAACAAGACTGGCTACTATGCTAGAGAATGCCCTAATAGAAGGGATTCTCCCAAGGATGATGATGACAACAACAATAAGAGGAATGGAAATCAAAGGAACAACAGGTTCAAAGGAAAGAGGAAGGATCCTCTGACAATGGAAATGGACAACCTTTCAAAAGGTCAAGAAATTCCAGGTATGAGGAATCTAATGTTGTTATGAATTCATTCTTGTGTCTGCCCTCTCTGCAGCATCTCCACCCGACACCATGGATGTCTAGTTGATTGATAGTGGTGCTTCAAGGCACCTCACTTGGTTTAGGGAAGCACTTTTTGATTTGGTTGAGAAGGATACTAATCTGAAAATTATCCTTGGAGATCATGCCACATATCTCGTAAAAGGGACAGAGACTGTGACCCTCCACTTATCTCAAGGTCAAGTCCTCCGCTTGCAAGATGTACTATATGTACCTGATTTGAAGAAGAACCTTGTGTCTATATCGGCCATGGAAGACAAAGGTTTCAATGTGGCATTCGTCGATGGGAAGGTACGCATCTCGAAGAAGAGTTTCAAGGAAGCTCTCACGATTGGGTTTAGAGTTGATACACTCTACCAGGTTGGAGGAAGTCCACTAGGGGCTATGACATGTGATACAATTCGTCAAACTGAATCAAGGCACTGGAGGTATGGACACCTTCATTACACAACCCTTGCCAAAGCAAGGAAGATGGTGACAGGGTTGCCCGAATTCAAAAATGATCATGAAGGCATATGTCAGGGTTGTGCCGAAAGAGAAGTGGAGATATGCCACGATGTCACCTTTGATGACGATGCTTCCCTCAAGAAAGTGATAAACGTTCCAAACTCTGAGGAAGATCATGATGTAAGATTTGGGAATCAGGAAGAACCGAAGGACGAAATGATGCCCAATGTTGAAGGGCCGATGGACCTAATTGATCCACCTCCTTCAATGAAAAGAAGACCCTCATGGCTCCAGGATACTCTCGCAGATGTCGAGAGACATATGGTCCCAAGGGGGACATTCCGTGAAAGCAAGAAGCCGAATAAATACCAAGGGTATCTAGCAGCCATGAGTACAATCGTAAAATCTCAGCCTGTATCTTTTGAAGAAGCCGTAAAGCATCAAGTCTGGAAGGATGCACGAAGAATACGAGTCCATTATGAAGAATGATGTCTGGGATGTGGTTCCGAGACAAGAGGACAAAGTTGTTGTCACCTCGAAATGGCTCTATAAGATCAAGCACGGATCTGATCGTAGTGCTGAAAAGTTCAAGGCAAGATTCGTTGCCCGATGCTTCTCTCAAAAGGAAGGTGTAGACTATGATGATATATTTGCACCTGTGGCCCGATATACCACCATCCGATCTATCATAGCCCTTGTTGCTATGCAAGGATGGAATCTTCATTAGATGGATGTGAAGACCGCCTTTCTACATGGTTCGATAAAGGAAGAGGTGTATGTGGAGCAACCTCTGGGGTTTGAAGTCCAGTATAGAGACACCCATGTATGCAGGTTGAAGAAAGCTCTCTATGGGTTGAAGCAAGCCCCTAGGGTTTGGTACGGGAGGATAGATAGCTACTTGATGAAGCTGGGCTTCCTTCATAGTAATGCTGATCCAAACCTTTACTTCAAGGTTGATAGAGAAACGCCTCTCATTCTGGTGCCCTATTTGGACGATTTCTTCTTGACAGGTGCTGACCCTCTCATTCATCAGTGTAAGACAGAACTTGCTTTTGAGTTCGAGATGAAGCACTTAGGATTGATGTATTACTTCCTAGGCCTGGAGGTCTGGCAAAGACCTGGCGAGATTTTCCTCTCTCAAGGAAAATATATTGTGAAGCTGTTGGAAAGATTTGGTATGGTGGACTGTATGGTATCGTTAACTCGTAGGGGCCCTGATGTTCTTAGGGAACATCCGTCTGGACATATGTTGTGCCGTGAACACTTTGAGTCAACACATGGTTGATCCTCATAACATTCACTGGGTTGGTGCCAAGAATCTGTTGAGATATCTTTGGGGCACGATAAACCATGGGCTGAGATTCACTGCCGGGAGTTTGAGACTCCATGGATATACTGATGCCGATTGGGCTGGATGTGTGGTGGATTGCAAGAGCACATATGGATGCTGCTTCACACTTGGGTCTGCTTTGAGTAGGAAGCAGAAGTCGGTAGCAATGTTGTGAACATCGTCATCGGGATAAAATTGGCAAGGGTCCGGGAAACCAAAAAATCGTAAAAATCGGGAAAATATCGGTAAAAATCGGCAAGCATTGACAAAATTAATATACCATAAAAATATTTTTAAAAATCGACAAACATCGGCTAGGCCAAAAAATCGTGATTTTGAGATAAAATCGGGATGTTATCGAGATGTTCGCAACATTGGTCGGTAGCTTTGAGCACCGCCGAGGCCGAATATATTGCAGCGTGTATGGCTTGTTATGAAGCCACTTGGTTGCGAAAGCTTTTCAGTGATTTGTACGAGCATGTGCTAGATGCCATCGTTATCCTTTGTGATAACCAGAGGGGTATTTGTTTGTCAGAGAATCCTGTGTTCCACGATCGATCCAAGCATGATGATATCTGGTACCATTTTAACCGGGATATGGTACAGCGAGGTGCCGTAAGGCTTGATCATATAGGAACTGATGAGCAGGTTGCAGATATTCTCACAACGCCCTTGGGGAAGGTCATGTTCCTAGCCTTCCGTGAGAATCTTGGAATCGTGGAACGACCCTATTCTGAGGGTCCTGTTGGACGATGAGCTCTGGGAGCTCTAGGGTCTTCCGTCGATCTATTGGTATGTTCTATCATCATTTTACTTTCATGTTTATGTGATTGCTATTTGAATTCGGGTATAAAGTAAAGTTGCATCAAGCATAGAACATCTATGAAAATTGTTATGTATATTTTATTATTTATTAATTAGATTTAGTTATCTTAGGTTATTAACTGAAAGGGCATGATCAAAGATCATGCCTCTTCGCCAAGGGACACCTTGAGGCTATATTTAAAGCCTAGGCGATCCCTCATTGTAATCATATTTCATCTTCATCATTAATAATATATATTTTATCAAGTTTACCAGAGTTTTTACACTCCATTGGTATCAGAGCCATCGCTCTTTGGGATCTGTGTGATCACCCAGGAATTACAGAATTCCAGAACTGCAATTTCAGATTGCAGATTTTTTTATCAAGTGCAGAGTTACCTTCCGAACTGTTCAGCAGCCATTTCAGAAATTTAATTCTGCAATTGAAGACGCCAGCAGTGACACAAATCTAATTTTAAGTTCTGAGGTTCATCATCATCATATTAAAGAATTTTGAAGGAATTTCAGAATTTTTTTTAACTAAGTGCAGAATTGCTGAAGAAATTTTGCATCTTTCTCCACTCACGTACACTCATAGCTTCCGCTCACCATTTCATTGCCCCATTGAAAACGCCAGCAGTTTGGAAACAACAACCAGAAATTCAGTAACATAAGAAATAAGTCATATCTGGAAAAATCAGAATATAATTCTTTCAGTGGGCGTGTTCAAGACATTGAAGACAAAGCAAGAAAAATAGTCAAAGAAGATCGGATAAGCCCAACGACCTGTGGTGACTCGGTGAAAGACTCGGACGTGGAAATATTGTGGATAGACCTGTGTGAAACGTGAAATTTACCGCACGTCAGGAATCCACATACATCTCAGGACTTGCGTTTACCCGCACGTCATTTTTTTTCCCGCAGCCATTACTTCCGCCTGCCCTACCGTCCGCCGTTTTCTGCACTCCGCCCGTAAATATACATAACAGTTTTAAAACGACAACAAATAAAACACGTTTTTCTGCACTCCGCCCGTAAAATATACATCACAGTTTTAAACGGTAGCAAATAAACACGTGTGGTAATTCGGAAAGAGGGTATCGTTTAAACGGCAACGATAAATTAATAATCGATTTGTAAGTTATATGAAACAAGGCATCGTTTACGGGCATCGTTTAAAAAAAATACGATTTTTTTTATTATATAAAATATATAATATATAATTCAAATTGATAATTATATATATATATATATATTATAATTATATAATTTATTTATATATATATTATAATTTTCATATAATTATTATATATATATAATAATTATATAATTAAATTATATATATTATATAATTTTTAATTAAAAATTATATATATATATAATAATTATATAATTAAAAAAAAAAAAATTATTATTAATTAATTAATTAAT
The DNA here is from genome assembly GCA_034641835.2 of Pinus albicaulis. NCBI lineage: Eukaryota > Viridiplantae > Streptophyta > Pinopsida > Pinales > Pinaceae > Pinus > Pinus albicaulis. Next base: position 569,783,956 of record CM076578.1, read on the forward strand.
TAAATATTAATTAATTAATTAATTCAAAAAAAAAAATTAATTAATTAATTAAATATTAATTAATTAATTTAAAAAAAAAGAAAAAAAAGAAAAAAAAGAGGAGAAACTGGCAGAAAGATATTCCCCACCTCATACACGCTCGATGTCTTCGTCAATGTCGATGGCGGAATTCTAGAAGAAATTGGGAGATCTTGAGAAACAAATTAATAATAACTCCGAAGAATTTGGAAGGCGATTAGTCGATCTGGAAGGTACAGTTGCAGGGCATTCCAACGACATCAAAAAGATTCATGAAAGACAAATCGCATAGAAAGACAAATGTGGCTAAATCATCACGAGACCACAGAAGCAATGAACAAGCAGAACGAAGCAATGAACAATATGACAGAACTCTTCAACAAGCTAAATGATAAAATAGATAAGTTGAGTCAGACACAATCCCCAACATCTCCTAACGGGGAACCAAATCAACAAAACAATTCCGCAGATTCAGGGAACTCGGAAGATCATCAGGAGAAGACTGATTCTCCACATCATCAAGAAGATAGTAATGCAGATTTTCAAAATAAGCAGCTCTGGAATGCATTCGCTAATCAATATCCCCTTCTTGTTCCACCATTAGCATATCAGCGCAAAGCCAAGATCGATCTACCCAAATTTGATGGTAATGAAAAAAATAGAGTTGCATGGCTTAATAAGGCAGAAGAATATTTTGAAATTTATGACATTACTAGTGATGATGAAAAAATTAAACATGCTTCCATGAAAATGGAAGGAGAAGCATATAATTGGTATATGTGGTGGAAAAAGACGACGCTCGCTATCAGTTGGAGGAAATTTAAGGATGCATTCTTTAAAAGGTTTCAAGGCATAAAAGAAGAAAAGTTATTTTCAACGTTTATCAAATTACGCCAAAAAGGAGATGTGGATGAGTACACGCGAGAATGGGAGACTTTGGCAACACGAGTACCCGGATTGTCGGAATCTCGTCTAATCCAGTCTTACATCTCGGGACTTAAAATCCACATACAAGAAGAGCTCGAACTACATGAAATTACGTCCGTAGAAGTAGCAAGGCAAAAAGCAAAAGCTGCTGAAAAGAAATTTGAAAGATTATCAAAACCAGAAAAAGTATATTCGAGACGACGGTTTCCTCAATCTGAAAATGTAGATGACACAAAATATGCCCCTGTTCATCTTCGTGAAGAAGAAAAATCTAGTTTGGAAAAACAAAGAATGCGAGAGGGCAAGTGCAAACGTTGCGGGGAACACTGGGACCCTAAGCACGGATGTGCTAATGAAAAAGCGAAGAATCTATACAGTTGTGAAGCAACTAACGACACTAACAGTACTGATTCGTGTATAGAAGGATTAGAAGACAATTTAGAGTTCTCTCCAGAAGTGGAGGGCGAAACTATTCCGCAAGTGTCCTTATCAGCTATGACAGGCATATTACAACCTCAAACCCTAAGGTTAAGAGGACATATTAAGAAAAACAATGTAATGGTTCTAATAGACACAGGCAGCACACACAATTTTCTAGATTCATCCATGGCCAAAAGACTCAACCTCTTTAATTTTCCCATGCCTAATATGAAGGTAATGGTGTCCGATGGTAAGAAAATTGAACAAGTAGGAAAATGCCATAAAGTCAAATTGCAGATTAAAGACTTTCATTTAGAATCTCCGTTCTACACCGTTCCAATACGAGGAGTAGATGTGGTCTTAGGAATTCAATGGCTACGAACTCTAGGTACTTATTCTGCCAACCATCAGAAGCAGTTTATAAGTTTTAAGTGGAAAGGGCAGAAATACAAGTTGTATGGATTCCAAGCCCCAGGAAATCAAGTCGTATCTTCCTCTCTGATGACGAAGATGACTCAAATAGGAGCGCCAACATCTACAGTACAATGTCAGCAGTTAGAAATGTTATTTTCAAAAGGGAGCCACGAAGAGTCGCCAGAAGTCAAGACAGGATCCGACCCTGTCGATATCAGATATTTTCACTATCCAGATCAACAACAGATTGAACTCGAGAATATGCTCCACGGCCTTTTTAAAATATGGGAAGCAAGAGCTCGCCGCTCGCGAAAACCAGACGTTCGTCAACGTTGTCCATTGATTACATATGCTTTGAGGACAAAGCATCTTTAAGAGAGGGGCAATGTTATGTATATTTTATTGTTTATTAATTAGATTTAGTTATCTTAGGTTATTAACTGAAAGGGCATGATCAAAGATCATGCCTCTTTGCCAAGGGACACCTTGAGGCTATATTTAAAGCCTAGGCGATCCCTCATTGTAATCATATTTCATCTTCATCATTAATAATATATATTTTATCAAGTTTACCAGAGTTTTTACACTCCAAAAATTTATAGAAGGCCCATCTCCTTAAGGTCTTTGAGAAGAATGACTATAGTAAAAGTCAGGGTTTGAGGGCTTTCATGAACGCTACCAGAGGTCTGAAACCGAAAATAGATAAAGATGATTTAGTTGGTAGAGTTCATTTGCCATTTATACAAGGTACTACTAACAAGATCGCTCGGGTTCTAAGGAAGCATAAGATCTCTTCCTCTTTTAGACCGTTGAATTCCATTCATGGTTCCCTAAGATCTGTTAAAGACCCGTTGGACCCCAAAAGCGTGAAAGGTGTTTATTTGATCCCATGCTCCTGTGGGATCCCCTACATTGGAGAAACAGGTCGGTCTATTAATAAAAGGATTCAAGAGCATACTGCTGATATCATACATGGTAGAACGAGGTGCTCAGCTCTAGCTGAGCATGCGGAGAAGACTATGCACCACATTTGTATGGAAGAATCCAAAGTCATTGCTAGGGTTGAGCATTTCCATAACTGTAAATTTAGGGAAGTGGTTGAGATTGATAAAAGGCCTCGTATGTTGAATAGGGATGACGGGTGGAAAATTAGCAGTCGTTGGATCCCGTCTCTTTGCTCTCAATAGGGTTCCTTTTTCCTTTCCCTGGTGTTTTCCCTTTTTTCTCTTTTCGCTGGGTTTATGCTTGATATATATATATACTTATTTATTATTAGAGTCATTTAGTAGGTTTGATGCTTTTTAAGGTTTCTTCATTTATTTAGTTAATTTATAAATATATATTTTAAATAATATTTCTGAGTGATAATTTTACAGTTAACTCTATTATATATATATATATGTATATTATTAGAGTCATTTAGTAGGTTTGATGCTTTTTTAGGTTTCTTCATTTATTTAGTTAATTTATAAATATATATTTTAAATAATATTTATGAGTGATAATTTTACAGTTAACTCTATTCTAATAGACTAATTTTGACCAAGTTTTAGTCTATATTTGGTATTTACTTTTATTTTTATTTAATATTATATGTTTAATTATAGCTCAATTCATTTATATTTTAGTTATTTTTATTTTGACAGTTTTTTGTTTTGTTTAATATATTAATTATTGACTTAGTCTTAATTTATTATTTTATTATCATATATTATTTTTATGATTGTGTTTAATTTGTTTTCTTTTATTTATTTTTTGGTTGTTTTTATTTTGACCGTTGGTGGTGTTTGTGATTTTCAATATACTTCTTTCTATTTTTATGGATTTTATTTTATAAAATATGTAATATTTATTTTTAATATTTCTTTAGCATCTATTTTTTCATTCATTATAGGTTTTGACCGTTGCATTTCTCTGCACTATATATATGGATAGTCTGAGCAGCCCAATCTTCATTCCCCTGATGATGAGCTACATTCAGTAGTTTGAAACGTGTCGGCTCTATAATTTCCTATGTGATTTCCCAGAAGATTTATTATAAAATTATATCTCCGTCTGAACATCGAAAATGTATGTTTGTTCGGAGCATATCCATAAAGCTATCTGCACCAAAGTCAGCCAATGCTGCTTCTCGAGTAACACGGATATGAGCTTTAGAGTCATCAGACTATTATAATCAGCTGACATGAATCAACACCCTTTGACATGGATATCTTTCTTGAAATAATCTATAGCTCCCTCCGAAGCCTTACGTCAAATGGTCATCTAGCTTTCATCGGTGATCTGCTAAATGATTTATGCTACGAGTATGAAACTACTCAATCTATTATAAGGCTGATCATCTCATCCAGGCATTTATATCCAAGTGACCATGACAAGTGACTTTTCTCTGCCTTCTGAATTTCATCATCTTCCTTCGAATTCTCGGGCTGGATGTAGCATATCATTAACTGCTGTACGAGGAATAAATAGTGCTGCTATATCAAGGATATCCAGTTCCAAATCATCTGATGAGATGGGCAGACTACCAGAACCTTTCCTAACCTGCTTAGGAGCAAGGGTAAGCTTATTTCTTTGTCATACTGGTAATAGATGGATTGTCCAGATCAGAGAGATTAGTAATTGTTGAAGCCATATCATTTCTAGCAAGATATTCCTTTATGTTGGATTCCTCTAGAGACTGTATGAGATGGTAAGGTTTCTTTATTGCTTTTAAAACTTGATATACAGTTACTTCTGTACTTCATCTTAAATACATCAGAATGTCCAGAACTTACACATCTTGTTCACAACTTCGTTTGTGAGCAGGATCCATCGATAATGCTTCTGTTATCGATGACCTTCCAAGCTTGATGTGTTGATGATGTAATACAGATCGCTGAACTGAGATGTCAAACATGTTAATGAAGTAAATGAGCATTCATACACACGCTGAGATGCCATCTCATATATACAAGAAGTCAGCCATGTTATTGTAAGCCAAGATGAGCACAACAAAGATCAACCATACCACTGAGATGGTATTACCATTGTGGTGCTAATATAGTTGCCACTGAGCTGCTAAAATCATAGTGATAATAAATCATAAGATCTATGTCTATGGCCATACGTAGAACAGAGAGTAAGGTCCATAGATATTCTAAAAACAGAGAGCAAAGTCCCATCTAAGCTATGCGAAATGAAGTCATTAAACTGAGCCATATGAAGATAATATACTGACCCATGCGAAGGTCAGATGTGTTATGTCATCCGAGAGAGAGAGATCATTTATATATACCATATGCAGATTTCTGTTAGACTCTGCTATCTCACCTTCAAGCCAGTGGTCAAACCTTTCCCAAAACGATCTTGACCAGAAATGAAGAGATATTCTCATGCATCCATGTCATGAGGATATCACAAGGATAAAATTCCATCTTAAAAAAAACATACCTTATGTGATGTAGTACTGGTGTATGCTTGAGGGTGGCATCATTTGATGCTTGAGCTGACTTGTTGAAGAAGATGTGCTTCTAATATTGCTTTAGATGATTTGCCTTCACCTTTTTTTTTGATACTTCTGCCTGAATTGAAGAAGGATCTTTGTCCTTAAAGACTTCTTGCTTATATAGATGCCAGAGCAGTCAATTGACCATCGATGCCCAACAGACTCCATTCATCAAAACAATGATTATTCTGGACAACCATTAAGCACAAGAACTGTTCCTTACAAACAGTATCTCAGAAATCTCAGAGTTATACTTTAGAATGGACAAAGGTGTGTCCACAGAAGTGTCTCGTTTTAGTGTACTGAGCATCTGATTAAGACATCACCGATTAGCTTCAGGAGATGCTTGCTTCAGCCACGGATCAACAAATATGACAGTTTTCAAAACCCTGCTGCTCCTTGAAGTCCTTACGGGGATGATCTATTGTGAAGCAAATGATACATTCTGTCCTTCCTGTAGCAGAGGTATATAAAAAAGAATCTCATAAAAGGCCATCATCAGAAGCTGTAATCACTTCAATACAATAGGACTGCACGAGATTAATCTGAGTTGAAGTTATATACAAATTCACGCTAAGGTCTTTTGAAAGCAATGGACTGATGCCAAAGACTTTTCAATGCGGCATCCACCTTATGAAGATTCTGAATTACTAACAGTGCGATTGACTTAGGTTGATCATACAAGCCGGCTTTACTTCCCTCAAATGTAGATGAAGATATCACTATAAGTGAGCTAGCAAGTCACTAATTGGCTAGTCATGATTTTGATCACAGGTCTGCCAGGATTAACGAGATCTTCACAAAACAATTCAAATTTGGTTGGAATTTAATTCTTTTCAACACTGTTATTGCTGATCCATGTTGCTCTTGAGATACCATGCGAATGCCTGGGCATAAACTTGTCACTCCAGTTTTATGCCTGATGATTTTGATCCTCTTTTAAGAAAGGCATCACTGTAGTTCGTCCCTAACTCCAGAGTCACAGAAAATTTTGATCTCTATACAAAATATTCTTCCACAAGTAAATGTACAGGTGAGTCTTCTAACTCAGATAGAGAGATGGTTCTATTGTAACGGACTCTTTGATTCTGGCTTGAGGTCATGCTCAGAATTTGATTTAATGCCACAAGGTGCTCGGTTCATGGAGCCTTAACCAAGGAAATCTTCTTTTAGAGATTGCTTGTCCTCTTTCTTGGGCTAGTCTTCTCCATAGCTCTGTTACCATGTTAAAATTAAGATAACATGTTCTTTGGAGAAGACACAAGCTTCAATTCTCTCATAAGCCCAATTATTAAATCATTAGCAATCATGTGAAACATTATCATGATGACAGTAACTGAGAAAAGAACATGTACAATAAATAACGAAGACAAGCCAAGACAAGAGGACACAATAAATTGGCTCAAGCCAGGGAGAAACCCAATGATGGGGAAAACTCTTGATTAAATCTTCTTATTATTAATTTCGAATGTTCAGCAGAGAAAAAAATACAATAACTTAGAGTCAAAATGGCTTGACAATAAGAAGATCCAACCTTAGACAAGAAGATGGCTCAAAGGCAGATATTCCAGCACTTTGTCATCGAGAGATACACATGAACTGGTTAGGGCTTCTAACAATTTACAGCAGTCTTGATAAACTGTTCCACTGAACCTCCTTTTAAGTGTAGATAGCCGTGGCACACAAGGAGCAACCCTTGCTGATCTTAAGGACTGAACTGGGATAGATTCAGCCCTAAAGCTTACCTCAAAACTTTCTGATGTTGGCTGTTTATCTGAGCAGTCTTCTGCAATTTACCTGAACCAAAACTCTTGGAGCTACGACCTATCTATCCATGATGACTGACAGCCCTAAACAACCTTCAGTTCTGCGGCTACCCTTATGATGAATCTCGGTCAGCAGAGAGTGATGAAATATGGCACAGAATTTCCCTTAAGGCCTGCGGCCTATCTTCATGATAGATCTCGGTCATGAAGGGATGATAAGTTCTGCCCAGAAGTCCCTTTAAAGCCTGTGGCCTACCTTCATATGGATCTCGGTCCTGAGATGAAGATAGATGAGCCCAAACAAACCGAACCACAGCCCTAAACAGTCCTCCAAGATTCCTCAGTCAATGCGGTCTTCCTCCAACAGAAAACAGTACCCAAAATATAGATGATGCACTTCCCAAACTTGGCTCCTGCTTCTGGACATCCAAACCTCAGACCCGCCCCTTATTTCAGAATAATTTCGTACCTCTTTGATGATCCGAATGAAGATGGAGGCACCTCAATATATAGGAGTTGATGGGTGGTCAAGAGACGTGTCTTTTGGATTAATGAGCCAACTTAAAGATAAGGCCAACCTTGATAATTTTCGTGTGGGAGAAGAAATTCAAAATCCCACTTCTACTTTTCCAAATTTGATGATATTTAGATCGATTTTGGTCCTCTCGAAAAGAGGAATTCAATGCTGCAATTATCTTTCCCAAAGGGTCTGTCCAAAGTGGAATTTGGCCCTAGTTGCCAGTTTTAACAGAGGTGGATGCCATTAGACATGCCACTTTGCACTTGGAAGGAGATGCTATGGAGTGGTGGTACTGATGGCAGATCTTTTTGGGTCATGCACACATCACACCCTACGTAAAGTTCACACATAGGCTCATGGAGAGATTCGAGTGAAAGGACACCAGACCCCCTCAAAGGGAGTGGACATGACGAGGATAGTTAGAGGATCAGACAAAGGGGCATTTCTGTTGGTCGAGACTGGGTCTTAGATGTCAGGAGATTGAGGAGGAGGTTGAACATGAGGACACGCAGGATGGTGAGGAGCACACCAATATACCTTGTGTGGCACAGGAGTCACCATTGTTGAAGACCTCTTTGATAGCACCAGTTGACACCTCGGTGGAGAGAGTAGAGCCTACACCGATAGAGCCTTCTGTTGATGAAGAACTGACCCTAGATGAGGTGCTAGGAGACACAAAGATACCCAAAATCACGACTGAGAACACATGGAGGGACGCGAGCTAGTCGTGGAGGGGCAATTTGTGACTCATGTTTAGCCCATGGTGGAGGAGGCATTAGGGTAATTTTGAGGCCTAAAATGGGCCTCCTAAGAAAAATGTACAAAAAAAAAAGAACTTTATAAGAACCAATAGGATTCAAGATGATGATGTCAACAATGGGGGATGATTAACCATTTTTTAAGGAAAATGGTAAAAGTATTAAAAAATAATAAAATAATAAAACTATTTTTTCAACTTATCTCCCAAAGTTTTTACTCAAATTTCGAGTAGGAGTACTTGTTGGATGAAAAATCTAATTCCTCATTCAAGGAGTACCCATGTTGCATACATTTGATGGACCCTATTACATGAAAAATGAGAAATACATGAAAATATGTGATTGCAATCACGTTTTTCATGTATTTCTCATTTTTCATGTAGAAGGATCCATCGAAAGTATACAACATGGGTATTCCTTGGATGAGGAATTAAATTTTGCATTTAACAAGTACTCCTGCTCTAAATTTGAGTGAAAACTTTGGGAGATAAGTTGAAAATACGAGTTGAAAAGTAGTTTTTTCTTTTTTCTTCAAAAATTTGATGATGTAATCAAATCTTATTTTTATTATTTCCACTATTATTTTATAATTTCCTTAGGAGGCCCATTTTAGACCTCAAAATTCCCCTAATGATGAGTAGTCATCTTTTGGGCCAACCACCAATTTAGACCAGACAGATGCACAAACCGCCAGTAGAGTTGTAGTACCTCCAAAGAGTAGCTCTCTTCAGGCCTATATAGATGGGGTTGGCAACATTGCTAGGCTACATCTGCACAATGGAGAGAGAGATGCATAATTACCTCGACAGATTTTGTGTTGACCAGATTAGGGAGATGAGGCGACATGAGCTACGTAGGGGACAACATTCATAGGATTAGGGGTTAGTTCCATGCATGAGAGTTCGTGATTTCGATTCTTCCCTAGGTGTTGGATGGCGAGAGATTCAGAGTTGGTACTTGGTTGAGTGGGATAGGCATATGGATTTAGCCATAAGCTAGAGTGAGAGTCAACAGGTGTGCACAAGCATCGGGGATACTAGAGGCCCAGGTTGGCATTGGGATCCAGCTGGGACTACCTATTGTTGATTTTTGGGTAGCATGGGATGTGCTCTAGCTCTGAAACTTTGTTGAGGGGCTTGAACACATGGGATCTCCAAGACCCATAAATCGTTTGGAGAAATTCCACCCGCAGCTTAAGTTATTCAAATAATTAATTATTTTAATGGGGACCCTAAGTCTAACTTAGGGAAATTAATTTAAACATGTGGGTGAGAATGTTCTAAGAGACGAGGATCAAGTCTTTTCTAATCTTAGCCGTTGATTAGAGATTAGATGACGACCGTTGATTCGTCAATTGGAAAAGTATTAAAGGAAGGCTTGGGGTTAGTTGGAGAACACACACAGAGGAGCAACACTTGAGCTAAGTCGAAATTCTGGGGCACGGCTTGCTGAGAATTTCGGAGTGAGCTTGTAGTGTAGTGAGGGGCAGTTCGACAACGATATTTCCATCCAAGGTCGAGAATACAATAATAGATAGGCAGATCAACACCAGAGAGGCAACGTAGGCCTAGGAGGGGTGACACAAAGCCAACAGGGCTCACATAGAGGAACACAGAGCTAGAGAGGGTGACACAGTCACTCGGAGAGCTGTGTTGGGGATTCTATGGGGCAGATCAGGCAACCATCCAACGTTTTGATTTCTGAGAGATTGCAGTGCAGTGAGGGGCAGTTCGACAGTGATATTTCCATCCAAGGTCGAGAATACGATAGCAGAGAGGCAACACAGGCCCAAGAGGGGTGATGCAGAGCCAGTAGGGTTCACGCAGAGGGATGCAGAGCTAGAGAGGGTGATGCAGAGCCAGTAGGGCTCACGCAGAGGGACGCAGAGCTAGAGAGGGTGATGCAGTCACTCAAAGAGCTGCGCTGGGGTTTCTGTGGGGCAGATCAGGCAGCCATCCAACGTTTTGATTTTTGAGAGCTTGTAGTGCCATACAAGCAGTAGGACATGGGAGGCTCACCCTAGATAGTTGGATGAGACACAATGTGTCATGGGAATGAGGGAGACTCTCTAGTTGAGGCATTTGGTGGGTGCACGAGCTGATAGATACAAGCTTAGGGATGGTGTGGTCTACTGCCGAGGGAGCATATGTTCCACCCCTAGGCTCACACTTGGGGAGGTGATCGCTAGGGAGCTACATGATACACTTTCGGCGAGGCAGTCTGAAGTGTTACATGAACATGAGGGACAGCTGATGGTAGACTTCGTCTACAGGAGGGGTCCAAACTCCAAGCACTGTCCATCATTAGGAGTTGGGATAACAGATTTCATTATGTGGTTTGCTAGGAGCAGGGCAGATTGACATGCATGGGACGAATTCTTGATACTTGGGGTCAATCTATGGGATACATACAAGGGTCAAAAATGAGGGTCAGATGGGTTCTAGTAGGTAGCAGTGCTACACAACGACAGCCTGTGAGGAGTGGGAGTTGTGAGCTCCTAGTATGGCTGGGGGATCTGGGGATGTGATTTGCAAGTGGATCACTTCACTTTTCAATGGGCATGGTTACGATGGAGAGTGATCCAATTTTTTCCTAGGCTGACACATGAGGAATTGCTGAGACCTTCATGATATGGTGAGGCAGGTTGCTGCTTAGGATCGAGGCTAGCCATGGTGTGGTGAACTCAAGCATTGCTGAGTTTCCCTTGCAGGTTGGGCATAGCTCCGACTGTGACAAATATAGTGGACGAGAGTTACCAGAGAGGACGATCTAGTACGAGCATGTTGGGCAAAGGGGCATGATCAGAGTGTCTCAATTCATTCTGCAACAAGTAGGGGATTCTGGCATTGCAGGGCTTAGTAGTTCAACTACCCTTAGGGATGAACTGGTTTCTACCGGGGAAGGTCATCCAGATCTTCCATTAGGTTTTAATGATTCGTTGATGGTGTGGGGGACATCCCTAGTGTGGCAGGGTGATCAGCAGGAGGAGATCAGGGGAAGCCCATATGGAGGAGGATCCCACTCGACAGGGATTGGATTGCATCTTCATGCCTATACCCCTGAAGAGCATGAGAGGGACTATTCAACAGAGCAATTTCAGGAGGAGATGACCAAGATTTTACACTGTCATGATGCTCTACTTAGTGGCAGTATGCAGAGGGCGTTTGGTGCCTATGCCGGGTGGCACAGTGAGTGGAGCAAAGGATGCTTCATGTTGAGCAGGTTAGCTTGGTATCTTGGTATCGAGGGACTTCCCCATGGCAGGACCGTGCAAAGATCCAGAAGGACTCGTTGGCACCTTTGGGATCCTGGTATTGTTTGCAATGACTGTTTAGGTCAGCTGATCGAGAGGGTGCTTGTTCAGGCTTTGCTTGAGGACAAGCAATTTTTGGTGGGGAGGATTGTAATATCCCCAATTAATTAATTTTGTTAAGGAGAATTTCTATTTCTGCAATTTTGGCAATTGGGAGATATTTTGGCATTAAAACTTAGGAAAAGTGGGTTGAGGAGACACCACTTGATTTTTGGCAAAGAGGAGGCCTTAAACATAAGGAAAAAGGAAAAATTAAAGTGCTGGTTGATGTTGGGGGCTACCCAAAAGGGAAATTTGCACCTTTAGGCAACTCCCACTTGTGGAGAAGGAGGAATTCAAAGATGGTGGAGTCCACAAGGAAAAGGGACCAACAAGCATAAATAGAAGGAGAGGACCACATTCTGGGGGCTTTTGACAAATTGAATTTCTGAATTAGAGTACTCTTGAGTTGCTTAACGAAGAATACAAGTGTTGCTTAGCACAAGGAGTTTCAGGAGGGAGATTCCAACTCTTCCTTTTGCGAACCTCGAGTGCCACCCTAGGAGAGAAATTGGTGATTGGTTTAAGGGATTTGGAGCAGATCCACAGAGTTTTCTTCAGCCAAGGCGTGCTTTCTCCAAGGGCGTAGGCAACTCGTGGGGTTGAATTGGAGCAGTAAATTAGGGAGTCGAAGTGAGGAAAATTGCAGTTCATCATCAAACAGAGCAAAAAGTTTAGGAGAATTTCCAGGGTCAGTTCAACCACATTTTGGGAGTGACAAGTAGCTGAAATTGAGGACCTGCGTAGGGGCAGTTTGGGAGCTGGAAATTCATTGGGTGATGAGGGGAAATTTACCTTAGGAGTTGGGAGACATTTGGAGGTGGATTTTCAGCTCTATTACAACATAAAATTTCTGTAGCTATTTGGAAACCAATTGAGAGGAGTAAGCTTAAAAGTGGGGCCTTGGGTGGTCAGTACAATTTTCCCAAACCTTTTCTGGTTTTTTTGTGGGTTTGGTGAGAGGAGTCTGGGATTAATTTCGTAGAATTTTATGGGCAATATTTTTGTTAGAAATTAGTGTTCTAGTTAGCAGGCAACAACGAAACTTACTGGAGGAGGGTGTAGTTCACTCTGGTACCATTTTCACTACTTGGGTCTGTGAGATATTTTTTGTTTTTGTTGCAGCTGGTGTGGAGAGCCTACATTTAATTTTATAGATTTTTGGAGTAGATTTGAGGGCCAAAAGCCTAGTACACCTACAGTAGCAATGGCAGTAATTTTTAGTGTTAGTGCAGAGGTTTTTTGGTGGAGTTATTCTAGCACTTGGGCATCACGATTCCAACTCGGGTTTTTCATAGCTTGTTGTAGCAAGCCCAGGTTCCTCTTTCCATACTCATATGTACTCCAATTTGCTCAGAAATAAATAAAATGGCTCAGAATTTTGGTGCATTTCCTCTTGTGTTTTGATTTTTTGTGTTCGTGTTGAATTTCCTAGTTGTTGTTGTTATCACTCCCCCAACTTTCCAAGGCTGATAATGGAATTGAAGGAAGGTAACACAAACCAGGCTTTAGGTCAGGTAGCTAGCCCTACTAGGATCAGAGAGGGTTCTCTCAATGTTACTTTGCAGTCAATGAAATGACTGAATATCTAATGATCTTAGGCTAGGTATATAAGCTCAGTAAATAGGGTTTTTGTTTGATGTTTCTTGTGCTAGATAGGAAATGACAGTTAGGAGACTAGGTCTAGGTTTTAGGTCAAAATTCAAGGTCAAGTTGCAGAGATATGGATGAGGCCAGGTAGGTAGCTTGAAAGCATGCTCAGTTTGTCGTTGTGTATAGGATGAGATGAAGGAGAATCTGAATGAGCATTTAGGTGAATTCATTCATTTAGAAGAACAGAGACATATAATGTAAACCTTGTTAAAACAGAGCATGAAAGACATGATTTTTGCTTATAAACTAATAAGATAAACACATAGAAGCATATATGTGAAAGAGGGTATTATATCATTCAACTTGATAAGATAAACATACAGAGAAAGAACAAATGCTCGAAGGCATACCACAAGAGTCTCAACACAAATTCTGCAACACTGTCTTTGATTTCATTCCATAAGCTTGTACATATAGCTCCACTGCAAAAAAACAACTATCCAACCCAACAAAAGACTAAAGTGGGTCTACTTATAGAAAATATGAACAATGACACCTTGTAGGGTCTGTTGTCGCAAAAAATGTCTAGGCACCGCGACAAGGGCTCAGATTGGGGGTTGTCACCCTGATCCCCAATCTCTCTATCTAAATTGTCTCCTTGCAAGCTAAGGGAGGTAGACCCTAACGAAAATGAAGAAGGAGAATTGGTAGGAAACCAACCAATTCAGGAGACATAGTTAGATGACCTAGTACTTGTTAAGATTAACGAGATTTTACAAATCCAATTAGATTTGAAGCTTTAAAACCAGTGCCTTGTGGAGTCAAAATATCCCGTATGAAATTAAAATCAAGTATCTGATAAGTAATTGCTGCTATGAAAATCAATCCACCACAATGATATTTGATAAAACAACCTCACAATTATGCATTAACAATGTTCGATAAAGACATGCAATTTATCATCACTTGAAATATTCCCAAAGTTGACTTAAACAATTAATTACCGACTTCAAGTAATTTAAAACCACAATTAAAGCTCATCAACCACAGCTAAGCATAAAAATACTTTGAACCAACGATTTAAATTCGAAAAAAAAAAATATCATGAGGGTACCATCAAATTTAAATGCCAGATATTTCCAATATTTCCAAATTTATGATATTCCAAATAATTTCAATTCAGAAATCTATACTCAAACTTTAGATAGTAAGAAATTTAAAGCTCACCTTGACTATGTAAAATTTTTTAAGTTTTTTTAGAATTTTCTAAAGTTAAAAATTTAAAACTTTTTGGGCCTTTTTTTTAATTTTTAATTTTTATATTTTTTCCCTTTAAATCTAAAAGGAAAATATATATACAACTAAAGCTAAAGTTTTAAACAAAAAAAAAAAAGAAATTAAGAATTTTGAAAGTTTTTTATTTTTATTTTATATATATATATATATATATACATCTTAAAGTTTAAAATCTAAAAAAAAGGAAAAAAAAATCAAATCTTTTAATTAAACCAAGCTTAAAGGCTAGCTAACTAGATGAAATCAAAAAATCTAAGAAGAAACTAAGATTAAAACTAAAGCCCAAACTTAATCGGGAAAAAAAAACCAAAGTCTAAAATTTAAAACCTAAGTTAAACAAAAGCAAAACTCGAGAATCTCAAACTAACTTGATGAAACTAAATAAACAAAATGAAATATACGGTGCTTGGTTTGTGTGTGTAGGTATAATTCGAAAGCGACAGCATGAGGAATTGGAAGGACGAGGGCTGCAGGTTCATGGAAGGCTGCCGGAAGGGAGGGCTGAGATGCAAGTCGACGACAGGTTGAAAAGGAGGAAGAGCGGACGAAAATGGCAGTGGTTGAGAGGGATGCGAGGAGATCGAAGGGAGCTGCCGCAGATGGAAAGGCAGCGTGGAGGAGAAGGAACAAAAACGTGGAAAAATGGCAGTGGAATGATCGATGAAGGCTGACAACCGAAAGGAGGGCATCTAGCAAATGAAACTGGAGATGCGGGTAAGGGGAAAAGCGTCGTGCGACAGGCAGCGTACGGACAACGTGAAAAGCCAGCAGCAGACAAATTGCAGGCACACAAATTTCAAATAATTTTCTTCAATCAGCAGTAAATGTTTACCAGTATAACTTAGATTTTCAAAATATTGATTTAAATGCACATGAGATTTACACTTTTGAGGCAAAATAACACCCAGATTTGTAGACAAAACTGATCCTAAGGCCAGATCTTACCCTCTAGGGCCTAGATCTGGCTCAAATCTAAATTTTTTTCCGAGAAACTCCCTTTAAAACCTGCACAAAACCAGAAAAAACGAGGAATCCAAAAAACTATGCACAGAAAATAAACCCTTACACCCTAGCGAAAATTTGCAGAATTTACAGTGCTAATTTACAGATCATAGGCCCTCATGGCCAGATTTAAAACCATTTTCACACAATTAATAAAACAAGAGATTAAAAGAGGCACAAACCCAAAAAGACCTTGCAAAAATAAAAATTTCGTAAGATAACTTTGGGAATTAGGAAACATTGGGCTTTTTCAGTTTTTTTGAAACGTGAGAGTCGACTGATCTAACTGAAGATTTCCCCAAATGCCCAAATCTGAATAATGATCTCTGCACACTTAGATATGAATTTTAGATTGATAGAGATTTAAAAATAAACATGAGACTTTTCAGAAAAATAGATAACTAATATTTCCGTTAAATCAAAATGAAATTTTAGAAACCTAGAAAACTGCACAAGGTACCTGTATGCAGATCAATCCATAAAGGCCATCAACCATCAAAATTCCAAATAAAGTAGCAGAGTTTAGAGACAATATCACCACATAGATCTGGAAAAGGAACACCAAAGTTTGTAACCCCAAAGTCTTTATGCTTTATTTATCAAAAAATTACAAGAGCTTTTGGGAACAAGTGCACGATTCAAAGATCGGATCCAAATGACATACAAAAACCTCAAATTTATAAGATAAAATCTCTAACGGCTAGTTCGGTTGATCCTTGTCAAAATAATCTCGACCATCGAAAAGATTTAATTATCTTTTGATCTGGACCGTCGAAATTATAATTTTGAGGAAATTCGAATTTATCATTTAATACCATTTTAATTAACTCAAAAATAATATTTTTGAGTTAATTACGTCAAAATTTTGACTTCGACTTAACCACCAAGGCCCAAGAGTCCAAAATTTCTTGAAATTCTCAATATTCCCTTGGCCTAGGACATTTAAAAATTTATGTTTTAAGGACCCATGAATTTTGCCTTTGAAGAATTTTAAGTCACTTAAGACTTAAAATTAATTAAATTTCTGGCTTAGGATTTTTAATTAATTTGGCCAGAAAATTTAATTAATTGACTAAGAGGGGATTTAATTATCTTTTCAACCCTCTTTACATAAGATAAATACATTTAGACACATAAAGGGGGAATACCTATTTGTATAGACTCTTAAATAGCTACCCAATTCTGTGACTGAAAACATGTTCTAGTAGTCCAAACAGCTTGCAATAAAATAATCTAGCCAATTAGCTAGGATTATTCCCAAACTACTTTTACAAAGACTCGATAGAAAATACTAGGACTCACTTAGCATCTTGATGACAAAATCCACCCTAGCATTGAGGTGAGGCTTGAGGGGAAAACTCTGCTGATCACTTGTGTCGAGAAACACAAATGAATAAGTGAGACAAAAAACCTCCTAGGATAGAAATCATCACCAAAATACTAGGCTTACCTAGGTTGTTACATGCATGGTGGTCTTACTTAGATCATTTACATTATAAACATGCAGAATGGGTTTACATCATTTATAAAACTGTCGACTGTCGATGAAATCTGAATGGCGTGAACACCTCGAACATGATGAGTCCCATTTGAAAAAATGGGGGTGTATTGCTATGGGGTCGTTGACAAAGTATGGTCATCAGGGTTGAATTCCCATCCAAAATGCATCATAATTACATGAGATGAGTCACTTCCTAGAATATAGGAAAGTTAGAAACCATTCCCTCAAATTTAGCTAAAGACTAGGAGTGTGTCTCCCACATTAAATTCCATGTCTCCTCATGATAAGAAGCATAAAAAAACGCAATCACTCCAATGACAACTAAACCTTGAAATTTTGACTTTTGCTAGCTTGATAAGTGTCCTGAGGGAATCCATTGCAGAAGTGTAGCGCCTGTTGACAGAAACGTAGCGCCATTTTGCAAAAGCGTAGTGCCACTTTGGAGGTGATTTTGAGGGACTTTTAAGGCTCCAAATCCAAATATGAAAGATAGGTCAACTTGCCCTGTGTGTCTACTTTCCAAAACATCTTGAATTTTGAGAAAACACCCACAGGAAGGCCTCCAAAGGTTTATTCTCCCAACCTCACTTCAGAAGCATAGCGCCTGGTCAAAAAAACTGGCAGAAGCGGAGAAAAATGGTGGTTTTTTGTCTTTTTCTTCAAAATTAGAGCTTGTCATGCAAAACCAGTTCTAGATTGTTGAGATTCCAGGGTGTTGGGGTAGCATCAGATGTGCTCTAGTTCCCAAAATTTGTGGAGCAACTAGAGTACATGAGATCTCCAAGACCTAGAAAGCGTTTAGAAGAATTCCATCTGATTTAAGTTTTATTCAAATAATTAGTCCTTTTAATTAAGGACGCTAAGTCTAACTTAGGAAAATTAAAAGATTAAAGTGAATTAAATTAAACATGTGATGAGAATGACCTAAGTGATGTGAATCAAACAACTTCTAATCTTAGCTGTCGATTAGAGATTAGATCACGACCATTGGTTTGTCAACGAGAAAAGTATAAGAGAAGGGCTTGGTGTTAGTTGGAGAACACACACACACTGACAGAGCGCTGAAGTTAAGCTGAGATTCTACGGCATGGTTTGCTAAGAATTTCAGAAGTGTTTCCACTGCAGCAAGGGGCAGTATTTGCAAGTAGGATAGTCTGATCCCAGGCCAAGAGTACAACGAGGGCAGAGAAGGAGCATTTCAGAGCAGCGCAAAGGCAACAACTATGCAGTCTAGCTAAGAGGCCAGCAGGGGCATCGCAGACGCATAAAGAGCCAAGCAAGGCTGACGCAGGCCTAGTTAGGGCAACGGAGGGGCAGCGTAACCCCTTGTAGGGTGACGCAGGCCCTTCCTGAGCAACGCAGAGGTTGACGTAGGCCAAGAGGGATGTAAATTTATGTAGATGTTCTATGCTTGATGCAACTTTACTTTTATACCTGATATCAAACAATAATCACATAAACAAGAAAATAAAACGCTGATAGAACATACCAATAGATCGACGGAAGACAAGCCAAAATACACTTAACTTGATCAACAAAATATATGTGTTGTGGTGCGTTACGACGGTCAACAGGATGCTTCAACCAACAAAGTCTCCTCACGGTCAGCCAACCAGAATGTGTCACACAACCCTCTCAGACAGCTCTACAATGGTCAACCCAAAGTCAACAAAAGTCAACGCTGTCCAGTCAACGGGCAACGTAGAACAACAACATCAAAAAGTCAATGCAACCAAGTCAAAGTCAACGTCTAGCCTCGATTTTTGTTCCAGAAAATATGGATTGCAGAAATCAGAATTTTTGAAGAGTTTGAGGTCAAGTTGAAACCCTAGATCAAAAGAGCCTCCATGATGATGATCAAACCAATTAGATGCAAAGAGAGAATGTGTGATGAGTGATGATGAAAATGACCTCCAATGTTGACCAATATATATCCATCTGTGAGGGTGTGTGACATATCAAGCCTACATTACAATCTGGCCGACCTTGCACATAAGTGGAATTAATTCAAAATAAATGTTTTTCTCATCGGATCAAGATGATCTTTAGATCGATCTTGCACCTCTCCGAAAGAGGAATCCAATAAAAATATTGGCATCTTCATCTGAGCATCACAACATGGAGTTTGGACCTAGTTGTCCAAAATTAACACTACCTCTCAACTCGGGAGAACTCCATCCACTTGTGCCATCCAAACATCGTGCGTCATCCCACTGTAGCTTGTTTTGCTGGCTTCTTTATTTCAGTACAAAAAGGTGAGTCACAAAGACATCACTCTTGGTTGACAAATTCAGCTCAGAGATCCGAAACCTCTATAGGACTCGAAGGAGTCACATACCAACCCGAAGTTGGTTTAACTGACCTGAAGTCAGTTGGAAGTCCGAAACCTTACTAGACTTGATCCCAGATCAAGTGGTTGGACACGTGCCATCCTAGACATAGAGAGTACGACAATCTCCGATGCGTCCATTAGTCTTTGCTACTGGTCTCTAGCTTTTACCACCTCATTGGCCAAATGAGAGGTACTTCCCATGAGTTTGGGACTCCATGGGTAGGATGCATGCGGAGCATAGATCAGAGAGAGTTGAACCAACTCAATGTCATAATGGTGTGGCAAAAGCACACCGACAAGGTTTGGAAAGCCTAGCCCCGTCGTTGCATAGGGTCATTCCACGATTTCAAGATTCTCACGGAAGGTTAGGAACTTGACCTTCCCCAAGGGCTTTGTGAGAATATACGCGACCTGCTCATCATTTCCTATATGATCGAGCCTTACGGCGCCAAGCTGTACCATATCCTGGATAAAGTGGTACCTAATGTCAATATGCTTGGATCGCTTGTGGAACACGAGATTCTTTGACAAACGAATCCCACTCTAGTTATCACAAAGGATAACGGTGGTATCTAGCACATGCCCAAACAACTCACTGAAAAGCTTTCGCAACCAAACTGCTTCACAACAGGCCATACTCGCTGCAATGTATTCAGCCTCAACGGTGCTCAAAACCATCGACTTCTGCGTCCTGCTTATCCAAGATATCGAAGCAGACCCAAGTGTGAAGCAACATCCAGATGTGCTCTTGCAATCCACCACACTACGGGTCCAATCGGCATCAGTATATCCATGGAGTCTCAATCTCCTGGCAGTGTATCTCAGTCCATGGTTTATCGTGCCTCGAAGATATCTCAACAGATTCTTGGCACCAACCCAGTGAATGTGATGAGGATCAACCATATGTTGACTCAAAGTGTTCACTGCAAAATATACGTCCGGATGAGTGTTCCCTAAGAACATCATGGCCCCTATGAGTTGACGATACTCGGTAGGATTTGCTAGCACAGGCCCAACAACGCTTCCACTCCACTTCTTAAAGTTGAGCTCCATCGGTGTCGACACAGATTTACATTCCACCATTCCAAATCTTTCCAACAACTTCACAATATATTTTCCTTGAGAAAGGAAAATCTCGCCAAGTCTCTACTAGACCTCTAGGCCTAGGAAGTAATGCATTAGTCCTAGATCCTTCATCTCAAACTCAGAAGCGAGCTCCCTCTTACACTGATGAATGAGAGGGTTAGCACCTGTTAGGAAGAGATCGTCCACATACAACACTAGAATGAGAGGTTTTCTCTATCAACCTTGAAGTAAAGGTTTGGATCAGCAATACTACGAGTGAAGCCCAACTTCATCAAGTAGCCATCTATCCTCTCGTACCAAGCCTACGAGTGCTTCCTTAAACCTAGTGAGGTGCCTTGAGGCACCACTATCAATCAACCAGACATCCATAGTGTTGGGTGGAGATGCAACAGAGAGGGCAGATACAAGAATGAATTCATTTCTTTTATCATCAACAACATTAGATTCCTCATACCTAGAATTTCTTGCCCTTTTGAAAGGTTGCCCATTTCCATTGCGACCAGAGGGAGCCTTCCTCTTTCCTTTGAACCTGTTGTTCCTTTGATTGCCATTCTTCCTGTTATTGTTGTTGTCATCGTCCTTGGGAGAATCCTTCTTATTAGGCCATCCTCTAGCATAGTGGCCGGTCTTGTGACATGTGTAACATCTTCCTTTCTTTCCTTGGGCCCCTGCTCTTCCATGGTTCCTTGGACCACCATTGTTTTTCTTCTTAGCACGAGCGGTGAAGGCAACATTACCTTCATTTTCATAGTCCATCATTCTTGTTTCCTCTTGAGTGCATCTCGACAATACTTCGTCAAAATCAGGAACCACATTGTTATTGAGAATGGTAGTAATGAATACATGCCATTCAGAGGAGAGACCTCCAAGTGCGGTGAGAACCATTTCTCGATCAACTGTTGTCTCCCCAATGGCCAAAAGATTATTTCCGATTTCGGTCAACTTCAGAAAATACGATTGAACGGATTCATCCCTGCCTTTTTTAAGATTCTTCAATTTGTTCTTAAAGAAAAAGGACTTGATTTGCATTATTGACCCTGAACATATTGAGCAACTTAACATACATCTTCTTGGATGTGCACAACTCAGAGATGAAGGCAACCAGACTCTTGTGGATGGAATCTCGGATGATCAGCTTTGCTTTGATTTCCCCCTTCTTATACTTTGTCTTGGTGGCAGCAGGTGCAGATGATGGAGGCTCTTGGATTTTACCCTGCACATAGTCCATGACATCTTGGTCTTCCAACATTAAATCCAAAGACATCTTCTAGGCATGAAAGTCAGCCTTGCCAGTCAACTTGTCATAAGCTTTGAAGCCATTATAATTTGAGGTACCCATGGGTCCTTGAAAAATGCTCCTTCTTCGGTGATTGCTCTTAATACAAACTCGGGCTTTGTCTTCACCTTAGCTCTGATACCATGTAAATTTTTGTAGATGTTCTATGCTTGATGCAACTTTACTTTTATACCCGATATCAAACAACAATCACATAAACAAAAAAGTAAAATGCTAATAGAACATACCAATAGATCGACGGAAGACGAGCCAAAATACACTTAACTTGATCAACAAAATATATGTGTTGTGGTGCATTACAACGATCAACAAGATGCTTCAACCAGCAAAGTCTCCTCACGGACAAGCAACTAGAATGTGTCACACAACCCTCTCGGACAGCTCTAAAACGGTCAACCCAAAGTCAACAAAAGTCAACGCTGGCCAGTCAACGGTCAACACAGAACAACTGTAGCAAAATGTCAATGCAACCAAGTCAGAGTCAATGTCCAACCTTGATTTTTATGCCAGAAAATACGGATTGGAGAAATCGGAATTTTTGGAGAGTTTGAGGTCAAGTTGACCAAGCGTTGACCAAAGGCAATGTTGGTCAAAGCTGTGGTGAAACCCTAGATTAGAGCAAAAAACCCTAGCTGCGTTTTCCCACGTGTGAGAGAAGAAGAGCCCCCAAGATGATGATCGAACCAATCAGATGCAGAGAGAGAATGTGTGATGAGTGATGATGAAAATGACCTCCAACGTTGACCAATAGATATCCATCTGTGAGGGTGTTTGACACATCTGTTGGGTCTTCAAGCCTACATTACAATTCTGGTTGACCTTGCACATAAGTGGAATTAAATCAAAATAAATGTTCTGCTCATCGGATCAAGATGATCTTTGAATTGATCTTGCACCTCTCCGAAAGAGGAATACAATAAAAATATTGGTCTCTTCATCTAATCATCACAGCATGGAGTTTGGACCTAGTTGTCCAAAATTAACATGGGCTAACACAGAGGGCTCCAGAGCAGCGCTGGGGTTTCTAGAGGCCGGAAAGGGGTTGAGTTCTGTAAATCCGGTTAGAGAGTGTGAATCAGTTATATTTTTCTGTGTCCGGGATAGAGGTATTGCTGCCATTTATATTTCTCTGTCGGGTTAACCAGTTTTGGTGCCCAGGATTGTTGTACTTAGAATCTGCATAATAATAAAAACCCTCCTGAGGCTAGCAACACCAGTTTTCCAGCATGGGGTTTTTCTAGGGACATTGGTCCAGAAAATCCTTGTGTGTCACTTTGTCTATGAGCATGTTATTCAGTATTTGATCTGTATGTTTAGGCTGCTAACTGTATTTACTTTGATGTTAATTATGAATACTTAGATTAATAACTTAAGTAAGTAGGAGAAGTAAATCAAGATTTAACAGTAAGGTTTCTTAGTTTAAGAAATTATCACACAGATATGGAATGTACTAATCAAAATGTATCCAATCATATAATCCAATCTTCATTATGTGTCCTGAGAAAAAGCGTAGCGCCTTGGCGCAATGTTTTTGTGAAGGCACAGTTTCCAGATTAGTGCAAAAATCACTGAAAATACCCAAATTGCTCAAAAATTCTCAAAATTTGTTTTATGACACTTGTGAATGATTTGCTAAACAACTAAGGACGCTTCAAACAACAAATCCAAGCTATCCTTCTCTTTTAGCTTCATTTGAGTTTCCTTAAGCCCTTTCTTCAGCTGCTTAAGCCTAATTTGGGAAATTCTGTTTCTAGCGCAATAATGGTTTGCCATGTGTCTCTGGAGGTTGTTGTCTCTTTTGGCTCTCTTCAAGAGCTTCTCTAAATGTTCATTCACCCTTCCTAACCAGTATTCTCTGTCTTGATTGATCTCCATAGCTATTAACTCATCAAAGGTCAACTGTTCAGATGAATGAGATGACTGTCTTTCCAGCTCCAATGCCCTCTTAAGGCCTCTTGTGTTTGGCCTTCTTGGCTGTGTTTCAGTCTCTATGCCCTGCATTTGATCAACATCCATTACTTCTTTCCCTTTAACCTTATCTGCCTCTATGTTTGCCTTAGGTTTACTTTGGAGGAGCTGCTTCACCTTAAATTGCCAATTTTCTTGTTGTAGTAGGGTTACCATGACATTAGCCTTGGAGATATTGACTTTAAGCTCTGCTATCTTTGCATCTTTTTCCTTCATGATTTCTTCAATTGGCTTATCTTTCATTTGCTTTGCCACCTCAACCTCCAAGGTCGCTTATTCATCATGTTGGTGCAATGGTGATTCAATCTGATGCATGAGTCGCTGCTCCTCTATTTCTCTTTTCTCAGCTATAGTATCAAGTGTAGATACTATTTTTGATTGATTTGGGAGCAAAAACATGTCTCTTTCCCTTCTCATAGGTGTGAGTAACCTCAACAACCCTAGGAGCCTTTGAAATCTGAGCTTGCTTGCTGGAAGAGCCAACCTCCATTGGCTGTATTGATACTGATGGTGATGGTATGCTATGAAGGACAGGAGGACTAGTAGTGGGTGCTGCTGCTACTTTCTCCATGAAGGTTTCCCAAGTCGTGTTGATGGCTGAAGATGATGCAAAACAATGATTTTGACTAGGCCATGGTGGAATAGACTTGGATAGTTATGTTTGTTTTTGCTCTGAACGTTTTCAGACATTGTAAGCAAACTTGTGTACAAATAATTTGGCAAGTCAAGTGGTTTAGTAGAGGTGAAGTGCATCAACAATCTGACACGGTATCTGTACAACCTAGAGAATGTACCTTCACATGTGAAATATCTCATAATTAACCTCATCAAAGGAGCATATTGGTCAATTAGGTACCTGAAAGGGAAAATGTACTCAGGGTTTTCTTTGGCATGAGGTTTGAAGAACAATTTGTAATCTTCAAGGTCTAAGTCCATGCCCTTGAACCACTTTTCTCCTTGACTAGGAATACTTGTTGCTGAAGAAATCACCTCTGCTGATATGTTGAACTCTAGACCTGTAATGATGGCCTTTCCCATGCAGAAACTAGTGGCAAATAGGCTTTTCAATTGGAGATGACAACCTTCTTCCATAATTCTTCCACAGAACCTCAAACATCCAGTCCTCTCAAAGCATCTCTTGGCAAAAGGTGAGGCATTGACTTCTTGCAAGGTGGATGGCTCAAATCTGAAGTCGCTGCCACCTTTGTGGATTTTCTTTTCACTTTCCATAATGTCTATCAAAAGGATGAAACCCTAGGTGTTTAGATGTAGTGGGTATGGGAAGTGAATTTGGAAAAAACAGAAGACATGGATAGGGTAAGTTTGGAGGGTGAGATGAAGGGTAATGAAGACAAGAAAAATTCCCAAAAATTTTTTGGAGGTAGGGTTATATGTTGGCTTCAAAGTACAGGTGAAATTTGGTGAAATGGATGTAAGGAAGGTGATCAAATTAGGAAAACACAGGGATTTCCTAGTTTTCCAATAGAAAATAGTAGGAAATTAGGGTTTTGATTGGAATGATGTTTAGGGAAGCTGTGAATGGTAGGGAATGATAGAGTATGGTCTGGGGAAGGTGTATGAGGGTATTAGATGATAGGGTTAGGGTTTAGTCCACTGAAATCACTCAATGATAGGAAAAAGTGAAAATGTAGTGGGAGAGGAGGTAAGAAAGAAAATCAATACCCTGCCTGATAAATCGACTTAAGGAGGATGTGAGGTGTTGAATTACTATTGAAGAAGCTTTAGAAACTTATTGCAGTGATCCTGGAGCTTGGATGAGTGATTTAGGAGCCAAATGCCAAAAGCGTAACACAACCTTCCAGATGCGTAGTGCAGGTGTCCAAATGCGTAGCATATCATTCTAGAAGCGTAACACTACCTTCCAGATGCGTAACAGAGGTCTCTTTAGAGCAATTTTCTTGATTTTCTTCCAACCCTTAACAATTATGGAGCAAGCTGAAGGTAAGAGAGGAGCTCTATCACATGAAATGACAAAATGAGTTGAAAAAGCCTTCTTTTCTCTTTATAACATCTTGAAATGACCTTTTTTTGTTTTTTAGTGAAACCAAAAACTTCAAGGAAAGTTTTGTCTTTTTGAAACAATTTGACAATGAAACAATCTTTTAAAAGATGACGAATTGTCTCTTTTTATTCACCTACCTAAGCTAACTCCCTTTTAAAGATGGCTTTTTATGATGGAAATGAATGACCCTTCTTTTTGTCTTTTTTATGAGAGATTTTGGACTTTTATGGAGGCGAAATGAAAGACCCTAGACATTGACCTAGGTGAAAACATGGTGATTTAACTTGAGACTTTAGATGAAAATGAGGACATGACTCATGAATAGACAATGACCATGAATAAATTGAAGGGAGTAGCCTTTGAAAACCTAGACATATCCAACAATCAAAATTTTATTTGTAAACTAACTTGGAAATGTAAAGTTTTGACCTATGACCCCTGTTGTCGCACAGAATGTCTAGGCACCACGACAACGACTCAGATCGGGGGCTGTCACCCTGATCCCTAATCTCTCTATCTAAGCTGTCTCCTTGCAAGCTAAGGGAGGTAGACCCTAATAGAAATGAAGAAATAGAATTGGTTGCAAGTCGACCAACTCAGGAGACAGTTAAATAACCAAGTACTTGATGAGATTAACAAGATTTCACAGATCCAATTATATTAAAACCAGTGCTTTATGGAGTTAAAAGATCCCGTTATGCAATTAAAGCCAAGTAATTGATGTATAACTGTTGCTATGAAAACACAAATGACCACAATGATATTCAATAGAACGCACCACAACTATGCATTAAAATAATTTGAATCCACAGCAATGCTATCATGAGACGACCATCAAATATAAATGCCAGATATTTGCAATATTTCCGAATTTATGATGTTCTAAATAACCCAATCCAGAAATTAAAAATTTTATATAGTCAAACTTAGGATAAAATTTTAACAGTTCATTTGACTATAAATTTTTTTTTTCTTGAGAACTTTAAAATTTTATAATATATATATATATATTTTTTTGTAATTTTTTTTTATTTTTTAAATCTAAAAAATAAATCTAAAAGCTAAAAACAAATCGAATTAAAATCTACAAATTAAATCTAAAACCTCTAAAGAACTAACGCTACCCTAAACTAACTAACACTAACAAATCGAAACTAGCTTACGCTTAATCTAAGATCTAATCTAAACTAAGCCTAATGCAATTAAAACTAAAGCTAAATAACAAAAATCAAAAATTTATTTAAAACCTAACTAAACCCTTTACACAAAAATGAAACCAAATAAAAAAAAATAACGCACAGACGTAAGGCTTTTGAGTTTATGTATGCGTTATTTTTGTTTTGTGTTTATATGCAGGTTGAGGAGCGAGAAGCTCTAGATGGTGGAAGGGAAGGACGACAGGATGGCTGCAAACAGCAATGAAAGTCGATGGCAGGAAGAGGAATGATGCAGCGGAATGGAGGCTGGTTATGCAGCGTGAGGACGGAAAGGGCTAAACGACAAGGGAAAAGGGGAATGAAGTCAACGACAGAGGAGGACGTGAAGACGAGGAGATGGATAGAAGGCGTAAGGAAGAAATGTAGTAAGTGAGGACAGAAAGCAGCATTTAATGCAGATAAATGGACGGCAAGTCGACGATAGGATGTAGATGGATTAGGAGGGTTATGCAGCAGCTAGCAAGCTAGATGAGGACAGTAGAAGAGGACGGTCGGACGACAGGGGAGAAGGGTAAGATGGCAGAGAAGAGAAGAATGAATGCGTAGGAGCAGAGAAAGACGACGGATAGAGGAGGAATGGGAAGCGTTGAACAGGGGCAGCGTATGCAAAATATGAAAGGAGCTTGCGAAGAAAACCCAGTACACTTTAAAAAATCGTCCAACAAACTTAAATTTTTCCAACACTATTCAGATTTTCAGAATGCTGAACTTGAAATCTTCTTTTTACACTCGGATCTGCCAGGAAAGTGATCCTGAGGCCAGATCTTGCCCTCTGGGAGTTAGATCTGGCTCAGATCTTTTAAAAAGAAATACTGAAAACCCCCTGCGACCCTGCAAAAAACTAGAACATATCCAAAAAAATTGTACAAAAATTTATAAACCCTTACACTCTAGAGAAAATATACAAATTTACAATGCTAATTTACAGATTGGAGGCCCTCATGGCCAGATTTAAACCCATTTCAGCACGATTTAGCAAATAGAAAATTTTAAGAGAGGCACAAGCCCTAGAAGACCCTATAAAAACACAATTTCGTAAGATAGCTTTGAGAAATTAAAAACAATGAGCTTTTTCAGATTTATGAAATCTAAGAGTCGGCTCGTCCAATTGAAGACTTCCCCAGACGCTTAAACCTTAAAAAACGATTCCCTGCACACTTAGATCAAAACTTTAGATTGATAAAGATTTAAGAAAATAAACATGAGATCCTTCAGAAAAATAGATAACTAGTCTTTCCGTCAAATAAAAAATGTCATTTTATGAACCCAGAAAACTGATCAAGGTACCTGTATGCAGATCAATCCATGAAGGCCATCAACCATAAAAATGCCAAACAAAGTAGCAGAGTTTAGACATAAATCACCACATAGATCTGAAAAAGCAACACCAAAGTTTGTAACCCCAAAGTCTTTATGCTTTATTCATCAAAGAAAATTCACAAGAGCTTCCAAGACAAGTGCACGATTCAAAGATCGGATGCAAATGTAACATCAAGACCTCTAATTTACAAGACAAAATCTCCAACGGCTAGTTCGGTTGATCCATGTCAAAATAATCTCGACCGTCGAAAAGATCTGATCATCTTTTAATATGGACCGTCGAAATTATAAATTTGAGGGAAAAACGAATTTGTCATTTAATTCCATTTTAATTAACTCAAAAATAATATTTTTGAGTTAATTACCTCAAAATTTTGACTTTGACTTAACCACCTAGGCCCAAGGGTCCAAAATTTCTTGAAATTCTCAATATTCCCTTAGCCTGGGGCCTTTAAAAATTCATTTTTTAAGGACCAACGAATTTTGCCTTTGAAGAATTTTATACTCACCTAGGACCTAAAATTAATTAAATTTTTGGCTTAAGATTTTTTATTAATTTGACCAAAAAATTTAATTAATTGACTGAGAGGGGATTTAATTATTTTTTCCAACTCTCTTTACATAAGATAAATACATTTAGACACATGAAGGGGGAATACCCATTCGGATAGACCCTCAAATAGGTACTCAATTCTGCGACTCAAAACATGATCTAGTAGACCAAGTAGCTTGTAATAAAATAATCTAGCCAACTAGCTAGGATTATTCCCAAACTACTTTTACAAGGACTTGATAGAAAACACTAGGACTCACTTAGCATCTTGATGACAAAATCTACCCTAGCTTTGGGGTGAAGCTGGAGGGGAAAACTCTGCCGATAACTTGTGTCGAAAAACACAAGTAAATCAGTGAGACAAAAAACCTCCTAGGATAGAAATTGTCACCAACATACTAGGCTTACCTAGGTTGTTACATACATGACGGTCTTACTTAGATCATTTACATCGTAAACATGCAGAATGGGTTTACATCATTTATAAAAATGTCGGCTGTCGATGAAATCTGAATGGCGTGAACCTCGAACATGATAGGTTCCATTTGAAAAAATGGGGGTGTACTGCTATGGGGTCGTTGACAAAGTGTGGTCAACAACCCCTACTAGACAAATTTGAAAGAGTACATATTGATCACTGAATATTGGACAATAACATTGGCTCCAGCTAGAGATGGCAGCTCCTTCAGGAGATGTCAATAACACCGTAGATCAGGTAGCCTTATCCATTGGGTGATGGATTCAAAACTAGAAACTGAAAACAACTTTGACAAACTGCAAAAACTGACTGAACTTTTTATGGCAGTAGACCATCAGGATCTTAGGGCCTTCGCCTCGGGCTTCAAATCCTGATGATAACTACCCGCCTATTGAAGATATATATACAGTCATGTGATATGATCCCTCTAGTGTAACCAATCTAGCAAATGGCTACTTGCTTGAATCCTGCGCACACTTTCCTTGAGCAGGAAAAATAAACAACAGATAAGCAACTCAAAGTGTCCACTGAAGATGTGCTCATGATCCATAAATACAAGGAGATTCATCTTCCCAAATGGTTGCAACAAACTGATCAAAGGATCATGAATAACATGCAACAAACTTACCATCGCGTCCTTGAAACCATGAAAAATCACCACTTTTGATGACTGGATCAAATCAACAAAAGGATCCTTGAAGATATGATAGATTATCTTGTCTTCATGATCAAAGGGACATTTTTCATTCATAATTAGTCCTTTTTCAATCCTGTCATGATCAAGTTCAACTTCAAAGAAAAAGGGATCAACAGGTTTGTGTATAAAAATGTCCAAATTTTCTTTAGCATCCTCAAATATGAGAGCCATATCATGTGTATCGAGACTGTCCTTTTGTTGATCAAACAATTATGTTTTTATCTCGTTAGATAACTCTATTTGAAGACTATCATCTTGATTTTCATGATGGGAGACTATTTCTGATAGCTGATCCTCTTGTAGCTGTGGGGCTTTGTCAATATGAAATAGTTCACTACTTGCACCTTGGTCAAACAAAATTTGACAAACTGGCTGCAAAACTTCACCTATCTGAAGAGAAGGGACATGAATATCAACAACAAGTTCTTGATTGATTTCATCTTCATCTAAGAGAGAAATTGTTGCTAGCTGTAAGTTTTCTGCATGTTGTAAATCCTCTTGATCATCATGAAAACTTACCTGAGAAGAGAATTCATAAACTGGCTCTAACATTTCCTCATCATCCATAAATTTTAGATCCTTATCAATACTTTCAAGATACTGAATGAAACCCTCAAAATCTTCACAACAATTTTGTACAAGCAACAAAGATGGATAATGCTCTTTATAATTCTCAAAAAATACTATATGAAAATCCTTTAAGGAACATATGCTAGATGGTCTTAACCATTCATACCATGTTCTTGCTTCGTCTTCCAGAGTAGCCATAAATATCTTCATTAAGAAATCCACAGGAAACTTAACTTTAAGTCTACGTACATGCATATGAAACTTGATCAAGTGCAAGACAACATCATCTTTCTTTTCATCTTTGAACATTGGAAGATAAGATAACCAATCAACACAAGGCATAAGATTTGGAAAGCCAGAGATATGAGACAAATCCATAGGAGCATACCTGGCATTCTTTCTCGCAATTGGATCCATCTTGAAAACAATGAAGTCACCAAGAAATTCTTCAAGCTACCGATTTTTGAAAAGTGGAGTCGCCATGAAAACTCTGAACTTTTGGGTTCTTCGACACTAGAGTTGCCATGTGAAAGATGCACAACCTTCTTGTGCCTGACTACTGTTCACCATCTGCTTCAGAGCTAATCTTTCTCGTTCTTTCCCGGGAAAGATTATATATTCGGTCCCCGACAATGACGCCAAAAATGTTATCACTTCCCCCAACTTTCCAAGGCTGAGAATGGAATTGAAGTAGGGTAACCACAGACTAGGCTTTAGGTCAAATAGCTAGCCCTACCAGAACCAGAGAGGGATCTTTCAATGTCACTTTGCAGTCAATGAAATGACTGAATATCTAATGATCTTAGGCTAGTTATATAAGCTCAATAAATAGGGTTTTTGTTTGATGTTTCTTGTGCTGGATAGGAAATGACAATTAGGAGACTAGGTCTATGGTTTAGGTCAAAATTCAAG
This sequence comes from Pinus albicaulis, assembly GCA_034641835.2. Classification (NCBI taxonomy): domain Eukaryota; kingdom Viridiplantae; phylum Streptophyta; class Pinopsida; order Pinales; family Pinaceae; genus Pinus; species Pinus albicaulis. The sequence continues at coordinate 569,815,463 of CM076578.1, forward strand.
GTCAAGTTGCAGAGATATGGATGAGGCTAGGCAGGTAGCTTGAAAGCATGCTTAGTTTGCCATTGTGTATAGGATTAGATGAAGGAGAATCTGAATAAGCATTTAGGTGAATTCATTCATTTAGAAGAGCAGAGACATAATGTAAACCTTGTTAAAACAGAACATGAAAATGCATGATTTCTGCTTATAAACTAACAAGATAAACACATAGAAGCATATATGTGAAAGAGGGTATTATATCATTCAACTTGATAAGATAAACATAAAGAGAAAGAACAAATGCTCCAAGGCATACCACAGGAGTCTCAACACAAATTCTGCAACACTGTCTTTGATTTCATTCCATAAGCTTGTACAATAGCTCCACTGCAAAAAACAACTATCCAACCCAACAAAAGACTAAAGTGGGTCTACTTATAGAAAATATGAACAATGACACCTTATATGGTCGAAATCCCATCCAAAATGCATCATAATTACATGAGATGAGTCACTTCCTAGAATCTAGGGAAGTTAGAAACCATTCCCTCAAATTCAGTTAAAGACTAAGAGTGTGTGTCTCCCACATTAAATTACATGTCTCCTCATGATAAGAAGCAAAAACAAAATCAATCGCTCCAATGACAGCTCAAAGGACAACTAAACCTCGAAATTCTGACTTTTTCTAGCTTGACAAGTGTCCTAAGGGAATCTAATGCAGAAGGGTAGCACCTGTTGACAAAAACGTAGTGCCATTTTGCAGAAGCGTAACGCCACTTTGGAGGTGATTTTGAGGGACTTTTAGGGCTCCAAATCCAAATCTGAAAGGTAGGTCAACTAGCCCTGTGTGTCTACTTTCCAGAACATCTTGAATTTTGAGAAAACACCTACAGGAAGGCCTCCAAAAGTTGATTCTCCCAACCTCACTCTAGAAGCATAGCGCCTAGTCAAAAACACTAGCAGAAGCAAAGAAAAATGGTGGTTATTTGGCTTTTTCTTCAAAATTAGAGCTTGTCATGCAAAACTAGTTCCAGATATGGAATGTACTAATGAAAATGCATCCAACCATATAAGACAATCTTCATTTAGGTGTCCTAAGAAAAAGCGTAGCACCTTGGCGTTACATTTCTGTGAAGGCAAAATTTCCAGATTAGTGCAAAAATCACCAAAAATACCCAAGTTGCTCAAAACTTCTCAAAATTTGTTTTGTGAAACCTATAAATGATGTGCTAAACAAGGAAGCTTTAACCAACAAATCCAAGCCATCCTTCTCTTTTAGCTTTATTTGGGTTTCCTTAAGCCTTTTCTTCAGCTGCTTAAGCCTAATTTGGGAAATTCTGTTTCTGACGCAATAATGGTTTGCCATGTGTCTTTGGAGGTTGTTGTCTCTTTTGGCTCTCTTCAAGAGCTTCTCTAAATGTTCATTCACCTTTCCTAACCATTATTCTTTGTCTTGATTGATCTCCATAGCTATTAACCTAAGTTGCACGAAACGGGGAAATAGAAACGAGTTTCAGAAATGGGAAGCGATACGAAATGGGACCTCCCCAAATTTTGGAAATGGGGAAATTCGATATATATATATATATATATATATATATATATATATATATATATATTATAATTTAAATTTATATTAGAATTTAGGACATTTAAGAAATGTTATGTGAAATCATAAAACATACATGATAAATTCAAAGCATAAACTATTACAAGTTACAAGACATTTACTCATGAATGATATAAAAATAGCAATATCGAAATATCCAAAACCAACCTTTATTATATATCAAAATCTTAAAATCAACCTTTATTATATATATGAGGCTGCAAATACAATAAAGACTATGAGGCTGCAAGTACAATAAAGACTATGAGCATGTCAAGTCAAGATTTTGTTTGAGTGATGGGTACATTTTTAGTAGGGTCATGATAGAGGAGTTTGACAACCAATGTCACTAACATCAAGGTACATAGAGGGATTGGTGCTCTTGATTAAATATGAGTTCCATAGCCTAATACATGACAAAATCTGATGGAAACATTGCAATCACCCAATCATGAAATCCTGAAAAATTGATAAGTCTGCTGGATTTTGAATGAGATCTAAAATTCTACTTTCTCCATATGAAATCCAATGAGGTTGGAACCACTCTCAAACATCCTGAGTCATTTCTCCATATGAAATCCAATGAAGTTGGAACCACTCTCAAACATTCTCCATATGAAATCCAATGATGTCGGAACCACTCTCAAACATCCTGAGGCCTATGAAATGACTCAGGATGTTTGAGAGTGGTTCCAACCTCATTGGATTTCATATGGAGAAAGTAGAATTTTAGATCTCATTCAAAATCCAGCAGACTTATCAGTTTTTCAGGATTTCATGATTGGGTGATTGCAATGTTTCCATCAGATTTTGTCATGTATTAGGGTATGGAATTCATATTTAATCAAGATGAAAATGAAGATTAAGGAGAATGTCACTTTTACTTTAAGAATTTAACATTACCATGAATCACATATAAATACTAGGGCCATAGGCTTGATCATTATAAGGGAAGCATCCAAGACACAAATAAAACGAATAAAATAATAATACATTGCACGAATCCCAAAAAAAAAAAAAAAAAAAAAAAAATAATGCTGTTTTGGGAGGAAACGCAGCTGTACGGCCGGGAAACGCATTTCTGGCCGTATTGGCAACATTTCCCGTACGGAAAACGTACCAGTACAGCTGGAAACATGTTTCCCGGCCGTACGTTACGGGTTTCCCCGTTTCCATTTCGTTTTTTGCCTGAAACGAGGGTGGGGAGGATGTTTCCTGCAATTTAGCTATAAACTCATCAAAGGTCAACTATTCAGATGGATGAGATGACTGTCTTTCCAGCTCCAGCGCCCTCATAAGGCGTCTTGTCTTTGGCCTTCTTGGCTGTGTTTCAGTCTCTATGCCCTGCATTTGATCAACATCCATTACTTCTTTCCCTTTACCCTTATCTGCCTATAGGTGTGCCTTAGGTTTACTTTGGAGGAGCTGCTTCACCTTCAATTGCTAATTTTCTTGCTGTGGTAGGGTTACCATGACATTAACCTTGGAGAGATTGAATTTAAACTTTGCTATCTCTGCAATATTTTTCCTTCATGATTTCTTCAATTGATTTATCTTTCATCTGCTCTGCCACCTCAACCTCCAAGGGCGCTTGTTCGTCATGTTGATGCAATGGTGATTCAATCTGATGCATGAGTGCCTGCTCCTCTATTTCTCTTTGCTCAGCTATAGTATCAAGTGTACCAACCACCATAAAATATTCCCTTGGGCTTACTTCAGAGTCCAGACAGACAACTCAGTTAATGTAGAGTGCAGCAAAGTTAGTCATGTTGTACAGTATTTATAAAAGCTTTAGCGTTGTTTACAATCTCAATGTCTCACCATCACTAATATCAGATCAAATCAATTCCCTAGTTCAGAAGATGGTATAAGATGTTGATAAGTCATTGTATATGGTAAATTATGTTAAGGTACAATGCCATGATTTAGTGCAGTCAATGAGGTATTGAAAACTTCAAACGATTTGGTTATATAGGAAAGAATAGTGTGCCTGTTTCTTATGAAATTGTGAAAGCTATTATGACCATTTGGGTTCAAGTGAAGGTGGAATCACAGTCAGAGTCCATTGTTAAGAGCTTTAGTCAAATGCGCCTCTAAGCTTTAGGGGCTATTTGTGTAAGTGGAGGAGACATTTAAGAGCCCATCAAAGTGTTGGGTCCTTGATGATTTTATTTTATTTTATTTCATGACATTGTGAACTGATACATTGAAGTATAAATTCTTTTTGTGCAATAGTTTTTAAGTAGTGCTTACATGATGGCAGGTGTTTGCTATATTAATCCTCAATTTAATCCAGTTGCTGAGTAATAGGATACACGAGCAAGAAAAGTGTGGGTTAAATACTCGATGGAGATATTAGATCTTGATGTAAAATACCCCCATCTTTTCTACTGAATGCTGGAAATTTCTAGGAACAAATATCAATACTTTATTTTGAATTGGGCGACAAGTTCCCTTGTCTAACATTCCAAGTACATGTATAAGTGAGGAAATGAAACAGGGTTAAGAAATTGTATTTGCACAAGGAATCCCAGTGATTTCTATGTAAAGGGAAAACATTAACATGAGCAGTTTGAATCATGATAAACAGTTTTGGTATAGATTGGCATAGCCTCATGACGTGGACCTGAATTTGTCAGAGGCATTTATTTTAACAAGGAAAACCTTTTTTCTTGCAGGTGTTAAAAGTACAACGTAGTGCTAAAGTAGAAGGATTTTCTGATGTGCTCTATCTTGATGCGATCAATAAGAAGTACCTTGAGGAAGTCTCCTCATGTAACATCTTTGTGGTGAAGGTAGAACTTCTTTCTGATTTCTTTCTGCATGTGGTGAATAAATCAAACACTTGATTCTTTGCAGATTTTGAACTTAAATTACCCTTTGTGATATTTATTTTGTTTGCTAGTGAGTCCATGACTTGCAGGACTGGCCTATGGTCTAACAACTGCAACCTAGGGGCATCTAAACTGTCAAAATCACCTGGGATTGCACCCGTCCTGGGCAACACCAACCCTTAACATGGCTGGACTTTTTGTGGTGTCTGTTCCTGACTACCACGAGTTTTGAACCTTGGATGCCCAACAGAATGAAACCCTTGAATCCATTCATGTTAGCCGGATTTGACAAATTATAGTTTATGTTATTATGAAGCCTCATCACATTATTATAATACTAAACATAGGAATTAATTTAACGTCTTCCTTTGTATTTAACATGAATAATTTCTTATGTGGAAGCTTCCTTTCACTTTTCTAATTGCAGTAATTCCTTTCAGTTGAAATTGTTATTAATGGTTAGACTCTAGAGCCTCGAGTTATACTTCTACCTACATACCATCGAACAAAGGTTTTCTAAACTTTTAATTTTTATAAGAAAACATGGTCCAGGTAAAACATGTGGGAAATTTCAAGTATGGAATGTGGCTGTAATCTTATCTTGTGGATTGCTTTTCTTCTCCTCCAATTTTTCACTTTGTGCATGAGCTTTATTTGGAAGAGCCAAGTGAGAAAAGTTCGCACATTCCTTGTGCGCATAGATAACAGTTTTAGTATCTATGCTTTTTTATATGCCTATTATGCGAGATAGAGTGAACAGTGTACACTTAGCAGAGACTTGACTCTTTTTTGCTTGTGTAATCTCCTGTTTTTGTTGTGAAGTGTTCATTGCTTTTGTGCATTTCAGCAATGAATACACATCAATTGGTATCAAAGCTGATGTAGCCTCTTGTACATTCATCGAGAGTTTGTTGATAATATAATCTTTTATCCTTATCAGATCTTGTTCTTTTGTGATGTTTCAGACTTTTAGATGAATTGATGACCTAATATTGCATGCCCATCTATAACCATAATATACTATTTATTTACTAGTGATCATATGTAGAACGACTTGGTTGCTGAAATAATCAATCTAGTCTCCAAATGTTTGGTATTTACTATTTATTGCCCAAAGTTATATCACATTTATTTTGCAACGTTATTGTCATATCCCAAATTTTTATTTTTCATTTCAGGGGATTAATGGATTTGATTGGGGAGGTGCTAAGCATAACACAATTTTGTAATCTGGGCATTGGAGACATTTTTGGCGTATGGGACTGAGGAGAAATAGAAAATTATAGCTCTAGTGGAATGTGGGGGCCACAAGAGAAGGAAATTCAACCCAATGGAACAATTAACACTAGTGAGAAGAGAGAGAGAGTGGAAGGGGTACAAATTAGTGGGAAGTGGGGACTATTACCACTCAAACCAGCAGGGGACCTAAGAGGGCAACTACTAGGTGAAGGGCAATGATGGATACTTTGTTAATCCAAGTTGTCATTGATGGCAACAGGTTGATGAAGGAGAAGCCAGACTATGACTCTATGATTGATAAGCTTAACAATGAAGATGACTTCTTGCTTTCTGCACATAAATATTCAAGGACAGTTATAAAGAAAAATAAATTTTCTCTATCTTGGAGGCAGAATTTTTCTATGAGACCTTCTCCATCCTCTAGAGTATAATTCTAGCTTTCTAATGAGCCCTCACTTGCCTCCTAACTCCAAATAGTTTATGAGAACTAGAATTTTTAAGATAGAAAATCATATCTGCTACACAAGCCGACCTATGCGCAGTTATGATAGTCGGCCCCTCTTCCAAAAGCTGTGTCTGTTCATTTGTATGACAAATTCATATAAAAAGAAATTTCGGTCTTCTAGTTTACACACAGCAGCTCAATGAAAAACAAAAGATCTCAGAGCATAAGATAGAGTTCACAACTCGTGAACTAAAGAAGCCGAGAAAACATTGTTTGGGTTAATTTGGTGTTGGGTTATCTCTACTACTCAAATGAAAAGGAATACATACACCTGATCTCTCTGTTTCAGTCCAGATCAAGGCTCGGTTCACCTTTAGCACTTCAGAACTACGGTTAATAAAGCTCGGCTCACCTTCAGCACTTCTGAACTGCGGTCAATAAAGCTCGGTTCACCTTCAGCACTTCAGAACTGCAGTTAGTAAAGATTGGATCACCTTCAGCATTTCAAAAACTGTGGTTAGTAAAGCTTGGATCACCTTCAGCATTTCAAAAACTGTGGTTAGTGAAGCGAGGATCACCTACAGCACCTTGGAACTGTGGTCTTCACCACCTGTGATACAACTGTGGAGGCTAGAAGGTTTATATCTATTTCGATCAACATTTGAAGAGCTCAAGAAGGTGTGGACATCTGAACAATAACACATTGAAGGGGTCAGACTTAAAGAAACATAACGCTGGAACCTTTACCCAGTGCCTCGGAGTTGTGACTGCATCACTAAGTTCGGATACCTTGTGGAGAATCTAACAGTGAACTCGAGCCTATAGCTAAGCAGTTGAAAGTCTTGTGAAAAGCTCGGGCTGCTAAAAGTTTATTAGCACAGTGAGCTCAGACTTGTTGTTGCCTTTCTTGGAGAATACCTCGGACCTTTTACTGCTTTTGTTGGAGAGATAACTCAGTCCTGTGATTGATGAACAACGAACAGTGAAGAATGTTGAAGGTGTGTGGAGATTTGAGCAAGTCTAGAACAGTGAATTTGGAGGCCTGTACAAGTGAAGAACTTGAAGATCTTGGACAGTGAGCATATTAAAATCTGAAGCAGTATTGTGGAGAAGATTGTCAATTGTTGAAGTAAGTCTTTCATACACTCTATTTGTTAAAAAGTTGAAGGGTTGGAGCCTCTAAAACAAGGTTGGAACCTTGAAAAAGATAGGGTTGGACCCTAAAAAGTCCAAGTTGGTGCTTGGCAGCAGGTTGGTGCCTGATTCATTGAAGGGTTGGTGCCCTCACACATCTATTGTACTCAATTATTTGAAAAGGGACTGAAGTTCTTATTAATCTTTAATAATATCATTATTATACACCTCTGTTTTTTAATTGTGAAGAATCTAACTGGCAAAAATTAACAATTGAAAAGAAATACTGATTCACCCCCCTCTCAGTATTTCGAACAGACTTGACCCACTGTCACCTAAGCTAAGACTCCCTACTCTTTACGGACTTTCACCGATGGAAGGAGACTTGGTAATAGGAAGTCACTTATAAAGGGTGGATCAACAAATAGATATGAAGTGACCTTAAAGACCCCTTTCCCTAAAATAGGATTAAGAATGGAGATTGCTTGCTCTTTAAGAAAGGTACACGACTTTCTAGGAAAGAAGATGAGGACTTGAGGGTTAGGGTGAAGGAATATGACTTGAGAAGGAGTTTCCCAGTCCACAAAATCCTTACACAACTTGGATTCCCGAGTTGTCCTTGATGAGTTGTCTTTGATAACAAATGGGGCCACACAGGGCCACGTGGACCCAACCTAGGGTAAGGGGAGGTAGTTAAGCAACCGATGATAATCTTAACCTAAACAAGGCAAGGGAAAGGATGAAAACATAAATTTTCACTTAAAGGTGTTAATTTGATCCTGTGAGGTGCTAGACTTGGGAACACCAGGGAAAAGTTTGATCTCAGACCTAGGGCTTGGGATATCTCGTAATCCCACTGTTAGAATTTCTTCCAATTTGGAGGAAACCTTGAGGAGACACAAACATAGTAGGGGCTATGAGATCGAACTTTTTCTAGGGCTACTTTGTCAGGAAATTGATGCCCTAGGTGGCCCAACGTGGCTAGACCTTGGAGAGGGGGAGAAAGGTGAAGAAAATAGGTTTAAAATGACCACCTTTTGATGGATCAGTGCCCAATTCCTCTTGGGGATATGGAGTCAAGGAGAACTATGAAGATGTATCTCGTTTCTTCTTCAAGGAGGCTCTAAAAGTCAGCTTCGTCCAATGTTAAGGGCAAGAGAAGAAATTTGACCTTAAAAGCGTTTATGCTTCATGGCAAACAGAGAAGGCTCGTCGAGGTAACTTCGACCTCTAAGACAATTCGTTCATCAAACATGGCACATACATAGAGATAAGCTATATAGAAACATAATTCCACATTGATGTTGTAAATGCATGCAACAACTAGCCCTAAAATAGCGAAAATATCATGATCAATGTATGCTACAAAGTAAAAGAAAATAACATCAAAATTGTACTTACATGTAAGAGAATATATCCAACCATCAACAAATTTGCAATATAAGAAGATCTAAGATAAGAAGACCCAATCCACACATCAAAATTCATCCATGATCCACTAATATCCTCCAATAAAAAGTGTGAAGTTCTCAAGAGAGAGAAAGATCCAAGTCAACTGATGATCCAAAATGAATTCAAGTTACTTCTATTTATACCTTAATTAAGAGTTCGAATTACCTATCTACGCCTACATTAGCCCCTAAACAAAATAATGTGCAAAGTAACTAACTTTTGGTGACAAGCCCACCAAACTAGCTCACAGATAAAAAAATAAGCCTCTCAAGAGGTTAAATAATAAATTATGCATGTCGTAGGGCCCTCCAAGAGGCCCGATGAGGTTCATAAGTGCCATAATGATGAATAGGACCCTCAAAAGTGATGGACAAGGGGGTGGCCCCTTGTTCTCCAAACAATAAACCTATGGTGCGTCTAGTGTGTGTGGGGACACACCAATAACCTCATGGGTCTCCAAGTAAGTCGAAGATGCCTGTAGACCTGCTATTAGGGTTCAGATGATGGAATGAATAATGCCACAACAACGTACAAGTCCTGGGTCACTTGCCAAATGTATGGTGCAATTGTGGGCCCGACTGTGCATGGTGTACCAGGTGCATCTTCCTCATCCAATAGGTGGATCTCGGGCAATTTCTGAACTTCTCTGGGGATCCATGGAGTGCTGTCTACTGTTGTGTGTTGGGACTCTGGAGGGCCGGTGATTAATTCAAATTCTTTGCTTGATAATTTCTTGTGAACTTACTTGATTACTTATGTCTTCTCCTTCTAGTTTATTTAGTCTTTCATCAAGTCAATTACCAAAATACAAGAGACGCAAAATTAGGCTCTTTGAGCCAAGGCAAAACCTCTCCCTCTTGGAGAGTAAAACCCATGAGAAATTCTTCTTATAGACTTTTAGATGACAAGTACCATGACCAAGATTTAGCCCCTTGACCTATATATGCTTCCAAGACCTTGTCATTGCTTCTTTGTTGACCTCCAACGCTGATCCTTCTTTTCAGCACCAATCTGCACTGTCCTGCACCAACACTAGAGAGCTCGGTCTCTAGATCTATCTTTCTCGGTTACTCAACCAATTCCTTTCCACATACTTGTTTCTATGTAGTAGCCAAGGTCAATCTAGACCCTTTTTCTTCACATGTCTTTGAAACTTCTTCACTTAGATACACTGCCTCTTTATGTATTGTACATCAGGAAGGTAAATCATAGATTTACCTTCCTTCCTTTCTCGCATCCCATTACTATTTCTTAATTTAATCCCTTTGTAGTATAGTCCAAAGAGCTCACCTACGCAACTTTCTACTTCAGACTGGTTCGTATATTCCTTTAGACAGATCCACATATTTATACAGTGATTTAACACAGTCAACCACTGCCTTGACTGCACATTCATTTCAGGTTACATCATGTTGTGATATGCTGTGATATATCTGCACTTCTTTAAGCCCGCACTGGTTCCAGACCTGTAGTCCGCATTCAAACACAAATTTAATTGAACTGATCCTTTTGTTCTATTTTAGTTCAATTCGCATTCTATTCCAGACTTATTTGCACTCCTTTCTATAGTCCAAACACCTCAGATTCCTTACCGAATTACTTGCTCAAATGATCGTAGAGCTTCATGTATATATAGTCTTCATGACCCTGTTTTAGGCCGACCCTTCAAACTGCTAAAAGGGCGACTTTTATTTCTATCCATAGGATGACATGGAGGACTTGTATTCCAATGTTGTGAGTGTAGCTTTGAGCATCATTTAGGAGCCATTTCTTCACGATATCATGACAAGGTCTTGGAGCATAGTTTGTTGACTAGACTATTCATATATATGACTCTTAATTACATTTATAACTAGAAGACAAATCCTAATAGACATCAAGAAGAAGTCTATTATCATAATCCTAATGAGGCAAGCATACCAAAAATACATTTTATTATCTTTGTCTTCCTCTTTGCATAAATACATAATTACATAGTCAATATGAAGACCGATCCTTGTTACACTTTCCAATACTCTCTCTTAACTAGGGAGGTATTCATACAGGTACATGGTCACTTTCAAACTGAAGAATCTCATCAGAAGAATCGGATTGGTAATCACATCTTTATAGCATCATATCTACTAGCATTGTCCTAGTGCAAGGCCTTGACTAATAGCCCCATCTCTCAACAAGACAATGGGCTACAATGCTGGCAAGACAAATGACTTATAGACACCATAGTCGTTGTCTCTCCAAGGTACATACTCCACCTAACTATTCCCAAAGTATGACCTTCTTGGACTATTCTTCTCTTGGGTAGCTAGCCCTCAAAGAATATCGGTCCCCGACTACTCTTATCTTGAATGCCCTATTACATTCTCAAAGGGTATCGAATGCCAGATAATTACGCAATTCTCCATTCTGTCTTCCCATGTGAAGACCAGAATGATGTGTCTATCCATTCTCTCCACATGGCCTACACTGAGACTTATGGTTGTTAGTCCTGGTCTAGTGCATAACACATGTATTAGAGAATCATATACGTCACTCCCTCTTAACTCAAGAAGGACATACTTCAAGTTTCTTCCAAGCAAGAAACTTATCACCAGGCTCCTTCCCAACCAAGGACCTGCAGCAACAATGGTGAGACACCGAGGTGCTCAAGAGAATTCCTCCCCTTGATGTCATGGATTTCGATATTGAGGAATCTTCAACCCTTGGCTTCATAGGGCACAAATCATCTATCACCTTCATCCACGAGTCATGTCAACTATTAGAAAGTGATTTATCAGACTTCATTATCTGGTCCACTTTTATGCCATGCTGTTTTCTCTCGAACTATCTCCAAGGATCTTGTGAGAATTCCTGAATACAGTTATGCAGAAATCCTACTGTAGTACCATGGTTTACTTCTACTTGTGATTAAGTTATATAGGTTATTTTCAGAAAATATTCAAAAAACACCGAAGTAAACACAACTAACAACCTACACACATGCAAATCATTTACTGAATATTACGCTCATTCAACAAAGTAACACAGATTTTTGGACGATAGTGCTCGGAAAAACCCAATGTGGGAAAACTGGTGCAACATTTATGAGGTTTTATTTTATTAAGTAGAATCTGAGTACAATAAACCTGGGCACCAGATCTGGGAAACTCGACAGAGAAAAAAATAGATCTGTAGCTAACCTATTGTTCTGAGACCAAGACTCTGACTGATCCACACCCTCAAACGGGATTTACAAGACTCAACCTCGATCTGGCCCTAGAAACCCCAACGCTACCCCTGAAGCCGCATTGTCAGCACTGCTAGGCTTTGCGCTGCTCAGAGAGCGACTGCGTAATCCCAGAGTAGATGACGCAGTCCTTACGCTGCCTTTGGGGGCCTCTGCGTAACTGTGGAAGCCCTTTGAGGCTTTAGCATTGCCCCTTTTGGGCCTACGTAGCGGCTGAAGCTGCGCTACGCAGCTGTTGCATCACTGCTTCTGCTGCTGCCCTTGCTCCTCTGTGCTGACCCTGAAAGCTGCTCCTCTGCCTCTTGCTGTCTCTTGGCTCCGGGATCAGATCATCCCCTTAACCAATACTACCCCTTGCTGCAGAAAAATCCTCCGGAAATTCTTAGCAAACCCTGCCCTAGAATTCCAGCTCGATTTCTCATCTCTGCCTCCGTGTGTGTGTTTCCAACTGACCCTCAAGCCTTTCTCTTATGCTTTTTCGTTGAACACATGAACGGCCGTGATGAAATCACTTATCAACGACTAAGATTAAAAGACTGCTTGATCTGCATCACTTAGAACATTTTAGCACGTGTTAATTAATTCACTTTAATTATTTAATTTTCCTAAGTTTAGACTTAGGAAATACATTAAAATAATTAATTATTTGAATAACTATAACACCAGATGAAATTTCTCCAAACGCTTTCTGGGTTTTGGAGGTGATGTGTTTCTTAGCCCTTCCACAAAGTTTCAGGGCTAGAGCACATCCGATGCTACTCCAACTACACAAAATCTCAACACTCCCTCTTAGCATAGAGTGTGCTCTAGCAATACATCTGCACCATGTATCGCAAGATCTTGGTATTGGTCTTTGTGTTGCTGATGCTTAGCCTGTTGCCATCCATGCACTGCACTGCTGCTCTCTGTATTGCTGCCCATGTCACTGCCACTGACACTGCCACATTTGTACTGCAACTCCCTCTCAAATTGATGCATCATACTGCCTAAAGCATTTCCACTACTAACTGCTGCACTGCAACTCAGTTGCTGAGAAGTAAGCAACTGAAAGACTCCTGCCCAATCATTGATAGACAAGTCAGGTTGCATCCCATCACTGAAGCTCCCTTGGCTGATGATTTACGCTGTCCTCTTGAAGCTGCTGCTCTGCTACAGCACTGCACTCCATAAGCACTACTTCTCTGTGCTCCTGAGGTCCCATCAGCCTCTGCGCTGCTGCCTCTATGCTGCTGCTGCCTTTGCATTACGCTGCTCCCTCAATAGCCCTTCAACACTGCCCTCTGCTCCACTGTGACTTCTTGCATCAATCTCCCGACTCATCTCACTACCGTCTTAAGGCTCCCGTAGCTCGTATGTGATCCAAGAGTAGGGTTGACTCAAGGATCCTACCACTCTATCTGTAGCTGCTCTACAGATCCATATCACTCCACCCCTTCTCTCAAGGTACATGAGCACTCATGGCTACATCATCATCAGAGCCATCATCCTTTATTGCTGCAGCCTTGGATTCACAAGATCCTTTGTCCTTCTTCTTAGGACAAGTGCTGGGGAAGTGTCCAAGTTCGCCACAGTTAAAGCACCGAACCTTGGATAGGTCTCTCTTCTTCTTCCCTTGCTGCCTCCGTTCCTTTGATGCAAGGGCTGCATCCTCCTCCTTTTCTTTCTTTACTATGGTTGATTCGCTTCTGTTGCTTTGCCTCTTAGTGAATCTCCTGATTTCCTCCTGATGGAGGATTGCCCACATGTCTGCCCATGATGGTAGCGCTGTCCTGCCCAAAATGCTTTGGACAAACGTTTCCCATTCTTCCGTGAGTGCATTCTTTTAAATTTTGGGCAACTTGGTCCAAACTCCATGTTGCACTGCTCATATGACGATGGTCATATTTTTGTTGGACTCCTCTTTCGGAGAGGTGCAAGATTGATCTAAAGATCATCTTAATCAGATGAGCAGAACATTTATTTTGAATTTATTTTCCACATGTGCAAGGTCAGCCAGATTTGTCCCACATGCCTAATAGATGTGTCACACACCCTCATTGATGGATATAAATTGGAGAGACTTGAAGGTCATTTTCTCATCATCTCATCACACATTCTCTCATTGTGATCTAGTTGGTTCGATAGCCTTTAGAGACCTTTTTCCCCTCACACGTGTGGAGCAGAAGTCTGAAATTTGCGGATCTATATCGGGAACTTTCACAAAAATGTTGACCAGCGTTGACTGTGGTCAACCCTTAGTCGTTTGACCTCAAAACTCTACAGAAAATCTGATTTTAGGAGGCTGTACAGCTGGGCAGTAAAATCGAGGAATTCTGGGTTGTTTGACCAACACCCTAATTTGCTGCGTTGACTTTTCTGCTGTGCCTGTACTGACTTTTCTGCGATGTTTTTGGGTTGACTAGTGTTTACTTGTGATGAGCTTTCTTTGAGGGCTGTGGGCATGACACATGAAGTGTTGGCTGACCGAGAAAGACTTTGTTGGTTGAAGCATCCTGCTGACCACCGTAACGCAACAATATTTCATATCTTTGCTCGATAAAAGGAATTGTAAATCTGATCTATATTTTGGCTTGTCTTCTATTGATCTATTATTGTGTTCTATAAGCCTTTTACTTTCATGTTTATTTGCTATTTTGTATCGGGCCTAAGAATGATTGAAGTCAAAGTAAGTATAGAACACCATGGTTATCTAAATTTAACATGGTTTTAGAGCTAAGGTGAAGACAAAGTCCAAGAGTCCAAGCTAGTGTTAGAAGCTATCTCCGAAGGAAGAAATCCTATCAAGGACAAATGACCTCCTCAACCTACAAGATTTGAAGGCTGATGATAAATTGACTGATAAGTTTGATTATCATGCATGGAAGATGCCCTTGGGTTTGGTGCTAGAAGATCAAGATGTCATGGACTATGTGCAGGGGAAGATTCAAGAGCCTCCATTAAATGCAGCTGCTGCCACGAAGACGAAGTATACAAAAGGGGAAATCAAAGCAAAGATGATTATTCGAGATTCTATTCATAAGCACTTGGTTGCTTACATTTCTGAGCTGAAGACATCTAAGGAGATGTATGATAAGCTGGTGAGCATGTTCAGGGCTAGCAACGCTAATCAAATCCTCTTCTTCAAGAATCAATTGAAAAATATCAAAAAGGGTAAGGAGGCTCACTGAAATCAGGAATAACCTCCTAGCTATTGGGGAAGCAATATCTGATCGAGAGATCGTTCTTATTGCACTTGGAGGTCTCCCCTGTGATTGGCATGTATTCAATACCACTATTTTTAATACTCAAGAAGAAACAAGAATGATGGAGTATGCCTCTAATGGAAATGGAAGTGACCCTACTGCCTTCGCCGCTCATGCAAAGAAGAAGAACCATGGTAACGCGAGAAATCAAAACCATGGTAGAGCGGGGCCCAAAGGAAGGAAGGGAAGATGTTACACTTGTAACAAGTCTGGTCACTATGCAAGAGAGTGCCCTAACAGAAGGGACTCTCCCAGGGATGATGACAAGAACAACTCGAGAAGAAATGGAAGGAAAAACAGGGTCCAAGGAAAAAGGAAGGCTCTCTCTGATCATAGTGGAAATGGGCAACCTTTCAATAGGTCAAGAAATTCCAGGTACGATGAGTCTAATGTTGTTGATAATAAGAGAAATGAATTTATTCTTGCATCTGCCCTCTATGCTGCATCTCTGCCCGACACCTTGGATTTCTGGTTGATTGATAGTGGTGCACCAAGGCACCTCATTGGTTTTAAAGAAGCCCTTTCTGATTTGGTTGAGAAGCATACTAATTTGGAAATTATCCTTGGAGATAATGCAACCTATCCCGTGAAAGGGACAGGGACCTTGACCCTCCATCTATCTCAAGGTCAAGTTCTCCGATTACAAGATGTGTTGTAGTACCTGATTTGAAGAAGAACCTTGTGTCCATTTCGGCAATGGAAGACAAAGGGTTCAAGGTGACATTCGTTGATGGAAAGGTACTTATCTGGAAGAAGAACTTCAAGGAAGTTTTTTCTATTGGTTTTAGAGTTGATACACTCTACCAGGTTGGAGGAAGTCCATTGGGGGCTATGTCATGTGATACAACTCTTCAAACAAAGCTATGGCGCCGGAGGATTGCACACCTTTATTACAAAGCTCTTCCTGAAGCAAGAAAGGTGGTGACAGGGATGCCCAGATTTAGAGATGATCATGAAGGTATATGTCAGGGTTGTGCCGAAGGGAAGCATACAAGGGAACCATTCCCCTCAAGTGTCACAAAGACAACTGATATTTTGTAGTTGATACATTCTGACTTATCTGGTATGCTGCCCGTGACATCCTTCTGAGGATGTTCCTATTATATGACTTTTACAGATGACTTCTCTCGCAAGACCTGGATATATTTTTTTTGAAGAAGGACGAAGCATTCAAATGGTTCCGTACCTTGAAGGCCTTGGTGGAAAATCAAACTAAGAAGAAAATCAAAGTTCTAGGACCGACAATGGGACTGAATCTGAGTCAAATGAGTTTAATGACTTTTGTAGAGAAGTTGGCATTAAGTGGGAGATCACAACTACGTACACTCCTGAGCAAAATGGTGTTGCTGAAAGAAAGAACAAGACCATTGTGGAAGCTGCCAGTGCCATGCTATGTGACCAAGGTCTTCCAAAGTTTCTATGGGGAGAAGCTATGAACACTGCTGTGTATGTTCAAAATAGATGCTCGCATTTCGCTTTGGACTCCAAAACTCTCGAAGAAGTTTTTATTGGTAAGAAACATGATGTTTCTCATTTTAGAGTTTTTGGTTGTCATGTTTACTTCATGTGCCGAAAGAAAAGAGAAGCAAGCTAGATGCTTCTGGAAAGAAGGGAATGTTTCTGGACTATAGTGAAACTTCGAAGGCATATAGAATCTATGTGCTTGGTCAAAGAGAAGTAGAGATATGCCACGATGTCACCTTCGATGAAGATGCTGCCCTCAAGAATGTGAGAAATCTTCCTAGCTCCAAGGAAGTCGAAGAAGATGAAGAAGCAGGGAAGCTGGAAGAGCCGAAGGATGATTTGATGCCCGATGTTGAAGGACCTATGGATCCCATTGATCCACCTTCTTCAAATAAGAGAAGACCCTCATGGCTTAGGGATACTCTCAAAGATGTCGAGAGACATATTGCCCC